>CM068370.1:466637524-467332524 GCA_034769895.1 Magicicada septendecula | reverse complement strand
AACAAATACTACAACCAAAATAATTGAATGTAGAGACCTATTCTATGAGTTGGTCATTTAACATAATTTTAGATCGAATGGGGCATTTTCCACAAAAAGACATAAACTTTGTTTTTGCAGTTGAAATTTTTAAAGCATATTCCTTACTTATCTGTTGGAGGCCACGTAAGGTTTTCTGCAGTGCATTCTCATTAGCCTGGATTACAACCATAACATCTCCAAAGAGAAGTTTATTTAGTGCAATACAATTATTTAATTTGATGTCAGAAGGGATTCCATCATTAAGTTTTCTAAACTGATTGGGACAGTGGGACAAAGTTCACACTTGTCTAAGCCCTCCATTAATTAAAAGTCCTTGTGAGACGCGCCCGTTTCCCAAGTATCTTATTGGGACCGTTTCCCGGGCCTACCCTTATTTAAGGATCCGCTCTAGTATCTCTCAAATATCATATCTGTAAAACACGATGTCGGGTTTTCGCACAGTACATGAAAACAACTCTCAAAACTTGGGGTTACAGGGTTTCTTCCTGAGTCGTCTTGCCTCTCGACGAAATCTCCAACGTCGGCTGCAATAGGTCAAACACGTTGTGCATCCATTTAAAAATATCGTAAAGCCTATATTTCACAGTTCATACTAAAAGGCCTTGTTAAATTCTGCCCAATGGTCTCGTAAGGCTACATTTAAATTAAAGCTTTTTCACACAATTCCCTTGCTTAGAGAAACAAAGTCTGAAAAAAAAATTGTATGCAATACGTATGTCATGAATGCCCAGTTTGTTGACATACATTTAATTTTAACAAACATCATTAGGAGGAAGGAAGTCCGGGAGGTCCCCAATCACAGATTCCAGAGCTGTCACAAACACTGGGTGATCAGGTCAGCTCTTGACAGGTTGACAGGTCACGAACAAATAAGGTTTGGCTCTCATCATGGCAAAACAAATATATACGATGTAGAATGCATGTATAGCATGCATTGTTAGTCCACAATGAGTTCAAACGTAAACGATTAAGAACAGAAATTTCTTCTCTCCGTGTTCGGTTACTACATGCATGGATCCTATCGCGGTTTGATATCTTTTCTCTTTATACACATTTAAATCATTGCATTTTTTTATGACAGTGTGTGTAATTCTGTATGTGAATGTGTGTACACGTGCGTGTGCTCCTATTCCAACAAATATTTAATAATCTTAATAATAAACAGCACATTATGTTGGCTTGTATTTGTCCAAATATTAATTTGTTTTGTGTTTTACGATTGTGTAATGTGTAAATTTCTCCAAATGTTCTTTGTTATAGCGTATTTTCGAACAGTTAACACACAATAAAAAACACGATAAAACATAAAACACTAAGTCATCTTCACCAACTTCTTCACATCACGGCAAAGGCAGTGTGCTGCCTGTTCTGCCTTCACAGATCCTCCAGCCATCTCTTCCTGGTCTACTCACACACCTGTGTCATATCAGTCTTAAATCTGACATTCATTCTAAGTGTTCTTTCCACCGTTGTTTATCATCTTTCAGCCTTTTATTCAAGTTACAAACTTGCAATTCGCCTCTTACAAATCAAATTTGGAACACTCTTTAACTCCTCTTAAGAACGCCATTACTGAGGCGTGTATTACACTTTCTTGTCTCTTGGTTGCCGTCCATTATTCACACTCACAGGGACCGCCACAACTTTGTAAAACTTTAACTTTGTATCTCGACGTACCCTGTTTCTAAAAACACGATTGATTGTCCCACAGATCGTCTGGAACTTACGTTACTTAACATCAGTATCAGAATTCTTATCACAGCCAATATAATTTCTCAAATAATTAAAATCGCTCACCTGTTTTACAACTTAATCATTATTTTGTTCTATTGGTTCCTTGCCACAAATGCCATTACCTTTGTTTTTATAGTGGAAATTTTCATATCGTATTGTTTTCAAATGTGATAAAGCTTAAAAACGAATTTTTGCAAATCAGATTTTGTACTTTGAATTTCAAGTAAGTCGTCAGCAAACAACAGCACACTCAAATAGCTGTCTCGTGATATCTTAATACCAGGGATCACTAGGAGTTTCCATTTCTCTCACTAAATAATCAGTATAAATGTTAAAAAGTCTAGGTGATATACTAGACCCTTGTCTAACACCTTGATAGACAGATATCGTACAATACTTTTGAACAGCTGTTCTTGTTCGCCTTAAATAAATTTTACAGGACAACTAATTCGCAGATGAGCAACGTCATTTAGCTTTTACGATATTTAATTTCATTTTAGTTGCTGATAAAGAAAAAAACTTGAAATACCCGGCATACTAAGCTCAGCAGCTAACATATCGTAAGTATACGGACGTGGTTGTTGGACGTAAAGTATAGATAAAGAATGTGTAGGAAGAGTCAAATCTGACGTAAGAGAGAAATTGGAAAAAATAAATCCGGTCAGTGACTCTAGCTCGCACACACAGACGTTGAGTAGTGCAATAACTTGAGATCTAATCTGTGTTTGTTCTGGGCAGTCTGGTTTGTTTGAGAACCCTAGACGACAGCAAACAGACAGACGGACCCAGTTAAGGAGAGGAGGGAGTAATTCGTGTACTTGACGATCGGATAAGTAAGGCCAGATCGAACGCAGATTCAGTATTTTGAATACACATTAACACTAAATATAGGAAATATTCCAAAATAAAATTGCTCACCAACGCCAATTATAATCGAAACGGTGAAACCAATCGAAAGTCAACAGCGGTCAAGATCAGTAATCAACCAACGCTTAGGTACTCACCAGACAACAAAGCACTACGGCTGACAACGAAAACAATGACTAATACTCACGATATGCCTCGAGTAAGCAAAAAATAACTTAATAATACAGTATTATATTATAATATATAGTTGTATATAGTGCTACGCTCAGGTTACGTAACACTTTGCACATATATTGTGCGGAGCATAATTACATAACACTTTGGATCAGAGATTTCCATCTGACGACCCGGGGCAGCGTGCGGCCCTCGACCTTGTCTCGGATAACCAATTTAATATTTGCTTTAATATGGAAATTGATAATAAAATATTATTTTAAGTGAGAATGGTTTTGGAAAAAAAAAACACTACGAAACATTTTTTTATTCTTTCACTACTGAACGTACCAGACCAGAACGTATAGAAGGCCAATCTATTTCCTTCCATCCAACGGCAAGAGAAAACAGATGCGCTTGTTATCCAAAGTCGCAGCTGTTATCCAAAGTAACGTTTAAGAGTTTTCAACTAGTATTGTGTTATTCACAACCCGATCTCTTCCTGCAAACAGGAAAAACAGTCTCTCAGGCGCTTTTAAGTTGAAAACCACCGTTGTAGATTATTCGAGATGCCCTTCCCAACGTTGTTCGGTCATTTTTCTTTCGGCGTCCACGTCTGCGTCACTAAGTGTCATATAGGCACGGTATAAATATTGTATTTAGACGCGGAGTTCAGTTTAGTTTAGACCTGGCGATATTTCAGTGTGCGGTTCGAAATGATTGTTGTTGTTGTTACTTGCAGTTTAGTGTTACTGTCTTCGTGTTAAGAAATCTTAGACACCACGAATACAAACATTTTACGGTATGGTCACGTGGAACTAAATCGTTGGCCTAAACCTGGGTTCCAACTAGACGACGGAAATGGGGTACACCAAGGAGATGGAAGGACAAACACGACGAAATGGAGGAAAAATGTTGCAACGTGGCGGTTGGAACAACAGAAGCTACTGGCACGCAGGATGCTAGAAACCCCACCAGAGTTATAAGCACTCACACATGGCTGGATGGACTGGACTTGTTTTCAGACTATTGAATGCACAATTATATATATATTTCTAAGTACATAGTTAATGGCTTTCACGGGAGGCGTCATAATTATTAAAATTCCTATCTGGGCTGTAAGGCCGTGCTTCCAATTTCTTCCTGTCAAAATGTGTTAACTCGAACAGACGTTTCGGCTTCACCTCTGCAGATTGCGGTGCCCAAACACCCACTCGCTAACGCTGACCGTCGCGTTCTCTTCGAGGAAATTAAGGTCCTGTCCTCGGTGAGTGCGTACTTCCCTCGCTTGCAAATGGACTCCGTTCAGATCCAGAAGCATGCTGCCGTCGCAATGGAGAAAGCCTGGCTTTACATAGGGTTTGGCACCCCGTGCTAGCGTACCTATATGGTTGGGCTTACTTCTGATTGGCTGGTGGTGATTTGCAGCTGACTACGTTCAACCTCTAAGAATTTATATATAGAAAGCCCCTTCGGTGGTCACTCAGCCAGTGCCACAGTGCTGTGGTTGTACTGACGTACACCATGTCAGTTCTTTAAGTCATTACACTGAAGATGGCCTCCAGAGTGAGGCCGAAACGTCTGTTCGAGCAATTAACGCCTTTCGACACGAAGACCGTGCCCTTACAGCCCGGGTAGTAATTTCAATACAGTAACTACATGGTTAAAATTTATACAGTCCACAAAGTGCGGCCTCTGTTTTTCATAGAAAATAGTAATCGTTATCGAAAATTAAGATGGCGGGATTAGAGTACGCAATACACACATAACAAATTATACCCGTGAAATAATACTGACAATTTATAAATTGCTTTCACTGTTAATGTTGTTTTGATACTTCACAATTAGCATAAATTTTATAAAAAATCGGACTCGTCGGGTTTCTAATCTTTTACAAAATAGCTAATGTAAACCCCCCCCCCTAGCATTACAAAATTGCTAATGCAAATCGCCTAATCCAAATAATAATCTACCCCTAGATAGAATCACCAATCGTTTTGTACACTACTTCCTCATTTTTTATAGATTAATGTTAAATAGATCGTGAATAAGCGTTGCCTCCAAATTGCAAAACAACAAAACATTGTTCAATATGTTCTTCGTTAAATCGTTATCTACCGCGACTAAAGCCTTTCTTAGAGATGATGTAATTGAGCAGTTCTACTTTTAGCCGTATACAAATGTTTGTATCCAATTAACTCCTAACACATACGAAACACGTCAGAATCTTATCTCGTTTGAGTAAATACGTTTGACTGTATATCTAAATGACATTAATAATTTAATATATTAAGAAAAGATACTAAAAAACGGTTATTAACACTTCCGGATTAACTGGCCTTTTTCTCAGTGTTTGGGCAAAATTTGGTTAGACCCCGCTCTGAAAAGTGCTGCCACGCGTGCTCCAAAACCTCAGTAAGAAGATATCTTAAGACAGACGACAGCCTATTAACCCGGAAGTTCTATAATAATAACAATATTAAGTGGAATTCTACGTAATCTAACGAACCATACGAAATTAAAATTGACTAAAACGTACAAGGTTATACAGGTAACACCAAGATCGTAGTTAATTCCTTAAAAATTACTGATTAGGAGTTATATTAAGATTGTTAAAAAAAAAACAGGTTAAGCATGCGATTTTAAGATTGACGATCAGTGGACTACAACTTGCTAACATTCCGTTAGCATCAGTTAATCGTACGTTGAAGTAAACCGTAAGGTCAAAACAACGTATTTTGGCCACTAACAAGGTCAAGGGCAACATAACAACGTAACATGGCCACTAATCAGAACGTAAGTGTACAAGACTAGGATAATCCATCCAATGTTGCTGTTAAAGTACTACTTAACACACGAGTTTTAACAAACCTTTCTCAACAGTGGAAGGAAGATCGTTCCAAAAATCTTAAATGTAGCTGCTCATGAAACCGACTCAATCAGCGCATTTACTGAATCATTTCCCTTCGGTACGTACATTCTACTAGGTGCCAGAGCAACGTCGTAATAACGTTACTGAACTACGTCGGGAAGGGGCGTCTCGAATAATCTACAACGGTGGTTTCCAACTTAGGTAGACCTGACTGTTTTTCCTGCACGCAGGAAGAGGTCGGGTTGTGAATAACACAATTCTAGTTGAAAACTCTTAAACGTAACTCTCGGTAACAGATACGACTGATTACGGATCGAAGCGAACCATTGGACAAGCCCGTCTTATGGAGGGAAATAGATTGGTCTTCTAAACGTTCTGGTCTGGTACGTTAGTGACCAGAATTAATAAACAAAATTTTCGTAGGCTTTTTTCTTGCAGAACCATTCTCAGTTAAAATAATATTTTATGATCAATTTCCTTGTTTAAGTAATTATTAAATTGGACCTAAAAAGAATGTCGGATGAAATATGGCGAAGGAAGGTATGGGAATGGACTCAACCCTCTAGAAGAAAAAAAGGAATACCTAAACATTCATGGAAAATGGACGTTGAAGATGCAATGAATGCAAGAGGATTACAGAACAGGACTATTTTGACCGGCGCCAGTAGAAGCTAGGATGCGAGAGGCGGCGCCAGCGAGAAGGTCATGCGGCCCCGGGTGTCAGTTGGAAATCTCTGATCCGTAGCGTAACGTAATTCTGCTGCAGATATGTACGTGCAAAGTGTCACTTAACCACCTGTATTCCCCGTATCCTGAACGCAGCACTACGTACAACTATATATTATAATACTGTATTATTAAGTTGGTTTTTGCTTGCTAGAGAATGTTTTAGCATTGGGCAGTACGTTCGTTGTCAACCATAGTTGTTTCTTGACTGGTGAGTACCTAAGCGTTGCTTGATTACTGATCTTCACCGCTATTGACTTTTGATTGGTTTCACCGTTTCGATCGTAATTGGCGTTCGTGAGCAATTTTATTTTTGGATATTTCTAATATTTAGTGTTTTGTCCAGTAACCAAAAACCAATAAGATCAAAATAATGGTTAAAATCGAATTGTAAAACAGGTGAGTGATTTTAACTATTTGAGAAATTATGTTGGTTATGATAAGCATTATGATATTGATGTTAAGTTAGGTAAGTTCCAAACGATCTATGGCACAATCGATTGTATTTAAAAAAAAAGTTTTATAAAGTTATGGCGGCCCTGTACTGTCCTATGGGTGTGAATTATTGACGGCAACCAAAAAACAAGACAGTAAAATACAGGCCTCAGTAACGGCGTTCTTAAGAGGAGTTAAAGAGTGTCCAAACTTGACTTACAAGAGGAGAATTACAAGTTTTCACTTGAATGAAAGACTAAAAGATTACAAACAAGGGTGGAAAGAACACTTAGAAAGAATGCCAGATTCAAGACTGGTCAAACAAGTCTGAAAATATAACCTGATATGACACAGATATGTGGATAGACCCAGGAAGAGATGGCTGGAGGATCTGTAAAGGCAGAACAGGCAGCACCTTGCCTTTTCCGTGTGTGAAGAAGAAGATGATGATGACGTAGTGTTTTGTGTTTTACCGTATTTTTTATTGTGTGTCAACTGTTCGAAAAGACGCTATAACAAAGAACGTTTGGAGAACTTTACACATACACAATCGGGAGACACAAAACAAATTAATATCTTAACACAAATACAAGCCAACATAATATGCTGTTGATTATTTAAGATTGTTAAATATTTGTTCGAATAGAGGCACGCGCACGCGTACACACATTCACACATATAGACATAAAAAATGCAATGATTCAAGCGTATATAGAAAGAAAATATATCAGACCGCGATAGGATCCATGCATGTAGCCGGAGAGAAGTAAATATGTGTTTTTAATCGTTTACGTTTGAACTCATTGTGGACTAAAAATGCATGCTGTACATGCATTCTACATCGTAGACCTATATATTTGTTTGGCCATGCTGAGAGACAAGCCTTGTTCGTGACCTTTCAAGAGCTGACCCGATCACCCAATGATTGTGATAGTCTGGGATCTGTGATTGGGAAGGTACTGATGCTTGTTAAAATTAAATGTTATGTTAAAAATCTGTTATGTGTGTCGTGACGTACACATTGCATACAATTTTTCAGATTTTGTTTCTCTTCTGATACATCTGAAGTTCTCTTTTTCACCGCTAGAAATGACTTTTGTGATAACGACATGCTCAAAATGAGGCAATAGCGCCTCTGACCACGGCTCGCCTTCTTGAGCTGGCCTTCTTTACTTTTAAATTCCTTCGAGTAGTGCGTGAATACCACTATTCTTTAGACTAACGTAGCAATATTTCATTAAATAAATTGACTTACAAACAAAACCACCACTTTATCTATTTTTCCTACCAGTAAATGTTCAATTCTGTTTGGTTACGTCAAGAAATCAATTCCAAACTGTCAGAAGATTAAAGTTATTCGGGAAATAATAGAGAATTTAGAAAGAGAACAATAGTATACCTTATTAAGTAGTTTCCACAAAGTTCATAACAATTTACCCATTCTGTATAATTTATTTCTCGCCGAATTTTAAAAAAAAACAAGCTGTTAGTGTACAATACTGTCTTCAAGCCTGTGTGGACATACGCAGCTTTGGGGAATTGCATCTAAACCCAATATCGCCATAATGGAAAGGTTTCAGACCAAGGTGTTGCGTGTCATAAACAACGCGCCGTGGTTCATCAGCAACAAAGACATCTATAGAGACCTGGACCTACCCTCAGTCAGGAAAAACCATTGCGATGGTCAGGGAAAGATATGTGAAAAAGCTTCAAGAGCACACACAGATCCTTTAGCCATAAATCTACTAGACAACAGCTTGTAGACAAGACGATTAAAGTTAACATTTCCGCTGGACTTACTTAGACCTTAACACTATAAATATATTGTACATAATATGTTACTTTAAATACTCATACAGAGAACTAGTCAATGGACTAGTTCTCTTTTTGCCACGTATTCTGTGAACAATTTTCCTTTTTAATATGTATTAACAGATTGGAAAACAAACGTATTAAACAAATTTATAAAAACGACGACGAGAAAGATAGCAGCCATTACAACGTCTCAAAAGTAACGTTTTTTCAGCTGAACTAGAGGTGTTGTTGCGAAGTACGGCTATTTGATCTTAGCTTCGAGCCAACATACTGGGTTACTGAGCTAAGCGTAGCCCCATTCTCCTTCTATCTTACTTATTTGCACACATTTTTCTGCATAACGTAAGACAAAATTAAAGAACCTTTACAATAATTAATGCGAAACTACTTTCATCCTTTCTTTCTGCATCGTTTCAGACATCTATGGGTTGCGATTACATAAGTTCCTTCACTTTTAATCCCTTGCCAGTATTCCTTCATTTTCTGGATTACTCTTGCTCGTTCTTCTTCCGATAACACCTTCTTGGGTTTTCCTCCTTATTTTCTCTTCTGACAGTTTCCTTACCTCTGCAATTTTCCTTTTGAACACTTTTCCGTTACGTGTATCTTCTTTGCAGAATCCATACTTTTATAGATCCTAAATGATAGATTAAAATATTATTTAAACAGCGGCGGAAAAACCCCGTAGAAATAATGTCAGATTCAAGACTGGCCAAACAAGTCTGGAAATATAACCCTATAGCAGACAGATGTTGTGGGTAGACCCAGGAAGAGACGGCTGGAGGATCTTTGAAGGCGGGACAGGCAACACCTCGCCTACGCTGTGATGTAAAGATGATGATGAAAAAGTCCCAACAAAATGTGCGGGACACAAACGTAAGTCTGGTTACACTGATGTGCACATAGGGTACCGTTTTGACACCGACACGTGGAACAGTAAGGATACCGATGGACGCTATTACAGAATGTGAGATAGATGTACACAAAAAGAATAAGCGAGAGAAAAAAGCGAAAATAGAAGAGAGAAACAGAGGGGAGAGCAAAGAGACAGTCGAATATATAAATTACAATAAGCAGTCGAAACACCATCGAATCAGAATAAAATAAAACAAGGAAAGAAACTTGTAAGCCTACAAACAGTTCAAAGAATAAGCCACAGTCTTCATCGTATTCCGTTTCCTACGCGAACAGAAAAAAAAACCCCGGTAAGCAAAACGTGTGTGACGCTTTGTAAGGGGATTTGTAAGCAGCGAGTTCATTCAATACCAGACGAGCGTGCGACGTAAATTGAACCGATAAAAAATTGATTTCCCGACATTAAATAAAGATCAGCCTGTTTTGTATTCCACACTTGGAAAAAATTATATGCCGCCGAACACTGGAAGAAGAAAATATAAATTATTTTTACAAGATGTGCGAGCGGGTCACGTATACGGGTAACGAGTTCCTGCCAGTTCATACCTTAGTTTTTTATCCCCAACACAGCGTTTGTGTTTCAACTACAAAAAAGAAACGAAGGTATTAAACAATCGACCGTGGATTTTTTGCGCTTTGCCACCGGACTGGGTGTTTTCAAAACCATAAAAAATACTTCGGTTATTACAGCGACGTAAAATATCGGAATGAGAATGAGCAGTAGTGAGACTGGAAAGTGAAAAAAAAGATGAAACGGTTTCATGTAAATTAAATTATCGTAATCATAATAGCAAAAGATCACGCACACAAGGACGTCCAAGGACGTTGACCCATTACGTGTGCGAGAAACATGTACTTACATGAAATAAACATGTAGAGGGTAACATTTTCAACGTGAAGTACGCTGCGCGTTTCCGGCGCCTACGGATAACTGTCTAACCGTCCCTTGTTAATCAGATCGTAGCGTTAACAAGCAGCGTTTACTTCTAACACAGTACGGATCCTGTTCTATATTCGTTGTAAACTATTTCTCTCCCTTCTAGCTGCACCTGAGTTATACTGAATTCATTTTTTGCCGAATATTTTAAGATAATTTTAGTATTTATTGACGATATCATTAAAAGATGAAAGGAAAATGTTTAGTGTGGAATTAATCTTTCTCCGCAACATACACTTAGTATTATTTCATATGCAGACGATGTTGTTATTATACACAGACAGAAAATGACTTTCAGTGGGGAATATTCATATTAAGGTATTTAGCAGAGAAATATGGCTTGGTGCTATCTCCACATAAAACAAAAGTAATGTATTTTAGTGGGAAGTATCCAGTAAGGTAAATGGAGACATCTTGGAGCAGGTATACAGTTTTAATTATATTGGATGCACAAAACTAAAACACGGAAGGATACCCGAATGAAGTTTTATAAAACTCTGGCTGTCCACACATTCGTCTATGCTAGTGAGACATGGACTCTTGGTAAAAGCTATGTGCAGAGGATTCAGGCAGCCGAAATGAAATTTCTAAGAGCGACGAAAGGTTGTTCTATCTTGGATCGGAGAAGGAACGAGGATATTAGACGCGATTTAAACATTTTATCATTGCACCACAAGATTAAAGACCACAGAAGGAGATGGTGTGAACACTTGAACTGCATGCCTGATATCCGTTTACCTGTGGCCGCCTTGGGTTATCACCGTACTGGGAAGAGAGATGTCGGTAGACCGAGCAGGAGATGGGTTCCGGAACAGGCCTAAGGCTTAGTCATTGGAGTGATGATGATGATGATGATGACGACGACGACGACGATGATGATGATAATGATGGTGGTAGTGGGGGTGGTGGTGGTGGTGGTGGTGGTGGTGGTGGTGGTGGTGGTGGTGGTGGTGATGACGATGACGATGATGATGATGATGATGATGATGATGATGATGATGATGATGATGATGATGATGATGATGATGATGATGATGCGAAATATCTTCCAGAGTTGATTGTGATGTCGAAAATAAGCTTAATAAATTTAAACATGTATGTGGGACAATCCATAGAACCTTAAAATACAAAACTAGGAAAGACACTAAGCTTAAATTTTATAATACGACGGTTGTACCGGTAGCGCTTTATGGAAGTGAGACATGGGTGCTTTTCACAGAGAGACAGAGGGAAAATCACATCAACAGAAATTAAATTTCTCAGGTTGGTCAAAGGGTCCACATTACGAAACAGAATAAGTAATGCACAGATAAAGCGAGAATTACAGATTTTTACAATTACAGGATAGAATTACGGAATACAAGTCCAACTGGTGTAAGCATTTGGAAAGGATGCAGCAAGATCGCCTTCCCAAACTTGCCGTTGAATTATAAACCCACAGGGTATCGTAGTGTGGGGCGTTCGAGGACGCGATGGTTTCCGGAACAGGCAGTGCAGCCTAATCCGTGAAATGGAGATAATGATGGTGATATTTTAAGATGTAAACAAAATTGCCGCCAAGCCGTAATTTTCGAAACATGTTTCCCTTTAATTGCTAACAATCATTATACAGTACGTCCTCGACTTTCGAACATAGTGAGTTCCCGAAACAGGGGAACCGGACCACCCTGCCCCCAGAGGGTCGAAAAAGTTGACGAATTTTGTTAATCTCTTAATTTTTAGGCTGTTTTATTCTTTTTTTCAGCTGTTTACGTTAATATAGTAATAACCCCTTCTTTTTAATATACAAACAGGTTTAATACACAACATTAGCATATGCGTTCGAAATATGAAAAATAGAAAAATCAATTCAGTCAATAAGTATCTTGTAAACAATGTGTCAACAACGCGTGTTATTATCGTGTTATTGCCGTTTACTTTAATGGGATTAATTTTTCAGCCATTTTAAAAATAGTAATGTCGATTAGTCTTAACTTGTTTTTTCTTTTGTATGAAGCCGACCCTACTCCGGACCCTCCCCCCCCCCCGGCCAAATTCTAGATACGCCACTGTCCGGGAAACGTGTTAAAAATTCGAATTGTCCGAAAGTCGAGTAATGTACAATAGGTATAGTAGGCTCGTTTACTGTAGGCGTACTGTACAGTGCACGTAAGCCAGTAGGAACAGTCCTGTGAACTGTAATACACTGTAGGCCTACTGTAATGAAATCGTATATTATTCTCGCTTAAATTTTCATTATGACCTAATATCATCTTAACCACTCTTACTACAAGAAAATACATAATACAGTAATATGCTAAATTAATCATTTTTGTACATTGGTAAAGTTTATAAGCAATAACGTAGCTATCATGGCCGGAATCATTGATAAAAGAATTATTTATATCCGAGTTATATTTAGCCTATATAACTTAAAATAAGTTATATATTTTATTTTTTATATAAATATAAATTTATATTCACACAAAGGGACAATAATGAATATATGGGAAAATTTACAGATGTACAAATATAAAACACAAAACAAACTAATACCTGAACAAATACAAATCAACATTAAACACGACACAATTTTCAAAATGCTCAACATCGAAAATAGTCAAAAAACTAATATATACACCACATTCACACACACAATAATACCAATTTAAAATACCAAAAACCAACTGAAAACCATAGCAAACAACCAACCGAAACGCAAGTACTCAACAAGATACAAAATTAAGAATGCTGAGGATGGAAAGAATAGGATTTCCGAAACATGTTCCAAATAAGGGAAAAACATCTTGAGGAAAATAAATTATAAATATTAAATAAATTATAATGATAAATGTACTTCGTTCACAATAGTGAGCGAATTCTGTAGATCAGGGAGCATACTAGCATTATACTGGTATAGGTTACCAAACCAACGCAATGCATATATGTATGACAGTGTGTGTAAACGATAGTTTACAATTCAATTATTTTCTTCGTACCGATTTGTAAAATGTCGGGAGAAAACTAAATGTGAACATAAGCAGTACTGAATTGCTGGGAAAATCTCGGAATGCGCTTGACTGTAGCATGACGACTATAGTAAATATAACTATTAAATAAATAAATAATTAAATAAATTACAACAACTGTATTTTTAACGATTTCTGTAACAGTAAAATGCGTTTAATTGAAACACGTCATGATAAACACGGGAACGGACGTGCGGCAGTACGCAGCGAGACCCCTGAAGTATATTTGTACGATTCGCTCAATAATTTGGAAACCAATAAAGTAAGAACATTGGGAGTTAAATCAATATTAAATTTGAATTTTTCTGTACAATTCACTTGCTTGATGTCTTAGTCTATCTTTAATGAGGAAAATGTTTCTTGCGTGCTACTTTTTTCGCATCACGACTGAAAAAAATTAACATTTGATATGAAATTTTATTTTTTATTTTGTTATGACAAGGACATTATTAAATTCAAATGGCGTGTGCATCATGTACGTGAACTGGACTGCATGTACAAAAAATTATTGTTATGGAGCAAGAACATCTTGGGTAAGGACAGTTTATATTTCAATACGCCCTAAATCGAGTGTGCAATGCGCAAATGTATTTCCCTATCTCGCCCATCGTCTCATCCGACTGAGAAGACGGATTGTCTCAAGTATAGAAGACGGAACTGTGTTCAGGGTGATCAAATCGAATCCTGTAAAAACGTATCGATAAAATGAAGTGACGCCTGCTGAGTACATGCGTCACACTCTAGTTTTTGCTTACCATCCCAGTGTTACGGTGGATTATGCGGGAAATACCTGTCACAAGAGCACCTTATATCTATAAAAGAAAACGTCCAACGAGTTTAATGTATAAGCAAAACGGAGAGATATAACTTGATCGTAATTAATTACACTATGGCTAAACCTTATTAATACAGAATGCTAGACACGTTCTTCTTCTTACAATAAGGGAAACGGTAGGAAAAAGATTCAGAAAAAAGAAATAATTAGCCGGTTCACGTTATACAAATTGTTTCTCTTAGTTTGTAACCAAGTAAGATTATTATTAATTCGTGGTCAAAACCTCCTACGACGTTGTCCGATGCCTAATCTCCATTGCTGTCTGTCGCTGCAGTTTTCGTCGTTTAGTCCTCTACCGCTCATTGATCTTCTTATGCCTTCTATCCATGTTTTCTCGGGTCTTCCTTTCTTTCTGTGCTCTCTAGGTAACCATCTCATTGTTTTCTTTGGTAGTCGGTCTTCTCCCAAGTAGTCGTGCCCGTAACAGATTAGTTGTTTTTCTTCAATGCAGTCGATGATTGTCTTTTGTACGCCTATTTCTTCTTTGATCGTTTCATTTCGAGTTCGCTCTAACCTTGAAGTTCTAGCAGCTCGTCTCAAAGCATCTAAGCATCTCAAAGCATTTCTGTTTTTTCACCTGTTCTTTTATTCTCCATGCTTCGGATCCGTACATCAACATTCTTTTAATCATACTATCGTATATTCTTTTCTTCCTTTCTTTTCGAATTTCTGTGCTCCATAGAATTTCATTCAATGATCTAATTATTTGATTTTCCTTTGTTTCTTCTTGGTTTTATTTCAACATTATCTGTTCCTTCTTCAATAAAGTTTATTCCTAACTATTTATATCTGCTACATATTTTTATACGTTGTTCTTTTCTAAGATTAAATCTGTTTTATTCTTCGTATTATTTAAATTAGCAGCCATCCTTACTATTTCTTTTATAAAATTGCTACACTGCTACAGTGTTTGTTTAGACAAAGCTTTTTGTCATCTCTGACATCACCAGGTCTTGAACAACCTACCTGAGGTTGTTCTTGAGGTCTTGAGGTTGTTCAAGACACCATCAGGTCTTGAGGTTGTTCAAGACCTGATGATGTCAGAGATGACGAACAGCTTTGTCTAAACAAACACTGTAGCAGTTTAGCAATTTTATAAAAGAAATAGTAAGGATGGCTGCTAATTTAAATAATACGAAGACTAAAACAAGCGAATTGCAAGTAGATAAATATAAAAATGTAAGGGAATTTTTTAAATATTCAAAAATTAAAGCAAAAGTGAGGTTGTTCAAGACCTGATGATGTCAGAGATGACGAAAAGCTTTGTCTAAACAAACACTGTAACAGTTTAGCAATGTTATAAAAGAAATATTAAATCTGTTGTTTCTTCTCCGACTCACAGATACTTCGTTTTTCTATGTTCATCGGTAATCCCAATTTTTCATAATCTTCCTTCAGTTTGCGTATCATATATTCCAGATATTTTTTTACCAACTAAGATATTATGAGCAAAGATATTGCAGAGTCGGAAATATATTTTCAACCGTCACCGTTCGGATAGCTTAAATATCCCTCAGCGCCTTCACTATGTACACTTGTACTACGAAAACGATATGTAACTGAAAGTTATGCTAGCAATTTACAGCAGCTTGGGAACTAATTGCAATGATACAACACAAATAATGCGGTAAACTCCAGTTTCTCATGCATGCAATACGTGCATGATGGTACTCGTGTCACGCGCGCACCTGTCTATGTGGGATAAAAAGACAGACGGGCAGAACATAAAGTAGAACAAATAATTTTGTCAGTGCCCTGTCACAGAATATGTACGCAAAAACAATTTTTAAGCATTCCGTTAAGTCTTGTGGGAATAAATAAAAGGTCTTCTTTTACAAAAATGTGTCGTCTTCTAGATCAAGAACTGAAAAAAAAAACACCCCCACCATCGTCACTCCTTTTTCATTTACCGATACCAAAAGTAAAAATATACACACAAAGTATCGAATACTAACACAACCGTAATTTATACCAACAAAAACATAACACGCAAATCTAATTTTGTTATGACATTACACAACAATCTACATGTTTCTCGAATATTCCAGTGGAATCCGGCTGTAATGTGTGCGCGTACGTGATTCTCAACGCATTAGCTAGACTGTCCCAGAATTCGCGCGGCTGCGCGCTGTGTGCAAGGCTACAGTCAATTACGTTCTGGTGTTTTCTAATAGCGTTCTTGACGCGCAGTACGGAATATCCTGGATTTTCGGCGACGCTCAGTTCAGTTTGAGTCGCGATCTCTTGGAGTGCGGTTCGTAATATTGTGGAGAAGGTTATGTGTTTTATAATCGTGACGGACAATTGTAATACAACTGTGTTTTATAATAGCTGACAATTTATTTCGTGTGAACAACTTTTATTTGATTTATTGTAACAGACTATCTTGTTGATTACAAACTGTTTAATTGTGATAATTAAAGCTGGTGATTAGTGACGTAACTGGTGTCATGTATTTTGTTTTCCACTGTACCATACGGCGAACTGTTAGACCGTCGTAACAATACTGATCCACAAATATGGTATCAAACACACGCACTAACTCTGTAACTCATTAACTGAACTGTCAATCTGAACTAAACTTTCCTCCGTATCTTACTTATATATATATATATATATATAGTAATGACGTCACCCACAAACATGCGACATTTGTGTATCAAAAACTTGACAGTACAGTCGGATCGTTCTACGATTTTCTAGAACAAACTACGGTACCTATAAATGTATTGTACATTGATACGGAACATACTAAAGTCAGCTGCATGGAAGTAGTATCGTCAAGGTCACTCACTTTCACTGCTTCTCCCTGTCACCTCCACGCCCCTCGCCCAGCGTTGTTGCCGGCTAGTACAGTGTGTAGCGTTTTAGCAGTGTTACGAAAACAAATTTCATACATCCACATTATATTCTTCGTTTCAAATTTATTTATGCGTATCGCGTAAATGAATTTGTTTTATCAGGAATAATTAGTTGTGGGTAACACTACTCAGTTAAATTCTGGGCGCCAGTATTTGAGCTCTAAAAATTTGTGTGAGTCGGCAACATATTTTTTGTTGTCGCGTAAATATCTACAGAATTTCTATCTTTGCGTTTCTTCTGTTTCTTTGGCTTTTTTTTTGTTACGATTTGCAGTTCTCTGAAACTACTATTTATACTGCGCTGGTTTTTCTTATGTTAGAATCTAAACCTTTTAGCAATACACACCCTAACTTTACGAAGTACCATTAGGTCAGTTATTTTGTGATTTCCGTACAGTGCACTTACTTATTAAAGTTTTACTGTTTTCTTCATGGGCGGTTATCCTACAGACTGACAGTTGTCTGAGAACGCTGACCTTGCCTGCTGTTGTCGATTTAATTTTTTCATACTCACGGTCTTTTCCCTTTTGTAAATGAATCTGTTTTTGTTCTCTACACGGTCATTCCTAAGCCATATGGTTCGGAAGTTCTGTTAGGTATATGTACACATTTGGTATGCACATTGCGTATACCCTGTCGGCATGTCTTTTCGGTAAATATTGCTGTCTGACACTTTTATGAATGCCTTTGTCATTTTATGATCCCCTCAAAAATGTGTATGTTTACTGCCCGCGCTACTACCTTTCTTCCGTTGCACAAAGATAAATAGGACTGAGCAATTTCTGTAAACAAAATTGTCGCTGTTGTGACAAAAGCCAATCCCATTTCAGTTACAGTACCCCATTCCAAGTAGGTTGGGTGGACGAGGTGAGGAAGAGACGAACATCCAAAATATTTATCGTCCTTAGTATTGTTGACAGACATTTTGTGCGTTTCATGTGAACGGTTGATGTCTTTATTGTAGACAGTGTGTGTATTAGTTTATTTCAATAATTTGTATTTATTATGAGTGATATTGAGGAACAGTATCCTACATTTAGTTCGAGTACAAGCAGCGGTGGTGTACGTGCGGGCCGAGAGGACATTAGAAAACAAAGTAAAGTCATCATAGCAAACGTTTACAAGTTTTTTAAAAATCTTGCGTATAATGAAGAAGCCAGGAGGAACATAAACTTTGCACAAGTTCGAAAATTGACAGCGGAAGCTTGTGGCATTTCTGAACAGTCGGTGCAACGTATTAGCAATACCGTTGCTTCGGCAGATGATCAAGGCGTGAGTGTTGTGTTCAGTTCTCCAAGGAAAGGGTATAAACGGGAACACAAAAACACTGAACTGGACGATTTTAATAAACAAATAGTCCGCAGGACCGTACTAGAATATTACGACCGAGGGGAATACCCCACTGCAACCAAAATTCGAGCTGATCTCTGTCAGAAAATCAATTATTCTGGTTCAGAAGCCTCCGTACTTCGCCTTCTGAAAGTGCTTGGTTTTAAATTTAAGAAGTGCAACGATGGACGAAAATTTTTAATGGAGCGCAGAGACATTGCTGCCTTGAGAGCGAAGTTTTTGAGAACCATGCATATACATCGTACGGAGGACAACAGGCCTATAATTTATTTGGATGAAACCTGGATATCACAGAATCATACGAATAAATACATCTGGCAAGACTCCAGAGGGAACGGTGGGCTGAAAGTACCTACTGGTAGAGGTGGCCGGCTGATTATTGCACATGCTGGATCCGCAAGTACAGGTTTCATAGCAGGTGCCAAACTTGTCTTTCGTGGCAGTAAGCATTCAGCTGCATCTGACTACCACACAGAAATGAATGCTGAAGTTTTTAAGACCTGGTTTGTTGGTATGTTGCGCTCCTTGGAAGAAGGCTCTGTCATCGTGATGGATAATGCCAGCTATCATTCTGTACAAATAGATAAACCACCATGTTCAAACTGGCGTAAAGCGGATATCATGGAGTGGCTGCGTAAGAAGAGAATTTCATTTTCCACAGCTGAAACCAGGGATGAACTTCTTTCTAAAGAAGAGATCCGAACGGCCAAGAAGACGTACGAATTGGATCAACTGGCAAATGAAATGGGACATACAGTAGTGCGCCTGCCACCATATCATTGTCAGTATAATCCGATCGAGCTGATATGGGCCCAAGTTAAACGGTATGTTGCAAACAAGAATACGACTTTCAGATTGGCCGATATTGAACAACTTGCACACGAAGCTTTGGACAGGATAACTCAGGAAGACTGGGAGAAGTGCGTAAGACATGCGGAGGCACTACAAGAAGCCGATTACTCAAAGCAGTGCACGAGAGACACCACAGTGGAGCCCTTCATCATACACTTACGTGTGAGTAGTGACAGCGAACCTGAGTCCAGTGAATCCGAAGACGAATAAGGCAGGAGTGTTAAAAAGTGTATATAGGTGGTAAACGTGTCTATAGCGAAGCGTAGTATTTTCTATTTTTATTGAAACATAAAAAACCGTGTGTGCGTGTTTTCTTCAGGAGTGTTATGAATGTGCTCTGTGCTATCACTTTGCAAAGTGATAATTGTGTGACTAACCCTATTTAAGGTGAGTTTTTCAACATACTGCTTATTTATAATAGTCATAAGGAATTCTATAGTTCATAAAATAAGGAAAATTTTAATTATAAAATTAGTAAGGACAATGCATAAAATATAGAATTATAAATTTAAATTCTATATTTAAAGATTTAAGTTAAAATATATATATATATAAATAAATAAGGAATTTTAAATTTATTTCATGAGACATTTGTATTTGTTGTTTATAAAATTATCCTTATTTTCTTAAGAAATCCAATTCGTTTCACGTTTATACATACCATTATTTTTATGCTACTTGTGCATGTAACATCTTATAGTATAGTTCTAATTTTTTTACTTAATTAATAAGCAGCGCAGGAAATAAAAATAGAATATTTTTCTGAGTCACGAATAGTGCGGTGTCTTCAATAATTAAATGGGGCAAGCTTAAGACACAGGATGCGTATAAAATTCGTTCAAACAAACTATAGCTGACGCGTCGAATTGAATGTTATGTATAAGATACGGAAATTAATTGTTAATTAATTATTAACAATATATTAATTGTGATGTAATTATTATTAAGAATTATTGACAATGTAACAATGTACTCTAATGCATGTATTACAAACTTTCTCACTTTGTTATATTCTTTACATTAAGTAGGCTTACTTACTAGTGTAGCATTTTTCGGAAGAAAGGGAAACTGTTGCTTAGTGGCAACGCTGTAAGTAAGCGGTGTGACCTTGACGATACTAGTTCCATGCAGCTGACTCTAGCATATTGTTACGTAATGCGGAAAAGGTGTTACCTAATACGCAACGTTCTACAAGTTTATCGAATGTTCCAGTGGAATCGGGCTGTAATGTGTGTGCGTACATAATGCTGGTACTACGCGGTGAAAGACAATTACACGTCAACTATCGGCTCAATACCAGACCATACCGCTCCGCACGTGCTTTGTTCAAGTCCGCAATGAATTACATTCTAGTGTTTTCTAGTAGACGCCTATTACCGAATATTCTGGAACTTCAGCGGAGTATAAATACAGGTGCTCAGCTACGCTCAGTCAGTTATTATCGGGCGATTACAAAGTGAGTTTGAGTTGCGAATTATTACAGTGCGGTTCGACGTATTGTGGCGGAGTGTTACGTGTTTTATAATTGTGCGGTACGATTGTAATACAATTGTGTTTTGTATCAGTTGACATTTTTTTATTCCGTGTGAACAATTTTTATTTGATTTTTTGTAAGAGACTATCTTGTTGATTATAAACTATTTAATTGTGATAATTAAAGCTGGTGATTAGTGACTTAATTGGTGTCTTGTGTTTTGTTTTCCACTGTACCATACGAAGATCAGTAGACCGTCGTAACGATATTCTGTAAATACTGCTATCAATATACATAAGTTACACATCAATTGTAGATAATGTGAGTAACAAAACCTACGTATTTAATGTTCGTATGCATTACTCTAATGTCAAGTAGTTTTAAAAATACCCCTTCCTCCATTGACTAAAGAGTCCATATGATCATCTTCTATTTTGAAAACTTTAAATACTACTCCGGGACCGCTATTAAGAAAATGTGGATAGCATACAAAATATTGTCAAGGACCAGCTAAACACACTGACACTTGATGACTTCCCGTGCCGTATAAATCCGTGATACTAAATGTGTGACCTAATAATGTGGCTGTGTGACTTTTCGAAAGAATTAACTTGAACGGGAATAAAATTGTTTTACAGTTATGTGAAAACCATTAATTTAATATAAACAATCTGGTTCCTTTGTAGGCATATCTTGTATTTCCTAATCTATCGTAAACATAAGAAAGTAAATATTTTACGCACTTGCCCACCACAGAAAATAAGTACAAAATTGTGGGAGCTTTACACTGAATATACACACATCGTGAGTAGATTACAAACAAGCATATGATAGACTGAAAAGGCAAAGTATAATAGAGATAATGGTAGAATTTGGTATGCCAGGGAAACTGGTGAGCCTTATAAAAATGGAAGGAACACGGAACAAGGTGCAAGTAGAAGAAGAGCTTACAGAAGAAATTGATGTTCAAAGGGGGCTTAGACAAGGAGATGTGCTCTCTACAGTTCTGTTTAAGTTGACTCTCCAAAAAGCATAAGGCGAATGTATATAAACCCAAGGGGGAGATATTTAAAGAATGCATATTTTCAATACCGTTAAATGTTGCTTTATTAGACCAGATTCACAAAACTGTTGTTTTATAACAGACTTGTGAATATATTGCAACAAAACACTTATTAGGCATCGTATTTGTAACACAGTAATAATAGAGTCTGTTATCTGGAGTAAGGTTGTGTATTTAAACAAATTTAAATATGGTCTGTGGTTTAACAAAATGATTTATTTTAGATTAATAATGTCTATAATGATTTGAGACTTTCTTGTTTTAAATGTCTATGTTTACTTGTTCGTTGAATTCCCTTTTGATACCGTTGGTTCGTCACACTGCTCTTGTCGCGGTCCGTTGAATCTGCCACCTAGCTGCCAGCTGATATCTGCAACACTGACGACACTCAGCTCACACGCACGCACGCCGACATACCGATAGCGGTAATCTCTTAACTCAGGGCTCGATACTGGATTGTACTTTAAATTAATATGGAATCGGTGTATTGAACGTACACCTTCCCGCGTCTTGAGGTGTCCTCGCGTTTACACAAGTATATCTCGGTAGATATACCTTCCCTAAACGGATATCTTGGCTTTCGCGAGACTAGCACTAGTTGAATTAATTATTTTAGTTTTATTTATCTGAGTTCTTGTTGTCAAGAGGGCTTTGTTGGGTACATGGGAGGGAACGAGACCTAGAGGTAGACCGAGGAAGAGGTGGGAAGATGGCTTGCAGAGGAAGCGAGAGACATGGGGATAAGAAACTGGAGGAGGGTTGCAGTGGATAGAGTGGATTGGAGGCGGAGATTGGTGGAGGCCAGGGCCCGATTTGGGCTGTAGCGCCATAGGAGAGAGAGAGAGAGAGAGTTCTTGTACCAATAGGATATTAGCAAACGGGCAACTCGTCGCTAAGATTCCCTACTCGTAACCCTTATATAAGAACGTATTCTGCTACGAAAAATTCGCACAGGGAGAACGTCTAGGTCGAGCTGGTAGATGGAACTGCCTGAAACTTCCTTGACGGAGACCCAATCTTAATGAAAATTGGGGCCGCTGATTGGTCGAAACCTCTAACACGTGATTGACGGGTTAACTGATAGATATAAGTCCTGAACAAATTGGCATAAAGCTGCAGAAGCAGGTATAGATTTTATCTAGAAATTTTATTACTTTTAGAAGATAAGGAATCTATAGAAAGATGAATTTTGCTAAAAAATACATATTAAAATAATCTGTTTCGAGTCTTTGACAAAATAAAAATATAGCGCTAATTTAGATGCATGCGCTGTCCAAGTCTCAATTCAATACGTTAATTTTAACCAGAGTTATTCTCATAAATACGAATAACACGCGCGCCCGCGCACTCGCACACTAAATTCGCACTTGACATGACAGAAAATAAATTTATGGGCATTTTGACACATAACAGTTATTTATCCATTTCTTAATTCAAAACTTATAGCTACTTTACAAAATTTAAACAAAATCAATTTTCAACATGTCTACAACGTCATAAATTGGTATAAAAGCATTTAGTCCTGGCTACAGATACCCTTTCGACGATGTTCCATTGCAATATTCATACTATATTCACGCACCTTGTTTCTAAAAATACGGTTGATTGTACCTCAGATCGTGTGGAACTTACCTATTTCAACATCACTATCATAATTCTTATCATAACCAATATCATTTCCCAAATAGTTTAAATGGCTCACCTGTTCTATAATGTTTAACAATATATTTATATATTACATAAATAAATTTTTAGAGATTTTTTTAAATTTAATTTTAACAGAATGTCTAGCTTATGCTGATGACATAGCACTTATCTCAAGAAGCCAATAACCCCTAAAAGAGGGTTTCTTGAGTCTAGAACAGGCCAAACACTGAAAATACCAACTACATGTTAACAGTAGGCAGTAAAATACAAGACAAAAGAGCACCTCTGGTTGTTTGGAGGACACAAATTTCAAAATGTTGAAAAATTTAAATACCTGGGCTCACTAGTTACTGGGGACAACATTATGGCCGAAGAAATAAAAGAAAGGAAATCTCCTGGAAACAGTAGTTACTTCTCCCTAGGATAAATATTTAAATGTAAAAAACATAATCAAAGCAACCAAGATTCGTCTCTATAAAACATTTTCTTAAGCCAGTGGCCATGTATGAGTCCGAAACTTGTATAATGACAGTGACAGAGGAAGAGTGGTTGCGCAGGTGGAAAATAAAAGTCTTCAGGAGGATATTTGGTGCAATGAACATCCAAGGAGCATGGAGAATAAAGACGAATCCAGAAATCTGCCAAATCACATTGAAGAAAATTTTTACGAGGAGACCTGGTGGAAGAAGAAGGAGGGGTCGGCCCAGAAAAGGATGGGTGGATGATCTTGAGGACGACCTGCGCAGGCTCGGTGCAAGAAGATGGAGACTGAGAGCAGAGGATCGAGACGACTGAAAGCGGATTGTCCAGGAGCCCAAGGCTCTCCAAGAGCTGTAGCGCCAATTAAGAAGAAAAAGATACACATATCGTAAACACACACGCGCACACACAAAAAAGTAACGAACATACACCTGCAATATTTTATTTGATACCCAGTGAATAATTAACATTGATTAACTTTTGTGTACAGTCCTGTGTACTGTTAGTCGTTAACTGTAACACGTAAACATTTAATCACTTGTTATCATTACTTCAATTTTAATTATTTTAACTTATTGTAATATTTTTATAACTTTTAATGCACCGCTGGGCTTATAAAACGTACTTTCATTAGTTTAAAATAAATAGTTAAAGAATAATAATAATATAATATAACGCTTTTCTCGATATTGCTTTTATTTAGTCATAACTGAATAATAATTGTGCATTCCAGAACGTAATAAAAATATGTTCGAAAAACACCACATTATAAAAGATTTTTATGGATGTTACACAAATACGTAACACGTGAAGTTATGAAGAATCAAGAAAATTAAATTATATATTAACCTATTGTAAAAACTAATTTTAATTTTTTAAATTATTATGAAGTGTCACAAAATTGACAGTCGCATTTTATAGTCAATGTTTATGTATATAAAGTTTATATTGTTTAATGTTTTGGTTAAATAAACGTTCGTCGTTGAGTTCCGGTTCTAATCCTGGTTACGTGCGTCTTTGTTAACACAACTTGCGCGCGCACGTGTGATTTCGCATGAAGGCGTCTGCGCATGGTAATCGACACATTAACGAAAACTGCTTATGCGAATTATCTACGACTCTTTCTAGCCTTTCTAGGACCATGGGATTTTTATCAGAAACCTTGAAGTCAGACCTTAAACACACTCACAAGTGGCCTCTGCGTCAACGCCGCATATTTGCAGCAGGCCTAATTGTGTGCTGTTGTGTTGTACTGCCACAACAAATAACACTTTGTTTTCATTTTTATGCATTCAACGATTCAATGACAACACTGTTTTCAATTTCATTTACTTGTCAAGTAAACAAACGCGCAAACTACCGCTCCAATTAATTTTAATTATTTAACACGTCGTTATATGAATACAGCTACGGATACTGGGGCGCAACTAGTCTGTGCAACTGTCTGAACTCTGTACTGTAACATGTAATATTAAATCAGTCTGTTCACTACTCAACGTTTAATCAATATCTCAAATACGTGTAATCTACATATATAAAACTCAAAGTCTGAGGATTTATGTGTACTTAATACAAATCCGCACCGTTACACCGATTGCCACCAAATTTTGCACAGGTAACCTTTGACACAAAGCGAAAAACACTGTCTAACTTGGAATTTGATATTTTTCCCCGTTCCCACGATTTAAACCCTTTTAATTATGCCTTTTCGTTGAAGCGTATAAAAATGACAGCATCACCATGGAGATCAGAATTAATTACCATAGTAACAAGTACATAAACAAATGATATTTAGCGGCATCGTAACTCTACCTTTATCCATTCCTGCAGTTTTTCATTTTTAATATGCGATTGTATCGATATATTTTGTAACTTTGTATACAGATACGTCTATATATTTTGTAATTGTCTTAAACGATTATAAAATTTATTTTTATACGTATTTCTGATGATGCAATTAATAAGCAATTAAATTTATTAAATACTACTACTAAAGATGTCAGCAACACCATGGAGACCAGAATTAATGACCGTAGTAACAAGTAAATAAAAGCTATTTAGCGGCATCGGAACTGTACATTTATCCATTCCTGTAGTACATTTTTGATGTTTTATATAATATGCGATTGTATCGATATATTACGATGTGGAAAAGAAGAAGTGTGCTAATTGTAAATTGTCCCGTAACTTAATGCAAAGCGAAAATACGTGTTGTTTTCATTTGTGAGGTTAGGTGACAACGGTTTTTTTTTAGTTTACTGCTGAAATAAATAAAAGCCATGGTTGAGGAAAACATAACGTATAATGTGTTATACAATGCTTCTAACACATTAACTCTTAAAATAAAGAATTTAGCGTTTTTGATTTAACAGGTACTTTATAAATATCTCCAAAGGCTTTATAAACCGGTACTTTTAAATCTCCAAAGGCTGCTGCACCGACATAATAATGTAGTACAAGTTAAAATAGTACAGGTGTTGAAAACAGCTTTGGAGAGAATTTGACTAATGAGTACAAAATTGTTATACGAGCTGAGAGAACGCCATATAGACATAGATAATAAAATTTATATTAAAATACTTATTAAAAAATCAAATATTCGCGTGCGAAGCCTTGGGGAACAGCTAGTGTAATATTAAATCACTCTGTTCACTACTCAACGTTTAATCAATATCTGAAATACATGTAATGATATTTAATCATTATTCTGAAAAAAACTAAGACTATGTTAGAATATTATTAAACGAACCTAATCCGACATTTACTGATTCTAACCAATAATTTCTTTAGACCCTTTCATTGCTGAAGCTTTAAAAAAAAAACAAAGAACAAATGTATACATCACCCGTTTTCTCTAAAGGCCATGTCTTTCAGGGCATGGTCCCTTCATGCTTTCGGACATTGACCCAAAGTGGTCAATGACATGGAGATGGAGAAGGCCACAGATACTACTCTATTGAAGATCTTAGAGCTATCCTTAGTACACAGTTCTGTATACTAGAAATGAATCCTGAGGAAAATCCGTCCTTATTCGGATCTCCGGGAGGGGGCTACATCGGGGCAAGACAGAAGAGAGGTTGGAAATAAAAACGTGAGAATCAGAAAGGAAATCAGACTATGAATTGGCACCTGGATTTTAACAGAACTTGGGCTAGTCTCTTCATTTCCTGATATCGCATTGCCTGTTATCTGGCCTCTCCTCCGTCCTTTATACCGCTTTCCATCTACCATCACATTACCTTGTGTCTGCCGCATACAGCGTCCCAACCAAACAATAAATATCTCTTCCTGCCTATGACGATATCCAGCACTATTCTTTTCTCTCCTACTGTTCTAAACACCTACACATTCGTCACTCTATTCTTCCCTAAAATCCTTTCCACATTTTTATTTGGCCACATCGCGAAGCCCTGTAACCTTCGCTCCTCCTTTTCCCTCAACATCCAAGTTTCTGCCCCGTATAGGTGCGCGCTCCTAACAAACCAAACACCACCATCCTCTTTCTCAGGCTTATGTCCAGTGGCACCCACACGTGATACTTTTCCTTCTAACCACGGCGTCCGTAACGAAGGCAGTTCAAACGGTTTGCAAACCCATTAGTCGTAATACAAAAATGAAAATATATAAGACACTTATCAGACCGGTTGTTACTTATAGAGAGGAGACATTAACAAAAAAAAACAAAAAACCACTATGAAGGTCTGAAAGGAAGATTGTACGACGTTATAGTAGAAGCATGTACCGGGCTGTTTGGCCGTGGTCCAGGGTTTACAAACAAACCAAACAAAACGTTTCAGCAGCACCACTGGCTGCCATCTTCAGTGGAAAACGAGTCTACCTGAACGCGGGGTGTCAAAAGTCAGGCCCACAGTACTGTGGTGAATGCTGAAGATGGCAGCCAGTGGTGTTGCTGAAACGTTTGGTTTGTTTGCAAACCGTGGACCACGCCCAAACGGCCACGGTACATGCTTCTACTAGAACTGACACCGGCCGTGGAAGCCTTATTAGAACAATATTATTGTACGACGTGTTTATGGCCCGGTTAAAGAAGACGATGAACGGAGAATAAGAAATAACCAGGAGGTAGATGACCTATCGAAGCATGGGGACGCTGTAACATTCGTAAAGGCTCAACGAATACAAGACTGGGTCATCTAGAGCGGATATCAAAGAAAATCCTGAGGGCGCAAGTCTAAAAAAGCAGAAAGAGGGGCCGACTTAAGAAAAGATGATGTGCTGGAAGATCTAAGAAGATTGGGTGTGAGGAATTACGCTGATATGCCAATGGACAGGAGACATTGTAGAAGACTGGTATTGGAAGTCAGGGCTCACGTTCGACTGTAGTGCTAAAGAAGAAGAATCTGCTGTAGAAACTGTAATGTACAAAGAAGAGTGATTATTTGTACAGCACGCGTTTCCACGCAGTGTAGTTTTTGGCCTTTTCCTCTTCTCAAAGTTGCCCCGATTGTCATTGCTACTTACAAACAAGAAAAACGATTGAAAACACGAAGTCTGGCCGACATCTAGAAAAGTAGACCTTATGTTTACGAAAACGCAAGTCACCGTCACCACACCGGAAACAACTGCAGAGACCGATTATATACTGTATGTAATTAATAATGAAGAGACGGCTGCGGCGTAAGAATTACACTGCAACAGTGTAGCGAGGTTACTCTTGGCGTTTCAACAAGCCACGTCAGCAGAAACAAAATAATCAATAACTTTACTGCGTTGGGCAAATATTGTATCACACTGTGAAACCCTTGAGGACTGACAAAATCACTTCAGCTATATTTCGACTGCGTTACGAAAAACTGAAACGCGTCCGAAACGCCAAGACTGTCTCGTCAGGTCAACTCACCGGCCGCCTGTGAAGGCTTTCGGTCTATCACAGCCGTTTACGATCTGCGCTAGGCGTACCGTAGGCGCCACGTACAATCATACCGGTACACGAAGAGAACTTAGACAAAATTATCAGAGTCTAAGAGGATTTTAAGACTCATACAAAATTATAATATAATTTTATTATAATTAAACAGTATTTTAATTTTTAATGTTTTAATTGGCATAGTGTAGTACATAATTTCGTTACAACCCTTAATAAATAATTTACTTTAACATATTTCACGCATAGGCTGT
This sequence comes from Magicicada septendecula, assembly GCA_034769895.1. NCBI lineage: Eukaryota > Metazoa > Arthropoda > Insecta > Hemiptera > Cicadidae > Magicicada > Magicicada septendecula. The sequence goes on along the minus strand of CM068370.1, from coordinate 467,303,319 downwards.
AAATATTTTGTAACATATTATATTTATACCACTTGATTTAATTTCGCTACCTTCGAGCAGGAATATATTGAGTGCAGAATGACACTCAATAAAAATAAGTCCAATCTTAAAAATAACAATTTATTTCACATAGAACCGAATTAGCCAATGTCCATCATCATAATTTAACCTGGTGCAGAACTAGCCTATGTCCACTTAATTAAAAATATCTCTAAAAATTTATTTATATAATAACTAAAATATTTTATATTATTAAACAATATTGAACAGGTGAGCCATTTTAACTATTTGGGAAATGAAATTGGCTACGATAAAAATTATGATATTGATATTAAGTTAGGTAAGTTCCAGACGATCTGTGAGACAATCAACCGTACTTTTTTTTAAACAAGGTACGTGAATGTAATGTGAATATATTCACAAGTCTGTTATAAAACAACAGTCTTGTAAGTATGGTCCAATACAGCAACATTTGACGGTATTGAAAATATGCAGTGATGAAATAAGACCTAATATATGAACAATACCGAATATACAGATGTGTAAAAGAAGAGGGCCACGAAAATCTAGTGAACATCATGGCGGACTTCAAAAATCTATTACATTTGAGATATTGCGGCAAAATCAAAATCAACATAATCAGCCGATATAATATATAGACCTCAATGTAAACATAAACACTCCGTAACAAAAATCAGCTCTTGAGATCATTAATCAGTGTTTTCGCATTCGTTTTTTCTGTAAATAGTACCTGTTTCGCAATATCGTGACCGCGAGTGCATAGTGTAAATATCCTGACGATGGTCTATGACCGAAATCGATAGAAATTAAGAATGTGAGTAATTTAAAAATTTATTATGAATACACTACAATAGAAGATTGACAAAATTAAAGTTTTACAAAGTTATGGTAGTCCCTGTACTGTCCTATAAGTGTGAATTATGGACAACAACCAAGAAACATGAAAGTAAAATACAAGATTCAACAATGGCGATCTTAGGAGGTGTTAAAACGTGAAGTAAACTTGACTGTATAAAAAATAAGGTCATAAAAGAAGAATTACAAGTTTTTAACTTGAATAAAAGACTGAAAGATTATTAACAACTGTAGAAAGAACGCCTAGAAATAATGTCAGATTCAAGACTGTCCAAACAAGTCAGGAATTATACGTATACCTATAGGACACAGCTGTGTGTGTGTGTGTGTAAACCAAGGAAGAGATGGCTGGAAAATCTTTGAAGATGGAACAGGCAGCACCATGCCTATGTCATCAAATGAAGAAGATTAAGACAATGGTGTAGGACACAGGAGAAGACGATTAAAACTCCTCAGACACACGGCCATACGAAACAGACACTTTGCACATGACATGTATTTTTTTAAATTTTTCATTAACGTAAGTTTTTCACAGTGTTTCTAAATTTATTTGTAACAAATCACAGAATAAAATAGAGGTAAAAAAATGGTACCGAACTTTGACAACTGAACAGAGTAAAGAAAAGTTTCTATTTAGCCTACAAATGAACCGAACTTCTCAGATGAGCAGCGGGCAAATCGAGAAGAGACAAATCGCGTATTGACAGATATCGCCAACAATGGGAGACATGTATAAAACTGAGGATATAAAAACCAAATAACTAGTCTGATATAGACAGTCTGGTATGGGCGGTAGGCTTCTATAGCAAGTAGTAATACGGTCACCGCAAGAGGAAGAGTATGGTCGAAAACAAAGAAGACAGACAGGAAAAGAGCTTTAAGAAAGGAGTTGAGGAGATGCAAGAGAGAGAATCCATGAAGGGGTAGAATGAGAAAGAGAGAGAGAGAGAGAGAGATAGAGATAGAGAGAGAGAGAGAGAGAAACTTCTATAGCAAGTAGTAGTAATACGGTCACCGCAAGAGGAAGAGTGAGGTCGAAGACGATGAGATGGTGTATGGTCAGAGACGCTGACGAAGAGTATGGTCGAAAACAAAGAAGAAGACCGAAAAAGAGCTATAAAGAAGGAGTTGAGGAGATGCAAGAGAGAGAATCCATGAGGGGGGAATGAGAAAGAGAGAGAGAGAGTGAGAGAGAGAGAGAGAGAGAGAGAGAGAGAGAGAGAGAGAGAGAGAGAGAGAGAGAGAGAGAGAGAGAGAGAGAGAGAGAGAGAGAGAGAGAGAGAGAGAGACTTTTATAGCAAGTAGTGATACGGTCACCGCAAGAGAAAGAGTGAGGTCGAAGACGAAGAGAAGGTGTACGGTCAAAGACGCTGACGAAGAGTATGGTCGAATACAAAGAAGACAGACAGGAAAAGAGCTTTAAGAAAGGAGTTGAGGAGATGCAAGAGAGAGAATCCATGAAGGGGTAGAATGAGAGAGAGAGAGAGAGAGAGAGAGAGAGAGAGAGAGAGAGAGAGAGAGAGAGAGAGAGACTTCTATAGTAAGTAGTAATACGGTCACCGCAAGAGAAAGAGTGAGGTCGAAGACGAGGAGAAGGTGTATGGTCAGAGACGCTGACGAAGAGTATGGTCGAAAACAAAGAAGAAGACCGAAAAAGAGCTATAAAGAAGGAGTTGAAGAGATGCAAGAGAGAGAATCCATGAGGGGGGGAATGAGAGAGAGAGTAAGAGAGAGAGAGAGTGAGAGGGTGACGGGTGGTGGTTATGATTGGGCAGACGTACGTCATGATCCATTTGGAGATTATTATTTAATTCTTACAAAACGTTTTGATCGTTTTCTAGTCCCCATTTCGTCATTATTTATTATCAATAAGAGGACAAAACCAAACATGCATCGTTACGTAAACAATCGGTGTAGCACGCAATAATTATTATTAATAAATTCGATTGCTTTACGATAGTACTCTCCTTACAACGTCGATTATCTGTTATTGTACAACTGTCACTATTGTACATTCGGTATTCATAAATTATTCATTAGCCTTGACGATAACGTAAAGTAATAAAGAACGTTCACAGAAAACACACGTTACTTTTGTTGAATCCGCCTGTTAATTAGTAAATTCGGTATTGAGAACTATACATGACTTCCATGTTTTAAGATTTATATTTAAAATTATTTACTTGAATTCGGTTCGATAATTTCTAAAAAAAATATCCCCCACCTTGTAAATCGAGTTTTATGTTTGACAAATTGAAATGAAATATTTCCATAGAAACTACTTCTTTGTTGCCGATAACGTAGCACACATACAAATATCGGTATGGAGAACCATACATGACATCCTCGTTCTAAGATTTATATTTAAAATCATTTTCGAAATGAAATATTTCCACTTGTTTCTATTTCTTTCTTCAGCCTTAACCACAGTACTGTGGTCACTAACGTATACCACCTCACGTTAGCTCACTCGATTTTCACTGATGATGGCAGTCTATGGCACTGCCGAAACATCTGGTTTTGCAGAAAACATTGGACCACGGCCAAACAGCCCGGGAAAGAATTTTAACAATAAACTATTTCTTTGTTGCCGATAACGCAGTACACATATAAAAAAGTATCCCCTCCTCCTTCAACTATCATTTTCACTTATAAAATATTATCCCCTCCCCCTTCAACTACCCTTTTTATTTAGAGATATTTTATCTACCTTTCTACGATGGATTATTATGACGTTCTTTTCAGGATACGTTATTTATCAAAATTAAGTACTTTACTGTTGTTAAAACGTAAAACGTTGCAGGTAAACTATCCCTTCCCCTTAACCGATTTTCACCAAAATCAATACGCCTCGAGTCCTCTACAACTCGGGCACATATGCAAAACATCATTTGATTCTGTTTGAATTTGCGGCAGGTATCGTTTGCCAAAGAAGAAATTCTACACACACACACACACACACACACACACTTCCGAAAATGACTTTCCTTCATGTTTTGAGGATAGTACAATCAGAATCAGCCCTTATCTCGAACACGATTTTTTCGCGATCACCATACTTCCATTTCCTTACGGAACATAAAAGTAAAAATAAACCGAACGTTCACAAGTCGTACGACAAATGTTATGAACAGTATTATTTACACTTTAACAGTACTCCGAGTTGTTTACAATTAAACAACAGTCTAGTTTTACGTAAAGTGGTCGATCGTGATCTGGAAACGAAGATAAAGAAGACACGGCAAATAACAACGACGCAACGATGAGAAGCAACACCGCGTCTCAGATTCTATCTCTGCGGCAGCGGCAGCAATTTATTTAACGGATCCAGTCGCGTACAACCCGAGATAAACTGTTTTATTATATATCTGATTTTCTTTGTTCCTTTGCGTAGTGTAGAGTGTGTCGCTTTTGTAGTAGTCAGCGAGACTGATGAATCGGCTGATCGTTTGAATTTCAACGGCGCGAGACTGCGCCGAGGTTGCGAACTCTATCACCGTATGGCGTATTTTTGGAAAATATTTTGATTTACATAACTCAGCGAATATTATGTTGCGTTGAAATGTTTATCAAGGAAGTATTTACTGATCTTTATGTAACACGTTAAAGTCTTAATTTAAACGTCTATGTCCTCTAGTCTCCATCCCCCTTGTTAAAGTCTTAACTTAAACCTCTATATACTCCAGTCTCCATCCCCCTTGTGAAAGTCTTAACTTAAACGTCTATATACTCCAGTCTCCATCCCCTTGTTAAAGTCTTAATTTAAACGTCTATGTCCTCTAGTCTCCATCCCCCCTTGTTAAAGTCTTAACTTAAACGTCTATATACTCCAGTATCCATCCCCTTGTTAAAGTCTTAATTTAAACGTCTATGTCCTCCAGTCTCCATCCCCCTTGTTAAAGTCTTAATTTAAACGTCTATATCCTCCAGTATCCCCCCCCTTTATCACTAGTATCAAATATACTCTACTATACTCCTCTGTCAACTATAATCTATTACACTCCTCAGCTAAACGTAGGCTTGAGCGCGTGTACGACCCCCCATACACACACACACACACACACATACTCTCAAACACTTCTTGCTACAGTTCTTTATATATATTTCTTACTTCACTTTCGTGCTAATATTTCTTGTTATGTAAATCATTTAAGATTTACTACAATTTTCAATCGAGATATATTGTTTTTCTTACTTGAAACATGTTTCGGGTAAATATTTGATACTCGAAACATGTTTAAAATAAGGAAAACAATATATCTCGATTAAAAATATATATATAATGAATGTATATATTATTAACAACATTATGGATATAATAATAATAATATGAATAATATATAGGCCTATATAGGCCTATGTGTGTGTGTGCGCGCGCGTGTGTGCGTGTGTTTGTTTAATAAAAAGAATCGATTTTGTTGCAACAAGAATATCATTTCGATAACGTGTATTAGATTACACGAACTTTCAGTAGTAAAACTATCATCATAAAAGTCGTGTTTTGGAAAAGAGGAGAAATTACTTATTTACACATTTTGTATAATAATAAATAAAATTAATTAATAAGAATTTTTTTTTTGAAAACGACTTTTCTGATGATGATGATGATGGTGGTGGTGGTGATGGTTTATAATATTGAACTATGTATTATGTAATAGATCTAGGTGTTATTGATCCTTATACAAAAGAAATGATTTAATTTATTAATAAACTTATTTAAGGAAAGCTGTGTATAATTAATAATAATGGATGCGTGCACGCGCGTGTGTAAGTAAAACGTATAAATGAAAAATCAAACATATTACTGAATGCAGCCATTTACAAAGTGAATCCAGTTAACACTTGAAGAGAGAAAAGTCGATCCAGTGATTTTAAGAGAAACAGGTTTCGTTTTGAAATAAAAATTAATCAAACTTCAGGAACGATAACTTGATTAATTGTTCAGTATTGATAAAGGTGAAATTGGGTTAGCTTTCTTAATGTGAACATTTTAACTTTTTTCAAGATTTGTTTACTTCAGAATCAAAAATATTGAAACGCAATTTACGAACAAGGTTTTCGTACTACTTAAAAATACTTAAACTCTCTCTCTCTCTCTCTCTCTCTCTCTCTCTCTCTCTCTCTCTCTCTCTCTCTCTCTCTCTCTCTCTCTCTCTCTCTCCCTCTCTCTATCTCTCCCCCTCTCTCTCAAAACTAACAACACATGAGTTGCTTGCTTACACGTAGGTTAGATTTTAATACTATACCTTTACAACATGAAATATTCTTCATAACTGTCGTACTCTGAGAGAAATAACTAAGGTCAACTTGGTATTAAAATGTTGCTGTGTGTTTCTTTTTTATTGCTAAGCTAAGTGAAGCAGCAGATTTTCTTTTGAGGTGTAATCAAGCGTTTTGATTTCCAGGAATAGAACGTCGTGAGGTGTTGTGCAAAACCCCTCTACGTCCATGGGGAAAAATTCGTTAATATTTGACTTCAAACATCGCTTTGTAACCTTAGCTTGTTCTACATTTTGACTGGTCCCTTTTCGTGTCTTTGAAACATATTAAATAAGTCTCTTTAATATTTCAGAAGCATACGGTCAAGATTTTTTTTTAAACTGTATATGTTTCTCTCTCAGTAGCTTTTAATATTTTTTTTTTACAGACTACTTCATTTTGTCCCGATCCAAGAGTACAAGCGTGTTTTGAATCGTACACAAAACAAAACTTTACGCTGTACACTTTCGAAAAGTGGCTGGAGTTGTCTCTCTCACACAAACGCACACTCATCAGTGGTTCACTTATGAAACATTTCCTTATGCAACGATAATTTTATAAAGAAAAAGCTCAGAGAAAGCAATGTTGCTCAATTCGAAAAAACATATTTATTAATAACAAGTCCAAACAACATGCAGCACTTATTGCTTATTAATTTTACAAAACTTTATCTTACATTTATACCTTCTCACATTAGGACTATTCTTGTTTAATTGTTTTTAATAATATTATTTGACATATTGAAATAAACTGTTTGGCATTTTCAGATGACTTTGCTATACTTTCTGAAAATCTGACATCTGCAGTAACACAAGTTAATTTTTTAGAGGACATAACCAGTAGAACAGGCTTAAGAATTTCTGCAGAAAAAACAAATTTCTCACGAACATTAAAAATGCGCCAAAATTCCTGCTAACAGATATTGGTCGAATAGAGAGGGTTCGAAAATTTAAGTATCTAGGGGAGATAATTCAAGAGAATGATTTAGAAAATTCTGCTATACAAGAAAGGATTTGTAAAATGGAAAGAGCATATGGTATAACTAAAGATATTTACAATAAAAAGTGGATATCTGAAAAAGGCATAACAGTACAAAACAGTGAGGTCAGAATGCCTATATTCAAATGAATGTCTAGCATTAAATTATAATTTAGACAAACTAGAAATATTGGAAAGGCAAATTATTAGGAAAATATTAGGCCCACGAGAAACTTCAGAAGGTTGGGAATTAAGAAGTAATGATAAAATATATTAAAGTATAGAAAATGTAACAGAAGCAGTGAGAAAAAAGACTAGTATTTGGACATATATATAGAATGTACGACAATAGGTTAACAAAACAGATCTTCAAATATCTGTGGGAAAAGAAGTCAACAACAAGTTGGATTAAAGGAGTCAAAAAGGATTTAGAAAAAAATAATGTAAACGCAGAAGAATCAATTGATAGAGAATTTTTTCGGGAAAAATTGTTAAAATGAAAGGAGTCCAGAGTAGGAGAGAGAGAAACGCAGGTTCGAGGTGGACTGAAGCCAGGAAGAAGACACATAGTGAAAAGATGAAAGAATATTGGAGAAAAAGTAAAGAACAAGGAATAAAGAATTGAAATTGGCATGTAGTCCTCAGAGGACCGATACAAAAAGAAAAAAAAATATTTTTTTTTACAAGAATATACTTATATATTTTTTACAGTTTAACACTGTTTCAACTATAAACAGTAGTCTTCAGAATATATGTATAAATTTGTATATACATTTTGAAGATAACAGTTTGTACTGTTGAAACAGTGGTAATATATAAAAAATATACAAATATATTCATATAAAGAACAAATATTATTTCTTTATTATTAAAATTTTATATGTATAAATTTTGTATTAGCACTATTAGTACACGCCCAAAGATTATTTTTAATATTTCTTCACCATGAAAGATAGCGTTTTGGTTCTTTTATCTTCGATGTTTACTTTCAATTTGAAAATTATGATAATTTTATTTGACTCCACTGAACAGGTATGCTCTTCGGTAAAAAGATGCCCAATGGACGAGATTGTGTCCAATGCCCAATGCCCTAATCCGCTGCTTGTGTGTGTGTGTGTGTGTGTGTGTGAGCGCGCGCGCCTGGGCTTGGTTGATTGCGTGCATACATACGAACGAGAGAACTGTTACGCCTTTGGAAAGTGAACAGGTGAATACAATTTCGCCTGTCTAATGATGTTTGTTGGATCGAGAATCGACATCAAAAGTATAAATAAAAAATTACTGAAGAAAGAAGAAAGGAAATTTCTAAAAAAAAATTCTGGGACCCATAACGGTACTAACTGTTGCGTTTACATTTTATTTCAGACCAAACAGAGAGCTGTATGAAAAGTTTGAAAAGATCTGGACTGCAAAAAAAGAAGAGACGAGTGGGCTTCTACGGACGCCTTGGAAGGATGTATTCGTGAAGGATAGCAAACAAGATCCCCACTGCTAGGAAAATACATAAATGCTAGGACTGCTAAATGCTAGTCGATAAGGTCCTTGAGAAATGCAGAATCAGGGAAGAAGATATAGAAAACAGAGAAGTGTTCGATCAGTTCGAAGAGAAATCAAGGAAAACCATGTAATACACTTCTAGATAGGCCTTTGTAAAAGAGTTAAATTATTTATTTGCAAATTATGTTGGCCTACGAGCATGTGAAAAATAAGATCACAAACTATCTTGATCAAATATGATATATAATAATTTATATAATAGTTTATGGTACTTATTCCAGTGTACCGACTCTTGATTTACCTCAGGGCGCCAGTAATAATAAACACAAATTAAAGTATGTTAATCAACTTTTAATGAACAATTTGTATTTATACATTACAAAAATTTTTTTATATGAATTGAATTGTTTATCGTACAAATTGAATATTATTAATCAGCAATGAGTCCTTTATGACAGATTGAGTCACTATGTTGAATACAACATATGTATATTTATCAAAAACATAGAATTAAATGTTCATTATTCTTTACTTGCGTAAGATTCCTTCCAAAGTGCGTGGTCCTGAAGCTACTGTAGATCGGTGATTCGTCAGCAGCCGTCGTCGTGTTAATCCTGGTTAAAACTGCACAGTTCACTTTATCACAGGTGCACTACACTAACATATGGATTATACCTATAACTATGTTGTATAATTACACTCTGGACACAAAGATGACTGAATATAACTTAAGTGCATTTAACTCAGTTCACGTCGCGTTTGGCTCGACTAATTGATACCGTCGTAACTTTCTTTCGAACTCCTTCGCCTTCTTCCGCGATTTACCGCTACGTATTGAATTAATAGAACTTCGTATGTATTATTATTTCTTATTGTTTAGTATAACTCCGATCATCCACTCTTTGACTTATTACGATTTATGAAACTTTATTTATAACTTTAGTATTAATAATTATCGCGTTCCCGTACTTTGTTACTTCTGAGAAATTTACTGATTCTTTATGTTAATTATTAAAATATATATAATTTGACGCAAAACAACGTACGCGAGTCTCTTCGTATAATTCCGCCGATATAAAGAAGACTGCCTTATTTCCCTCTAAGTTCACAATATATACTTGCCTCGAGTCTCCCTTACTTACGATCTACAGCAAAACGTTCCTATAGGTTCAAACTACCGCTAAATACAAATTCACCCAATCTGCTTAACTAAAACCTCCCGCGCAACGTATGACGCTTTTTCTGATTCGCCCAACGTTTTTCCGTGTACACGTGTTTAAAGAAACTAGCGTCTATCGCTATCTCTCTCGCACAACAATATCTCTTGTCTAACGACAGCTATTGTTATATGCACTTAAGTTTTACAACGTTTGGCAAACACCCTTACTATCTTAACACATAATACATTTTATGACAGTAGTGTCCCAAATCGTGCCTTAACATACAAGTACATGCATTATTTTCCTTTCAATTATTGCCGCCTCGCTTTCTAGCATCTAAATGCCTCCCTGCTTTCTAAAACACACCCTTCTTTCTGCTTTCAGCATAGTTTATTTATTAAAATTATAAATTGATCAAATTTTCCGTTACAACCAAGAGGGTGTTATCGGTAGAAGAACGAGCAAGATTCAGCCAGAGAATAAAGGAATACTGGCAAAGGAAGAAAGAGCTTCAGAAGGGAAGGAAATTGTGTCATCGCAATCCACAGGTGGCTGAAATGATGCAGGAAGCAAGGATGGAAGTAGTTTCGCATTAATTGTTATAAACGTTCTGTAATTTATGTTAAGTTTTAAGTTATGCAGTAAAATGTGTGTAAATAAGTAATAGGCACCAGAAGGAAGATGGGGCTACGCTTAGCTTAGTAACCCAGAATGTTGGCTCAAAGCTAAGATCAGATAACCGTACTTCACAATAACATCTCTAGTTCAGCTGAAAAAAAGTTATTTTTGAGGCATTGTAATGGGTGCTATCTTTTTTATCGTTATCTTTCTAAACGCGGTGAGAAATAAGTTGTACAGAATGGATAAATTGTCATAAACTTTGTAGAAACTAATTAATATTCTTCTTCTGTCAGAGAGTACGCGAATCGCCTGTTTCCTTTCCCAAAAGGAATATATCCACTTCAGCAACGCTTTCTAGGTCGTCGTATACTTCGTTGTCCAACAGGCTTGTATTCCCAAACTTCCTTAGGCAATATGCCATCTGCCATCCAATACGATCTTGGATATTAAAAATGTTCAACTCTGTACGAATATCTTTATTATAGAGTACTATCTCTTCGTGTGCAGCCTTTAACAGATCGCAAGTATCTCATCTCCGTTATCTGTATCCTGCTCAGATGGTTTTTCACCGGAACCCAAGTTTCAGAACCATATAATAACACTGGAGCAGCCACCACCTTATAAAAATTTAGTTGAGTCTCTTTCCTTGTTTTCTTGACAGCGCCCGACGAGTTGTGCCACATATTGACTGAAACTTAGCCAAGTTGTGATTAAGCCAATCATAATCCAATCGTAGGTGATGTCACAGCCAAGATAGCGGAAATGTGACGTCTGCTCTATACTCTTATTACCCAATACAGTCTTAGTCCGTAAGGCGTTTTGCCCTTAAACTCCATAGTTTTTGCCATAGAATTACTACATGAAAATTTCTGTGCAGAAGACAAAAACCTACGGAAACTACTTAATACGGTACGATGTTGTTCTTTCTAAATTCTCTATTATTATTTTCCAAATAAATTTACCTTCTAGCACTTAGGAATTTATTTCTTGATGTAGACAAACGGAGCTGAACGTTTACGGGAACTTTCGAAAGAAAAATAGAGAAAATGACGGTTTTGTTTTAAGCCAGTTTGTTTAATAAAACATTGCTATATTAATTTTAAGACTGGTATTCGCGGACTACCCGACGAAACTCAACAGTAACCGTTAGCTCAAGAAGGCGAGCCGTGGCCAAGCGAGCTACTGTCTTTTTGCGCGTGTTGTTATCCCAAAAGGCATTTCTAAAAACACGTACGGAGCAGACTGCTGTTTCTGATAATATAGCGTCAAATAAAAATGAAATACTGTTGAGCGTCTAAATGTGTGTTTCATACTTTTTCTTCTTCTCCCTTCAAGCATTAGACATGAGGCCTGATTCGTGCCCTGGCCACAGTACAACTTATCTTCCACTTCCACAGAGAGAAATCAGGCATATAGTAACCACGTGCGATGGCCAGCTGCTCGGTGAAGAGGGAGTTGTTGTACGCGCGTGTAGTGAAACTGTGCCTTTATTGCTTTCATGGCCCAGGCATAGCAGACAAGACCTCTGTACTGTTTGTCCCCAGCGATAGGGATAGGCAGGCAGACTAAGGGCCTCCGCACACGGCGCGACTACTCTGCAGCACGAGTTGAGTAACCGGTTTGAGACGCGATCGTTTTGAAACTTTAGTTACTAACGGGTTGCTGTTGTCCGCAAGCGGAGCAACTAAATTTTGACAAAAGTTAAATCAGTATCGGGCAACCTGTCTAGTGAAGATGACGTGAACAGAACAGTAGTGAGATGTTTTGTTAACATTCAAAGAAGAAGAAGAAGAAGAAGAAGAAGAAGAAGAAGAAGAAGAAGAAGAAGAAGAAGAAGAAGAAGAAGAAGAAGAAGAAGAAGAAGAAGAAGATTATTATTATGTGTTGAAGTAGCAATGTGGAAGACGTTGCTGTTTATAAACAATATCGAAGACGACGGCGAAGAGGTGGCAGGATGTTCTGGACTCATCCTTACATCGAGAGAAATATATATTAAGTGCGGGCTTTTTGTAGCTGCTACTCAGCTGAAGAATCGGATTCAGAATTCATTGCGCTTTACAGAATGTCAAAGAGCTTCTTATCGGCACTTATTACAGATGACTGTCCGTGCCTTCACAAAGCATAATACTGAATAATAAAGGATAACACTTTTTCACCTCTTAGACGAATTTTATATTCGCCGCCTGATCATTCGTTTTTTAGATGAAAGTATTAAGTTAATAAAGATTGCAAAAACTATAAAATGAAACTGTAAGAGCTTTAAAAATTATAAAATTAATTTACTGTTAAAAAATGCAGAGCGGAGAAGGTTACACAACTACGTGACACAAGTTGCTTTTCAACCAGCAAGCTGGGTTGCGTGAGATTGAAATGTGAGTGATTTGAACCTGTCTCTTTACGATCGCGTCGTGTGCGGAGCCCCTTTAACGCTGTTCCTCGACTAAGCTGCCGTTTAGCCTATCGTTAGTTCCGAATCCAAAGAGGTTTCAGTCTGTTTCGTAAGGATCTAACAAAGGAGGCATTAGACACTTTGTTGAGCGAAATCGCGATGACATAAGGCCTCTACAACACAACGAAACTGACTGCATACAACTGATTTCAAGGCTACGTGAAACTAGTTGCAGAGTAGTAAAAACAGGCAGCAACTGCTCTGTAATCAGTTGCAGATTAAGCGTGTCGTTTATCTATAAAGAAGTAATCGTTTATCTTTATCGTCTACTATAAAGAAGTAAAGATTGTATATTTCGTTGTCCCCGGGCTAACCTCAGAAACCACTGATCCGATAAAAAAAAAATTCTTTTACCACCGTGTTCCTTGAAGTTTGAAAACGGTTTTAGTCGTAAATTTGAACCGATAGCTTTAATAATTTTCAAGAACAGAGCCTTTGTCCCATGTCGTGAAATTCCTTTGTTAATTTGCGTATAGTAAAATTTTCGGTATGCGAAAAGTTTTCGTTCTATAAGAGATACCTATACTGTATTCGCGAGTAAAATTTAGACAAAATAAAAGATTTTAGTTGGTTTTTGTTTCAATAAAATCTTTTTCGAGATACTGACGGTTTGTAAAATATTTTGTATGTTATTCCATGTACCATGTCACGAAATTTCTTTGTTGCGCGCACAGGCAAGTTTCATGCAATCGGTTGCCTAGTGTAATAGAGGCCTTAGTCAGAACATTTGTACTTAGAAGAAAGGGAGAAACCGTTTCTCGTCGAACTCTACTCATAAGAAGTGCACAACGTCCGACACAGGAGCCGTTTTGAAGCTGATACTGTCGCTGAAAGTGTGAAGACAGCCGCTGAAGAAGGATTACAGAAGATGTAATAGAGGCGACTGTCTGGAGACAGTTAAAACAAGCAGGTTTAACTTTAGCAAGACTAAAAGATGAACGGACGTTTTGTTTACTTTTAATGTTGATTAAGTATCCGAGGCGACTACAACTCTTTCTGACAATGATTTAAACCGGTGTTTCCAAAACTTCTGAATAACTTATCATCTCGTCGAATGTCTTTATTTCGAATACCGTCCAACGAGATTCAAACTATATTTTAATCAAACAAAGTAATTCATACGATGACATTTATTTATGATATAAATAAACCGCTACCTCTGAGCACAACTAGACTACATCCAAGAACACAACTTTCCAGGAGAGCAATTCGAAAGTATAATTTGTTTATAGTTTTTCCAAGAAACATCGTCAAATGTTTTACATCTACATTTGACTCGTAGTATACACATTTTATTTATTATATTCATAAATGTTCATATTTTTCTTGTATACATATTTTTTATTATTATTAATAATAACAAAAGTTTTTACAAGAATATATTTTTATTATTTTGTGAATTACAATGTTTTGATACTGTTCAACTATCATCATCAGATATAAATTAATAAATATAAAAAATTTTGTTAATCAATTTTTCAGATTAAATTTCATATTTTATGTGTGTTTATGAAATATGTTATATAATTAATTGTAAAATATAATATAAATATTTATTATAACATATTAGTAATTACGAAAATATAATTTTTTGTATTAATCTGAATTTGGTATTATTATGTTATATTATTATAAAATGGCTCACGTGTTCAATCATTATTTTACGTCCGATTATATTGTTATACAATTGCTAGAATCTTACGGCCGGTTGCTGGAATCATTTACAGAAAACACGCGCAGGAGAATAACAGAACGTATTAGTTCAACTGCAGGTATGGGAAAAATCTGTCCAGAGGAAAAACAAGCTAATCCACAGTGAGACAGGAACGCAATCCCCCTCACTTGTGAAGCGATGTGAGCCCTGACCTCGGTCGTTTCCTAACAGGGGACTCTCGTTTTCCATTTGTAAACACGTAAAGTTTTAATTAATTTGCTTCACTAGCATTAATTACTTCTTCTTCTTCTTTTTCTTCTATGACGTCACAGTTCGGAGTCGAACCTTAGCCTCCATAATCATCTGCCTCCATTTTCCCCTATCCATGGCAATCGCTGTCCATCCTTTTATTTTAAGCAAGTACCAGCATACCTCGCCACTACGTCCATCCAGCAGCGATGCTTGGGTCTTCCGACAAGCCTTCTACCCTCGATCTGACTAAACAGTACCTTCCTAGGCATTCGGTTGTCTTTCATCCTAATGACGTGTCCTGCACATTGTAATCTATGCAGACAGATGGTGGTGGCCAGATAATTGCCTTTATTTAGCTTGTATAGTCCCTCATTGTGACGCATTCTCCATATCCCATTGACTTGGATTGGTCCATATATTCTCCTCAAAAATTAATTAGTTCTACTAAAGCATATTTCTGATTGTCTAGATATGTTTGTTCGTGAATTAACAAAAAAAAGTTAAATTCATAGTTTTATTTGATTTTCATCAGATTTTCATCAGATTATGTTTACATCAGATTCATTAACCGCGTTGTCTGTTGGCTAAAAATTGTTTTAAAAGACTTAAGAACATATTACTAATATCTATTATTTCACTTGTTATTGATAACTGTCGAACGTTTAGTGGCAACGCATTTGGCGAGGCCTTCCAGTAACTTAATCATTTTCAAATCTTACCGACCACTAGCTTTTAAGACCAAACACTTTTTTTATAGACAATTTGCAATTTACAATCTACACGTATTACAGAGTATTAAGAAAATCATATGAAAGAGTTAGGTTTGTAGTTTGTGAAAACACCCATTGATGTTTCTCCTTACAGAAGAGTGTTTTTTAAGGATCTGGCAAATCTTGAGGCCAAGTTGATGTATAGCTGCTCTATTAGTTCATTTTCGTAGTCTACTATATAATAGCTGCATTTTGTTGAAATCCTCTGGATTTCGTCCTTTATGAGGGGTATTTTCAAGTCTAATTGCTATAGTTTGTTTTAAACTTTAATGGGATTTTGCATGACGTAAGCGCGGGAGGCTCCGAAATTGGCGCGCGTTGCCAGTTCACCATCGCTTGGAACACGATGTGCTGTGATTCTCATGTATGTATTTACTACTGGCTTTAGTTAGTGGTTTCTAGTTTTTAAATTCAAACACTTTTTAAATACTACTTATCGGAAGTGCGTCATTTACATTAAATGTAGGTAGACAAAAAATACTGACTTTAACGATGTCTGTAAATGTTTTGTTTAAAAATAAATTCATTAATTAAATTAACATTAGCAACAGTGAGACAATCAAATAATATAGCGTTAGATTTATAATTAGTTTGATATCATAGTAGCACATAATGACGACTGCATATAGCACGCGGCCCGCAGGGAGTTAATGGTCAGAAAAACCACTGTCACTTGTAAATAAGAAGTCCTAAAATTATAAAGCCCCAAATCAAAATAAAATATAGACTTTTTACTACAATTTTCTTGCTGAAAGTTTTTAAGTGGCCAAAAATAAAAAACTTTCTCGTTTAGGCCTGCTGCTTTTTGTATGTTCGGTTTTTGTACAATTGAAAACATTTTCCTGTTTCTTAAAAATACGAATAAAAAATATTAAATGTACCCCACTTAACATAATGTTCATACCGTAGTATTCCCTGAATTGTCCTTTCTAAAACTATAGATATTTTACGAACATTAGATATATATTATTAGTAAAACTACACGAAAAGCGAAGGCGTCTGAAACAGTCAAATTGTACGTTTGCTATGGACGCGGCACACGTCACAGTCTGGCAGCAATGTTCCCCAGCTCCAATCCCATTCCAATTTAAAGAAACTATAACATACCGTGGAGCATCTACCACAACTCGCAGCTTTTTTGACTGAAATCTTTGGATGTTTTATAATCTTGTTGGTTTAGCGTAGTATATAGGACCAAATAGGTTTGGACATGACATCTAACTAAACTTAAAAAAAAAATAGCTTTTCTTGTTGGTTACGAACACTCACTGAAAGATCTCGCACAATTTAAAGCAACTAAAGTTCAACACTTATTGTCAAATGACAATCTTAAATTGAAAAAAATATCTGTCCAATCTACAGGCAATACGTGGTGAACAATACACTTAGACATTACATTGTAGCAGAAGTCATACAACACGATTCATGCTGACTACTTCCTTAGTTCGTGACTACAGACGTTTGTTTGAATCAAGTGATAGTTGTAACAATTATTACAAACGTCTTTACAGGGACGTATTTGGGGGGGGGGCGAACGAGACCGGATCCCCCCTACCAGAGGGTCGAAAAAACTTGAGACATTTTGATACTCTCTTAATTTTTAGGTTATTTTATTACTTTTTCAACTGTGTTCGCTAATATAGTAGTTAATCTTTTTTTTAATATACAAACAGGTTAATTACACAGCATTCGCGTATACGATTGAAATATGAAAAATTAATTCTGTCAGAAAGTACCTTATAAACAATGTGTCAATAACGCTGAAAACGTGATTCAGAATAACATAGAAAATGTGATTATTAGTTACACAGTTTTAGTACTTATATCGTATATCGTTACTTGGTAATATCCCTCTCAATACGCGGTTTCCACGAGTTCTCTTCATGGGGAGGATTTACTTTAAATGAACAGCTGATGTTAATAAAGAATTGTCATTATCTTATTACCTTGTTTGTACACATTACGGATTTACGCGGAATTCGGTTATCTGTGGCAATCGCGCCACCCAATTCTGCGGACAATCGGGAGTTTACTGTATGTAACAGTTGTAACCAGACCTCTGTGGTGTAATCAAGCCCCACTGTTTGGGCTAGCCACTTGGTCACCAGACCGCTGTATGGCGGTCGTTACAAAAGAATAAAATGTATATGGAAAATTCAATAAAAATAGAATTTTCAAATAATAAAATAATTTGGTTATGTTAATAAATGTGTTTAAATGAGAAATACATCTGTTTTAAAAAAGGTTCTGTAAAATTTTAATAACAGGTAGGTATTTATTGACCGTCGAGCACTTCTTGAAGATTTGAACCAAGTCTGGAGTTAAATAGATTAACTCCAGGTAATAATCGATTGGTGACTTTTCTGACTGGTCCAATATCTTGTTCAGATAGAATATATTCTTCTTACTTAAGTCCTTCAGCCTTATAAATACCCTTAAATTACCCTGTGAAATAAGTAACAGATACGAAATAATGGAAATATAAAGATTTATTGACAATTTTAAATAAATAATCGATATTTTATCGATGGAGAGCAATTATCGACTCTGTCTCGGGAATTATCGATTGTGTCATACAGAACAAATTTATGATATATTATATTAAAAGACAGGTTCTTTGAGCGATTAGAATTAATAGTCAGAGAAGGGTGACGAGAAAGTATAACATTAACAATTAAAAATAAATACAATAATTACTATTCAATAGTATTTAAATAATTCCAGTATATAATATTGTAACAAATGTTTTGTCAAACCAATGAAGACTGACGTCACTGCGATGTGGTAAGCAGACTCCGTTTTCAAGATGGCCGCTACTCGAGTTGGACTAAGTTACAGCATATGCGTCGTGTCAGAAAATCACAATAAAATTACCTTTATTAAGGTTTAAAATGTCCCCGCACTGGTGTAACATGTCTGTTAATCTATTTGGTGTATTCTGGTGAAGTGTTCTGTGGAAACTTGTGTTAGTTAGTTTATTTTCTATGTGTTCAACTTCTGCGGTTAAGTCCTCAAGTTATGGTTAGGAATTGCAGAATGAATCAGTTTAATTATAATGTTTTATTTGTTTTTATCACTCGTATTATAGAGTTAAGTGTTTGTTTTCACTATTGTCGTGAATGTATTAACAGCTTTAGCTTTAAAAAGTGTCTAATCCGTCTAACTCTCGTTCACTTATTTCAATGGCTAAACGCTAGTACCATTTTTCTCGATTTAAAGAAACGTTCTTTACACAACTGTCCAGCTTGATATTCAACAAAAGACTAATTAACTTGGTCATAAATCTGGCCCAGTTAATCTTTGAAAAAGTATTGTTAACATATTCGATTACCTGTACACATGATAAAATATTACATATATATAGAATTTATCTATTTTATTCATCTCTTTTATGAATTATTAACCTTATTATTGGTTTAATCATCTCATTCCCTTTAAATTGATGTATTATAGTCCATATCTGTGGACATTTTGTGGAAATTAACAAATTTTGTTCACATTTTGGAAATATAGGCTCAAAATTGGATTTCCGTCTTTATATAAAATTCCTCCATTTTAAATATTATTAATACTATTATAATAAATTTTAATTAGTCATATTCCTCTTCCTTTCCTTAAATACATATAAATTACACCTTTGAACTGGTTTTTTGTGTTAATCTGTAAATTTGACATTGCTCTTTAAAATTAATTAATTTATATATTTTGAAAATTTACAATGTTTTAAGGTATATTTCCTTATTATCATTTTAACTCATAGGATCATTCCTAGTAGTGGTTAATTGAGTTATCTTATATAAATCTTGGTAGTTTACAGGATTTATAAGTGAATTATACTAGTTTATATTGGTTCTGTGATTTCACCAAATGGCCTAGATTTTAGAATTTTATATTTCTTTCTTTCTCAAATAATTTAAACTTAATTCCTCCTCTGACTTTACATAATTACAATTATATGAAAATAACATGGTTTATAACTTATTGTGTGGTGTAGTAGTTAATTAACACTACTGTTATTAAAATAAATAATTATGAACATTGTTTAGCAATCTGCACAATTGAACATATTGCAGATATGGTTTGAACATATATCTTTTAACTATTTTTGAGCTAACATAGCATACCTATTAGAACATTATTAATGGTATGTTGGCTATTATTTATCAAACATAATTCTTTTTAAAACACATAACATAAATCTTATTTTCTAAAAACCCTTTCAAATACATTTTATTAACACATTGATTTTAGGACTGTGAATGGACAGTCTATTTAAACATTTTACACTTATTAATACTATATTAATACCAGTCCTTTCTGGTTTAAACCATTATTATTGTGATCCCCTACATCAGTAAACATTAATTCCCATACTCTATTTATTATCATTTTTTACAAATGTCTTGTAAATAAAGATTTACCTTAAAATAATAAAATACTGGAAATCTTCCATTTTATTATTTTATTATGCTGCTTATTATTAGATATTAAAGTTGTGATATAGCATACTGATAAGTTATAGTATCACCAACTTTAAGTTTATTGCATTTTTAAAAAACACTTACACAAATTCACTTTCACTGTTGGTTCTGATATTTTGAGTCTTATTATCTCAGACCAGACCTTTAGTAATCATGGACTGTTAAGACTAGTTTATTTTCTTTATTACACAATAGCTTTAGTCGGTTCACTTCTTATAACGCTATACAGCACTTTAGTTTTCTCAATAATTACATTTTATAGGATTTTGGGTATGTTATACTTTCTTTTGCATAGTTTTTGTGGGTTTGGGGTTGATAGTAGTTTATATAATAATAGGTTTTACTACGGTGTTTCTTTCATACAATTTCTTCCTCTCCTCCTGTCTTCTTTCTTGTCCTTCTTCGTATCTTCCTTCTGGTCTTCATTCTTGTCCCTCTTCTAGTCTTCATTCTTGTCCCTCGTCTAGTCTTCACTCTTCTGGTCTTCCTTCCTCATTCTTGCGTAAACCAAGGTACTTGGTGTTATCTCGACTGAGGTTTAGTTTGGAGTATTTAATTTATTCACTGATACTGACTTTATTCTTCTATACAGGTTTCAGGGTATTGTGTTCTTCCTGATCACAAACTTTATTCTTCCCTCTTCTTGTTTTTGGGGTATTTTGGTATTCCCACTCTTTAATTGAGTCTCTTTTTTCTTGATATGGTCTTATATAACTGGTTTACTGCTCTGAGCTTCCTGGGTAACTTACGGATATTATACTATGAGTTGCTTCGATACTTTCTTTGGTTTTGTAAACAGTGGTTTTATATATAATGTAATGAGGATTTTTATTTTATTGTGGTTCATTCCTCTGATTTATTTAAATGTCATTCAATATTATTATAATATTTGTTGGTGTAATTAAACTTTATGATTTCACATGACTTAAAATGTAGTGGATATTCTGTCACGCTACAGAATGCCCTTCTCCAGAAGTAATTTTTTCAGACTATACTTGCTTTGTCTGAAACAATTGCTTATGATAATTATTCTAGGTTTGTTATTATTTTGGACTTCCTTCCATTTTAAAATTTTCTTATTTATATTTGAGTTTATATCATTCTCACTTGATCTTCCTTGATAGTAATAGTCATCTGAGTTTCATATTTATTATTTCATTTTCATATTTCTTCTTAGTATTTTCTCCTTGGGATATTTCCTCCCTATCGTTCCCTACTTTGTGAGCTGGTTCAGTTCAGAGAGGCACTGTACGCTACTTTCCTCTGCTGTCCAATACTTCACACATATTTGAGTACAGAGGCAAATCATCTCTGCTCAAAAAACATATTAATCCTGCTGGAATTATCTTCAGACAGATTAAAAAATTATTCAGAATAGTACACATTTGTTACTATTTAAAAAATATCTTTGGGATACTTCACTTATTACTTATTATACTTCTCAGAGATTTTAATATTCCTATCTCAGTGTTCATCTGACTCATTATCTGGATGTTTCTTTCATTTGATATTATGGTAGGAAGCTCTTCTATTATTACATTTTTCAACTTTTCTTATCATATAAATCTTTTGGTTATAAATTCCTTATTACCTTCTGGTTTTTTTATTATAATCTGCATTATTTATTGTAGCATATCTTTATGACATTTTTAGACTGTTTCTTTGTTCTTAAATTTCCACTTGTTCTATTTTCTAGAATTTTTTATAACTGTCATTATCATAATTGATATTTAATTCATAAATCATTTTATATTAATTCGTTTAATTACATAAATCTTTGACATTATTTTTATATTATTCCTGTCATTGTTATTATACTTGTGAATGGTGGTTTTTTTATTAATTTCATAATGAGGTCATAATTTCTCCTCATACCACTTCAAAGTTTCATTCTCTCATAATTCCAAATAAGTTTTTTCACTTTATTATATTCAATCACTCAAATCGTATTAAAGAATTTTTTTTTCTTTTTTTTATTTCCTTTAGCATCGTTTTATGGAAAGGTTTTTACTCTTCATATTGAACTTAGACATGATTATACTGTCTAGAATTATTTGTTTTAATTCTAAATCTGTCTCCTTTCTTCATCCCATTATGATCCTTTGTTACCATGGTAATTATCTTCTATGCTTACCATAAATATGGTATGAAATCTCTTCAGTTTATCTCACCATAGTGTTTTATTTATAATTGGTTGGTAAGAGGTACTTATACTTGGTTTGGGAAACTTGATTTATACATAATTCAAAATTCACTCTTCTTATATTATTCCATCAAGTTTTCTCAAATAATTTGTATGTAAGGTGGGCTTATATGTGTTTTGGCTGGTTTTATTTCTCTAAACTCTCTTGGTATTATTGTCAACATGTTTCTTTTCAAATAAATATTTAGTAAGATTGGCTTACCAGTGTTTTAGAATTTTGAGAATTATTTATTCTAACTTCTTCTTATGCATATCTTCTAAATGGTTTTCCTTTAAATAATCTTTATGTAAGATTGGCTTACATGTATTTTAGAATTTTGGGGATTTTAAATTCTTCTTGTTACATTCTTGCCATAAAGTTTTTCAAATTTTTTGTTTGTAATGTGGTCTTACCTTATTTTTGAATTTTGAGGATTATTTCAAAATTCTTCTTGTTATTCTTCTTTCAAAATGTTCCTTCTCCAATAAATTGTATGTAGTTGTCTTACATTGTTTTTAGAATTTAGAGGATTATTTCAAATTCTATCTTATATATCTTCTTCCAAAATGATTCTTCTCAAATAAATTGTATGTAATGGTCTTACATTGTTATTAGAATTTAGGGGATTTTAAATTCTAATTCTTCTTCTATCATTGCCATAAAATTTTCTAATAATTGTAGGTAATATGTGCTTATATTTCTTTTTAGAATTTGTCTGGTTTTACCTTCAAAATTCTGTTTTATATATTTTCTTCTAAAATGTTTCTTCTCAAATAAATTGTATGTAATTGGCTTACATTGTGTTTAGAATTTTGGGGATTTATTCTAACTTCTTCTTATGCATATCTTCTAAATGGTTTTCCTTTAAATAATCTTGATGTAAGGTTGGCTTACATGTATTTTGGAATTTTGGGGATTTTACATTCAAAATTCTTCTTGTTATTCTTCTTTAAAAAATGTTTCTTCTCAAATAAATCGTATGTAATTGTCTTACATTGTTTTTAGAATTTAGAGGATTTTAAATTCTATATTATATATCTTCTTACAAAATGTTTCTTCTCAAATAATTTGCATGTAATTGTCTTACATTGTTATTTGAATTTAGGGGATTTTAAATCCTATCTTATTCTTATGCATATCTTCTAAATGGTTTTCCTTTAAATAATCTTGATGTAAGGTTGGCTTACATGTATTTTGGAATTTATTTCTCACCGCATTTAGGAAAATAACAAAACGCAGTATCTGTGTGTCGGAGAAGAAACAACAGATTTAATCTTAGAAAACAACAAACGTATAAAAAATGCAACAGTTACAAATACTTAGGAATAAACTTTAATGAATAAGGAAAAGATGATGTTGAAATAAAATTAAGAATAAACAAAGCAAAACAAATAATTATATCATTGAGTGGAATTGTATGGAGCACAGAAATTGGAAAAGAAAGGAGGAAAACAATATACGATAGTAAGCTTACAAGCACGTTGATGAACGGATCCTAAATATGGAGAATAAAGGAGCAGGTAAAAAGAAAGTTAGAAGCTAGAGAAATGGATGCTTTGAGACGAGCTGCTAGAACTTCAAGATTAAATCGAATACGAAATGAAACGATCAAAAAAGAAATGGGCGTAAAAAGGACAATCATCGACTGCATTGAATAAAACAACTAATCTGGTACGGACATGTACAAAGAATGGGACAAGACCGACTACCAAAGAAAACAATGAGATGTATACCTAGAGAGCACAGGAAGAAAAGAAGACCCAAGAAAACGTGGGTAAAGGGCATAAGAAGATCAATGAGCAATAGAGGACTAAACGACGAAAACTGCAACGACGGAGGTTAGGCAACGGACAACTGCAAAGACGGAGACAACAATGGAGGTTAGGCAACGGACAACGTCGTAGGTCGTTTTGACCCCGAATTAAAAAAATAATATCACAATTATTGACACCCACCCTTAAAAAAAATTGCAGTTGCCATTATGAAATATTTTATTCCTAGCAAGTCAGGCTTATTCCACAAACACTCAATATTCATCTACTCGTTTACAAAGAAGACGTTAATCGATCTTTAGAAAATATTTAATCAGCGACTACACTTGGATTACCCTATTAGTGGACAAGTCTTTAGTCTGTAATGTGCCGCTGTAATTTATAAATACGATTTTACTAAACAAAAAGTGTTTCGGCAAGTCAGTGAAGTGTCGACTGCCAACGTTTTTGCACCTGAGACCAATACGACCTTGGCACCCCTGCCAAGAGTTAGCTCAGTAAATAGGTCACTTCAATAAGGTTATAATTTACGTTGCCCTATACAGAACAAAATTATATAGAGCATTATGTAGAGAGTACTAATTAACTCTTAAACGGAATGTTAAATATATTGTTGGGTAATTAGTTATTATAGGCCTCCATGAGTTCGATTAATTTACACGATTAAAAGGCAGAAACTTAGTGAATACCCTTTGGGGCAGTAAGCTCTTGTCCCTTACGCTGGTAAATGACCTCTTTAATAACTAAATACACGCTTTGAAAGTTGAACACACCCGTCTGCGTAGGCTTATATCAATAATACGAACATTTAAAAGACTGTTTATAATGGCCGCCCAGTTCAGTGGCTCTGCCAAACATTTTGTACGCACCTGTGTCTGTCCCTACTGATGGCTCTCCAGTAACAGATCCTTATTGTGTAAGGCGCCAACTATCCGCGTTTTCTCCGCACTTGTACCCTTTTTCATGTAGAGGGGAACGACCGTCCTGTGGGAATTTTGGATCAAATACGGGATTTTACTAATCCCTAAAAAACACAGTTGGTAACGCAAATTTTAATCAGCATATTAGCTAGGTTAGGCAACGGTACACCAACGTTGACGAGTGTTTATGGCCTTTATTTGGTTGTGGTTTTAGCTTTAAAGTAATATCTGTTTAATTAGAAAATGTAGAATTGGCACACAATAAAAGTATGGACTGTCACTTTAAAATGAAAAAAAAACAACTGTAAATTCTGAATTTTGTATTTCCTTTTCCGACTACTTTTTTTATTTACATTAATTACAGTTATGGAGTTTAAAGCTCTCTCAAGGGACATCACCTTATCGAAGTACTGTCGTTCCGTGCAAGAGAGTTTGTGTGCTCCAATGAAAGTTGAGGAGTATGCCGGCAGTAGTGTAGCTAGTGATAGGGACTACTAAGCCGGACAATCCTCAGCCCAGGAGGTAAACAAAGATGTACTAAAACGTCCTATCTCTGATCCAATTTCCGTATCCATCCTTGTCCATCCAAGTTATCAAAATCGATACACCTGGTACTCCAGGTAGGGGATTGTGGGATATGCTGGCAACCAATTCACGGTAAAAGCACTTGTTCTGGAACCTGATGTAGGACACGGATAAGATTGGATCAAAGGCAACGACCTTGTTAACGCTTAAAGGATTGGAAACAGGAAAAAGCGTTTAAAGGAAACAAACCTATTAGTAGCAAAATCATCGTCATTGCAAATTATCAGCTTGCGCTAACGTAAGGTGACACACGTTAGTTACCATTACTCTGGTCATTACTACTCAGCCATTACTATGTCATTACTACTCGGCCATTACTGTCGTCATTACTCCTCGACCATTACTGTGGTCACTAACGTGTGTAAGTGTGTAACCTTACGTTAGCGAAGCTCAAAATTTGCACTGATGATGGCCGTCAATGGCAAGGCCGAAACGTTTGCTATAGATTTTATTACTGGACCACGGCCGAACAGCTCGAGATCACAAATTAACAACAGTAAAGCTTATTATAAAGTTTGTCATTTAATTAAAATATCGTACTCACTAGAGAATGGTGCTTTATAATATTACCATGTAATAAATGTACTTTCGGTATTAATACATGTTATCCTAAGTGTATTTTATGATCTACATTTTTTCTAAAAAAAAATCATTTTGAACATCTTATTTGTCAATAACATAGTAAATTTTACTATGAATGACAAGCTAATGGTACATCAAATCAGTCCGATTCTTTTAAATCGAATCTACTTTTAAAATCTGTCTACGTTATAAATCGAACAAGGACTGTCCTAGTTTTTGAACGCTATTGTCCTAGGAGTTCATTTTAGTAGATGGTGGCCCGGGTCTTATATTATGCAGACCCGTTGCACTTGCAGACCTCAACAAGATTGCATAAAAGATGCATGTAATAACTCTGTAATGGGGCTGAATAACTCTCAGTGCTTGATTCTGACATATTTTATTTCATTAGCTGCCTGTTTTCGTGCTGGTCATAAATAAAGAAATAATATTGTTTTTTTTTAATTCCAATTAATTGATCCACCTATTATCTATAAAACAAGAACCCTGTATTCTTTTACTTTACATTATTTTATATCAAATTACTTTCTCTTCTTCTTCTTTTTTTTTCTTCTTCTTCTTCTTTATTCCAAGATTATGCGACATCACCTGTTCCGGTCTCTGTTTTCAAGCCATCTTTTGCGTGGTCTTCCCACATGTCTTTTCTCTTTAGTCGCATACTGTAAAACTTGTTGAGGTAGCCTTTTCGCTTCCTTTCTACCTGTATGTTCAATCTATTGCAGCTTACATTCGTCGATTCTTGCATTTACAGATAACATACCCAATTCATGTCTTATCATATCGTTTCTAATTCTATCGCTCCGTGTACATCACTTTACGCATCTCAATAAATTCATCTCTGCAGCTTGTACGTATCTGATTTGTATCTTTTTTAGATAATACCCATGTTTCGGAACCGTACAAAAGAGTTGGGACTGCCATAACCTTAAAGAATTTCATTTGAGTTTCCTATCTTGTTTTTCTCCCTAAAGTTCTTTTAACAGTGCCACAGATCGCCTGAAATCTCTTTATCTTTCTCTGGATGTTCTCGTCAAATTGATATGTAATATCACATGCTGGGTATGGAAAGTGGGATATTTGCTCCAGCACTTTATCATTTATTGTAATTTTTTATCTTATGGGATGTTTGCCTTTGAAGACCATTACTTTTGTTTTGTTAATAGATATATTAAAATTATATTGAGCAATGTGATGTCTCAGTTTGTGAATAACTCTATGTACTTTATCCTCTGTTTACTGCATAATGAGCTGGTCATCGGCAAATAATAAAGTATTCAAAATAGTCTCGCTAATAACTGTTTTATATTAATGTAATTTCCTTATATCGGTATGCCCATTATGAATAACCTAATGGGTACAGTCATATATGTAGTCTTCTTCTCCTTCTTCTCTTCTTCAACGATTTGGTTATACAAACCTGTTCCGGCACCCATCTCATCCTCGGACGACCCGCGTCTCTTATACCAGTGGTTTATACTTCAGTGCCACTTTCGACAATCGATTTTCTGTCATCCTTTGCAGATGATCCCACCATTGTCTTCTGTAAATTGAAATATTTTCATTTATGTCCTCTACTTCGAGTTCTGCTCTGGTATCTTCATTCGTTATTCTATCTTGCGATGTATAATTTAAAGTATTTCGAAGAAACTGCATTTCTTGCCGCATTCCTCTTTTGTCAAGACCCACGCCTCACTTGCATAAATCAATGTGAGTATTGCAATTGTCTTATAAAATTTAATCCTTGCGTTGTGTCCTGTTTTATTTCTAAGATTTCTATGAATCTTACCACAGATATTCCTAAATTTATTTAACTTCTCTCTTACATAATATTCAGATTCATAGCTTACTCCACAGCCGAGATATTTGAAACGGCTCACTTGTTATAAAGTGCTGTTGTTTATAACTATCTTAGTCCTCACTGGATATTTACCTTTAAAGGTTCAAATTATATTGATTGCTTTCTTTTCCAGTTTTAATCTCACTAAATCAGAAACTGAGAATATCTCAAATGTTTTTCTTGCTAAGGACAGTAATAAATCAGTACTTTTGTTGTATTTCAAAACTAAAGTCTCAGTAAACATTTTGACATGGGCAGAGACTTCATTAAATGAGTTTTTAGACTGCTGTACAATACCAAGACTGAAATAACCTAAGTGGGCCGAGTCTGTGAGAGTTGTTTTCAAAATACCCCCCCCTGCTTTTACGAGTTATAAATTTCTGTACCGTTTCTCCCCTTCTTCTCCCTTTCAATTCAAATACCTATTACCCGTTACACTGAGTAACAAATTAGCTGTGACACACAAACTTGACTATTATTAGGGTGCTACTCGCTACGTTACACGCGCGCGTTTGTGTTGCTGTTGGCCTCGTTCTGTATGCGTTTCACGAAGCCGTTTCACTCTTCTCTTTTGTACGCGCGGAAAGGATTTGAAATGTTACTACTGCTCACACTACACTACTTGAATGTATCTTAACGAAAGTTTGTCTGCACTGTTTAATCCAGCCATTTTGACAGTTACACATTTCCAAATGTCCCGGCACCAGAAACAGTCTACCAGCAAGAAATGGACGAAAGCTCTGAAAAATTTAAAGTCCGTTTTTATGACAAGCAGTAGCTGAAACGTAGTACTGGCCACAACACTATCCTCGCACGCTGAATGGCTACATAGGTAAGCCTACCCAATACTAAACTACTTCGGTGGTTCTTCAAGTTTCTATAAATGTAACATAATTTATAAAATCTGGCAGCAAACGACTTGACAAACTATATTATTCGTAAGGTTATCTGCCGGGCCTTTAAGCCGTGGTCTTAGGTTATTAAAATCAAACGTTTCGGCGTCATCAACGGAGGCCACCTTCAGTGGAAACAGACGCGGCAGACGTTCGCCTAAAAACACCAGATTATCCTCAGTACTGAAGTTTTAACGCCACTATCTGCCGCGTGTGTTTCCACTGAAGATGGCATCCGTTTGTGACCGAAACGCTTGGTTTTAATAACCTGAGACACGGCCTAATAGCCCGGCACATAACCATACGAATAATATTGACGCCGTCCGTGAAAACCTGAGAACTTAATTTGGTAAACTGTTTAAAAAAAAAAAAAAAAAAAAAAAAAAAAACTAATTTGTGCCAGTATTTAAAGTTATTGGTAAAATAATTTCCGTGTACGTTATAATTAAATGTTTTGTGTGAACGCAAATTAATACAAAAAATTAATACATACATCAAATAGCCTAATACATATATACTTAAAGTAGAAACCTGACGATAGAAATTGAACACTGGCTTAGAGTTGCGCAGTGTACAAACACCTCGTTGCTAGGCTAACAAAATTTTCATTTATCTCGCACCTGCGCACAACAGCCTTGTACAGTGTTTCATAGTGTAAACATCGGCTGCAAAAAGACTGGCGATAACAATGGAAGCATTTGTGTGACAGAGAGGGAGATAATTTGGAAGTTGGTAATGAACTGTTATCTCTCGTCTCCCCTCTTTTCTCTCTAGTAACTTCGCTGTATTTGTAAGTGGGGGTAATTCATGCATTGGCTCGGCGCAGACGACTGTTCAGGATGACTGTCGGCCCTATAATAAGACGAAAGTTTCCTTTCAAATAGCTTACACGGCCGGTAGCAGGCCACACCCTCAATCCATAATATCAGTAGTCCCTACGGCAGGAGCTCTTCTGAAGCTCGGAACGTAGTGGACGAGCGGGCGACGGGCAAGCCCTTCGTCCCGCACAGCCCCTGACCCTGCTCAAATAGCTGACAAACAAAAGTCTGTTATACCACGGTTCAAATCTCGGTTGCTTAGTACGTCTAATGCTGTAGAAAAGAGTGCATCTGACATGCGTTAGAATAAGTATCAAAGTCAAAAAGCCGATATCTAATGCGCCCATTAATTTTCCTTAGAGGCGAGTCAGCCTGTTTTTCTTTTTTTTTTTTTTTTGTCAAGCAAAACATTACATATTTTTCTCCAGGATCTAAAACCGGATACGGGTTGATAGTGAGACCACAAGACCCTTGAAGAGAGTTTCCTCTTAAGTGAACGCAAATTCACGACCGAAATTGTCATAGTAGTAACGGATAATGGGTATTTGAACTGAAAACGAGAAGAAGAGGCGAAACGGTAGAGAAATTTAGAACTTATTAAAACTTATGAAACATAAAGAATGACCGAAGTAGTTTAGTATTGGGTAGGCTACCTATGTAAGCCGTTCAGCGTGCGAGGATAGTATTGTGGCCAGTACTACGCGTCAGCTACTGCTTGCCACTCATTTCCATAGACTGATTCCTGGAGGCTTAAAATCGCTATGCCTGAGAATCGAATCCGGACCCTCGAGGTCAGTGGCCAAGTGTCTATCAAGTCTACAGAATACTGGTATACAGTATACTGGTCTACCAAGTACTCTAAGTTTCATTTATCATTAACTAAATGTTAATTAATCAAGATATGAGTGATCCATAATCAACCCTAAAAATTCAAGAATAAAATTTCTCTCGTTAACAAAATTTAACGAACAATTTTTTCGTATAATTGAATGACACAAGTTACATTTTTTCATGGTTCTTTTACAGTTTTTATTTTTTTAGAGCCTTCGTCCATTTCTTGCTGGTAGACTGTTCCTGCTTTCGGAACATTTGGAAAAGCGTAACTGTCAAAATACTGGATTAAAAAGTGTAGACCAACTTTCGTTAAGATACATTCAAGCAGTGTAGGGTGAGCAGTAATAAAATTTTAAATCCTTTCTGCGCGCACAAAAGAATGGCTTCGTGAAACGCATACAGAACGAGGCCAACAGCAACACAAACACGCGCGTGTAACGTAGCGAGTAGCACCCTAATAATAGTCAAGTTTGTGTGTCACAGCTATGTTACTCAGTGTAACGGGTAATGGGTATTTGAATTGACAACGAGAACAAGGGGCTACACGGTACAGAAATTTAGATCTCGTAAAAGCCGGGGGAGGGGTATTTCGTAAATTTCTCTCACAAACTCGGCCCACTTATTTCAGCCTTGGTTTTGTACAGCAGTCTAAAAACTAGTTTGATGACGTTTCTGCGCATGTCACAATGTCTACTGAGACTTTAGTTTTGAAGTACAGCATAAATACTGATTTAGTACTGTCCTTAACAACAACAAAAACATTTGAGCGTATCTGGGATATACTCAGTTTTTGATTAGTGAAATTAAAACAGGAAGAGAAAGTAATTTTACATAAAACGTATGTAAAGTGGAAAATGCAGGGTTCTTATTTTGTAGGTAATAGGTGGATGGATAAATTGGAATTAAAAAAAAAAACAATATTTAGCCGTTATTTATGCCTAGCGGGAAAACAGGCAGCTAATGAAAAAAAAATCTGTTAGCATCAAGCATTGAGAGTTATTCAGCCTCATTACAGAGTTATTCATGGATATTTTATGCAATCTCGCTGAGAACTACGACGGGGCTGCATAATATAAAGTCACCTCTGCAAAAATGAATTCCTAGGACAGTCGCGTTTAAAACTAGGACAGTCACTGTCCAACTCAAATAACGAATTTTACTTCTGTCCAATATAAACAAAATCCAACAGATTTTATATACCATTAGCATGATATTCGTAATAAAAATTACTATGTTACTGACACATAAAAACGATGTTCAAAATTACTTTTTTTAAGAAAAAATGTAGATTAATAAAATACACTTAGGATGACATGTATTTATTGGACAACAAAAATACATTTATACCACAGTAATATTATACACTATCATTCTCTAGTGAGTACGATATTTTAATTAAATGAGTGAAAAATTTTAGAAGTAATAAGGTATAAACTTCTTGTTAGCCTCTTCTTCTTCCAACCAATCGTTAGGCTAATATTATGTTGTGTCCTGATTATTCTACCTCTTTTTGAGTGTTCCGAGAGATCTCCTTCTCTGAGGTAGATATCTGTACATAATCTTTGATATCCTCTTAATGCTCATTCTTTGTAAATGATGTTCCCATTTATTTCTATACTCTCTCATTTTATCCCTTAAGCTAGCAACTTGTAAGTATTCCCTTATTCCCTTATTTCATTATATCTCTCCTTGTGCAACCTACTATCCTCCGTACCATTTTCATGTTTGCTGTTTGGATTATTTTTTCATTCATTCCATGTCTCACTCGTCTATTCAATAAACTCGGGATAGTCATAGTTTTAGAGCACTTTACTGATGTACCTTTCCTTAATTTGTTTCTTCAGATTTCTCTGTATTGTACCCTGTACAATATAGTCGCACCTTTCTATCTTTTTGCCAACATCTGTTTCACCGTTGTGTGATGCATACTTACCTAGAAAAGTGAATTTTCTTATTTTCTCTATCTTAATATTGTCAACAATTATTTTGCTAACCATCAGGCGAACTCTTAAGTCATCAAGTAAAGAAACGCGTCTAAAATTCTACAAGATGATGACCCTTCCCAGACTTCTTTATGGGCCTGAGAATTGGAATTTAACGAAAGGCCAGGCCAGTCATATCCAAGGGGCTGAAATGAGATCTCTCAGGCACGTGGCAGGGTATACCCTCCACGATCGTAGAAGAAACACAGATATACGGCAGGAACTTAATATTATTAGTATACTCGACAGGTATATTTACCCCCTCTCTACTGAAGATGGTCGCGACAGTGCGACTAAAACGTCTGGCGTTTCAGAAAACGTGAATATTGGGCGATGGCTCAATAGCTCGGTCAACATGTCTTACAACTACAGTCTTCTCTCCTCTTGTTAAAGGAACAATTTTCGCTCACCAAAGATGGGGTTTTTTGTGCCTCATGTTACGGTTTCCTGATACGAAGACAGGCCTAGAAAGAGATCCACTAATGATGGCCTCGAGTTCCCCCGAAAGAGAAGAAAATGACTCCGACGAACCTTAATAAATTGAATACTAGAAAAGTATAAATAAATTTCTTCGAAAAGTAAATTACTTAACGTCAAAGAAAATTGTTTATTAACTTAGCATTTGTTGTTGTTTTTTGTTTTCATTTTTTCTGAATTTCAAGAAAAAGTAAGGTCCAGAAAAATGTAAAAGTCTCTAAACGTTAAAGTTTCTCAAACAATTAATGTGGGTTTTTACGCGATTTTTAAGTAACTTAAATATAAAAATGCCCAACTAACAGAAACACAGAAAACGCTGGCGATACAGGAGACTAAGATGGTATTGTTTCAGTGTTTCACAGGAGAATGTTGTTCAGCTTCAATAAACTGGTTTTGCTTAAAGACGTACCAATCCGCACCAATCACAGCACTGTGCGGACTGCATACGAGAAAGGAGAAGCGCCTTTGCCGGCGGTCGAACCTAAAGTTATCAAAACAATTACAAGTTACCCTAAACACAGAAAGCTTTTAACAGATAACTGTCTTCAGCAACAGACTAAACGCTAATTGCTTGTTGTAGGAAGATGGGAAACCCATAGCTCACGCCGGACGCTCAATAATAGGACCTCTCCCCCCCCCCCACACACACAAAACCTATTGTAATAACATGATGAAATACGTCCGACATTAATAATGCCAGCACATAAATAATCAGTAATAACGACGAAAGAACATAATTTTATTTTCATTTTTTTTTCGATTTTGGCCAGTTAGGACGGGTAGTCACCTAAAATGGATGGATGATCAGTTTATGCCAAAGAAAATCCTGCGGGCGCAAATCTATAAAAGCAGAAAGAGGGGTCGACCTAGGATAAGATGGTTGGATGATGTGCTGGAAGATCTAAGAAGAATGGATGTGAAGGGTTACACTGAGGTAGCAATGGATAGGAGACTAGAGAAGATTGGTGTTGGAAGCCGGGGCTCACGTTGAGCTGTAGTGCTGAGGTAGAAGAAGAAGATGGGCTACCAAAATAATTTAAAAAGATGTTCCCACGTTTTTCGCCTTTTAGGCGGGTCTTTGTATGTTTTATTTCGTCTACGTTTACGCACTGCAATTTTTACTTCCATGTTCCATAAGGAAATGGAAGTATGGTGATGGCGAAAAAAATCGTGTTCGAGATAATTGTAGATTCTGATTGTACTACCCTCAAAACATGAAAAAAAGTCATTTTTAGAAAAGTGTCTGTGTGTGTGTCTGTCTATCTGTGTGTAGATTTTTTTCTATGACGAACGTTAACAGCCGCAAATTCAAACAAAATCGAATAGATTTTGCATACAGTCCTAAACTGTACAGTACTCAAAACTTGTGATTTTTGGTGAAGATCAGTTAAGGGAAAGGGGTAGTTTACCTGCAACATTTTATGTTTTAAAAAGGGTAATTTTTCTTATGACAAATGATAACTGCCGCACATTCAAACAGAATCAAATATTTTTTTGCATACGTTCCTGAATTGTTAAGTACTCAAGATCTGTTCATTTTGGTGAAGATCGGTTAAGAGAAAGGCGTAGTTTACCTACAACACTTTATGTTGTAAAAAGAGAAATTTTTTCATGACGAACGATAACTGCCGTAAATTCAAACAGAATCAAATAATTTTTTACATATGTGCCTGAGTTGTAGAGAAGCTAAAAATTGCGCTGGATCCAGTAAGACGGGACTTGCAATAAAAACTCAAGAATTAAATAATTAACAATGGTTTTATTATTCTATCTCATAATATTAATAACAAAAAAACAACAGTGATTTATAATTCCCCTTCTAAATGGTTAACTAAAGAAGTATACCCTCTCAACAAGGCCACCTGAATAATATAAACTGAATCCAAGAAAATAATTGCTATGTCACCATCAATGAATTGAAAATTTAAAATAATCATTAACCTCAAAATAAAACTCCCATTAAACTATTTCTTAAAATATAAAATTTATATCATATGTTTCTTTTAAAATGCAGTATATAAATTGATGAAGGTAAATAATTTCATTCACAGTTACTATTAATAATTAAAATAATTATTCATCCAATTTAAATGAACTTTAAAGGTGACACTTACTATACTTGTTAAATAAAATAATTAATTTTCATAAAGAAATGATCAGCCACGATTATTGAGATAGAATACTCGTCTACTGGTGTATATAAATTCTAATAATAATAAAATCCCTATATCCCACCAAAAGTACAGCAATGCATAATATTTATATATATATATATATATCCCCCAAAATGTACGAAGAAATATACAGACATAACACGTTCCACAAGACAAATTACATATACAATAGTATACAAATACATAAAGGTCTCTTGCCACGCCCTTTTTTTTATATTAGCCTTCTGGTGTATATAAAAACTAAACTTCTTCTTTATAGGAATCCCAATTAGGATTAAAGATTTATTTCTATAAATGTACCCCCATGGTGTGGGTTACTTGCACGTCATGTGTATCATAAGGTATTGCATACAAATGTCCCCAGGACATTAAAATTTAAAACCAAGTGCCTAAGTGGCTAAGTGCTAAAATACTTAATTAAGGTGAGAAATAAAAAATGTTTAAAATAATTAACGCCCCCCAGTTACCATGATTAAAATAAAGAATTTATATAGACTAAAATAGGGCCAATTAATGAAAGGGAAAAATTGCACAATATTAGCACCTTATATAAAAAAAAACATTTGTGTGTCAGAGACGGACATGTTTCTTCAATTTATAACCAGTCTCAACAACCTTGTTTCAACAACCTTGTTTCGACAAACAAGTTGAAAAGTGTTTCGACATGCACAGCTTGGTTGAAACTAATTTAAAATAACACCTACCTCCCCAGTAATCTTTTTATACAAATGACATAACCAGATTTTAAAAATAAGAGAAAATATATGTTTTTATGCATAGTAAATTAAACTTGAGAAAATTGGTAATAACAAAACTGATTTTAAATCTGTAGCGAAAGTACTATAAAGAAATGAGTGGAAATCTAAGTTGGATGCTGTGTTGTAGACATGTCAGTCTCTCAACTGACAATTTACTATACATGTATTGAAATTTACAATTAATACTTAGTGTTCACACTAAACTGTCCCATCAATTGGGGATCCAAATGAATGTATACTTGAACGGTAAAACTGATGATTATGTATAACTGGTGCCATGTTGATTCTACGTGTGAATATAAATGGATATTTTTCACCTGCTTATATGTGCCCAGAAGGATGATCTTATTTATAGCGTGGCGATCTCATGATTGGCATGTTGTTGCGGCCGTTGTTCTCTTCGGTGTCGAGTGTGGAGCTTTTAAGATGTCATTTCGTTCAGTGGCAGCAGGACTTGTCTCTGTTCAGTGAACCCGCAGTCATTAAGAAACTTATCTCATATTTAAAAGAAGTCGATGCTAGATTTTCACACCTCTCTCCACCGAAGAGATTTTCTACGAGGTCGTGAGTTAGGCTTCCATTTTGAGACAAGCCTTAACAGAAAATTTCCGTTCGTTGTTCGTTTGTAAGGAAATTCTCACCAGGACGCAGCACTGTTTTAAAACTGCTGCAAAATCTCAGCAGATGGCGACACGGATCAAACAGTGAAAATTCGAAAACGGTAGCCTCTCCTATCCGCGGGTAGAGAGCAGCACTCCTTATTACTTTAACTTTTGTACTGTCCTTACCGTCAAAAAAAATGCCAATAAACTCGCGCTGAATCATTTGACTCAGCACACCCTCACCCCAAAAGGGCAACATAGTTGCCCCAACGTTCAATGCCAGGAGGGTACCCTGCAGTGTACCTCTCCCCAAAAGATACCAGTGGACGTCGTGGTTGGGTTGGCTCAGCTGAGCTTGCTCTCAGGAGAACAGAATTCAAAAGGAAAACGAAAGAGACGAAAGAAGATATGTATTATGTAAGTGTGCGGGTGCTGCATGCTGACCTGATCAGAGTCCGCATACAGCACAAGAGAGAGAGCTAAAGACCAAAGAAAGATTCCTACGTACGTAGATATTCCGATCTCCTGAGGCTCGCCCCATTCGCCTGAACACGACTTCCACATTTAACATGGACCTCCGTCCTATCTTTACGGGGACTATCCCCCGTCGAACGTTTTGGATAGCCCCCGACAACGTTTAAGTTTGGAAATGTGGCTTGTCAACAACTTTTGTTTGTCTCCCGGTACGCCCAGCCGGGCCGTCACCGGTGACGTAAATCCTATGATTCGGTATGGCCCCGACCAACGGTAGCATAGCTTCGCAGCACGTTTGTCGGCGGCAGAGCTGAGTGGGTGGCTTTGGCAATAGACCCAGTCACCAATCCGGAAGGGGTTTGGAATACGCCCCTGATTATAACGCCGACGGACCCGCTCGTGCGCTCGCAGCAAATTCTTCCGAGCCATTTTCCATCTCTCCGCAGTTTTATTATTGGGCTCCCGCGGCAGAAGATCTTCGATATCCCATAGGTTGGTCAATGGGAGTGCGGGCGAGAATCCAAACAAAATTTCAAAGGGCACGGCCTGATGACTGTCGTGTCTGGCCGTGTTGAAGGCTAATTGTAACCACTTCAGATTCTGATCCCAGGTGGTTTGTTGCTCAGCGTGATAAGCAATCAAGGCGGACCGGAGATTCCGATTGAATCTCTCCGCATGGGACGGTTGTGGATAATAAGGGGAAGTGGTTACGTGTTTGATGCCACTGGCGAAACACATACGCCTGAATTCGTTTGAAATAAATTGCGGGCCATTGTCCGAGACAATGATGGTCGGAAGACCGAAATGCTGAAAAACGTGGTTCTGTAAAGCGTTGATGGTCAAACGAGCGGTTGCCTGCCGTAAGGGCAGTAGCCAGGCAAACTTTGAAAAAGCATCTACACAAACAAGCAGGTAAGCATTACCTGACTTGCTACGGGGGAACGGCCCCACGTAGTCAATAAATAACTTTTCCATTGGTCTGCTCGCCACCTCAGAAGATAACAACCCTAGTTTGGTGTTCTGGGCAGGCTTGCTCAAGCCACACAGATGACAGTTTTTTACTCTCGTCGCGATGTCTCTATCCATGCCCTTCCAGATAAAATGTTTCCTAATACTGGAAATGGTCTTCGAAATTCCCTTGTGGCCTCCGATTGGGGAATCATGGTAATAACTGAAGACCATGGGCACTAATTTGCTAGGCAGCACGATTTTAGGTGCTCGTCCTTTTCTTTCTCGACAGCAAAGGACTCCCTTGGACAAGAAGTAAGGGGCCTGTACGTTACCCTGCTTAATATTTTGGATGACTTGACCCAGCACTTCGTCGTTTAACTGATGGGGTAACACATCAGTGAAGGCTAATGGAAAATCGAGAAGAACGGAACAGGGTTGCTCAGCTTGGGCATCACTGGGTTGGGAAAACATACGGGATAAGGCATCTGCAACCACATTCTGGGATCCCCTGATGTGTTGCACGGTGAACTTAAAGGATGAGATTTTCACCACCCATCTACCAATTTTACCCAGTTGCCGGGGATGAGCTAGAAGCCATGAGAGAGCCTGATTGTCGGTCTCGAGCAGGAACTCAGCATGTTCCAGGAAACGCCTGAACTTATCTAGAGCGTATACAACAGCTAAACACTCTAGCTCATAAACGGATGATTTACGTTCTTGCTGGGTCAACGTGCGTGAGATAAAAGCCACAGGCTGCCTAGCGTCGTCAATAACCTGGGAAAGGACCGCTCCGAGCGCAACCGAACTCGCGTCCGTCTGCAAAATGAACGGGTTTGAAAAGTCGGGCATCCGCAACACCGGTGGGGAAATGATGGCTTCCTTTAAGGTATCAAAAGCCTTCTGTTGGTTTTCCCCCCATGAAAACTTTGCCCCCTTCTTCCTCAGTTCATTCAAGGGAGCGGCAATTTCAGCGATATTCGGTATGAAACGCCGATAAAAATTTATCATACCGACGAATCTCGCTATGCCTTTCGCATCCCTTGGCGGAGGAAAGTCACGGATGCCTTGTGTCCTCTCTGGGTCTACCGTCACGCCCTTGTATGAAATTAAATGGCCCAAGAAAGAAATACTCTCTTGGGCGAAACGAACCTTTTCGGGATTGACAGTGAGGCCAGCCTCTCTTAAACGACCCAACACCTCTCTTAAATGCCGCAGATGATCCTCGAAAGTCTCACTATACACCAACAGATCGTCAAGATAATTATAGATGAAACGGAATTTGACGTCGTGAAAGACAGTTGCAAGAAGGCGAGTAAGTGTCTGGGCCCCCACAGCCAAACCCATGGGAACCCTTGTGTACTGGTACAAATTCCAGGGTACACAAAAAGCTGTGTATGGTTTACTTTCTTTGGCAAGAGGTATCTGATGATAGGCCGCGTTCAGATCGATAATGGTATAAAATCTGGCCCCACTGAACCAATCAAAGGCCGAATGTAAATCCGGGAGGGGAACAGAATCCACCTCGATATTGGCGTTCAACTTCCTGTAATCTATTACCATTCTTTGTTTGCCACCAGGCTTTGGCACTAAAAATGCTGGACTGGCATAGCTGGAATGAGAAGGTTCAATCACCCCTTGGTCCAATAATTCTTGAACCTTCTCTCGCAGAATGGTCATCTTAGGAGGGGCAAACTTGTAAGGGTGTGACCTCACTATTTTCGTATCTGTAAGACTGATTTTATATTCCAGCAGGTGTGTGAGTCCCAAAGTAGGAGTTAACACCTCGGGAAATTCCTCACACAAATGATCTAAGGCCGTCTGCTGGGATGGAGTGAGATGGTCTCGTGCAGAATCGGGACAAGCTACTTCTTGGATACCCGGCTTAGCGCCCTGGTACCCAAGGAACGGAATTAAAACCTCCCGATTAAATTTAAAAAAACATTGGTGCGCTTGGATGTCCAGCACGAGACCACTTTTTGCGATAAAATCGGCACCAATGATGCAATCCACTCCCAGAGCAGGAGAAACCAGAAAAGACCACACCCAAGAAAACCCATC
Source organism: Magicicada septendecula (assembly GCA_034769895.1). Classification (NCBI taxonomy): domain Eukaryota; kingdom Metazoa; phylum Arthropoda; class Insecta; order Hemiptera; family Cicadidae; genus Magicicada; species Magicicada septendecula. The sequence continues at coordinate 467,263,422 of CM068370.1, read as the reverse complement.
AATTTTGATCTTAAAGGAAGTAACCCGGGAGATAGGCAAGATTTCACGGGATGCTGTCCAGCATATAGCAGATGACTTTTCTGACCTTTTAATTAAACCCTGTCGTTCAAGGTCCGCATGTACCCGAGATGAAATGATGGATCGGGCTGAACCGGAGTCAACTAAGGCTCTGAGCTGACCCCCCTTTACCTCGAGCGACAGAAAGGGGCATACAGAAAGTTGTTGCGAGGTAGCGGACTGGACCTTGATATTTGAAGATGGGGCTTTTAACGGCTGCCTGGAGGTCGACGGAAGTTGAACAGAATTGAAGCGGGGGGAAGACATCCTCCGAAATATCTTCCCCTGTCTACTTAGTTTTTTGGCGCTGGTCTAGACATAGGTGGTGCTGGTCGCGCGCGCCTTCGCATACAATTTCTCGCCACGTGTCCCGGGCGGTTACAATTATAACAAATCACAGTATTTGGATTTGTTTGCTGACGATTTCGAGCTGGCTGGGCCTGTCGGGGGAAGGTAGGCTCTCTGGCCCCTTCCGATGTCTGAGGTCTTGGTTCGGCTCGTCTACTGTTTCCGCTCGCCTGGTCGGTCATCTGCATGGTCTCCGTCATAACGCAGAGTCGCTCCAGGTCGGTAAACCACTGCGGCCGCTGTGCAAAAACTAGTCGCAGACGGTCGTCGGCAGAGACGCCGTCGAGGATGTGTTGGACTACCTCTTCCTCCGACATGCCCATTCCCAGAATACGCGCTACCTGGCGCATTCGCAGCACATACTGGGCCAATGTTTCGCCCCGTGCCTGTACTTTATAAAAATGCCGATGGCGCAATTGCTCCATCATTCTACTGGGTACGAACGCCCTCAGCACCACCCGGTGGAACTCATCCACACCTTCCTTACGTCGCATTACCTCCGCCACCCTGTCAGCCATGGTACCGCGACAGTAGGGGAAGATGAGTTCGAGCACCATTCGCTCCAGCATACCCGGATAGTCCTTCAATTCAAAGACTATCTTAAAAAACGGGAGTAGTTTATCTGCTTCCAGTCCGTCCACGACTGGCAGTTGTTTAATAATATCGGCAAGTGGGTTGGGCAGGTGGTTGTACGTTGCCGCCCCCGAACCAGTCCGTACAGGCTCTACTTCCCTGTATGAAGAAGTGTTCAGCGCTGAGATCACGGACTCCTCAACAACCGGAATCGGGGTGGATGCTCTTACCGGTGGTGACCCTTGGAGGGTCGAGGTAATCTCCTGTATCTCTTTTATATTATATGGTGGCGGTGTTATATATGGCGGTTCACTGACTTGTGCCAGTAAATTTTGCAGCCGATGAATCAAGTGCTGCATACGTTGCCGGATCCGCCGGACAACGAGAGAGCATCCCGGTCTCTCCTCCAAACTTTCGACGGATTGAGCCGACTCCTTCAGCTCACCCCACTTTTCCGTGCACCGTTCCCACTCACTCTCGGGGTCAGTGATAGTGACCCTGGAGAGCGCATCACCCGCGGTCAGCGCTTCACGGAGCAGCTGCCGTAAGGTTTGGACATTGCCTTGGGTTTCTTTACCCCGGGCCCGGAGCTCGAACTCAATTTCCTCCCTAACAAACAACTCAGGATTTATCGAAGTCATCTCACTTCGCGGTCGGCACACTCAACAAAAACTCTAAAACTTATTCTAACTAACCAGAATCTGAAAAACCCAAGTACTGTTCTTCCAAAGAGTAGACTGCGGGTCCACCTAACGATGCGAGAACTAGCCCACTACCTGAACAGCTCACACTCGATTACACCAGACAAAAGGAACGCGACACACACACAACACGAAAAACAAAATACCGACCAACGAAAATTTATTTTAACCATTTCTTAGGTTACCTCCGGCTACCATTTATCGGCAGAAACCGACTGCCGATCGGGCCATACCGCCTAATCACAAAAAAACCGCAACACCTCCCCAAACATGGATAAGGTAAACTCAAACTAACTAAGCGCCGACTGCGATAAGTCTTGCCCAGGGATTTCCCCTTCTAAAATTTCCTACCACGTGGCACTATTCACTATGCAAGGCGGGCAAGTACATATACTTATGTTTCAAACCTTAAAACTAACAAAATATTTTCAACCTTGGGATATAGGGCCTTGAAAATTTTTCCTAAGTTCAATTTGAACTTACCATTGTGAAAATTCCAAAATATTTCCTAAGTTTGCAAGCCCCGTCACACCCACAGGACCCTTGTCGTAACCACGCTCTGCTACCAAATGAAACCCCTACTTCATTTTGAGTAGTTAAAACAAAAAGAATATTTCTTTTTGTAAAGAGGGGTTACATGTTAATTAAAACTAGGCTAAGGCCTAGAGAAGCTAAAAATTGCGCTGGATCCAGTAAGACGGGACTTGCAATAAAAACTCAAGAATTAAATAATTAACAATGGTTTTATTATTCTATCTCATAATATTAATAACAAAAAAACAACAGTGATTTATAATTCCCCTTCTAAATGGTTAACTAAAGAAGTATACCCTCTCAACAAGGCCACCTGAATAATATAAACTGAATCCAAGAAAATAATTGCTATGTCACCATCAATGAATTGAAAATTTAAAATAATCATTAACCTCAAAATAAAACTCCCATTAAACTATTTCTTAAAATATAAAATTTATATCATATGTTTCTTTTAAAATGCAGTATATAAATTGATGAAGGTAAATAATTTCATTCACAGTTACTATTAATAATTAAAATAATTATTCATCCAATTTAAATGAACTTTAAAGGTGACACTTACTATACTTGTTAAATAAAATAATTAATTTTCATAAAGAAATGATCAGCCACGATTATTGAGATAGAATACTCGTCTACTGGTGTATATAAATTCTAATAATAATAAAATCCCTATATCCCACCAAAAGTACAGCAATGCATAATATTTATATATATATATATATATCCCCCAAAATGTACACAGAAATATACAGACATAACACGTTCCACAAGACAAATTACATATACAATAGTATACAAATACATAAAGGTCTCTTGCCACGCCCTTTTTTTTATATTAGCCTTCTGGTGTATATAAAAACTAAACTTCTTCTTTATAGGAATCCCAATTAGGATTAAAGATTTATTTCTATAAATGTACCCCCATGGTGTGGGTTACTTGCACGTCATGTGTATCATAAGGTATTGCATACAAATGTCCCCAGGACATTAAAATTTAAAACCAAGTGCCTAAGTGGCTAAGTGCTAAAATACTTAATTAAGGTGAGAAATAAAAAATGTTTAAAATAATTAACGCCCCCCAGTTACCATGATTAAAATAAAGAATTTATATAGACTAAAATAGGGCCAATTAATGAAAGGGAAAAATTGCACAATATTAGCACCTTATATAAAAAAAAACATTTGTGTGTCAGAGACGGACATGTTTCTTCAATTTATAACCAGTCTCAACAACCTTGTTTCAACAACCTTGTTTCGACAAACAAGTTGAAAAGTGTTTCGACATGCACAGCTTGGTTGAAACTAATTTAAAATAACACCTACCTCCCCAGTAATCTTTTTATACAAATGACATAACCAGATTTTAAAAATAAGAGAAAATATATGTTTTTATGCATAGTAAATTAAACTTGAGAAAATTGGTAATAACAAAACTGATTTTAAATCTGTAGCGAAAGTACTATAAAGAAATGAGTGGAAATCTAAGTTGGATGCTGTGTTGTAGACATGTCAGTCTCTCAACTGACAATTTACTATACATGTATTGAAATTTACAATTAATACTTAGTGTTCACACTAAACTGTCCCATCAATTGGGGATCCAAATGAATGTATACTTGAACGGTAAAACTGATGATTATGTATAACTGGTGCCATGTTGATTCTACGTGTGAATATAAATGGATATTTTCACCTGCTTATATGTGCCCAGAAGGATGATCTTATTTATAGCGTGGCGATCTCATGATTGGCATGTTGTTGCGGCCGTTGTTCTCTTCGGTGTCGAGTGTGGAGCTTTTAAGATGTCATTTCGTTCAGTGGCAGCAGGACTTGTCTCTGTTCAGTGAACCCGCAGTCATTAAGAAACTTATCTCATATTTAAAAGAAGTCGATGCTAGATTTTCACACCTCTCTCCACCGAAGAGATTTTCTACGAGGTCGTGAGTTAGGCTTCCATTTTGAGACAAGCCTTAACAGAAAATTTCCGTTCGTTGTTCGTTTGTAAGGAAATTCTCACCAGGACGCAGCACTGTTTTAAAACTGCTGCAAAATCTCAGCAGATGGCGACACGGATCAAACAGTGAAAATTCGAAAACGGTAGCCTCTCCTATCCGCGGGTAGAGAGCAGCACTCCTTATTACTTTAACTTTTGTACTGTCCTTACCGTCAAAAAAAATGCCAATAAACTCGCGCTGAATCATTTGACTCAGCACAAAATGAAGAGGCTAGTTGGACGGGGTGGGGGTAATTTTATATAAATGAAAATGATAGTTGAACGGGTGGGGATAATTTTTATTTATATGTCATGTGTACTACGTTATCGGCAACAAAGAAGTAGTTTGTTGTTAAAATTCCTTCCTGGGCTGTTTGGGCTTGATCCAATGTTTTCTACAAAACCAGACGTTTCAGCAGTGCTATCGACTGCCATCATCAGTAAAAATTGAGTGCACTACCGTGAGGTGGTATACGTTAGTGATCACAGTACTGTGGTTAAGGCTGAAGAAAGAAGTAGTTTCTATGGAAATAGTTCATATCGAAAAGTATTTTAAATATAAATCTTAGAACACGGAAGTCACGTATGGTTCTCCATACCGATATTTTAATCCTTTACCGAAAAATATCCCTGTCTAAGCGTTTTCTCTCCCAGGATGTTCATTTTCTGCGACGCCTATGAACCACTGCATTTTTGTCCTGAGGTTTCTGTCAAGATGATTAAATATTATTTTCATTCTGTTTTTTAACTGCTACTGATGCTGTTATGATAAAGAGAATAGGCGACTACAAAGCAATCTGAGAAAAAATAAACTATAAAGTAAAACATTTGACATTCAATATCCTCTCATACATATAAATATAAATTAAGTATCAAACCTTACAATACGTCATGGGTGTTCGCTTCAAACCATCAGTTATTTTATAATTTTCGAAACATCTATTATAATTTTTGAGTTTAAAATCAAGACTGTTTTTTTTTTCTTACTTGTAACACGTTTCGAGCATCAGACAGTATACTCACTGTCAGCTGTGTTGGTTTTCGTTTTTAAATCTGGTGTGTATAGTTTTTTTAAAACGTATAGTTAGTTGTGTTATTTACATTTGTTATAAACGTATTCATTTATATTGTAACGAGAACCGTATCGAACAGCATAGAACGTCCTTCATCCGTCCCTTCTTACTCATGCAAGTATACCTCAGTAAGGCCACGTTCAAGTGCGTTCCAGTATACTCTGGATAACACTTGAAATACGCATTAGCTGGCGTGAAGTAAGGAGAGAAAGCTATTCTAGACCTCTGCGCGACCTATAAAAGCAGAGCGTCTGGTTAGTTCGGTTGACAGTGAACGATTTCCTTAGCGCGAATCGAGTGTTTGTCGAAGTATTGTCAGTAGCGTTATTGTGTTATAATTAATGTGGAACTATAATTAATTATTTGACATGATTATTGCGTGTAGACAAATTTAACTGGAATTATTGTATTAGTCGATTACAAATTGTTATTTGTGATTAATTAAAGCTGCCTATTAGTGGCTTCATTGGTGTCTGTATTTGTTTCCACTATACCATACGACGATCAGCGAGACCGTCGTGACAATAAATAATCGTACTCGTCATTTATATTTGTGTTACTTTTACTGTTTTCTTAATACATTTATAATCTGAAGATGGGAGTGTAAATCCAGAAAGCGTCGTTAATAAAACAATAAATTTACAAGAAGGACGTTCCATACAGGTAAACATTGACCGCTTCAGAACACCACATATAGGGTCAGTGCGTAACTAGCCATCCTGACGTGAGACACCGATAGCGTAGTTCAGACATGTCGTCACCGACTGAGACAGCGCACAGTGATTCACGATGAATCAAAACAGTCGAGACGAACGTCCGGTGACACCGGTGACGACAATTACAGGTAATTGTGCTTCCTGCCCCCCCCCCGTGATTCATTTCCATTAGTTAACGAATCAGTTCTAACGTTAATTGCAAGCAGCCCACTGTGTGGCGGCTTTGGCACTGAAATAACGACAATCAAGGTCTACTTAAATCGTTTTCTTTAAAAAAAAAAGAACTAATATATTCTGGGGCGAACCTAGGATTTTGTTTCGGGGGGGGGGATTTTTCAACCACGTATCGTTTCTTTAGAGTATTGTTTTTCTCATATTATAATGAGAATCATACCAACAAATTAAAACTATTGCGCAAATAACAGCTGTAAATCACTAATTTCATTTAAATCAATTAATCACATACTATATCAGATAGGCTTCTACTTTAAATTACAAATCTTATTACTAATTTGTAATTTCTGATGATAGTTTAAACTGTCAAAACACTGTAAATATTCAAAAAATACAAAATACATTCTTGTAAGAAAAGTTTTATTTATTATTAATAATAATAAAAAAAATATACAAGAATAGTGTGAGAAAATATAAATGTAATTATAATTATATATTATAATTAGAAAAGATAATATATAAAGAAAATTAGGAAAAAACAATATTGAAGATAAGACAGCTAAACTCTTGTTATTATTATTTTTTTCTTTTAGGTTACAGGTAAACTGCTAATTCCTTTGCACTGGACAAAACTTTTTGGTGTCTTCACCACTACTGTTTCTAATATTCTGCAGAACTGATTATTAAAAACCGATTGCGTTGTGGTATCCAAGTCTACATTCACAAACTTTAGCAATAGAAACGTTGAATTTTGTAAATTTTAGTTTGGTAGTAGATCGTATAGTGATTTTAATTCCTAACATCAAAACCGGTGGCCACTAGTTTTAAATAACATTTATTAATAGGTTGCAGATTCAAAAATACAGAATGTCACTTATTTTAATCGACTACTTTTAGTCATTTCCGATAAACGCTACTGAGCGATTCAGCTCGTCTTCAGAATTCACCGCGTCGGAACCGTAATTAAATAATAATTGTTATTAACATAATTTTTATAAAAACTAAAAGACACAAGATATTCTGAAGTTCACAATCAAAACCAAAACATAAACATCCGCACTAATACCCGGAGAATCGTTAAATACACAAACGGAAACACAAAATAAAACAAAATAATAAAAATCAACAGAAAAATTCTATTTACTCTTGCAGTTCATTAAGAAGAATCAGTAGGTGTCAACACAAAACTAATAAAGTTACTATAATAATATATTCCCAAATACACAACCAAATCGTTAATATAAATATTAAACGTAAACCCCCACCACCGAAAAAAAAACAAGAATTGAGAAAACCATTTTAAAAATCGTCTTCCACTTTCTCCTTCTTTCTTCTTCTTCTTGTTCTTCTTCTTCTTCTTCTTCAGGTCATGACGTTAAACAAAACGCTGGCTGTACGGAGCTCCAAAAGTCCTCTAGACTGGATCTGGTCATCTTTTCTGGGTCTGCCCGACACGTCTACGAATTACATACTTCCATATTCGTTTGGACAGTCGTTAATATGACATTCTAAACAGTTTTTCTATTCACGCTTGCACTCCTTTGATCTGAAAACTACCCCGAGTCATGGCTAGTAAGACTGTGCGTAAAAAAAATATATTAGCGTAAAATAAATTCTATATTAGCGTAAACACGTGAAAAAATAATAAAACAGCCTGTAAACTTCTCGTCAACTTTTTCTACCTTCTTGGAGAGGGGAGGGTGTCAATACACCGCTGAATATTATTATTATTATCATTATTTTTTTTTTGTTATCGTTGCGTCGGGTAAGTTGACAAATTGTTATTATTATCCGAGTGTTACAAAAACAAATTGAGCAGAGAAATATTTCCTCTTGTGTCCGCAGCAAGACCTGTAAATGTCTATAAAGTTTAATGCAAGTTACACGTTGTCGAGGTTAATTTTTCTAAAAGTTAACCGTCAGGAGATTTCCTGGCCGAGCTGCACACCCTTAACCTACAAACACTTTTGTTCTTCTCGGCAATTATACTACATTAGCCGGCGGTGTACAGTGTATCGACCTGTGTGACCCGCCGCACGTCGTAAATACAAAATCACCGATAAAACCAAATTCTCCTTTCTTCGTGTTTGATAAAATCGATAGAACGAGAAACTGAACAATTGTACAATTAGGTCTGAAAATAATTGGACAAGTATATGTACACACGTCTTACTCGAATATAAATAAATCGTAGTTGCGATTATGTTAATATATTTCTACGAAACGTTTTATTCTGCAAGTATAAAAAATTACGGTATAGATAACCATGTTCTAAGATTTATATTTAAAATCATTTTCAAAACGAAGTATTTCCATAGAAACTACTTCTTTCTAATTCTTTCTTCAGCCTTAACAACGGTACTGTGGTCACTAACCTATACCACCTCACGTTAGCGCACTCGATTTTCACTGATGATGGCAGTCGATGGCACTGCCAAGAGGTCTGGTTTTGCAGAAAACATTGGACCACGGCCAAACAGCCCGGGAAGGAATTTTAACAACAAACTACTTCTTTGTTGCCGATAACGTAGTATACATATAAAAATTTATCCCTCCCCTTCAACTACCCTTTCAATTTATAGATATTTCATCTACCTTTCTACAGTGGATTTTTACGACCTTTCTTTTCAAGATACTTTATTTATCAAAATTAAGTACTTTACTCTTGTTAAAACATAAAACGTTGCAGGTAAACTACCCCTTCCCCTTAACCGATCTTCACCAAAATCAATAAGCCTTGAGTCCTCTACAACTCAGACACATATGCAAAAATGTATAGTTGTCGTTCGCCATAGAAAAATTCTTCACACAGACGCTTTACGGAAAATGACTTTTCTTCATGTTTTGAGGGTAGTAAAATCAGAATCAGCCCTTATCACGAACACGATTTTCTTCGCGATCACCATACTTCCGTTTTCTTACGAAACGTAGAAGTAAAAATAATGCAAAACAAATAGTAAAAAAATGTAGAAAAACAACAGAAAGTAGTACAATATTTCAGTAGGAGAGCAAGATCGAAATAACAATTAAGTTTCTGAATGATAAGGCAATGAAGGACGTTCATCTTCAGCTGCTCACCGGTCCAATAGTGCCCAGGAACAAACAGAAGCAGGGGGAAGGGAAAGCTTTTATAATGGGAAGGCTTTCTTCCATTATAAACAGAATGACGTACCTGATAGGCAAGTTACTACGAAGACATGGTGTGAAGACCGTCTTTAGTCCAAAACGGAGCATCCAGCAACATCTGAAGCCAGCCAAGGACCCGTTGACTTGTGGCGGTGTATACAGTATCCCGTGTTCTAGTGTAGCCTACATTGGCACGACAAAGCGCAACGCGAGGACGCGCGAAGCAACACAGACGGGCCCGTCGGCAGGGGTATTGTTACGCCAGTACAGAACGTACTACACGGCTGTTGTGTGCGTACGTGCCCCTTAACATGCGTTAACGAGGTTGTTCCAGACTTCAGCGGTCCGCGCACACTGTGTTCGAGTGTTTTCTACTAGCGTTGACGCGTATTAAATATTAGTCTGGAATCCCAGCGGGGTATAAATATAAAACCATTTAGCGACACTTAGTTTCAGTTTAAGTGGCGATTTATCCAAGTGAATTTCCAGTTTACTTCGGGCGATTACTCTGTGCGTTCAAGTGGTTATTAGTGAAAAGTGATTATTGTGCGCGATTCTATTAGTTGACATTATTATTGATGTGGACAAATTAACCTGGATTATTGCACGAGTATAATCTTGTTGAACGTGTTGGTTACAAACCGTTAATTGTGATAATTAAAGCTTAATGACTTATGATTTTTAGTGACTTAATTGGTGTCTTGTATTTTGTTTTCCACTGTACCACACGACGATCGTTTAGACCGTCGTAACAGTATCTTTTGGCCAATGACGACCACGTGGTGAAGTTTGAGGAGAAGAAGATCCTATCCACTATGTTACACTATACGCGTCTTCACCGGGAAGCGATCAAAATACATAAACACAATAACAGCAAGGAGGAGAGATTTAGGCTGGATGAGGCCTGGTATCCGGCACTCAAGGTTCTCGGATCGCTATCTCAGACATAACATCTAACTAGGTGTACACAAATTTAAATTTCAATGTACTACACAGAAATTTAAGTTCAACCAATTGAGTTTTAAAACTTCACTAGTAAATCATCTAAACAGCCTTTATTAAAATGAATACTCTGCTTTTTGAAAAACAGAATGTAGGAGGAAAATTCGTTAAAAGTGCTTTCGTTAAAAGGGCTTTAGTGTGACCGTAATATTGTGATCAAAGACTATCGCAATATTTTTAAACCATCTGACTAGCCCGAATGTATTGAACAAAAACAACTCTTCTGACCAGCTGCTGTCAAAGAACTAATCAGATAACGCTGCAGAATTAAAAATGCATTAGAACTCACAAAGAAACGTTAGCAATAAAATGTTACAGCAGGTTCCAGCAATGAGCATTAAGATAGCATTATATTGACGGTTGTTGGAACGGTTTATGTATTGACATCTGAAATTAAATTTCCACCCTACATTAAAGAAAGATGAAGAGAAAACGGTATCAGGAATTTAGATAACGCCGAATACATAAATCTAATATGATTCGCGTATCGCCTGTATAAATAACCTCTTTGACGTTAAACTACTTCCTTTTTATTTGTTGTTTTGCTTTCGCTTGAGTTATTTACTACCGTACTTTATCGTAAATTGTGATAAGGTCTTTTTGCTGAGACCAGTGTTATACTTATAATATCAAAAGCAATAAGAACTGCTACTTAAGAGGGGAGGGGCTAAAGTCAACGAACTGTACGTGCTCCAGAACTACGACAAAAATCAAAGTAAACAGCAAATTTTAAGAAGCGGACCCGTGACCGAAAAAATCGATTTGAAAAAAATCGATTTTCCAATTTCATCTAGTTGAATTCTTTGATATTTTCTTATTAAAAAGAAGCAAAATTCATAATTGTAGGCTAAATATTAAGTTTTTTATGAATTTTTAAAAATATTGCTGCTCTAAATCGTCACTTGCTGAATATGATACTTCACTTCCACTTTCTGTTGCTGGTGTTCACAAGTTGTTTGAATGATGAATTGGAGCTCGTGCGGTAAGATGTGTACAGTACTTAGGTGATGGAGTCAGCAAGGCTTATATGAATATAAACCAGCCTATATAAGCTTATATAGACAACAGCCAATGGTGACTGTAAAATTTCAAAACTTGTATGTGTTGGTCATGTGCAGAAGCGCTTAGGAACGTGTTTGAGAAAGTCGATACATGATATGAGAGGCAAGCACCTTGAAGATGGAAAATTGACATCTGTAACAAGTCGACTAACAAAGAATGAGACAGAATTATTATGGATAAGCTATACGAAGGATTAGAGGGGATTTTGGCAAAATAAAGAAAGATAATATATGAGCTATATACTTTGACAAGTTCTATACAAATGGTGACAATGCCATGGATTATATCTGACAGGTGAAGAACTATGGTGTAAAATAACAGATCTTTGGCATAGGGGCGTCATATTTACATAAACATTCCTTACCATCAGCAGTTGTGCAGGAAATCAAGCCAATCTTCAAAGATCAGTCCGATCTACAGAAATGTCTTCACGAGCGCACTCAGTACCACAACAGTTGTACTAGTCCTCCAACAACGTCATCTGAACGAATACCAAGAAACGTGTTTGATGTGTTTGAAACAGTGAATCTTGGTGTTCATGATGCAACACTTTTTTTTACGACGGAAATATCTGTGAAATGTGAAGTACTTAGTAGGCTAGGAGTCAATCCTAGTATCAATATGATATCAGCAGACTGACGAGCAACGCATCATAAAAGACAATAAATCCGTGGAAGAATTGACCAGAATGCAAGACGGATTGTCAGAAATGTGAGAAAAAGACTGGAAGATCAATAGAAAGCCCAGAGTAGAAAGCCATGATGGAGCAGTATTATTATTTTAAATATCTTAAATAACCAATACACATGTATATACTTTACTCGCAATTTTCCAGAAATTCAAATTTTTTTTATAAACGACCCATTATTTCAAAAACCATTACAACTATGAACTTGTAATTTCTTGAGCATTATATAGGCTACACCAACACACTCAATTACTGTAGTAAAATTATAACGGGTATCTTAGATAATAATGGATGATTAAAAAATGAAATTTTAAAAATAATTATTACATAAAAATTGCACAATTTTAACTAAAAATAAATTAAATATTTCCAACAATGATCAATATAAAAACCTAATTTTAACACCACACCTACGTAAAGTGCTTGTGAACATCAGCGTTATCTTCGAGGAGTAAACCAAGGATGGTTTGTTCCGGTCTCAAACAGTCAAAGAGTCTAGAGCTTCCTCGGACGTCCCACACCTCTCCGTCACTTCGGCTTATAGTTCCATAGTTGTTTGGGGATGCGGCAGTCACCCATTCGGCAAATATGTTCCCACCAATTCAGCCGATACTAGCCAATCCTGTCGAGTATACTCATAATATTCTGTTCCTGGCGTATATCTGTGTTTCCTCTACGATCATGGGGAGTATACGCTGGCACGTGCCTGAGAAATCTCATTTCAGCCGCTTGGATACGACTGCCCTGGCCATCATCAGTTGAACTCCAATTCTTATACCCATAAAGAAGTGTGGGAAAGGCCATCACCTTGTAGAATTGTAGGCGTGTTTCTCTACTTGTTGACTTAACAGTTTGCCTGATGGTCCTGTACATAAGGTTGAACTTGTGCAACTTATTCACAACGTCGTCGCTTGTATTATAAGCTTGTGAACATTACTGCAAAATTTCTGTGAATTAGCTTTAACAGTTTTTTAAGAAAACGGGTCATAGGTAATTTTTAATAAGTGTTTGTATAAGGCTATATTTTCCGGTCAAGGATCCCCTTAAAGCTAATATACCACTGAAAGTGTACAACTGATGCTTTCGATGTAGTGGTGGAGTAACCTACCCATTTCACTTTTACTCACGAAATAAGTAATCTTTCCATATCTGCTGAATAGCGGGATTACAGTGTAAGCAAAGACCGAAAATATCGTAGTCTTGTATTACCGTTATCAGTACTAAAACGTGCCTGCTGAAGACAACAAAGGAAAGACGAAAGCAAATACGAATGGAAATGATATCATTAGCGAGGAAAAGGAATTCCACGCTTGAAAACGTACCCGCTGCGCGATGTTAATATTGAACTCAATATCGGTAACAGCGATAGATAAAGGCAAGACACAATCGATTTAATCGTCTCATCAAGCTTTCGCTATCGAATCGATTCCGTGCTGTGTGAAAAATACTTGTCACCTCATTTAGTTAAACTACGCACTTACAGTGACTGCCGACAAAACACATGTAAGCCCCAAGCACTTTCTCGCCCAAGCCGAGACCGTACGGTGCGTTATGTCGAACAGATTCCGTAATCGCGTCAAGATGTTATTAGCATAAAACAACAGTCGTGACTTTGTTTATTGTTATAAATATCGGTATTTTTGCAAATGCCTACTAAAGTACAGCAAGAATAAAATTTTAATTTTCTTTCAATAATACGTTAGTTAAAAAGAAAAAGACGCTCATGTTCTTTGGTAAATATTTCAGTTAGCAAAGAACTAAATTTACCAAAACCTTACAAGCAATCTAAACTGAACGTAAACTTCTATTTAGTTAGTGAATGCTATATTCCCGAAGTCACTCTGGATTTCCATGCTCTCAACATGTCGTCAATGTATATATTAAACAAGGCTGGAGAAACAAACCATCCCTTCTTAACTCCCTTAAACAAGATAGGCTTGTTTAATAATTCTCTTTGTTTCATTTATTTCCAGTGAGGACTAAGATAGTTATAAACAACAGCACATTAGAACAAGTGAGCGGTTTCAATTATCTCGTCTGTGCAGTAAGCTATGAATCTGAATATGATATAGAAGAGGAAATAAATAGATTTAGGAATATTTGTGGTACAATTCATAGAAATTTTAGTAATAAAACAAGACACAGCACAAGGATTAAATTTTATAAGACAATTGCAATACCCACGTTGACATATGCGAGTAAGGCGTGGGTCATGACAAAAAAGGAATGCGGCAAGATTCTGAGTGCTGAAATGCAGTTTCTTCGAAATACTTTAAACTATACATTGCAAGATAGAATAAGGAATGAAAATATCAGAGCGGTACTCGAAGTAAAAGACATAAATGAAATTATTTCAATTTACAGAAGACAATGCTGAGATCATCTGGAAACGATGACAGAGGATCGATTGCCGAAGCGGCACTGAACTATAAAGCCAGGGGTAGAAGAGACCTGGGTCGTCCGAGGATGAGATGGGTGCCGGAACAGGTTTATATATCCTTGAAGAGAAGAAGAAGAAGAAGAAGAAAAAGAAGAAGAAGAAGAAGGAGGAGGAGGAGGAGGAGGAGGAGGAGGAGGAGGAGGAGGAGGAGGAGGAGGAGGAGGAGGAGGAGGAGGAGAAGGAGAAGAAGAAGAGGAAGAGGAAGAGGAAGAGGAAGAGGAAGAGGAAGACCGAGCCTCTAATATATGAAACAGATTATTGGTGATGTAATATGTAATTTCTATGAGGAGATTGAACGGAAAGCACATAGAAGATCCGTGTGGAGAACTGCTACAAACAAATCTGCTAACTAAAGAAGAGAGTTCTACTTAAACATAAAACTCGATGCAGGATAAATTTCTCCTTAACTGGACTATTAAAACGTTAATACAAGGTATGTTCAAAGAAAGACCGAACTTTGTGAATAAAACATCAACCCGCACAAGCAACGCACTGCAACTTTGAGCGCGCCTAGCGATAGTTTTTTACAACAAACTGCAATTTATTCTGTTCCGCTATCAGCATTAGCCTTTGAGCTATATCAGATTGAGTGGGGACGTGCGCACGCTGGCCGACGGTTCAGTAACAAAGTGATTAAGAACGACCGCGAAGAACAACGTGTGCGTATAATATTTTGCAGCAAAACTCGGTTAAAACTTGACAGAGTCATTCTGACTGTTGAATTAAGCATCTGCGGAGGCCTGCATAAGCCGAACGATTATTTTAAGAGAGAGGGAAAACAATGGTCGGTGCAGATCAATGCGATCTCGAAGATCATGGGAAGAGAGCACGTGATGTGGTAAATGTAAATCATCGTTCAACTGCCGAGACTTTACGCACATCCATATAAGATCGTAAAAATTAAATTTTGATAGAAAAATTTAAATGTACTGTATCACTGAAAAATTCTTACTGTGTCTGTTTATTGACGATCAGAAAGAGACCCGTTTTGGAATCGGTCAACAACTGAGTACCAATGCAAATGGTAGTGGCAACTTTGCAATGCAACGGAAATTGCTCTGTAAAGATTTTACGAAGTCAGCAGCAAAATTTTATGCACACACGTTGTATTAAAATCTTCATTTTCACTTCGTTATAAATCCGACGGACGGTGCGTGCCCGTGCCCACTGCACCGTGTGTAGCTCGAAGACTGATGATCATGACGGAACGGAGATAACGCCATTCCGGCGTCAAAACCTGTCGCTAGCAGCA
The DNA here is from genome assembly GCA_034769895.1 of Magicicada septendecula. NCBI lineage: Eukaryota > Metazoa > Arthropoda > Insecta > Hemiptera > Cicadidae > Magicicada > Magicicada septendecula. The sequence continues at coordinate 467,247,677 of CM068370.1, read as the reverse complement.
TTTAATTGTGCAGCTCGCTCTATGCGCAGGTTGACATACTACACATATATAATTCGGTCTTTTTTTGAACACACCTCGTATTTGCTCGTCGCCTCGACGTGCCCAGACGTGAGACGACCGATCGAGTGAGATCCAGGTAAATTCGGTGAAACTATATGAGAAACAATGGGGGAGGGGGACATTCACGCAGTCACAGACACATGCAGGAGGGAGAAGGGGAATACGCTCTCATACGTAATTCGCTCTCACATATTTGACAGTAAGTACATAATGTACTACCAACACATGCACACTTCACAAAATACGGTCGTGGAGCACGAGGGCACTTGACAGTGTCTCCGAGGAGCGCGGTGCGAGTTAATTTAATTTTCAGTGTACCTAACAAATTTAGCCGGCCAGTATCAAGTGGCGGCACTACGCTACGCTGACACGCGGCATAGCTGGATCGTCTTCAAAACAATCCCGGTTTGCAAAGGTCAAAAGTGGTATAAAATGGCAGACACGAGGGCCTTGAACTATGCAGTATTCCGTGTCGGTAGATTCGCTCTCTGTCTCTGCCCTCTCCCTCCTCCCTGTGTTACTTCTACCCTTTGTCACACTACATCAAACGCACACAACAACGAGAAATACTAATCAGTTTATGACAACGAGGGTAAGAACGGGATACGCTGCAAAAACACGCAGAAGATAGATATGCATATACAGTGAACATCACATAAGCGTCAAATATATTAAGTTCAGTATTGAGACATAGTAATGAATTTGCAGAAACACAAGTAAGGATAACACACACACACACACACGGGTGGAGGGATAAATAAAGTCTGTGTAGTAAACAAACGTAAATAAATACAATTGTATTATCACATAAATAAAATTATAACCTAAAAAAAACTCGGATGTATAATTTTTAACACATTAGGTTATTATTGAATACATCAGATTTCATTCTCGTTGCTCCCGAGTAATAGATTAATTTAATTGCACATCAGCATTTAATATAGCCTATATTTATCCCAGATTAATATAATATAACAATCTCTACGGATTTTATGTTACCTGTACAGGCGTACTGCCTCCCCCCTCTCTCTTACTCATTAAATAATTTTTTGCTATTCTCAATGTATCATAACATAATTAATAACTTCAATTATATTAACTGAATTATAACATTATTAGTTTGTTACATTTATTCGTTACATAAAAAAGAAAAATTATTTTCCGTAAATAATATATTGTAACTGATTACTTTATTTTTAAAGCTAATAAAATACTTTTCCTAGGTTCATCTGGCTCCAGATGATAGCACCCAGTAAGGGCCGCTATGGTATAAGTAAAGATATTTACAATAAAAGAGCATATATCTAAAAATGCGAAAATAAGTCATTACAGTACAGTAGTGAGGCCAGAATTCCTATATGCAAGTGAATGTCTAACACTGAAATATAATTTAGACAAACTAGAAATATTGGAAAGACGAATTATTAGGAAAATAGAAAATATTAGGCCCACGAAAAACTTCAGAAGGTTAGAAATTAGGAAGTAATGACGAAATATATCAAAGTATAGAAAATATAACAGAAACAATGAGAAAAAGAAGACTATTACTTTTTGGACATTTATATAGAATGGACGAAAATAGGTTAACAAAACAGATCTTCAAATATCTGTGGGGAAAGAAGTCAACATCAAGTTGAATTAAAGAAGTCCAAAAGGATTATAAAAAAATAATATAAACGCAGAAGAAGCAATTGTAAGAGAAGTTTTTCGGGCAAAAGTGTTAAGAATGGAAAGAGTCCAGGGCAGGAGAGAGAAAAACGCAGGTTCAAACAAGAAGAAGAGACAGTGAAAAGATGGAAGAATATTGGAGAAAAAGAAAAGAACAAGGAATAAAGAATTAAATTTGGCATGTGGTCCTCAGATAGACGATACAAAAAAAATAATTTTCCTTTGCCCGTAATGAAGATCTAAAGGAAAGTAACGTAATAGGCCTAGGTTCTTCGAGTCAAAGATTTTTTCAGTGTGGCTAGTAGCGCCTTTTCGTCAATCTAAAATACATGGGCACCATGCTGCTTTCTAATGGTTTCAACTAAAATTTGGAATAGCTATATGCCATATATTTACGTTTGACCACGTGTTAGGTAAAGGTTATTCTCTACTCCTCAACCTTATCTACCTCCGGGTGACGCCAACAGGAGTTCTTTAGTTTGCTTCGCAAAGGCATTCTTCGTTTTCATATTCACTCCCCTCTCATTCTTCACATATCTGTCCCAGTCTTCGACTTCATATTATTGCTACTATATGTCACTGATTATGCAGTACTTTGATTCGTACATCTCTTCTTTGTTCTGAGCTGCTAATTTTAGTACCCATCCATACTGCTACGCCTAGGAAATTTATAGGCATCGGTGAGTGCCTATGTGACTTCTGGCACGCGAGGCAGTTCTAGATGTTTCTAGATCATTCTACGGGGCATTACGTAATGGTCCTTCCAGACGTTTCTTGACTACCCGCATCGTGGCCCGCTGTCTCATTACAGTGCAAAACGGTATAGGTAGGCTATAACTACTGGTTTTCAAAGCGTCCCAGTTTAGTTATACTTAGCTATTTTAGAAGAGCGGGTCAAAGTGATTTTTGCGGTTTGGTGGAAAGTGATTATTGTGTTAATTAGTGCGGATTGTAGTAAGGTAACAGTTATTGTTCTTGTTGGACAAATTTAACTTGAATTATTGTATAAGAATGCCTTTGATGATTTTTGCATTTGTTGTTTGTATCTAATTAAAGTTTTTAATTAGTGACTTGATTGGGGTCAGTTAATCTGTTTTCACTGTAACCACGATGACCTGTGTGACCGTTGTAACAATATTTTAAGTGGCTGATCGATTTACTTACTTATATTATTATTATTATTCCAGCTGTACAATGTTTACACATAATTTCTTGAAACAAAATTATAGAATTAATTGAATTCTCACCTTCCACTGCTGCTTGTCCATCCAAAGATCTTCTTCAATTTCTCGTTCCCTCAATATAGTCTGAATTTCTTCTATCCAGGTGATAGGTGGTCTTCCTCTTTTCCTTCTTCCTGGTGGGGTCCATTCCATAACTCTCCTTGGCAATCTTTCCTGTGCCATTCTTTTCGTGTGTCCATACCACTGTAATTTTTTTTGTTTGGATAAAATCAACAATTGAATTTTTCAAACTCATTCTGTCCTTAATAACTTCATTTCTAATTTTCTCACGTCTGGATACTCTTGCCGGATATACTAACCTATGTTGTAATTCAAACATAATTCAGCTACTTTCTTTTCATAAAACTTCATTACTTATTTTTAAACAAGATTTTGGGAAATTGAGATTCATAACTACACGAGTAGTTTAAAATAGATATTGTTACGCTGATGAAGTAAATAGTACCGCATTACGGAGTCTCTACTTATTGATTTAACTTAAATTATTACGTAAGAATGCCTCTGTTGATTTCTAACTGTTGTTGGTGTCTAATTATTACTTCCATGTTCCATAAGGAAAAGGAAGTATGGGCATGGCGAAAAAATCGTGTTCGAGATAACGGCTGATTCTGATTGCACTAACCTCAAAACATGAAGAAAAGTCTTTTTTTCGAAATGCGTGCGTGCGCGCGCGCGCGCGCGTGTGTGTGTGTGATATTTTATATGGCAAACGATAACAGGCGCAAATTAAAACAAAATCAAATAATGTTTTGCATACATCCCTGAATTATAGAGGACTCAAGGCCTGTTAATTTTGGTGAAGATCGGTTAAGAGAAAGGGGTAGTTTACTTGCAACGTTTTATGTTTTAACAAGGGTAATTTTTTCTATGACGAATGATAACTGCCGCACATTCAAACAGAATCAAATAATTTTTTGCACACGTTCCTGAATTATAAGAGACTCAAGGCCTGTTGACTTTGTTGAAGATCAGTTAAGGGAAAGGGGTAGTTTACCTCCAACATTTTATGTTTTAACAAGAGTAATTTTTTTATGACGAACGATAATTGCCGTAAATTCAAACAGAATCAAATAATTTTTTACATATTTGCCTGAGTTGTAGATGACTCAAGGCTTATTGATTTTGGTGAAGATCGGTTACGGGGAAAGGGGTAGTTTACCTGCAACGTTTTATGTTGTAACAAGAGTAGAGTACTTAATTTTGATAAATAAAGTATCCTGATAAGAAGATCATAATAATTCACTGTAGAAACGTATATGAAATATCTATAAATGAAGAGGCTAGTTGAATGGAGTGGGGGTAATTTTCTATAAATGAAAATTATAGTTGGAGAGGGAGGGGATAATTTTTATATGTGTACTACGTTATCGGCAACAAAGAAGTAGTTTGTTGTTAAAATTTCTTCCCGGGCTGTTTGGCCGTAGTCCAATGTTTTCTGCAAACCCAGACGTTTCGGCAGTGCCATCGCCTGCCATCATCAGTGAAAATCGAGTGCGATAACGTGAGGTGGTATACGTTAGTGACCACAGTACTGTGGTTAAGGCTGAAGAAAGAAGTAGTTTCTATGGAAATAATTCATTTCTAAAATGATTTTAAATATAAATCATAGAACATGGAAGTCATGTATGGTTCTCCATACCGATATTTAAAGTTTATAATTAATGACTTCATTGGTGCCAGTTAACCTGTTTCCACTGAACAACACGACGATCACTGAGACTGTTGTAACACTATGTTAAGTAATGTTTACCTGTCTCGGTCAGTAGTGACGAACAACTTTTTTACCTATTTTAACGCTGTCCATTGTACCCCCGCACTTTCACTTACTAACCGAATCTGTCATTTAGAAACGTTGCTATTCTGAATTTCGATGAGATTTCAATTCTGCATCTTTTCATTTGTGCTAGTAACCTCTTTCTTCCATATTCTTATTAGTTAGGTTAGGTTACGTTAGGTTAGGTCAGGTCAGGTTAGATTAGGTTAGGTTATGTTACGTTAGGTTAGGTGAAGCTAAGAATGAACAGAATTATAACGGTAATTTCTGTATTATTATATTAATAATATGAGTATACAACTGACTGCAATTGACGTGTTCAATTTTCACCTCGGTCGCAACTGACCGGGTTTTATACGATTGGGTCGCAACTGACCACGGTTGCAAGAGATTGTATGAGGTTCGAAAATTAAGTAATCACAATTATATTAAGACACTTTTCCGGACGTTTCGACAAAATGTAATATGTTTATTGACATCGTCATAACCTCTATACGAGGAATACAGAATAGTTTTATACATAAGAATGTCTTTCTCTGAATCCGTGTGTTTGTGTACGTGCGCGTATCATAAAAAATAACCATTACTATTGCACGTACGATATTATCCTTACATTAAGTACATAAAATTATAATATTCCGTAAATGTTAACACTCATTAATTATTTGTTGTGGGCCCCCATACACAGGTCTTGATGATATCACTAATTTTTGTCGAAAGACCGGCACAAATGTTTTTAAATTGTATTCAGTTAATGACCTTTCATTCACTTGAATTATCGAAAAACAGGATTTTTGTCAAGCAACAAATCGCCTAGTCTGTGTATTGTAATTAATTTTATATGAACACATACAAAAATTTTACCTGTACAGGTTGACAGCATAAATACGTAACGCTAATGTTTTATACATCTATTTCTTTTATGAATTTGCTAACTGCTATAATTTTTTATTGTTCGACTAAGCTTTTCGTCATTACTGACATCTTCAGGTCTTAAAAAACTTTATATCTCCTTAGTTTTATACAGTTTTATACATCTCCTTAGCATTAATAAACTGTGTGAAAATCGCAACTCTACGGGCAGAATTATTATAATAGAAAGTTAATTATTTTTAGAAGCACGAATGACTTACCCTGTTTTATTTTACGCTGTTTTGCAAAACGATTTATGCCGGTAACATTCCACAGGTGCGGAGCACTAGCTCAGGCGTCTCATAAGCTTCAAGCACATTAGTCAACACGATTTTAAATAAATGTTCCAAATACTTTAACGCTTTTTAATGTTACACACTGAAGCACTAGATCTGCACAACAAATTGTGTAAAACTTGAAAAGAAAGAATTCGTCCTTCGTTTTACTAATCTCTTTCTAACTTTCATCCTGCTCTTGAAGAACTATGTTGTCTGTGTAAGAACTTTATATTATCGTCAACGTCTTGTCATTTGAGTAACAAACTAAGATTACATTTATCACGTATAAACAGTATGTAGAAACGGTCTTCTAATTATAAGATTCATGTTTCCAGTAGCCAAGTCACAATTGATTTAATTATTATATTATTACCTTATTTCAGTTCCGTCTTGTGACTTCCACCGCATTTCGGAACGATCGTTCCATCATCAGACACATATACCTCTCATAAGAGGACGTCAACCATTAAAACTTATTATTCAGAGTCAAACGCATATCAATAAAGTCAGATTTACGTACAATGTGTCGTGTGTGGACGGACACTGACTTACAACAACTTAACCAACAACAAGTGGCGTGGACCTGGCTATACGTGAACTCTCATTGCGGTGTCGTACAAACCGTTAGAGTAGAACTTGCTTTGGTCATTTAATATTTTTTTATCTACCAAGTGTGAGTAAAAACGGAGCACGGTGTGATCATAGGAATGTATATCTACTGTTGAAAGTAATCATTTTCCGCGCCACTCGTCTTCCGTTGTCTGATGACGTTTTACACAAGACGAAGAACAAGAGAATTGTAAGTGAGTAAGCTTTCACGGCTCGAGTCATCTTTGCCGTCATCTAAAACTCCCGGACATGATGGCCGTGGTCTACGATTAAAATGAACGTCTCCGTTACTCACTGACGTTTCGGCGGTTCGCGCGGCAACCGTCTTCAGCGGAAATAATTTTTCCAAAACTGGTAACAAAGATAACTGATTTTTGTAACAATTAAATCTAGATGAAGATGAATAGGAGAACTGAAGTTTGTTGTGGATAGTACGTAATGGAGCTTTTTATTAAACGTGTGAAAGGATTTAAAATCATATTAGTCGATAAATATAATTTATTGTGCTTTCTAGTTAACCAATAAATTTCCTTTATGTAGCTTGAAAAAATATGACGACGTAACATATTCAGAAAAATAGAATTTATTTCCGGTCACCCCTCCGCCATTACACAAATTAGGAATTGTTTTTCACTGCATACATAATTTGTCAATTTATCGTGGTTTATTCATCTTTATTTAAATACAAAATATCACTTTAAAATTACCACATTTTGAAAACATAGAACAGTTGAATTAGCATTTAAATATTTAGAAACATAAAAATTACTTTTTTTGTAAGATAAACGATGTTTTTCACTTTCTTCAATTCTTACTTCAATACCTGTGTAGCTATATTTCAATACCGAAATACTGTCGTTAACGTTAACTTCAGTAGATTTCGTTCCGTTTATACACTTAGAATGGTATAATCTTCACACGTTTGCACTAAGAAATCTAGCCCACTTGAAGTTTTTATTGGAATTCAGTATATCTATCTATTTATCTATATTCTCTTGTATGCACATATCTTGGGAATATTATTTTAATTATATTATTCTGTAGTCTTTTAATTGAACGCTTTCATTCGTTCTCAGTGTGCAATAATTCCATACTATATGTTTTCATTATGAATATTAAAACTTTTTACCGTCATCATCAACATCATCTTCACACCACGCATAGGCTAGGTGCTGCCTGTGCCGCAGCCTTCGAAGATCCTCCAACCAACTCTTCCTGGGTCTACTCACACACCTGTGTCCTGTAGGTTTAGAGACTCGTTTGGTCAGTCTTGAATCTGACATTCTTTCTAAGTGTTTTTCCAATGTTTTTTACAATCTTTTAGTCTTTCATTCGATTTAAAAAGTTGTAATTCTTCTCTTATGTCCTTGTTCTTTATACGATCAAGTTTATAACACTTTTTAATTCCTCTTAAGAACGTCCTTCCCGAGACCTGGCGTTAGGAAAGAATTTTAATAATTAAAGAAGTCTTTAAGAAAGAGTTTTTAATTTTTCTTTTTATGCTGAATTAAGTTATAAGTCTACCGAGAGTTACAAAACTTGTGATTTTTTTATTACGATACCACTGAAAATCCTTATCAGTGTAACAATAAATACTTTAATTAAAAAAAAGCAACTAGTATACTAATGTATATAGGTTGAAGTTTGTTAACAATTTATCATTTTGTCTCTAATCATCACATGGTTACAACAGACCTGATTTGATGTATAAGTGCGCCACATGGAAATATACTATGACGGATTATTATTAGTGTATTCCTCAGCCGCTCCTAACACTGTATACAGACTCTGTTCTTAGCAGACCATTCTTGTGTGCTTCTTCTTAGCCTCGCCACTATCCTTTGGGATCTTGCCAAGACTATCCATCGAAGATAGTCCAATACGTTGGTGACTGCTCAAGTGTCGAGATGTCCGCCTATGGGATGGATTGATGGATTACAAAGAACTCCTGGGTGCAAGAACTATGTAGCAAAACACAATAAAGTCCACACTATGTCCAAAGTTTAACCAAAAATTACGAGAGAGAGAGAGAGAGAGAGAGACAGAGAGAGAGAGAGAGAGAGAGAGAGAGAGAGAGAGAGAGAGAGAGAGAGAGAGAGAGAGAGAGAGAGAGAGAGAGAGAGAGAGAGAGAGAGGCAGACAGGCAAACAGAGTTTTGCTCCTATGTGCATACATAACATTTAGAATGTCATATTCGAGACTGGCCAAACAAGTCTGGTAATACAAACCTATGGGACACAGGTGTGTGGGTATACCCAGGAAGAGATGGCTGGATTATTTTTGATGGCGGAACAGGCAGCACCTTGCCTATGCCGTGTTGTGGAAACGATGAAAAGCTACATGACCATGAAAATATTGAAGTGAGACGACGTCTAGACAACGTGGACACTGTGCAAAATTCAAAATAAGGGAACAATTCGAGTCAATGTAAAGTATGATGTATTGAATATAAAAGCAGAACAATATTGTGAAATTAACAAAAAATACTTGAAAGTAATTCATATAAGCAAAGGTAAACAAAGAAATTAGCTTATATTATTGGTTTACATTTTACTTGATATCAAACCAAGAATTGTAAGAAAATCTCGGCTACGATAAAGAAAAAAAACCAACAAACGGCTTTCTCTGGACGACTTAGAAGAATGTGTAACCAGAAAGGACAGCATGAGTGCAAGACGTCAGTCAGGATGTAGGTAAATTTTGGAATCAGGGAAGACGATGTAGAAACAAGGAAGTGTTCTGAATGAAAATTGCAAAGGTAAAAATCTGTTCGAAAAGAAGCCAAAAAAACCAAGAGAACGGTATAGGAAGAAGACGAATAAGGATGAAGGAATACTGGCAACGGAGAAAAGAATTTCGAAAATTGAACGAAGTTGTGTGATCGTGATCGTGATCGCAGCCCAAAGATGGCTAAAACGAAAAAGGAAGGGAATAAATAAATCTAAGTGATACTGCTGAAAATCTCTTGGCTGCCAGTTATGCAGTGATTTAAGTTAGATTATAATTGCTCAATTACCCGTGTTCGTCCATCAGATACATATTTATTTAGTCGAACGGTAGTCGAGAACATATAACGTGTTTTATATGTTGCCTCTGCGATAAATTCGTCCCTGGCTGTGTTTGCCCATTACGATAATACTCCAGTTGGAAAATTTTACTATTGTGATTGCCACGATTAAGACGACAAAGCATGTGTGTGCACCGCGAGCGCGTACCAGAGTGCGTGCTGGAATCAATGCAAGCCGCGCGCGCTCGCAATGATACCCAACACGCAGACTGCAACCCACGACATGTGTCGGCTCAAGCGGTGCGGTGTGAATCTGTACGCGCGAGCGACACATGCGTGCGCGCGCGAGAATGCGTGTGGAGTCAGTGCAAGGCGCGCGCTTGTACTGGGCCCCAACACGCAATCCGTGTGCCAGCACGTGTCCGCCAATCGGGTGTGTGTGAGTGTGATGCCTGTGTCCTAATTGTGACACTCAAAACAGTAAAAATACCTTGTACCTAGAGTATTTCTAAGTGGGGAAACAGGCCACGAGATGAATTTATCTGCACAGACAGCGACAGGATACATCCATAATCGTTGCCGGTTTGAATTAAACTAAATAATTTCGTTTGATTTCTATCAATTGCCTAGAAACCAACAATTTGTTGTTATTGACAATATTGCAACAACGAAATACTTAAAATTATTTTTTTAATATATCTTACTCAGATATATTAGATTCTCTTAATTTATAAGAGTATTGCAATGTATAAAGTACAATTCCGTTCTTCACTTAAAAAAAAAAAATTAATTTCATAATATTATAATAACAAATTGTATCTTGTATAAACATTATCACATACTGTGATAAACATTATGTATAATAAATGCAGTGTTCCGTTTTTAAATATCGGTATCAATCAATCAATCATACATGACTTCCATGTTCTAAGATTTATATTTAAAATTATTTACTTGAATTCGGTTCGATAATTTCTAAAAAAATATTCCCCACCCTCAAACTAATTTCACTATATATAGATATTTTTGTTATTATGGGTCACTTTATCTATAAAAATTAGGTACTTTATTCTTATAAATAAAGTGAACTACGCAGATAATCATCCCTCCTCCTCAACCGATCCCCACAATTAATGATATTTACACTTTCATAGAGTGAAAGTTTTATCATATATAATTACTAACGTATCTTATCCTTCAAAATGAAGTAGTCCTTTCGACATCAGAAAAGTAATTTTAAAAAATTACCCCCTTACCATTCAACTAACATTTTTCATTTATACATATTTCACCTACCTTTCTACAGTAGATTATTATGATTTTCTTTTCAGGATACTATATTTACCAAAATTAAGTACTTTAGTCTTGTTAAAACGTAAAACTCTACAGGTAAAATACTCCTCCCCCTTAACCGATCCTCACCAAAATCAATAGGCCTTGAGTCCTCTACAACTTGGCCACATATAAAAAAAAATATTTAATTCTGTTTGAATCTGCGGCAGTTATCGTCGTTTTCCATAGAAATAAGTCTACATACAGACATAGACAGATAGACACACAGACACTTTGCAAAAATGACTTTTCTTCATGTTTTGAGGGTAGTACAATCAGAATCAGCCCTTATCGTGAACACGATTTTTTCGCGTTAACCATACTTCCATTTCCTTACGGAACATGGAAGTAAAAACTACCTTACGATTATTTAAAAGCCGTATTACTGCTTAGAAATATTTAAAATATTACAAAATATTGGTAACGTAATAAGTTTACGTTTGCAGAGTGCAATTCAGTCCCTTAGGTTAAATTAGTTTTAAATGACAAAACTACGTTTCGGAAGATCACAATTTTTAACATTGAAAATGTTTATAAGGACGTGTCGCACATTTGCGGCCGATCGCTGGTGAGTTATCGAAAATGGGAACCGGTAAGTTTCCATAGAAACTACTTCTTTATTGTCAATAACGTAGTACACATATAAAACTTCGCTTATGAATGCGACTACATTCAACTTATAATCTGTACATTGATAAATGAAGAATGAATTCATTGATTGGTGAATGAACATAAATATATATATTTTTTAGATTTATTGAAGCATTTTCAATGCCCTTTTTTGTGCATTGCATTTGTGCAATGCCTGTAAATTTTTTCATTTGAATTTACCTGACTGACTTTAGCCATCAAAAACAAAAAATACAAATGCCACGTTTCAGCCACCCAAACAATAGCCAGCGGTCTTCACGCTCAGTATACACTAATACATGTAAATAAATAAATAATACTCTATCATCCGGTGACTATTATTTAGTCAACAAAATAATAATAATAACAAAACTTAACATAATATTTATCGTTTTTAATAGTTTATTTAGATAATTTTATTTCTTTTTATTTTGAATTGTTCATTTCGTTAATTATAAAGCTTACGCGCATTCCTAAAATAAAGTCGATATGACAGAATTAACATTCAGACAAATTTTGATAAACGGAATGCTGCCTGAACTTGTTAATAACCGATAAGTCCTGAGACCGTTTAACAATGTTTAATACGAAAAATAATTACGAATTAACTATTTTATGTCTTTATTTTTATAACAGAAAAATCATTGAAGCAAGATTAGTAGAAATATTTCCGCATACCGGCTTAACATTCCTTGGATTATTTGTACAATCTGGGATTTCGTTAGCTATATGCTTGTAATTGATAAAGACAATGATCTGACCACCACTATCCGACTGCATAGATTCCGATGGGCAGGACACATCATTAGGATGGAAGGCAACCGAATACCTAAGAAGGTACTGTTTAGTCAAATCGAGGGTAGAAGGCGTGTCGGAAGACCCAAAACACGCTGGACTGACGTAGTGGCGAGGGATGCTGATAATTTAATTAAAATAAAACGATGGACATCGATCGCCAAGGACAGGGAAAAATGGAGGCGGATGATTATGGAGGCTAAGGTTCGATTTCGAACTGTGACGCCATAGAAGAAGAAGATGCTTGTATAATGTTGTCGGTAAATGATTGACAAATATTTCAGATTTCTGTCAGGTGCGTCTCCTTTCAAACAAAAAATTATAATTACCAAATTATAACGCACACAAAATAACCCAAACTGGAAATATGAAACGTGGAAGTAATTATTTCTGCACTAGCTTCTAATATACTGCCACTTGTTGTAGTTTATAATAGTGCCTTGAACAACACTGTCGCGTTTAATTGATAAAAACTCCGATAATAAATGAGTACAAAAAATATTGAAGTCTCAAATTTCAAAATAATTTGTATCCTTCCTGCTTCTTTTTTAATTATTTGGAAACAACGTCTTCAGTTTCTTCAAAACGTTACTGTAATTACTATCCTCAATTTCGTAGTAATCGTCAGTCAATGAATTTTAACGATGAAGCGTTTGCGAGGATCGGTCAAAAAATTATAACACAAATCTTATATTATTTGTGTCGACGTTTCGACAATATGCATTGCCACCATCAGGACCTATGTACGGATACAAGAGAAAATACCAATAAACAACAGATCAATTAATTGAGTGAATGTGTTTGTGTATGTGAGTAACATGATGTCAATAAATATTGTCGAAACGTCGACACAAATAATTTAAAATTTGTGTTGTAATTACTATAGTTCCTTCTCATATATATAAAACATTCATATCTGCTCATATTATTATTCTTGTATATTATTTTTTTATCATTAATAGACTCTAAATAACACTTTTCTTAAAGAATATATTATATAGGTTTTTGAATATTTTACAATATTTGGATAGTTTGAACTATCGTAATCAAAATATTACAAATGTCAAGCAACCTTCTATAAGAGTTTCCAAACATTCGGTCTAGCTTTATATAATAACAATATGATCATATTCGACTGTTGCCTCTTCCAGCATTGTATTCTCGTCCGCTGAAGCCAACCAGTAGTGTCACCGAACACTGATGCACGTTATAAACACGTGTAACATGTGACCATAAACTGTTTAAGAGTAACTAAGTTACAGTCACTAAAAACTATGAACTTTCATGTAAAAATAGTTTTGTTCATGACAAGTAAATATTTGGTATAATGAAATATAGTTGTTTGGATTACCTGAAAATGTCACATTCCTAATGAAATTTAAAATGTTGTTAACAGAGATATTGCAAAGAATTATACGTTTTTTGAGATGCAACTTATCTCAGTGTCAATAATCTTAAGGCAGAGTCTCAGCAGGTCAAAGACTAGAGTTGTCTGGTCTGTAGCAGCTGATCGTGCCATAATTTAAATTACCATAATTTACATCAGTTCCACATAATTAACTTATTATGCGCGTAGTATCACTATAAACATTTGTCTTCGCCTAATGACTTTACTGTCACAATGTTTTACTGTCTCAATGTTCGTGTAACATATGAAACTACCATGATCACAGGATTATTTACGATTCTCAGCCATTTGTTACGTTTAATTTTATTTGGTGTTTGTAATATTTAACATTTAAATAAGAAGAACAATATATCTCACAAATAAAACATAATATGGTTAAAAATAGCACCTGGAATCTAGCTTCATCTCAAGAAGGACGAAGTGCAAAATTTACAAAAGACTAATCAGACCATTGCTGATACGTACTTCAGAAACCTAGACGATGACAAAGAAAAAGCAAGAGACTTCTAGTTTGCTTTGAAAGACGGATTCTAAGAACAATATTTAGAGGAGTACAAAAAAATGGAATTTGACGAAGGCGCTGTAATTATGAACTACACCATCTTTACAAAGAGGCGGACATTGTCAGGATAATCAAAATATACAGGCTAAGGTGGGTTGGACACATAGAGAGAATGAGGGAACGACAGCCTACGAAGCATATCTTCTATCATTCCAATGAAAGGGTAGTAGAACAAGGGGAAGGCACCGAAGTGGATTCAAAGATCAGTTAGAGGACGACCTCAGTAAGCTGAACATAAGAAACTGGAAATCCAGGGCACTCAATGGAGTCCCAATGGGAGAGCAAAAGGCAGAATGGAGTCGACTCTTGGAGCAGACCAAGACCCACCAAGGATTGTAGAGCCACGACTGATGATGATGATGATTTGTAATATTTAATATTACAGATTTAATTTTATTAATTAGTAAATTAATATATTAATGTGTACTATTCTTACGATGATAGGTCAAACTATCAAAAGTTTGTAAAAAATATTCAAAAAATTAATAATAAGCCTATATTCTTGTAAGAAAAGTGTTACTTATTATTAATAATATATGTATGTGTGTGTGTGTTTGTGTGTGTGCATTCGTTAGTTTTTTTTTGTAATAAAGGAAATATTCTGCAACGGTTTATTTTTAAAATCCGTGGAATAACCCGTTCGCTTTCTGTACTATTTGTCTTATCACTAACTTAGTAATGCATTATTAATAATCTTATATAATATAATGTATAATCTATATAACATACGTACAGTAATGTCATATAATATAATGTATATTATTAATATTATTAGTGATGTGATTACGTATATTATGTAATTATATTTATAATTATTTGGTTATAAAAATTTTATGTATTATATAAATATAAATATTCTTGTAGTGTATGTGTGTATGTATGTGTATACACACACACACACACACACACACACAAACGTAGATACTAATATTTTTTCTTGTGTGTGTTTGTGTGTGTGTGTATATATAATATTATGATTAATAATAACACTTCTTACAAGAATATATTTTTATTATTTTGTAAATTACAGTGTTTCAATAGCATTCAGCTATCATCATCAGATATAAATTACTAAATTAATATTTTTAAATCAATTGTTCAAAACAGATGTTTATACGATAAAATGATAAATATTTATATATTATATTTTACAGTTGATTATATAACATATTTACGTATATACACATATAACACGTTAAATTTAGTCTTCATACAAACAGCTGTTTGGAACGATGTGTATACATACGCGTATAATGTAATTTTTGTTAATTATGTCGCATTCATACTTTAGGAATTCATGCTTAGGAACACTCTACACACGCACAGCTTTTCGAAACATACGTAAAAACTGTTTGAGGTTACTATGACAACAAATGTCTACGGCTAGTTAATTATTTTAAAAGGCGCTGATGAAAGTTTAATGAGTATACGACACTGTAGTACGCATGGTAACAGTGAGGACGTAATTGCAGGTATTTCGACATTCAGTATTTCGAATTTCGTTTCACATTTTGTGCTTTTATTTTTATTTTATGTTTTTCTTCAAAATCCTGTAACGCTGAAGGAGAAATAAATGTAAATCAGTATGTATTAAAACACTGACACTTACGATTGTGGTTCCTAAACATCAATTCGTAGCAAATCACAAGTACAGCCAACTAAATTTCCTTGTAGCCTCTTATCAGCGGACCAGTATGGCGTACTAGTATACCTCATAATGCAAGAGAAAATCTATTATAAAACTGTACTAAAACGATTTATTTGATATACTAAAACAAGAAGGTATGATCAGAAGATAGGAAAGAAAGACTCTGAGGAAGATATATAAGATGTGTCTACATGCCGGAATGTGGCGTACGAGGACAAACGCCCAATTATACGATCTACACAAGGAACCGGACATCGTCAAAGTAATAAAACCTGGCGGGCAGATCACGTAGAAGAATGGCACAGGAAAGGACAGTGAAAAAAATATTCATTGGAGGACCAGGAGGAAGAACAACAAGAGGGAGGCAAAAAAGAAGATGGGCGGACGATGTAGATGAAGATTTGAAAAGACTGGGGGTCAGAAGTTGGCGAAAAGTCCACAGGATAGAGAGAAATGGAGGCACGTCGTTCTGGACTATTACTAAGTAGTAAGTTAGTAGGAGTAGTAGTAATTGTTTGTACAATTCGCTACGGTTGGACTCTAAATTCCGCTTTTTCGTTGCATACATAATCCGTATAAAATTCTTAGACAATTTACAAAATCATTATTTATAAAGTCTTTAAAATAATACTCTCTATTCGATTTTAAGTCGAGAGGGCGTTCTATACTCTATTTTATCACAGCTTGTGAGTAAGCCGACAAACCAAATGTCCAAGTGTTGAGGTTACATTAAAGACAATTTTTTTCGGTTTTTACCACGTTTTGTTCTACTTAGTATTAAACATTTCGCCAGATCAAGCATTGTCATTGCTCAGCGGCGAATCTATAATTTGGTCTTGGAGGGGAGGAGGTACGGTCGAGCTGGCTTCATACAAAAGAAAAAACAAGGTAAGATTAATCAACATTACAGTCTTTAAAGTGGCTGAAAACGTGTAATAACATACTGAAATCAATCCCATTAAAGTAACAACACAATAAAAATAAGCGCTACTGAAACATTGTTTATAAGATACGTATTGGCTTTATTGATTTTTCTATATTTCATACTTCAAACCTACACGCAAATTCTGTATAGTAAACTTGTTTTTAGACCTACATTTAAAAAAATGTTACTACTGTATTAGCGTACACAGCTTAAAAATTAATAAAACATCTTTCCTTCAGAAAGGAATAAACCAAAAAATAGTTTGTTCCGGTCGCAAGCAGATAGAGCTGGTCAATTCAGAGCTTCTTTAGACATCCAACACCTCTCCGTCCTTATTCAATAGTTGTTTGGGGATGCGCCAGTCATCTGTTCGATTAAGATGTTCCAACCATTTCAGCTGATATTGGGTAATCCGATTAAGTATAGGCTACTCATAAAATTCATCTCCTACCGAACATTGACATTTCTTTTGCGATCGTGAATAGTATATCTTGCCATGTGCCTGAAAAATTCCATTTCGGCAATTTAACAAAATTTCTTGCAACTTTCAACCCTCTGGGGGGTTCGGTCACTAAAATACACCCCTGACAGTGACTCGCCTCTTTTTAGGATACCGAAAAATTAAACGACAGACTTTAAAAACCGAAAACATAGCGAAAACAGTCTTCTTGTTATCACAAAAATTTTCGGGGGAGACTCTGTGGTACATCTCTTCTTCAGTATTGAGAATCTTTACGTAAAGCTTCATGAAAACTTGTTAAGCCACTTTTTTTTAGTTTTAAAACATTTACTACATGTTTACGAATATTTGGATGCTTTCAAGCTGACCGTGAGTAAATCGTACGCATCGAGGAAAACAAAATTTCTGAAGGTCACACGTTGGCGAATCCAACAATAAATGTGTTTACCGAAGGAATGTACTTTCACCGGACGAGTCGTTCCTGGCGAGTCAGAATGTAACTACATTTGCGGCTCGCTGTAATTAAGTCACTATAAGGGGACAACAAACAAAGTAAAAACGAGCCCGAATATAAAGTTGTTAATGTAACACAGTAATTAACCTTCAGCCACGGCTGACGACATTATTTCCAGCAGTGTAATTACTTACTACTTTGCAAACAAGTTCGTCCCGCTTACACGTTCACTACAGCAGAAGAAATTACATATAACAGTTTTGTTTGTTTACACACACACACACACACACACACACACACACTACTCACTTCATTCTCGTGTCTTATTTATTATATTAAAGTACGTATCATATACGACAGTCAGCAGTTTTCGTTGTACAAAGCCAAATGTAAACGTTGGGTCATTATGATCCTTAAATAAAGAAGAGTAGGCCTACTACAAGATATTTTATTTATGAAGGCCTATAAGAGAGTATTCACGGCCTTCCTGAGGTAGATATCTTACGTAAGACAAAGAGGGCACGTCTTCTTCAGGTACATGCGGCAGAATGTGTTTGGATCCATTGCCGAGAGCCATCAAAATAACAGATAGCGTTTGTTATAGTGAAGGCGTTGACTGTTACGATCAGAATATAAATTCGTAGTCCTTCAGTCTTCGACTGGTTTGTACCCTCCCCCGCATATACCCGTGGTGCGTGTGGTACTGAGTCTCTCACAGGTATATGGGACCTACAGTTTAACGCCGGATCCGAACGGCATAGTTGGGGAAGGTTTATACTAAGCAGGATACCTCTCGCTGGTTTGCTATTGCCTTGCGAGGGGGAATGGTCGTATCTAAATCAGATGGCCCCCGGCGGGGATAGAACCCGCGCCGACAGCGTAGCAGCGCCACACGCTAGCCACTACGCCACGACCGCTCCAGAATATAAATATAGTTATGATTATGGTGATGATTTTTTTTTTTACTTGGCAAAAAATTATAAGAGAATCTGTGAAATAGAAACGGGATATAGCCCAAGCCATGTAATGAAGAAGAAGAAGAAGTTTATTATTATTATTATTATTATTATTATTATTATTATTATTATATACGTGCAAAGTGACGTACGCAAGTTACGCTAGTGGTGTAGCTAATTATGCAGAATTTAGAGCGGTTTTTTAAGAAAAAACTTTGTTTAGAAATATAAACTAAAGAAATCGATGTTAGTATAAAGACACGCGAAATCATATTCACGATTTCCACAAAATTGTTGTGCGCATTTTTTGCAGCGCACGACGAATGTTTTGCGTCGCACACTGTTTATAGTAGGCTACGTGTAAAAAAAAAAACACTAGAATTTTTACCACCCGAAATGAATTGTGGTAGATAAAAATGACAAATATTAATAACCGGCCTGTTTATATTTTTATCAATGTTAAATTTTTATGATTGTAAGAGGTGACGTCTATGTGAATTCGTGAAACTGTGGCCAGAGGTTTGAGCCACTGCCTAGAGTAGGCAAACTCGTAAAATCGTCACCAGTTAAACGGAAGTAAAATTGGGATGTCGCAGTAATGGTTTAAGAACACGAATGATCCGAGCGAGAACAATCGTCTCTCAGGAAGAGGACATACTTCTACTTGTGCAAGGGGTACCGTTTGTTCTCGGTAAAGTAGGGTGTTGAGTGCCCAAAATGTTTAAAGAAACGAAGACTGCTGACAATACAACTTGTGCTCTCTATATTCGACAAACATGGATAAATTCTTTACTACCACGAGTCTTAAAAAAACGGACGCTGAGAAAAATTACTAAGAAAATGTCTAAAGTTATGACATTTTGATATAAATTACCTGTCGGTTATTGGCAATGAATTATATAATATGTAAGGTAACACAAGTTTGAAGTGTTAACTTGAATAAAATGTACTTGTGTATATAAAAACATGTGTGTATGCATACTTATTGTGTGTGTGTGTGTGTGTGTGTGTGTGTGTGTGTGTGTGTGTGTGTGTGTGTGTGTGTGTGTGTGTGTGTGTGTGTGTGTGTGTGTGTGTGTGTGTGTGTGTGTAACGTAAATACACGCTTGTTCGTGCGTGTGTTACACTTATTTAACATCTGTGTTTTAATTAGTAAAGTCGTGTTAGTGGTTATAATCGTAAACAGAGATAACACTGTTGCACACTCCCGTAGGAAATTTTTCCCATCGGAAAAAAATTTTCTAAAGCGGTTTGCAACAGTGTTTATTTCTATCTACATTTTACACTGCGAAAACGTTTACATAATTACTGTCAAAGCATCACGTACTGATTTGCTTTTATATAAACACGATTTAGTATACGAAAAAATACAAAATATACACTAAACAAAAAAAAGATAAATACTTTCATAAGTGGCTAGAAGGACATTTAAGTCAAGTACACTATAGGCCTTATAGGCTATTTATTGGGGGATACGCGGGATATATTTTTTTTTAATTTTTTTTTCGGAGCAAAAAATTTAAAACTGGTTATGTTTTTTGGATTGTAATTAATTGACTTGCAAGTTTTGTTAATTTTAAAAAATTACTATTTGGGTCAATGACACGTTCAGCTAATCTACAGTAATATGCCTTATACGTACTCAGTAATAAATATAACAGATGTTGAAAGAAATGGTGAAAAATGAAAAGAAGTCGGTTTGAGAGAGAGTAGGATACGGTACGTTTTTCCGCTGGTTACGATAAATAGGCGCATATCTTTTTATATTTTAACTTAATGTTAGATGTTGATAACTTCAATCACAAAGCACATAATGTGAATGAGTTTTAATTTCTTAACATTTTTTTATAATGGATATGGGTTGTTGTAATAGACTCTACCTAGCTCTAAGAAACAAAATATTGTAAAATTAAACATACGTTTATTTGAAATGTTTCATGTTCTTGCATGTGTTAACCACAAACACACACATATACATAAAAAATTTACTTTCTTAATTTTAACATTCTCTTTAAAGTATTTATACTCCACAGAAAAGTATTATTAGGCTTCCAAGTCAAACTGTATGTTATTAATTGATTTATAAGAAATTTGTGAATTACAGCCATTATTTACCCATTAGTTTTAATTTGTTGGTACGATTTTCATTATAATATGAGAAAACGATACTCTAAGAAAACGATATGTGATTGAAAAAAATCCCCTCCCGAAATGAAATCCTAGGTTCGCGCCCTGCCTGAATGGGTCTGTGTGTGTGCGTGTATAAGGCAACCCGTTTTAAAGTCTCGGAGTTTGATAACCATCAGTCAGACACCTCAAATGTGGCCTCCGGAAGAAACA
The DNA here is from genome assembly GCA_034769895.1 of Magicicada septendecula. Lineage (NCBI taxonomy): Eukaryota > Metazoa > Arthropoda > Insecta > Hemiptera > Cicadidae > Magicicada > Magicicada septendecula. The sequence goes on along the minus strand of CM068370.1, from coordinate 467,226,615 downwards.
ATATTGTAAAACGACGCGTGACTTATTTGACAGCGCAAACTTAGTTAAATTTCTAGCATGGTATGCAAGGCTGTTCTGATTAAAACAAGGTCCGTTATTTCACACACGAACTATTTCGGACAAAATCTCATACAGATGCGCTGACGGGTTGAATAATTTGTGTTCAAACATACGGTAACGTTTGGAAACAAAAATTTTGTAATCTTCAATAGCGATTGACTGTATCACAAGCGTTAACAGAATATTTGGGAGAAAAAAATATTTTAAAAAATTTGTAGGCCTACACAATTTCCAGTCCGTGATTGATTTGTCTATAAGTTTTCTGCGTCGCAGTAAAAACGATAAAAAAATTTCACATACTACCAATAATAAACTTGTATCTTCAACCTACGCAATATATGATCGCTTCATGTAAAATAACACATTTCGTACAAAATTCCTCCTATTTATTAAATAAAATTTACAGATACACAGGTTAAGTTAACCTGTCAATTATATTCCGATGAGATTAGAAATAATATTTGGAAATGCGATTTCCGTGTCCGCGGGTTCGTCACCAGTTTATAATTACACCCCTCAAACTGCTGATAATAAAGCGAGATATGATAAACGCATTAAATAAAATCAATAGAGTAAATAAAAATTAAACACACAAATACAGAAATCGAATTAACTGAACAAAACTGACGTTGTTAAAACGATGTAGTCGATATAGTACATTAACTTTCTGTTTTTCCTTTAACTAAAACTTCCGTTAACCATCGTCTAAAAAAATAACCTAACTTTATGAATAAAAACGTTTATTTGCTGTGTAACGTTCTAAAACAATGCATTTTAAACTACAAAACTTTGAATAATTTTGTTACACCGAATTAAAAACTAAATAAGAGTTTAAAAGTAATCTTACCTTAAATTTAATGCCGAAGAAATGTTCATTAATTTTTCTGTTTAATCACACATAATAAATCACACACAAAAAGTGAATGTATTGAACAACAAAAACAGAACAAAACTAAACGAATTCAGCACTTTTTTGTAAAATAAATTCACGCGAACAACTTATTTTGTAAATAAGTTTACGACGCGCGAATACTTATTCAAACAGAAAATAACCTATATGGCACGAGCATAAAGTATCGTCTCCAAGACGGTTGCGCAGCGGGAACTGTCAGAGAGAAGCCGGCAAACATTTGTTCCTGATTCCTCTGCGCAATGCACGCCAATACGCATGCGCCCAACTGATAACGCAACACCAACAATATTTTTGATAACCGTTCCAATAGGTGGCAAAAAAGGATTAACAAATAAATAATCCGCGAACTCTTCGAATATTTTACGTTTCATAGGAGTAAGTTCGTTACACACAGTACTATTAACCCGCATTATCGAAAATAAATCTCTCTGTTAAAACTATCGATAGACTGCGAATTTCCTATTTTTAGGATCGACTTTTCTGAAAAGCACTGATGATCTCTTGTACCGTACTAATACGTATTATCCTTTAATGACAGTAACTCTACGCAGTGGCGTATCTAGAATTTGGCCCTAGGGGAGGGGGTCGGCTACATACAAAAGAAAAAACGGGTTAAGACTAATCAACGTTACTATCTTTAAAGTGGCTGAAATCAGTTCCATTAAAGTAAACGGTAATAAAACAATAAAATTGTTGTTGGAACATTTTTTACAAGATACTTAATGAATGAACTGATTATCCTATAACTTACAGTATTTCACATTTCAAACGTATAAATTATGCTAATCCTGTGTAAAAACCTGTATGTATATTTAAAAAATAGTTACTACTGTATTAGCGTACACAGCTAAAAATGTAATAAAACAGCCTGAAAATTAAGAGATCAACAAAATTCGTCAACTTTTCGACCCTTGAAGGGGGGGCCCGTTCCGTTTCCCCCCCCCCCGATAATACGCCCCGACTCTAGCCGGGACAAATTGCTGGAAACAAGAGACATTTTAATTTAAACACTAAAAGAATGCATCTAAACACCACAATTAATTAAAAATCAACAGATTATTGTGATCGATTTCGGTTAACCGTGTAACCACATCTTCAAACCAACTCTGTTCGTTTTGTTCTGAAGACGGTTACTGGTGGTTAACTGAAATCTATCAACATAACCTTGGATTTTAAATTAATTGTGTTGTTCAAACGTAAATGAAGGCTCGTAGCGTTTAATTTTAGAGTAACAAAATGTCAAAACGCTTATTAAAATGTTGTTTAGTTTAACTTCCAAACGCGTATACAGCATTTGCCGACTTTGGGAAAGCGTTTGATTGTCTGAATAGAAATTCTGTTGTGGAAAATACTGTATACAAAAGGGACACGTAATCAGAGCTATAAAAAGCGTACCAAAACTGTTCAACATAATCACCACCACTCCAAGGACTAGGCCTTAGACCTGTTCTGGAAACCATCTCCTCCTCGGTCTACCGACATTTCTCTTCCCAGTAGGGTGATAACCCAAGGCAACCACGGGTAGGCAACATTGGATACTAGGTATGAGGTTCAAGTGTTCACACCATCTCCTTCTGTGGTTTTCAGTCTTCTGGTCAAATGATACAATGTTTAATCGCGTCTAATATCCTCGTTCCTTTTCCGATCCAGGAGAGAACAGCCTTGCGTCCCTCTTCGAAATTGTATTTCAGCTGCCTGAATCCTCTGCACGTGCCTTATACCAGGAGTACATGTCTCACTAGCATACAGGAATGTGGGTACAGCCACAGTTTCGTTAAATTCCATTCGGGTATCCTTCCGTGTTTTATTTTTCGTTGCACATATTGTGACGATTTAAATTTGCAACCCCACTTTGACTTAAGCAGTTAAAAAAAAAGATTTTTTTTTTTTTTTTGAGAAAACCCCTTTTGAGAATTTTTTTTTTTTTTTTTTTTGTAAAGAGGGGCCACAAGTTAATTATAACTAGGCTTAGGCCTAGAGAAGCCAAAAATGCGCTGGATCCAGTGAGACGGGACTTGCAATGAAAACTCAAGAATTAAACAATTAACAAATCCTTTTTATTATTCTATCTCATGGCACAATTAATAATAAAATAAATAAACCCAACAGTAATCTATAATTCCCCTTAAATAGTTAATTAAATTAAGCATACTTTCTCAACAAGGTCACCTGAAAATAATTATTGTTGAAACCAAGAAAATAAATTGCTATGTCACTCTACCAATGAATTGAAATTGAAACTATAACTAACCTTGAAATAAAGCTTCCATTAAAATATTAATAAAATATAAAATTTATTTTATCTGTTCCTGTTAGAATGCTGCATATAACTTCATGAAGATAAATGGTATTGATTCCTTGCTAATATTAATTATATAAAAATAATGATTACTCAAACAAATTAAATATATGTTAAAGGGTGACAACTCATATACTTGTTATAAGGTTAAATAAAATAAATTATTTCCTTAAAGAAATTATTAGCAATGATTAATTGAGATAGAATACCTGTTATGAAAAAATGAAAAGGATATAACTACATGACTTCATGTATTAACTTTCTTTTATAAAAAGACATTGTACCAATAAAAACCGTATATACAAAGTCCCCACCAAAAATACACTAAATGCATAACACTTGTAACCCCCAAAATGTACACACAAATATACATACATAACATGTTCCACGACACAAATACATTATACAATAGTATAGAATAAAATATACATAAAGGTGTCTTGCCACGCCCTTTTTATATTACCCTCATGGTGTATATCAATTCTTACTGTTTCATTATAATTATCCCTGTTAGGATTAGAAATTTACTTTTATTATAATATTACCCACATGGTGTGGGATGATTGCACATCAGGTGTATAAGAGAATGCTAAAGCACACAGTAGTCCCCAGGACATAATAAAAATTCAAAACTAAGTGCCTAAGTGGCTAAGTGCCTAATTACAGTGAGAAATTAAAAATCTTGAAAATAATTAACGCCCCCCAGTTATCATAAATAATATAAAGAATTTATATATACAGAAACAGGGCCAATTAATAAAAATAGAATTATTGCATAATATTATAACCCTATGAAAAAAATACACTTGGCCCAGAGACGGACATGTTAACACCCTGATGATTCAGCCTTCAACTTGTCTCAACAGACAAGTTCAAAACTGTATCGACAGGCACTGCTTGGTTGAAACTTGTTGAAAATGCACCTCCCTCACCAGTAAATTTTTTATACAAAATAAATTAAACTGATTTTTAATTAAGAAAATATATATATATGTATACCACAGAATTGAACATGATAATTAATAATAGCCAGAATGACTTAAAATCTGTAAAGAAACCCCTATAATGAAATAAATGGAAAATCTATGCTGAATGTGACTTGTGTAATGCATGCCAGTCTCTGGCTGACAATTTTACCAGAAATACATTGAAATTTACAATTAATTTAGCACCCAGTCCACACACTAAACTGTCCCATCAATTGGGGATCTAAATGAATGTTTAAAAACTTGAAATGTAGTAGTTGTCAGGTTATGTATAACTGGTCAAGGGGTATGATTGAGTGCTGACTCTATGTGTAATAATAATTGGTTGTTCGTCACCTGATTTGGTCCATGAAGGGTATTCTTTTTTATTAGTGATGTGGCGATCTCGTGACTGACATTTTAGGTGTTGTGGTGGTGATCTAATCCCCTCCGGTAGCGAGCAGAGCTTTTGATGGTCATTGTTCAGCCATGCAGCAGGACTTTTTCTCGTCTACATCGGCGGACCCTGATTACACATTATATTTTTAGTCAGAGACCACACACAAATGCCCCCACTGTTTGGACACCCTCCAAAATACATATATAAAGTCAACACCTAGTTATGTGCTACATAATTAAACTTGATAATTTTTATATGGCCAACATGCCTTATTTAAAAATCTTTATAACAATAATTCTTTATAATAAAAACCTCATATCAACTCCACACAATGTGAGTTACCCAGTTTGTAATCTGACAATTAATTATGGCTTTGTACCATCTCATAACTTAATACTTAGCGTGAATATATAGATACCACGTGGTTGAGGTTAATTCAAATACATAGTTTTTTACTACAGAAAATAAATGAACTGGACATCATTTACTTTCAAAACGTGCCTGAGTAAGTTGCCAGATATATATATATAAAGCTTTACTGTTAATTGTAGCAAAACTTTATACCACTTAAACTAACTGCGCATTATGCAACAACTAGATTGATGTACACGAATCTCATTACATCGGTGTTAAATCACTTTTAAACTTAATTATTTTGTTGTCAATGTACTTTACTTTTTAGTGCCGAGATTCTGACACTTGAATGGAATGTTTTATAAAGTTTTAAAAACTTTACCGACACATTGCGTATTGCCCAATGCACGATGCAACAGGTGGGCATGCTTACTCAGGCTTACTAAAAAAACAGTGTTCTCCAACGAAATATTGTTGTTAATTGATATAAAAGTAATTTGAGACTTACCGCAGTCGTGAAGAGAATTAGCTACTCATAGCAGGAAGACTTAGAAGTGTAGAAATCATCTCTCTACCAGAGAGAAAAAGATTGCGACCATCACCCTCGAAGGATATTGTGAGACGAAAAAAAAATGGAAGTACTTCTTCTTGGTTTACCTACCGTACTTCTCGGCAGAAAGCAGCACTTGGAATTTTCATACTGCAGCAAGGCGGCAGATGCCGACACCGATCAACGTTGTCTAAACTTCCCGGTAGTTTTCCTATCCACGGGTAGGGCGCAGCACTAATTACCGCTTTAATTGTGTACTGCCTATAACTACAAGCAGTCTATTCCGTCTTTTCGCTCCGTCTTACCGCTAGATATCGGTCCGCTCTCCAATTGTAATTAACTGAAATTTCGCCGATTCAGCGTGATTCGGCACAAATTGAAACAGTAATTGTAAAAAGAAAGAATTTTAAAAAAAAGTAAGTTTGCGAGCGATTAAGCAATTTTAAATCTCACTATAATACCTAAAACCCCTGTATGTACTCAGTATGAGAATAAGAAGTAATTAAGAGGTCCCAAGAAACACTAATAAAAGGGAAATTTGTAAAAAGTTATTATTGTCATATTTAACCCTTTGCTTGTTATCATGCGGTGACTTGTTAATTCCGGACTCGACGTGTCTACCGAGTCGTCTGTAATTTAGAATAAGATAAAAACCCTAATGTTAATAATTAAAAATCTGAAGACACAAATAGTCGTTAAAATAACTCACTTAAATTTTATATGTTTATTAAGGCATAGTTTTTGTAATTAAAAAATGTTAACTTAAATAAAGATAGGGACTATATTCTCGCGGAGTAGTTGCCCCTCTCCCTTTTGTTAAGTACCTGTCGAAGCGAGCAGAAAAACGCTCTCTCGCTATGTTGACTTCACGGAGTGCAGACGTACGAGCGAAAGCTCTGACAAAATGTTGCTAATTTATTTGTTTTAATTTAAATATAGTATACTAGATACTACTGCTAAAAGCGTGTGTTATGTACCAATAAGTATAAATATGTGATAACAAGAAGACGTAATATGTAACACAAAAGACAGAAATAGTATTAAACAAGATGACGACTCCCTTCAAGAAGTAACTACACTTTCAACATCATTCCTGAAGATGTGATCTACAGGAACTTCATAGAGACACGAATACCAGGCATAAGACGCTGTTTAGGACATCTGAGAATCTGCAATCCATACACCAGAGAAGCTCCAATCTCCTCTGTGAACATCCTAGCTTTTCTTGACAAAGACTCGACCGGATGATGACGCCGACTACAAGGACTCCCAAGACGGACAGCCCCAGGACGAGGTTTCTACATTCCATTGTAAAGGTGACTCGATAGCCTGTCTATCGAGGGTTAATAATATATGTTACACTACACAATTCTAAAAGAGACTTTTCAAAGACGATTAATCTTATGTAAACATTAAAAGAGAAAATCTAAGTATTTACTGTAAAAATTTAATTATCATACGTTGTAATGCTTTAAATGTTAATATAACTTATTATCGTACCAAATATTAGTACCATTCTTCAAATGGTTAAAGAAGTCTTGCAAGCTAATATAATGAATTGAAAATAATTAAAAGTCTTTACTATTAAAATACAGTAATTTTTAAGGGTCATAATGTCCCAATGTTTACATTTGATCTCATATGACGAAAAACGCTGAGTGATACCACGGTATTGTAGATAAGAAAAGTCGTTTTCGGACTGCCTCAATCGTCTGATCGATGTCATCCCTTGCATAGCCCCAAATAACAGTGGTGGTGTTAGTAGTACATTTTTACTTGAATGTAGCTCTTGATGTTTGAGTCTCTTACAGTAATTCAGGGTTATAAATTATATTAGCAAATAAAATCTTTTTTTCGGGAAGTGTATTTTATAGCCTATTATTTGCTCTTTGCGCACATTTCGCAAATATAATCTGAATCTTCAGAGGTTGGAATGAAAATTTATATTCAAATTTATATTCAAACATCTGAAAATACAGGTTTTCTCTCCGAAGTGTAAGTAAGGGGCAAACATCTATAAAACTTAAAGTCTGAGGATTTACGTATATTGAATACAAATCCACACCGTTACATCGATTGCCACCAACTTTTGCACAGGTAACCTTTGACACAAGGCGAAAAATACTGTACAACTTGGAATTTGATATTTTCCCCGTTCGCATGATTTAGGCCCTATTCAATCTGTACCTTATCCTTTCCTGCAGTTTTTAATATGCGATTGTATCGATATATTTTGTAATTTTGTAGTACCATTCTTCAAATGGTTAAAGAAGTCTTGCAAGCTAATATAATGAATTGAAAATAATTAAAAGTCTTTACTATTAAAATACGGAAAGTTAACTCGGATCCGAGGTATAGCAATATAGAATCAATTTGATCCCAAAGTTTTATGAAAGCATTTGAATATTTTAGTATAATTAATGATGTCATGGGATCTGTCAGTAACTGTTATTAAATAAAGAGAAGTCGTCTTGTTACACATAAAAATGAGTGCGTAAATCACTACAATACCTTCCCTTGCTTCCTTACACAGATAGTAAGTAATTTGTTCAGTGTATGAATACAGTTCGTTACAACGTAGGCAGCCCATGTAATTGGCAGAGGTCAATTAAGATGGGTTCCCTGAATTTGTAACGCGGCAATACGTTACAAGATACGGTTCACATATGATGCCTCCACATCTGCCCTTATAGCCATCCCAACCTCCTCGAAGATTTCTATCTAACAGGGAAGCAGAGTGGCTCTAATGTGATGTGAAGAGAGTACATAGAACAGTATGATTACCTTGGTGTATGCTTTCTACTTAACTGGGACATATTTCAGGGGGCGTCGATATACCATAGAAGAAAGAGAAACATACTACACATATATAAATATATAAATAAGTAACATGAATTTATACAAAACACACAATTCTGAAATGATTAGATATCCTAGTCAGAGTCTCACTCCGGTATCTTCATAACGTTCATCCTAAAGGCATTAAAATTTTGACTGAAACAGTCAGCGCCTTCACTGTCACAAACTGTGTTCGTCATTTTGATGAATCTCACCAGTGGAGTCAACAACCTTTGCCTCAAGTACCTGAACAATACATGCTTTCTGTGTCTTACGTAAGAAACTCTGTAACCGATCACCGAGACGTCTCCCTCAATAAGGCCGTGAATACACTTATACATAAATAACACATATGTAGTGGTCTTCTGTTTTTAAGGGTCATAATGTCCCAATGTTTACATTTGATCTCATATGACGAAAAACGCTGAGTGATACCACGGTATTGTAGATAAGAAAAGTCGTTTTCGGACTGCCTCAATCGTCTGATCGATGTCATCCCTTGCATAGCCCCAAATAACAGTGGTGGTGTTAGTAGTACATTTTTACTTGAATGTAGCTCTTGATGTTTGAGTCTCTTACAGTAATTCAGGGTTATAAATTATATTAGCAAATAAAATCTTTTTTTCGGGAAGTGTATTTTATAGCCTATTATTTGCTCTTTGCGCACATTTCGCAAATATAATCTGAATCTTCAGAGGTTGGAATGAAAATTTATATTCAAATTTATATTCAAACATCTGAAAATACAGGTTTTCTCTCCGAAGTGTAAGTAAGGGGCAAACATCTATAAAACTTAAAGTCTGAGGATTTACGTATATTGAATACAAATCCACACCGTTACATCGATTGCCACCAACTTTTGCACAGGTAACCTTTGACACAAGGCGAAAAATACTGTACAACTTGGAATTTGATATTTTCCCCGTTCGCATGATTTAGGCCCTATTCAATCTGTACCTTATCCTTTCCTGCAGTTTTTAATATGCGATTGTATCGATATATTTTGTAATTTTGTAGTACCATTCTTCAAATGGTTAAAGAAGTCTTGCAAGCTAATATAATGAATTGAAAATAATTAAAAGTCTTTACTATTAAAATACGGAAAGTTAACTCGGATCCGAGGTATAGCAATATAGAATCAATTTGATCCCAAAGTTTTATGAAAGCATTTGAATATTTTAGTATAATTAATGATGTCATGGGATCTGTCAGTAACTGTTATTAAATAAAGAGAAGTCGTCTTGTTACACATAAAAATGAGTGCGTAAATCAGTACAATACCTTCCCTTGCTTCCTTACACAGATAGTAAGTAATTTGTTCAGTGTATGAATACAGTTCGTTACAACGTAGGCAGCCCATGTAATTGGCAGAGGTCAATTAAGATGGGTTCCCGAATTTGTAACGCGGCAATACGTTACAAAATTGCGCCACTCTGCTTATTTTTATAAAAGGTATTGTGTTGTTGTTATCTTGTAAGAGTAACTGTGTACAGAGTGTCACAAACAAAATTTGCGCCACTCTGCTAACTTAATTTATTAGTAAATTAAATAACTCACGGCATTCAGTTATTGATCTATGCACTCAGAGAATGTAATTGATGTAACTTTAATTTTCAAAACATACGTAAATGATAGTGTGTATAAGTTGAAATATCATTTTATGAAGAAATATGCATGTACCTACTTGCATACATGACTTGTAATGTTTGGTCGACTGCTCAGTCTGTAACAGGTTTGTTTTATGACAATCCAAGACCTGTTGTTTCTTGAATACTCCTGCATAGTATATGTTAGACATACACTAACATATGTCTGTTGTCACAAAACTTTGTTAATAATAATAATGCTCCTGCGTAATGTAGACCCAGTTAATTACGTGGAAAGAATTTCGTAATTTGGAATTGTGAACAAAATAAATAATTAATTTAATTGGGGAAAGTATATGAATGAATAGAGTCAAAGTGTTATAAAGCGTAATAGTAGTGTAAATTGTTGAATAAGATTCACCCTAACGTCTGTGCTCCCCTTCCTCCAGTTTAAACCGGTCGAGTTATTTAATCGGTGGCATTGTGTAGAGTAAAATAAGTAAGAGTAAAACCCCCCCATTCTCACTGTCACACTGACCCTACCCTTGTTTACTAAATAAAGAGGGTGAACTACATTCCAGAAAACAGCTGATCGGCTATTTAACCTTGAAAAATATGTGTGTGGAATTTCTGTCTCTCCCTTAGAAGAGAAATTGTTCTTTTCTAATTTGTGCAAATTAATTACTTAAGAATTTATCCTATATCTATGTAATAATGTGTACAGTATAGTAGTTCAAGTATTTTCCCCGTGACGACAACCAAATAATGTAGTGACTTAATAATAATAAATTTATAATAATAAATAAAGAGTGCTAAATAAATATGGTAATTAAATAGGAAATAATTCTAAGGAAGTTTCTTAAATCTCCCCAAAGTAAATAATAATAAATAAAGAAAATAATAATTATTGTTTTAAATAATAAGGCTGAGTAAATCTTAATTTAAACTAAATTGTGTAAAGAGTAGCAGTAAGTAAGGGAAAAGAATAATAATAATACAAGTAACGTTGCATAGTGTAAACACCCCGGTGGTGGCCAGTTAGAGGAAATAAAGCGTGTTCAGAATTGTAGTAAGCATCCACGCACCCTCCCTATTGTGATAAACCGGTGCTAGCCTAAACAATTGAAAACCACCCCTAGTGTGCATTACAATGCATTGTGTAAAGTGTCTCCCCTTCCGCATAGTTTGTTTAAATATTGTTAAAGAGATAAAAGAGAATTATCTTCGTGAGATTCCGCTTCTCTCAAGTAACCGTAATCTAAAGTGGAGTATGGGATCCTCTTTAGATTATATTAGAAATAAGTTTATGGTATATAATTAAGAGAGAATTATATACATGTAACGTAACAGGTCACAACGGCGCCGACTGAAAAGGGTAATGATAGGGCAGAAAGGTGCCAAAGATCATTAATGAATGCTGAAAGCTAACTTGAGTAGTTAGAGTAAGCTGATGTCTGTCGGGCCACGATGTTGTGAGTTACGGATAAGTAGGGATCTTTCCAATCTAAGGTTTGGAAATTAGTATTAAGATTAAAATATAAGTTAGTACTGTAAGAAGTGAGAAAAAGGGAATTTCACGAAGGCGATCATTTAAATGAACAAGATCATTTAAAGAGAATTAGGGAAAACAAACTGTGCAATAATAATAAATAATAGTAATAATAAAGAACTTCACACACTGACCCCAAACATACTCCAAGTCCCCAACTGTTGGTTAGACTCAAAAAAAAACCGTAACGTGCAAATTAAGCGGTGGAGTATGTGACGATTAAAATTGAAACAGTAATTGTAAAAAGAAAGAATTTTAAAAAAAAGTAAGTTTGCGAGCGATTAAGCAATTTTAAATCTCACTATAATACCTAAAACCCCTGTATGTACTCAGTATGAGAATAAGAAGTAATTAAGAGGTCCCAAGAAACACTAATAAAAGGGAAATTTGTAAAAAGTTATTATTGTCATATTTAACCCTTTGCTTGTTATCATGCGGTGACTTGTTAATTCCGGACTCGACGTGTCTACCGAGTCGTCTGTAATTTAGAATAAGATAAAAACCCTAATGTTAATAATTAAAAATCTGAAGACACAAATAGTCGTTAAAATAACTCACTTAAATTTTATATGTTTATTAAGGCATAGTTTTTGTAATTAAAAAATGTTAACTTAAATAAAGATAGGGACTATATTCTCGCGGAGTAGTTGCCCCTCTCCCTTTTGTTAAGTACCTGTCGAAGCGAGCAGAAAAACGCTCTCTCGCTATGTTGACTTCACGGAGTGCAGACGTACGAGCGAAAGCTCTGACAAAATGTTGCTAATTTATTTGTTTTAATTTAAATATAGTATACTAGATACTACTGCTAAAAGCGTGTGTTATGTACCAATAAGTATAAATATGTGATAACAAGAAGACGTAATATGTAACACAAAAGACAGAAATAGTATTAAACAAGATGACGACTCCCTTCAAGAAGTAACTACACTTTCAACATCATTCCTGAAGATGTGATCTACAGGAACTTCATAGAGACACGAATACCAGGCATAAGACGCTGTTTAGGACATCTGAGAATCTGCAATCCATACACCAGAGAAGCTCCAATCTCCTCTGTGAACATCCTAGCTTTTCTTGACAAAGACTCGACCGGATGATGACGCCGACTACAAGGACTCCCAAGACGGACAGCCCCAGGACGAGGTTTCTACATTCCATTGTAAAGGTGACTCGATAGCCTGTCTATCGAGGGTTAATAATATATGTTACACTACACAATTCTAAAAGAGACTTTTCAAAGACGATTAATCTTATGTAAACATTAAAAGAGACAATCTAAGTATTTACTGTAAAAATTTAATTATCATACGTTGTAACGCTTTAAATGTTAATGTAACTTATTATCGTACCAAATATTAGTACCATTCTTCAAATGGTTAAAGAAGTCTTGCAAGCTAATATAATGAATTGAAAATAATTAAAAGTCTTTACTATTAAAATACAGAAAGTTAACTCGGATCCGAGGTATAGCGATATAGAATCAATTTGATCCCAAAGTTTTATGAAAGCATTTGAATATTTTAGTATAATTAATGATGTCATGGGATCTGTCAGTAACTGTTATTAAATAAAGAGAAGTCGTCTTGTTACACATAAAAATGAGTGCGTAAATCACTACAATACCTTCCCTTGCTTCCTTACACAGATAGTAAGTAATTTGTTCAGTGTATGAATACAGTTCGTTACAACGTAGGCAGCCCATGTAATTGGCAGAGGTCAATTAAGATGGGTTCCCTGAATTTGTAACGCGGCAATACGTTACAAGATACGGTTCACATATGATGCCTCCACATCTGCCCTTATAGCCATCCCAACCTCCTCGAAGATTTCTATCTAACAGGGAAGCAGAGTGGCTCTAATGTGATGTGAAGAGAGTACATAGAACAGTATGATTACCTTGGTGTATGCTTTCTACTTAACTGGGACATATTTCAGGGGGCGTCGATATACCATAGAAGAAAGAGAAACATACTACACATATATAAATATATAAATAAGTAACATGAATTTATACAAAACACACAATTCTGAAATGATTAGATATCCTAGTCAGAGTCTCACTCCGGTATCTTCATAACGTTCATCCTAAAGGCATTAAAATTTTGACTGAAACAGTCAGCGCCTTCACTGTCACAAACTGTGTTCGTCATTTTGATGAATCTCACCAGTGGAGTCAACAACCTTTGCCTCAAGTACCTGAACAATACATGCTTTCTGTGTCTTACGTAAGAAACTCTGTAACCGATCACCGAGACGTCTCCCTCAATAAGGCCGTGAATACACTTATACATAAATAACACATATGTAGTGGTCTTCTGTTTTTAAGGGTCATAATGTCCCAATGTTTACATTTGATCTCATATGACGAAAAACGCTGAGTGATACCACGGTATTGTAGATAAGAAAAGTCGTTTTCGGACTGCCTCAATCGTCTGATCGATGTCATCCCTTGCATAGCCCCAAATAACAGTGGTGGTGTTAGTAGTACATTTTTACTTGAATGTAGCTCTTGATGTTTGAGTCTCTTACAGTAATTCAGGGTTATAAATTATATTAGCAAATAAAATCTTTTTTTCGGGAAGTGTATTTTATAGCCTATTATTTGCTCTTTGCGCACATTTCGCAAATATAATCTGAATCTTCAGAGGTTGGAATGAAAATTTATATTCAAATTTATATTCAAACATCTGAAAATACAGGTTTTCTCTCCGAAGTGTAAGTAAGGGGCAAACATCTATAAAACTTAAAGTCTGAGGATTTACGTATATTGAATACAAATCCACACCGTTACATCGATTGCCACCAACTTTTGCACAGGTAACCTTTGACACAAGGCGAAAAATACTGTACAACTTGGAATTTGATATTTTCCCCGTTCGCATGATTTAGGCCCTATTCAATCTGTACCTTATCCTTTCCTGCAGTTTTTAATATGCGATTGTATCGATATATTTTGTAATTTTGTAGTACCATTCTTCAAATGGTTAAAGAAGTCTTGCAAGCTAATATAATGAATTGAAAATAATTAAAAGTCTTTACTATTAAAATACGGAAAGTTAACTCGGATCCGAGGTATAGCAATATAGAATCAATTTGATCCCAAAGTTTTATGAAAGCATTTGAATATTTTAGTATAATTAATGATGTCATGGGATCTGTCAGTAACTGTTATTAAATAAAGAGAAGTCGTCTTGTTACACATAAAAATGAGTGCGTAAATCAGTACAATACCTTCCCTTGCTTCCTTACACAGATAGTAAGTAATTTGTTCAGTGTATGAATACAGTTCGTTACAACGTAGGCAGCCCATGTAATTGGCAGAGGTCAATTAAGATGGGTTCCCGAATTTGTAACGCGGCAATACGTTACAAAATTGCGCCACTCTGCTTATTTTTATAAAAGGTATTGTGTTGTTGTTATCTTGTAAGAGTAACTGTGTACAGAGTGTCACAAACAAAATTTGCGCCACTCTGCTAACTTAATTTATTAGTAAATTAAATAACTCACGGCATTCAGTTATTGATCTATGCACTCAGAGAATGTAATTGATGTAACTTTAATTTTCAAAACATACGTAAATGATAGTGTGTATAAGTTGAAATATCATTTTATGAAGAAATATGCATGTACCTACTTGCATACATGACTTGTAATGTTTGGTCGACTGCTCAGTCTGTAACAGGTTTGTTTTATGACAATCCAAGACCTGTTGTTTCTTGAATACTCCTGCATAGTATATGTTAGACATACACTAACATATGTCTGTTGTCACAAAACTTTGTTAATAATAATAATGCTCCTGCGTAATGTAGACCCAGTTAATTACGTGGAAAGAATTTCGTAATTTGGAATTGTGAACAAAATAAATAATTAATTTAATTGGGGAAAGTATATGAATGAATAGAGTCAAAGTGTTATAAAGCGTAATAGTAGTGTAAATTGTTGAATAAGATTCACCCTAACGTCTGTGCTCCCCTTCCTCCAGTTTAAACCGGTCGAGTTATTTAATCGGTGGCATTGTGTAGAGTAAAATAAGTAAGAGTAAAACCCCCCCATTCTCACTGTCACACTGACCCTACCCTTGTTTACTAAATAAAGAGGGTGAACTACATTCCAGAAAACAGCTGATCGGCTATTTAACCTTGAAAAATATGTGTGTGGAATTTCTGTCTCTCCCTTAGAAGAGAAATTGTTCTTTTCTAATTTGTGCAAATTAATTACTTAAGAATTTATCCTATATCTATGTAATAATGTGTACAGTATAGTAGTTCAAGTATTTTCCCCGTGACGACAATCAAATAATGTAGTGACTTAATAATAATAAATTTATAATAATAAATAAAGAGTGCTAAATAAATATGGTAATTAAATAGGAAATAATTCTAAGGAAGTTTCTTAAATCTCCCCAAAGTAAATAATAATAAATAAAGAAAATAATAATTATTGTTTTAAATAATAAGGCTGAGTAAATCTTAATTTAAACTAAATTGTGTAAAGAGTAGCAGTAAGTAAGGGAAAAGAATAATAATAATACAAGTAACGTTGCATAGTGTAAACACCCCGGTGGTGGCCAGTTAGAGGAAATAAAGCGTGTTCAGAATTGTAGTAAGCATCCACGCACCCTCCCTATTGTGATAAACCGGTGCTAGCCTAAACAATTGAAAACCACCCCTAGTGTGCATTACAATGCATTGTGTAAAGTGTCTCCCCTTCCGCATAGTTTGTTTAAATATTGTTAAAGAGATAAAAGAGAATTATCTTCGTGAGATTCCGCTTCTCTCAAGTAACCGTAATCTAAAGTGGAGTATGGGATCCTCTTTAGATTATATTAGAAATAAGTTTATGGTATATAATTAAGAGAGAATTATATACATGTAACGTAACAGGTCACAACGGCGCCGACTGAAAAGGGTAACGATAGGGCAGAAAGGTGCCAAAGATCATTAATGAATGCTGAAAGCTAACTTGAGTAGTTAGAGTAAGCTGATGTCAGTCGGGCCACGATGTTGTGAGTTACGGATAAGTAGGGATCTTTCCAATCTAAGGTTTGGAAATTAGTATTAAGATTAAAATATAAGTTAGTACTGTAAGAAGTGAGAAAAAGGGAATTTCACGAAGGCGATCATTTAAATGAACAAGATCATTTAAAGAGAATTAGGGAAAACAAACTGTGCAATAATAATAAATAATAGTAATAATAAAGAACTTCACACACTGACCCCAAACATACTCCAAGTCCCCAACTGTTGGTTAGACTCAAAAAAAAACCGTAACGTGCATATTAAGCGGTGGAGTATGTGACGATTAAAATTGAAACAGTAATTGTAAAAAGAAAGAATTTTAAAAAAAAGTAAGTTTGCGAGCGATTAAGCAATTTTAAATCTCACTATAATACCTAAAACCCCTGTATGTACTCAGTATGAGAATAAGAAGTAATTAAGAGGTCCCAAGAAACACTAATAAAAGGGAAATTTGTAAAAAGTTATTATTGTCATATTTAACCCTTTGCTTGTTATTAAGCGGTGGAGTATGTGACGATTAAAATTGAAACAGTAATTGTAAAAAGAAAGAATTTTAAAAAAAAGTAAGTTTGCGAGCGATTAAGCAATTTTAAATCTCACTATAATACCTAAAACCCCTGTATGTACTCAGTATGAGAATAAGAAGTAATTAAGAGGTCCCAAGAAACACTAATAAAAGGGAAATTTGTAAAAAGTTATTATTGTCATATTTAACCCTTTGCTTGTTATCATGCGGTGACTTGTTAATTCCGGACTCGACGTGTCTACCGAGTCGTCTGTAATTTAGAATAAGATAAAAACCCTAATGTTAATAATTAAAAATCTGAAGACACAAATAGTCGTTAAAATAACTCACTTAAATTTTATATGTTTATTAAGGCATAGTTTTTGTAATTAAAAAATGTTAACTTAAATAAAGATAGGGACTATATTCTCGCGGAGTAGTTGCCCCTCTCCCTTTTGTTAAGTACCTGTCGAAGCGAGCAGAAAAACGCTCTCTCGCTATGTTGACTTCACGGAGTGCAGACGTACGAGCGAAAGCTCTGACAAAATGTTGCTAATTTATTTGTTTTAATTTAAATATAGTATACTAGATACTACTGCTAAAAGCGTGTGTTATGTACCAATAAGTATAAATATGTGATAACAAGAAGACGTAATATGTAACACAAAAGACAGAAATAGTATTAAACAAGATGACGACTCCCTTCAAGAAGTAACTACACTTTCAACATCATTCCTGAAGATGTGATCTACAGGAACTTCATAGAGACACGAATACCAGGCATAAGACGCTGTTTAGGACATCTGAGAATCTGCAATCCATACACCAGAGAAGCTCCAATCTCCTCTGTGAACATCCTAGCTTTTCTTGACAAAGACTCGACCGGATGATGACGCCGACTACAAGGACTCCCAAGACGGACAGCCCCAGGACGAGGTTTCTACATTCCATTGTAAAGGTGACTCGATAGCCTGTCTATCGAGGGTTAATAATATATGTTACACTACACAATTCTAAAAGAGACTTTTCAAAGACGATTAATCTTATGTAAACATTAAAAGAGACAATCTAAGTATTTACTGTAAAAATTTAATTATCATACGTTGTAACGCTTTAAATGTTAATGTAACTTATTATCGTACCAAATATTAGTACCATTCTTCAAATGGTTAAAGAAGTCTTGCAAGCTAATATAATGAATTGAAAATAATTAAAAGTCTTTACTATTAAAATACAGAAAGTTAACTCGGATCCGAGGTATAGCGATATAGAATCAATTTGATCCCAAAGTTTTATGAAAGCATTTGAATATTTTAGTATAATTAATGATGTCATGGGATCTGTCAGTAACTGTTATTAAATAAAGAGAAGTCGTCTTGTTACACATAAAAATGAGTGCGTAAATCACTACAATACCTTCCCTTGCTTCCTTACACAGATAGTAAGTAATTTGTTCAGTGTATGAATACAGTTCGTTACAACGTAGGCAGCCCATGTAATTGGCAGAGGTCAATTAAGATGGGTTCCCTGAATTTGTAACGCGGCAATACGTTACAAGATACGGTTCACATATGATGCCTCCACATCTGCCCTTATAGCCATCCCAACCTCCTCGAAGATTTCTATCTAACAGGGAAGCAGAGTGGCTCTAATGTGATGTGAAGAGAGTACATAGAACAGTATGATTACCTTGGTGTATGCTTTCTACTTAACTGGGACATATTTCAGGGGGCGTCGATATACCATAGAAGAAAGAGAAACATACTACACATATATAAATATATAAATAAGTAACATGAATTTATACAAAACACACAATTCTGAAATGATTAGATATCCTAGTCAGAGTCTCACTCCGGTATCTTCATAACGTTCATCCTAAAGGCATTAAAATTTTGACTGAAACAGTCAGCGCCTTCACTGTCACAAACTGTGTTCGTCATTTTGATGAATCTCACCAGTGGAGTCAACAACCTTTGCCTCAAGTACCTGAACAATACATGCTTTCTGTGTCTTACGTAAGAAACTCTGTAACCGATCACCGAGACGTCTCCCTCAATAAGGCCGTGAATACACTTATACATAAATAACACATATGTAGTGGTCTTCTGTTTTTAAGGGTCATAATGTCCCAATGTTTACATTTGATCTCATATGACGAAAAACGCTGAGTGATACCACGGTATTGTAGATAAGAAAAGTCGTTTTCGGACTGCCTCAATCGTCTGATCGATGTCATCCCTTGCATAGCCCCAAATAACAGTGGTGGTGTTAGTAGTACATTTTTACTTGAATGTAGCTCTTGATGTTTGAGTCTCTTACAGTAATTCAGGGTTATAAATTATATTAGCAAATAAAATCTTTTTTTCGGGAAGTGTATTTTATAGCCTATTATTTGCTCTTTGCGCACATTTCGCAAATATAATCTGAATCTTCAGAGGTTGGAATGAAAATTTATATTCAAATTTATATTCAAACATCTGAAAATACAGGTTTTCTCTCCGAAGTGTAAGTAAGGGGCAAACATCTATAAAACTTAAAGTCTGAGGATTTACGTATATTGAATACAAATCCACACCGTTACATCGATTGCCACCAACTTTTGCACAGGTAACCTTTGACACAAGGCGAAAAATACTGTACAACTTGGAATTTGATATTTTCCCCGTTCGCATGATTTAGGCCCTATTCAATCTGTACCTTATCCTTTCCTGCAGTTTTTAATATGCGATTGTATCGATATATTTTGTAATTTTGTAGTACCATTCTTCAAATGGTTAAAGAAGTCTTGCAAGCTAATATAATGAATTGAAAATAATTAAAAGTCTTTACTATTAAAATACGGAAAGTTAACTCGGATCCGAGGTATAGCAATATAGAATCAATTTGATCCCAAAGTTTTATGAAAGCATTTGAATATTTTAGTATAATTAATGATGTCATGGGATCTGTCAGTAACTGTTATTAAATAAAGAGAAGTCGTCTTGTTACACATAAAAATGAGTGCGTAAATCAGTACAATACCTTCCCTTGCTTCCTTACACAGATAGTAAGTAATTTGTTCAGTGTATGAATACAGTTCGTTACAACGTAGGCAGCCCATGTAATTGGCAGAGGTCAATTAAGATGGGTTCCCGAATTTGTAACGCGGCAATACGTTACAAAATTGCGCCACTCTGCTTATTTTTATAAAAGGTATTGTGTTGTTGTTATCTTGTAAGAGTAACTGTGTACAGAGTGTCACAAACAAAATTTGCGCCACTCTGCTAACTTAATTTATTAGTAAATTAAATAACTCACGGCATTCAGTTATTGATCTATGCACTCAGAGAATGTAATTGATGTAACTTTAATTTTCAAAACATACGTAAATGATAGTGTGTATAAGTTGAAATATCATTTTATGAAGAAATATGCATGTACCTACTTGCATACATGACTTGTAATGTTTGGTCGACTGCTCAGTCTGTAACAGGTTTGTTTTATGACAATCCAAGACCTGTTGTTTCTTGAATACTCCTGCATAGTATATGTTAGACATACACTAACATATGTCTGTTGTCACAAAACTTTGTTAATAATAATAATGCTCCTGCGTAATGTAGACCCAGTTAATTACGTGGAAAGAATTTCGTAATTTGGAATTGTGAACAAAATAAATAATTAATTTAATTAGGGAAAGTATATGAATGAATAGAGTCAAAGTGTTATAAAGCGTAATAGTAGTGTAAATTGTTGAATAAGATTCACCCTAACGTCTGTGCTCCCCTTCCTCCAGTTTAAACCGGTCGAGTTATTTAATCGGTGGCATTGTGTAGAGTAAAATAAGTAAGAGTAAAACCCCCCCATTCTCACTGTCACACTGACCCTACCCTTGTTTACTAAATAAAGAGGGTGAACTACATTCCAGAAAACAGCTGATCGGCTATTTAACCTTGAAAAATATGTGTGTGGAATTTCTGTCTCTCCCTTAGAAGAGAAATTGTTCTTTTCTAATTTGTGCAAATTAATTACTTAAGAATTTATCCTATATCTATGTAATAATGTGTACAGTATAGTAGTTCAAGTATTTTCCCCGTGACGACAATCAAATAATGTAGTGACTTAATAATAATAAATTTATAATAATAAATAAAGAGTGCTAAATAAATATGGTAATTAAATAGGAAATAATTCTAAGGAAGTTTCTTAAATCTCCCCAAAGTAAATAATAATAAATAAAGAAAATAATAATTATTGTTTTAAATAATAAGGCTGAGTAAATCTTAATTTAAACTAAATTGTGTAAAGAGTAGCAGTAAGTAAGGGAAAAGAATAATAATAATACAAGTAACGTTGCATAGTGTAAACACCCCGGTGGTGGCCAGTTAGAGGAAATAAAGCGTGTTCAGAATTGTAGTAAGCATCCACGCACCCTCCCTATTGTGATAAACCGGTGCTAGCCTAAACAATTGAAAACCACCCCTAGTGTGCATTACAATGCATTGTGTAAAGTGTCTCCCCTTCCGCATAGTTTGTTTAAATATTGTTAAAGAGATAAAAGAGAATTATCTTCGTGAGATTCCGCTTCTCTCAAGTAACCGTAATCTAAAGTGGAGTATGGGATCCTCTTTAGATTATATTAGAAATAAGTTTATGGTATATAATTAAGAGAGAATTATATACATGTAACGTAACAGGTCACAACGGCGCCGACTGAAAAGGGTAATGATAGGGCAGAAAGGTGCCAAAGATCATTAATGAATGCTGAAAGCTAACTTGAGTAGTTAGAGTAAGCTGATGTCAGTCGGGCCACGATGTTGTGAGTTACGGATAAGTAGGGATCTTTCCAATCTAAGGTTTGGAAATTAGTATTAAGATTAAAATATAAGTTAGTACTGTAAGAAGTGAGAAAAAGGGAATTTCACGAAGGCGATCATTTAAATGAACAAGATCATTTAAAGAGAATTAGGGAAAACAAACTGTGCAATAATAATAAATAATAGTAATAATAAAGAACTTCACACACTGACCCCAAACATACTCCAAGTCCCCAACTGTTGGTTAGACTCAAAAAAAACCGTAACGTGCAAATTAAGCGGTGGAGTATGTGACGATTAAAATTGAAACAGTAATTGTAAAAAGAAAGAATTTTAAAAAAAAGTAAGTTTGCGAGCGATTAAGCAATTTTAAATCTCACTATAATACCTAAAACCCCTGTATGTACTCAGTATGAGAATAAGAAGTAATTAAGAGGTCCCAAGAAACACTAATAAAAGGGAAATTTGTAAAAAGTTATTATTGTCATATTTAACCCTTTGCTTGTTATCATGCGGTGACTTGTTAATTCCGGACTCGACGTGTCTACCGAGTCGTCTGTAATTTAGAATAAGATAAAAACCCTAATGTTAATAATTAAAAATCTGAAGACACAAATAGTCGTTAAAATAACACTTAAATTTTATATGTTTATTAAGGCATAGTTTTTGTAATTAAAAAATGTTAACTTAAATAAAGATAGGGACTATATTCTCGCGGAGTAGTTGCCCCTCTCCCTTTTGTTAAGTACCTGTCGAAGCGAGCAGAAAAACGCTCTCTCGCTATGTTGACTTCACGGAGTGCAGACGTACGAGCGAAAGCTCTGACAAAATGTTGCTAATTTATTTGTTTTAATTTAAATATAGTATACTAGATACTACTGCTAAAAGCGTGTGTTATGTACCAATAAGTATAAATATGTGATAACAAGAAGACGTAATATGTAACACAAAAGACAGAAATAGTATTAAACAAGATGACGACTCCCTTCAAGAAGTAACTACACTTTCAACATCATTCCTGAAGATGTGATCTACAGGAACTTCATAGAGACACGAATACCAGGCATAAGACGCTGTTTAGGACATCTGAGAATCTGCAATCCATACACCAGAGAAGCTCCAATCTCCTCTGTGAACATCCTAGCTTTTCTTGACAAAGACTCGACCGGATGATGACGCCGACTACAGACGCCGACTACAAGGACTCCCAAGACGGACAGCCCCAGGACGAGGTTTCTACATTCCATTGTAAAGGTGACTCGATAGCCTGTCTATCGAGGGTTAATAATATATGTTACACTACACAATTCTAAAAGAGACTTTTCAAAGACGATTAATCTTATGTAAACATTAAAAGAGACAATCTAAGTATTTACTGTAAAAATTTAATTATCATACGTTGTAACGCTTTAAATGTTAATGTAACTTATTATCGTACCAAATATTAGTACCATTCTTCAAATGGTTAAAGAAGTCTTGCAAGCTAATATAATGAATTGAAAATAATTAAAAGTCTTTACTATTAAAATACAGAAAGTTAACTCGGATCCGAGGTATAGAGATATAGAATCAATTTGATCCCAACGTTTTATGAAAGCATTTGAATATTTTAGTATAATTAATGATGTCATGGGATCTCTCAGTAACTGTTATTAAATAAAGAGAAGTCGTCTTGTTACACATAAAAATGAGTGCGTAAATCACTACAATACCTTCCCTTGCTTCCTTACACAGATAGTAAGTAATTTGTTCAGTGTATGAATACAGTTCGTTACAACGTAGGCAGCCCATGTAATTGGCAGAGGTCAATTAAGATGGGTTCCCTGAATTTGTAACGCGGCAATACGTTACAAGATACGGTTCACATATGATGCCTCCACATCTGCCCTTATAGCCATCCCAACCTCCTCGAAGATTTCTATCTAACAGGGAACCAGAGTGGCTCTAATGTGATGTGAAGAGAGTACATAGAACAGTATGATTACCTTGGTGTATGCTTTCTACTTAACTGGGACATATTTCAGGGGGCGTCGATATACCATAGAAGAAAGAGAAACATACTACAAATATATAAATAAGTAACATGAATTTATACAAAACACACAATTCTGAAATGATTAGATATCCTAGTCAGAGTCTCACTCCGGTATCTTCATAACGTTCATCCTAAAGGCATTAAAATTTTGACTGAAACAGTCAGCGCCTTCACTGTCACAAACTGTGTTCGTCATTTTGATGAATCTCACCAGTGGAGTCAACAACCTTTGCCTCAAGTACCTGAACAATACATGCTTTCTGTGTCTTACGTAAGAAACTCTGTAACCGATCACCGAGACGTCTCCCTCAATAAGGCCGTGAATACACTTATACATAAATAACACATATGTAGTGGTCTTCTGTTTTTAAGGGTCATAATGTCCCAATGTTTACATTTGATCTCATATGACGAAAAACGCTGAGTGATACCACGATATTGTAGATAAGAAAAGTCGTTTTCGGACTGCCTCAATCGTCTGATCGATGTCATCCCTTGTATAGCCCCAAATAACAGTGGTGGTGTTAGTAGTACATTTTTACTTGAATGTAGCTCTTGATGTTTGAGTCTCTTACAGTAATTCAGGGTTATAAATTATATTAGAAAAAAAAAATCTTTTTTTCGGGAAGTGTATTTTATAGCCTATTATTTGCTCTTTGCGCACATTTCGCAAATATAATCTGAATCTTCAGAGGTTGGAATGAAAATTTATATTCAAATTTATATTCAAACATCTGAAAATACAGGTTTTCTCTCCGAAGTGTAAGTAAGGGGCAAACATCTATAAAACTTAAAGTCTGAGGATTTACGTATATTGAATACAAATCCACACCGTTACATCGATTGCCACCAACTTTTGCACAGGTAACCTTTGACACAAGGCGAAAAATACTGTACAACTTGGAATTTGATATTTTCCCCGTTCGCATGATTTAGGCCCTATTCAATCTGTACCTTATCCGTTCCTGCAGTTTTTAATATGCGATTGTATCGATATATTTTGTAATTTTGTATACAAATACGTCTATATATTTTTTAATTCTCTTAAACGATTATAAAATTTATGTTTATACGTATTTCTGATGATACAATGAATAAGTAATGAAATATATTAAATACTACTACTAAAGATGTCAACAACACCATGGAGACCAGAATTAATTATAAATATCTCCAAAGGCTTTATAAACGGGTATTTTTAAATCTCCGAAGGCTGTTGCACCAACATAATAATTTAGTACAAGTTAAAGTAGTACAAGTGTTGAAAACAGCTTTGGAGAGAATTTGACTAATGAGTACAAAATTGTTATATGAGCTGACAGAACGTCGTATAGACATAGACAATAAAAATTATATTAAAATACTTATTAAAAGTCAAATATTCGCTTTCGAAGCCGCGGGTAACAGCTAGTAGTAATATAAAATACACATGCAAATACACATTATGTGCTAACATAACATATAACATTAAACTATGAACTGCGAGAAATGCATTTGGCCTGTTTCAAGAGTTTCGTCCTTTTTCCTGTAACGTATTTATAAATAAATAAACTTACAAAAATACGTAACAAATGCTGTAATCACCAACTCAATTTGACATAACAAATTCTATAAATGTTATATTTAGTTTACAGTTTTGACAAATGGAGATGGAACGTTATATTTACTAATTATTTAACGCTCATGTATTCCTTTTCATTGAAAAATGAAAATAACGATATTTGAGAATAATTAACTTTTAAGTACAGCGCAGTAAACTGCCAAGTCCTTAAACTATACACAGGAAAAAGTTCCAAATCCTTTGCGTCTTGTTAACGTTTAAATATAAACACCATAGTCCTATTGATAATATGTAAAACAGGCACTTGTAAAATTGTAGAGCACTAAGTCGGACATTAGCCATCATTCATCTTTAATAAACTCAGAGTTTCCATCACTATAAATCTGTGCTCGACTTCAGGTGTTTAAAAAAAACAACTTGATCTCTGTTAAAAGTAAAAACGTAATATTCTGAGGTACAGAAGCAAGTAGCTGATTAATGAAAATTAAAAAATGTAATTATTTATATAAAAAAATAAATATATACAAAACAAAATTAAAAATTAAAAATTTATTAAAATCATTAAATGTCCGACTGAATACCGTACACTACGTTATTTTGCGATTTTAAATCTTCTTCTTAATTGGCACTAGAGCTCTTGGAGAGCCTTGGCCTCCTGGACAATCCGCCTTCAGTCGTCTCGATCCTCTCCTCTCAATCTCCATCTTCTTACACTGAGCTTGCGTAGGTCGTCCTCAAGATCATCCACCCATCGTTTTCTGGGCCGGCCCATCCTTCCTCTTCCACCACGTCTCCCCTTAAAACCTGTCTTCAATGTGGATGTCTCTAACATTCTCTGAACATGCCCTGCCCACCGGATTCTACTTTCCTTTATGTCAGTGACGATATCTCGTTCTCCATAGATTTGCTGGGTTTCTGCAACCTTCCTTACTCTTCATCCTGAAAATCAAGTGTAAAAATTGTATAAGTATCGTTGCCGAGAGTCACGTAAATTTTATTTATGAAATGTTTTTACAAAGTTTTGTATTAAAACTGAATAACCAGCTGCATAATACTTTATATACATGCGACTTTCGAACAACCCACATAAGTCGTTTTTTACATGATAGCTTCCACACTTTGCGGTCTTTCCAATCATCATTCTCTGTGCCATTGCATTGCTTCTGCCTTCCATCCGAATCTGTCGCGGCCTCCCGTTTTTCCTTCTTTTCGATGGGGCCCATTTTAGTAACTTCCTTGTTCTCTGGCCATACGGCACACATGCTCGTACCATCTTAATCATCTTTAAGCATCAGTTGTGTCTTTTATGCTGGTTAAACTTTATATATTCCTAATAATAATGAATAATCTAAATCTTAAACTTTTGTAGCTTCAGGTGTCACAAATTGTTTCAAATCTCAACACTAATATACTTGTAAGTCAACAGACATCGAAAGCGCGCGCGCGCGCGCGCGTGTGTGTGTTGTTTCCAATAACGAAGCCCGTGTAAGCTGATATTAGTATGGAGGTAAATTCAATAACGCAATCGTACTCTGTAATTCAGTTGCTGTGGTTGGGGACAGTTGTGGCCGTGATAGCAACTTCATTACGAAACGTTTATTCAGCGAATGACCATAACGAGTCCGTTATAAGGAATTCAATTTCCTCATTTTCTCTGTATAATTTATGAGCGTTTACCAGTAGGCGTATATACGAAACAACTTTAGTTATACTTTTGACCCCTTGTAAATTTTTCATGAGGCTATTGACTGTATCGACGCCGATGTGTACCGGTTCGTTCTAACACCTGTTAGCGCATTCGTAGAATGTATCCTTCGTCGTCGTCGTCTTCTTCTTCTTCTTCTTCTTCTTCTTCTTCTTCTTCTTCTTCTTCTTCTTCTTCTTCTTCTTCTTCTTCTTCTTCTTCTTCTTCTTCTTCTTCTTCACTTCAAGGATTAGGTCTCCAGCCTGTCCCGTCTTCACACCCATCGTTTTCTTGGTCTGCCTCTATCTCGTTCTCCAAGACCCTTATACTGGATTATCTTCTTTGGTATTTTCGAGTCCCCCCCCCCATTCTATTTATGTGTTGTATCCAGTTTTCTTTATTTCGTTTAATTTTATCGTTTATCGATGCATATTCAGCTGCATTCATGTCTGCATTTCTTATGTGATTTCTTAGGATGCATCCTTTGACTCTCCTTAAGAATTTCATTTCAGCAGCTTGCATTCGTTTTCTCTGATTTTGAGTGAACGTCCACGATTCACTCCCTTACATCAATACTTTATAAAATTACTTTATAAAATTTAAGCTCTGTATATTTTTGTACTATCTTTCCCAGAGTCTTATGAATTGTTATAAACCTTATGAATTTTATAAACCCGCCAAAGCCTGTCCCCAGCCATGTTGCAAAAGGGTGAAGGGGAAGAGTAAAAACCTCGTTAAAAACCAAGGTTAATCTGGGTCGGATGATAGTACCCTGTAAGGGCCATTGCCAGGGTTACGGTGAAACTGCTGCCTTGCAGTCCGGCGTTGGTTCGTCAAAGGTTAGAGGAAGAAAACCTGTATAAACAATTACAAAGCCACTGCCTTGTGGCGTGGAAGGATCCTTAAAGGCTAAGGGTGAGAACCCCAACAGAAAATCAGGCACGTTGGGAAGCCTTAAAGTGGCAGCCCCATCACCTAACTACCTAGCTGGAGGCTGGTTACCTCTGCCAGGGAAACTACATCTAGGCCTACTTATAATCTTCACGGGAATAAGTCGGACGCATTTTATGGCAATAGATCTAGGCACGTCAAGGACAAATATTTTGGAATTATGGGTAGATTAAAACTAGCCACTTGGAACGTATTCCTCGTCTATAACCAAACGCGTCTTCCCATCACCACTTTTCTCTTCTGCACTAGACGGGACATGAAGCGTCAATCATGTCTTCTCAGTTCTACTTAGGTTACTGCCAAGAGTGGATTAGAAGCGCGTGGCATCCTATGCTGCCATCAGACTGGTGCCTCCCTCCCCCGATTCAAAATTCAACCTTTTATCCATTATCAATACTGATAAATGGCATATTCAATTTTGATAGTTAATAAATATTTTATTAACAACAAACATTTAGCTAAATAGTGATTACTATGAGCATAGTGGTACTTAAGCTTAGAAAATACTAATCGATCCATTTTTTTTTTCTTGATTTTGCCTTAACGAAGTCTTTTATAATTTCTTCTAAAACTACCGATGCAAGTATCTCGTTTTCAATATCTTGCTTAAAAAACATAACGGCTACTCGTCGAAAAGTGTGCACACATCTTTTTATGATTTTGGACTAAGGACGTTTTATGTGTTTTTTTCACATTTATTATCATCAAAAGTTTTTGTGATTTAGGTCTGGATGGTGCGCTCTCTGACAGCTGAGGCTCTGGTGCCCGGTGCTGCAGCATACCATAGCATTATGGATAATTCGCCACTGGTTACTGCGAACACCAACAGGCGATAACAGAGCGTATCCAGGAATTCTTTCTGGGGTGGGGAGGTAGATCTCCCGGAGGAATTCTAGTTTTTGTAAATTTTTGTGACTAAAATTACAAAAATAAAAGAAGAAGAACTCGTTATTTGCTATTTATTTTCTTGTAATCAAGACCTTAAGTCTGGAATTATAAGGGTTACATTACCAATATACACAATTTAACAATAAAAATAAATAAGATTATATTACGATACCAGAAAACTGCTGTCCGGTCTTCTGTAGACGATGATAGTGTTAAATGTTTTGTAGGAACCTTTTTTTAATTTAACGTTAGTGCAAACGTGTACGTGATGTGCTGGAAGATCTAGGAAGAACAGATGTGAGGGGTTACGCTGAGATGCCAATGGATAGGAGACGTTGGAGAAGATTGGTTTTGGAAGCCAGGGCTCACGTTGGGATGAAGCAGCACAAGAAGTAGTGAGTACGTGTCGTAGTAGTAAGTAAATGAGTAAATGTTTTCAGCAGACGGAATTAAATCGGCCTACTCGTTTCGCCAAAGAAATAAATCAAAGATTTTCACACAATGGTACAAAAACAAAGATTTCAAAATCACTCTACGAGGTACGTAAATGTGGTTGGACCATACTTTATCGACGTTTACGAACAAATCAGTACACATCGGTAGAGAGGCTACGGATGAACTGGTTGTAAACGGCAAAGTTCTAAATGTCGCGTTCGGGCTTATGTTTATGTACGCAATGAGTACCGAACATGTCATAATCATGATCTTCACACGATCACGGCATAGGCAAGGATCTGCCTGTTCTGCCTTCAGAGATCCTTCAGCCTGAGTCTGCTCACACACATATGAAATGCAAACTGTGTCCTATAGTTTTGTTATTTCCAGACTTGTTTGGACAGCCTTGAATCTCGCATTCTATCTAAGTGTTCTTTAACACCGTTGTTTTGTTTATAATGTTTTTGTCTTCCATTCAAGTTAAAAACTTGTAATTTTTCTCTTATGTCCTCATTCTTTACGTGATCAAGTTTAAAACACGGTTAATTCCTCTTATAAACGGCATTTTTGACGTCTATATTTTACTTCCTTGTTTCTTGATTGATTGTCGTCCATAACTCACACCCATAGGACAGTACAGGGACTGCTACAACTTTGTTTATTTTGTATCTCGACGTACCTTGTTTCTAAAAATACAGTTGATTGTCCTACAGATCGTCTGGAACTCACCTAACATAACGTTAGTATCATAATTCCCATCATAGCCAATATCATTTTCCAAATAGTTAAAATGTTTTTCACCTGTTTTGCTATTTCATCATCAATCATAATTTTTTCTTATTGGTTCCTTGCCTCGAAACGCCATTACCTTTGTTTTTGTAGTCGAAATTTCATATTGCACTGTTGGGAAATCTGATGAAGCTAAAAAACAGATTTTTGTAAAGCAGATTCTGTATTTTGAATTACAAGCAAAATCGTCAGCAAACAGCACATTCAAATATCCAACTCAAGAGATAGCCAACAGCATATAAGTAGCTATTTTAATATCGATATCAGTGTGTATCTATATAAAGCGTTTAGAACTATGCGACTAATATGAAAATCGGATATGACTAAATTAACGTTTCGTACAACGAGAATCGTTGGTCAAACGGCGCTATCAAACGACGACGTCCGCTGACCTCAGACGAATTACCAACTATTCCTATTAGCTAAGTGTCAACTATTAAATCACGTGAAGATGAAATATTTTGTTCAGCTCGGCAATGCAAGTTGTCACACTCATCGGAAAAGCGATTTAAAGACATTACTACTACTGTCGCATCATAAAGTCTTCGCTGGGTCACAAAGTCGTTATGCAGTCGAAGCATCTGTATGAAGAGTTTCGTCAGCCGGGCAATTTTTACTTACTTAGTGTATTCACAAAGCAAATCTTAATCCAATCTGTTTAGCTGTCTACCTGTCAATCTATTCTGTGTATCTGCTAGTCTAACTATCCGTCTTCCTGCCTATCTGGCTGTGTATCTATCTGTATCAACCCCTTCTCACTCTGTCTGTCTGTCTATCTATCTATCTATCTATCTATCTATCTATCTATCTATCTATCTATCTATCTATCTATCTATCTATCTATCTATCTATCTATCTATCTATCTATCTATCTATCTATCTATCTATCTATCTATCTATCTATCCATCCATCCATCCATCTATCTACCTACCTACCTATCTACCTATCTATCCACCTAACTGTCTATCTATCTATATATTTATTTACCTGTCTAGCTAGCTATCAACTATCTGTCACTCTATCTACTTTCCTATCTGCATATCAGCTACAAAGGTACAATGTTTTCAGATTTTCAACATCTATACATTTACATTGTAGTCAACATCTATACAACATATACACTGTAGTCACTCTACAATTCTCCTTCTGTCTGTCTGTTTATCTATCTGTTTGTCTATCTGTCTGTCTCTGTCTCTGTCTCTGTCTCTGTCTCTGTCACTATCTCTCTCTCTCTCTCTCTCTCTCTCTCTCTCTCTCTCCGATTTCCTTCTCTCGACGCCTTCTCTCCAGCTTTACCCTCGGTCTTCCCATTTCCTTCCCCTTTTCCTTGGTCGTCCCTCTGGTGTCCACATTCACGTTCGTTGTTGAGGTGTCGCTCGCGTCGCTCGCTGCGTACCCTATTTCATAGTCAAATCTGCCGTACAGATTCACTACATGTAGCTTATGCTTTGCTCTAATGAAATAAATTATTTAAACGTTCACACTGTTCAAATACACTACGGAAACAAAAATATTTCCGGTATTTTAAATCTTAAAGTTACATTGATACCCTAAATTATCACCTCAGTGCATTATCAGTACGCATTTCTTGACACTAAATTCAACTATCAGATTCCACACAATCAGGAATACTGACCACGGTAAAAATGTTTTAATATTGTTTGTTGAATATCTTTATTTAAAACTAGTAACAGATTTTGGTTTCTTTGTGTTCATTAAGGCAATATAAAGGAAAATGGATTTATTAAGCAATTTAAAATATATTCACACTAAATAATCCCAATGAATAGTGCAGGTATTAAATAATGTATTATAACTTTATTATTCAAATTAAATTAGTAAACTTTAACATTTTAAATAATCACACCGAAAACAACTCGGAGTTACATTTTACTAGATTTAATTCAATTTCAAGATCTCTTTATGTATAAATTTGCAGTTGAACAAATTCAAATCAAAACATCAAAACAATTAATAAACATTATAGACTAATAAATTAGGTCTTTAATTCAACTTCCCAAATTGTTTTCAAAAAGTACGGTTCCTTGAACATCACCAAGAACCAACAGTAGCACTAAATAAGGTTCAACATCTAGTTATTTCGCTAATGACAACTATTAAGCGTTCACGCTGTGATACTTCGGTCAAGTTCAAAAGTTCCGATTTTCCTCCTTGCACTCGACAAAGAAGTTGCATGCATACTAGATAGTTGCTACTTCAGTGTACACAGGCTCTCAAACGCGTCGTTGGAGAAATAGTTTTAATGGACTGAAGAGACTTTAAAACTTATATGACGTTTGAACATGAGTGGGTATTTTTTACTTATTACATGACTTGCTTCCTCCTTTTATGTTCTGCAACAAAAAACACATATTTTAAGTAACTCGATACTTATCTGACATTGCTAACATTTGTATTATCCGATTATGTGAAGCACAAATATTCTGTCTCCCCTCCTCCCAATCACTCACTCTCTCTCTCTCTCTCTCTCTCTCTCTCTCTCTCTCTGATGCAGCCATTCTGACTTCGAAAACACATTAGTATGTTATTTTCGTGCATAGGTGTGTTATGAAGTCAATAAACTCAAAAAGGCAGTTGCGTTTCCTCAGTTCCACTCCAGACACAACAATGCCCAAATATTACTAAAAACTGATAATAACCGTGAATCATAAGCGCTAATGTGTAAACCAAAATTATATGACGCATAAAGGACAGTGTAAATTCAAATAAATATAATCTACTTGTAAAAAAACAATGTGATACAGTAAAATAATCCACCGGTTAGTCTACTTTAGGAAAAAAACATCTGCGTATTTGTAATTAGTAATTACTTCCATGTTCCATAAGGAAATGAAAACGGTGATGGCGAAAAAAATCGTGTTCGAGATAAGGGCTGTTTCTGCTGTTTCTGATTGCACTAACATGAAGTAATGTCATTTTCCGAAAAGTGTCTATGTGTGTGTGTCTGTGTGCCTGTCTGTGTGTGTAGAATTTGTTCTATGGCAAACGATAACTGCCGCAAATTCAAACAGAATCAAATAATTTATTTCAAATAATTTTCTGAGTTGTAGAGGACTCAAGGGCTATTTATTTTGGTGAAGATCGGTTAAGGGAAAGGGGTAGTTTACCTGCAACGTTTTTTGTTTTAACAAGAGTAAAGTACTTAATTTTGATAAATAAAGTATCCTCAAAAGAAGGTCATCATAATCCACTGTAGTAAGATAGATGAAATATCTATAAATGAAAAGGGTAGTTGAAGGGGGAGGGGGTAATTTTCTATAACTGAAAATGATAGTTGTAGGGGAGGGGATAATTTTTTATATGTGTACTACTTTGGAAATATTACATTTCAATCTGTAAAACTTGTCAAATTTTTCAATTTATATTTAAAAATGTTTAATTTAAATCCTAGAACGTGGAAGTCATGTATGGTTCTCCATATCGATTTTTATATGTGTACTACGTTATCGGCAACAAAGAAGTAGTTTCTATGGAAATATTTCATTCCAATTTGCTAAACATAAAGCTCGATTTACAAGGTGGGGGTTACTTTTTTATAAATTATCGAACCGAATAATGATTTTAAATACAGATCTTAGAACGTGGAAGTCATGTACGGTTCTCCATACCAATTTTTTTGTTTGCTGTTTGTATCATTTCACATAAACTATAATTTTCCTTCTTATATCACAACACGACCAGAGCGCTGTTGTTTTCCCGCATATAGTTAATTCTCTGTCATTGGTTTTCCTTTTTTTGAACCTCTTTCTTTGAAATGGCGTCACGATCGCATCCCGCTACTCTTTCGGGGTCTTCGCTTTTCCTCTTTACATTCTAGCACTGTCCATTCCATAATTTTAACCGTTCTCTCTTCTAACATTTTCTCCATGTACCCTAGTCTCAGGAGTCTTCTAGTGTTCATGTTTTTATCTGTTTGCGATTTCTTATAGGTACACATGTCCCGTCATTTAATTTTCTTAAGTATCTGTACTCTGATTCTTCTTTCCCACATTACTTCTACTTTATTTC
This sequence comes from Magicicada septendecula, assembly GCA_034769895.1. Classification (NCBI taxonomy): domain Eukaryota; kingdom Metazoa; phylum Arthropoda; class Insecta; order Hemiptera; family Cicadidae; genus Magicicada; species Magicicada septendecula. The sequence continues at coordinate 467,192,403 of CM068370.1, read as the reverse complement.
CGTTTAGGTCTCCTTAAGTCTGTTGTACATTGTTGTTTAGACGTTGCAAACGTTAAAAATTGTACACCTTTTCCAGACGTTGGTCTGACTGTTCTCTTACACGTTCTAAATATTGCAGTTCTTTGGATACTGTTTTGCTGTCCTTAGACGGTTCGTTCCTATAGCTCATCTGTTTGTTTTACTTAATCTATTTCATAATACTAAGTATAAAAGTTGGAAGCTTCTGGAAGAGTCAAACAAAGTGGTCAGTTAAGTGTGTAGAAGAAACACACTCAATTATAATTACGTACATTCTAACCAACAAATAAAGAAAACATATTAATTTTAATATGAAAAGTCCATTATTATACTATTGTTATTCACTAATTATTTATTATTTCTTTTAATAATATTACTATTATATTCATGAAGGATTACAAATATCAACACTTAAGCTGATGTGATGGCTTTTCGTTGAACTGATCCTGTACGGGAAAAAATTGTTATAGATGGTACTGTCCTGGAACAAGTCAGCAATTTTAAATAGCTGGGCTACAGTGTGTCGTATAATACAAGCAACGACGTTGTGAATAAGTTGCATAAGTTCAACCTTATGTGCGAGACCATTAGGCGAACTCTTAAGTCAGTAAGAAACACGCCTAAAATTCTACAAGGTGATGACTCTTCCCACACTTCTTTATGGGTCTGAAAATTGGACTTTACCGAAAGGCCAGTGTGCCGCCCCTTGGCAAGACAACACAAAAATCGGGAACTAGTTTAATTCTTTACCAGTAAACTAAACCAGCTGCCGTTGTTAGTAAAACTCTTACTAACAAATTACAAAACAAGTATGATATAGGAAACTGACAAGGTATGCATAAACTTATTCACTCACTAGGTATTAGCTAAAACATCTCTTTATTACTATGGAAATATTAATCAAACATTATTCCTGATTTTAAAGAAAGTTATTTTTGTAAATAGTGCTTTTACTGCTTCAAAGATCTTAATTATATTATTCTTGTTATATCAAAATTTATTCATATAACTGTTAGTTTTAATACCACGGATTCGGGTCTCAATTTTCTCAAAATTATTAATTTATCAATATATACATTACGGTTACTATTACTTCTTACAAAATTACAAAATATACAAATCTGATAATTTGTTCATTACATTGCGAAAGTTCTTTAAAGTTCTTTGTTACTTCTTATTAAGGGGAAATTTACAAAAGTTATGGTTTGATATCACCTGAGGTAGTTGTTGTATTCTTGGGACATCTCCAGTCGTCTTCTACGGGTTGAGTACGTTTTTCTTGGTGTATCTACATCGGGTTGATTTTTAGTTTACTTGAAGTTCTCGAAGATAGGTTGTTTACTTGAAGTTCCAAATGTTGTAATTTCACTTTTCTTAGTGCAGATTCTTGTGGTTCACATTTTCTTTATTTTAATTACAGTTATAGTTCTCACTTTGCAGTACTACAGTCTAGTAGTTAACTATGTTACACTTACATTTGATTTTGTTTTTAAGAGATGTGTTGGCTACCTTTTTCTATTTTATTTATATATTTTCTCACAAACTCTAGACACTACATTATTCACAATAACAAGATTTCACGCTGGATATACTTCTAGAGAACATACACATACGTATATGTGTACAACACCAAAACTCACGTCTACTCATTGCGACGTTCTACGGCCGAATGCGCGTACGGTTTAGGGGAGAGGGCTCAGTCAGCTAGTGCGTATTTACGCGCTAAGAAAATAGTTCGTACTTTTTCTATTATTATTTATTCATTAATTAGAAGATAAATACTTTATGTTTATTTTATTATGACTTAGGGATTTCTTTATTTCTCTAGTCGCATTTTTTAATTATTTAAGTAATTATTATTATTATTTACTACTTAATACTTTTCTTGGCGTGTTGGTACTGGAAGGTTTCAAGTTGATACAGGAATCTGGGTATAGGTAAGGGTGTATGATACTCTTACTTATTAAAATTAAAAAATTTTAATCTGTGCGATTTTTTGATACATTTAAAATCGTCACATCCTCCTGCACTTAACTATGAAAAACGGGGGGGGGGATTAATAATAGAAAATCTAATAAACACAATTATATTTTTATCTTTCGTGAAATTCCCTTTCTCTCGTTTCTTAACATTTACCTTAATATTATTTACATATAAATAGACATTACTTATTTATTAATCTATTTGTTACTCTTGTTTCCCGTAACTTCACAATATAGTGGCCCGACTGATTACCTTGCATACTCTAACTATATTGGATAGCTTTCTGCGCTTTCTTTATCCCTTGTAAAGAATTTTATTTAAGTGCGGCGCCATTGTGACTGTGTTACGTATTTATCCCTATATCTCTTAATACTACCAAGGTAATCTAAAGTTGATCCCATACTTGACCTTAGATCCTATCTTAACACTAATTTCTTATTCTACTGAGATACGCGGAATTTCACAAAGCGGGAATCTTTATTTACATTTAAACAATGAGCAGTTACAATCTAAGAGGGGTCAAACACCTTACACTAGACGCATTGTATTATTCACTAGGGAGGTTTTCATTGTTTAGCGATGCTACCATTTATAACAATAGGGGAAGGCTTACTACAATATTTCCTGTACGAACGGGTTTGTCTCTATTACTGTCAAGCTGGGGGAATTATTTTGAAGAAGGCCACGACCGGGCGTTTACACGACTCAAATATACTTTTATTATTATTTTCTCTTTACTCATTTTACTTCTACACTTTACACTTTTATTACACGTTATTTTTATTTAAGCTATTATTAAACCTTTTTATTTAAAGTACCTATTATTTATTTTATTTCAAACACTTATAAAATTGAATTTATTTAAACACACATATCTATATCTTATTTCATATTAAGCTTCCATATGCAATCTTATCTTAATTAATCAACATAACTTATTTCACAACAATTAAATTCTCAGTATTGACATATATAATTAATCAAAACAAAACGATAATACTATTTTATTAGAGAGAAATTTCATCTACGGAAAGTTCATTGATTTAACAAACAGCACAAAGAATCAGCTGTTTTGGGGTGTCGTCTAGTGGCATAGGGTGGTAATTCAGGACAATACAAAACAGGAAAGAGGTTGTCTAACGTGGCTTTGTTTTCTTATGGGGAGGAGGGGTTATGAATGAGAAGGGTGTATACAAAGGGGAGAGTTTACATTCCACAACACGTATTTAACATGAACCAACTGGTTTGGAATTGAATAGTTACCAGCTATGACTTGCCTAACACGCCCAAGTCGCGATACTAATATTATTATAACATAATTAAAATTTTACTCATTTATTTTTTTGTTTATTTCAGAGTGAATAAATTTATGTTTGTCCTTTTTTATCGTTAACGACTTATAAACTTACACAACAACAATTACATAATTATGTTGCAATTTTCTGTACGTGACACTCTGTAAACAATATTTTTTTTTTTTTTTAGTAAATTACACAATTTAAAATTCAGCAGAGTGGCGCAATTTTGGTACTGTAAAAGCTTGGTACGACAACACAAACGTCGTAAACTAGTTTAATTCTTTACCAGTAAACTAAACCAGCTGCCGTTGTTAGTAAAACTCTTACTAACAAATTACAAAACAAGTATGATATAGGAAACTGACAAGGTATGCATAAACTTATTCACTCACTAGGTATTAGCTAAAACATCTCTTTATTACTATGGAAATATTAATCAAACATTATTCCTGATTTTAAAGAAAGTTATTTTTGTAAATAGTGCTTTTACTGCTTCAAAGATCTTAATTATATTATTCTTGTTATATCAAAATTTATTCATATAACTGTTAGTTTTAATACCACGGATTCGGGTCTCAATTTTCTCAAAATTATTAATTTATCAATATATACATTACGGTTACTATTACTTCTTACAAAATTACAAAATATACAAATCTGATAATTTGTTCATTACATTGCGAAAGTTCTTTAAAGTTCTTTGTTACTTCTTATTAAGGGGAAATTTACAAAAGTTATGGTTTGATATCACCTGAGGTAGTTGTTGTATTCTTGGGACATCTCCAGTCGTCTTCTACGGGTTGAGTACGTTGTTCTTGGTGTATCTACATCGGGTTGATTTTTAGTTTACTTGAAGTTCTCGAAGATAGGTTGTTTACTTGAAGTTCCAAATGTTGTAATTTCACTTTTCTTAGTGCAGATTCTTGTGGTTCACATTTTATTTATTTTAATTACAGTTATAGTTCTCACTTTGCAGTACTACAGTCTAGTAGTTAACTATGTTACACTTACATTTGATTTTGTTTTTAAGAGATGTGTTGGCTACCTTTTTCTATTTTATTTATATATTTTCTCACAAACTCTAGACACTACATTATTCACAATAACAAGATTTCACGCTGGATATACTTCTAGAGAACATACACATACGTATATGTGTACAACACCAAAACTCACGTCTACTCATTGCGACGTTCTACGGCCGAATGCGCGTACGGTTTAGGGGAGAGGGCTCAGTCAGCTAGTGCGTATTTACGCGCTAAGAAAATAGTTCGTACTTTTTCTATTATTATTTATTCATTAATTAGAAGATAAATACTTTATGTTTATTTTATTATGACTTAGGGATTTCTTTATTTCTCTAGTCGCATTTTTTAATTATTTAAGTAATTATTATTATTATTTACTACTTAATACTTTTCTTGGCGTGTTGGTACTGGAAGGTTTCAAGTTGATACAGGAATCTGGGTATAGGTAAGGGTGTATGATACTCTTACTTATTAAAATTAAAAAATTTTAATCTGTGCGATTTTTTGATACATTTAAAATCGTCACACCAGGCCAATCGTATCCAAGCGGCTGAAATGAGATTTCTCAGGCACGTGGCAGGGCATACTCTCCAAAACACAGATATACGAAAGGAACTGAATATTATGAACATACTCGACAGGATCGCCCAGTATCGGCTGAATTGGTGGGAACAACTTTGCCGAATGGATGACTGCAGCATCCCCGAACAACTATGGAACCATAAGCCGAGGGGATGGAGAGTTGTGGGACGGCCGAGGAAGCGCTGGAGTGACCAGCTCTAGACTTCACCTGTTTGAGACCGGAACAAACCATCCTTGGTTCAATCATGGCAGATGATGATGATGATGATGACGACGACGACGATGATGATGATGGTGGTGGTGGTGGTGGTGGTGGTGGTGGTGGTATTTATAAACTTTGTTTACACTTAAACAATTTATTATAACATCATTAAAACATAAAATCTTCTACAACCTTTACTTTGTTATTGTTAATAAATTATAAATTAATTATTCGTATTTTTTTCTAATTGATATCTGTGTTAATTAATTCTTGAAACAGAGTGAAAAATTGCATGGACTAAGTATTACTTAACAATTTAAAAGATATTCTAGATTAAATAACAAAATGTATACGTGTAAAAGAAAATTAACTTCTTATACTTTTAATGGCTAAAGCTTGAACGTGCTTAAAGTCTACGATACAATGTCAGTCTAATATACGACCGTTTTAAATTCGGAAACGGAGATACACTGAACTTTCACACATGGATCGTAATTGCACACTATTCTTCATCGCCAACTTCAAGCACCAGTCTGTTACGTTTCAGACTTCACAAGTCTACTACCCACACTGCATCGTGCCGTAGTCAACTTCAAGCGGAAGGCCAAAGTTTGTTAATCTCTTAATTTTTAACCTATTTTATTTATTTCTCATGTGTGTTCCGCTAATACGGTAGTAACGTTTTTTAAATTACTTCGTACACAGCATTTGCTTGTACGTTTCAAATAGGAAATATAGTGTAACGAGAAGCGTATCGAACAGACCAGAATATTCCCCCCCCTCACCAGTGTGGCAGGTGTTGCCTCAATCAAGCCCGCTCACAGGTAGGTTCTAGTGTGTTCAAGAACACTTGAGATACGCATTAAGCCTACGTGCAGTAAGGAGGGAAAGCTGTACTGGACCTCTGCGCTACCTATAAAATCAAGAGCGTCTGGCGTTGTCAAGTCAGTTACGTGAGCGATTTTCCGTAGCGCGGATCGAGTGTTTGTTGAAGTATTGTTATTGTGTTATAAATTGTGTGGAACTCTATTATTTGAAATTACTATTGCTTGTGGACAAATATAACTGGAATTATTGTACGAGTTGATTGCGAATTATTAATTGTGATAATTAAAGCTGGTTTTTAGTGACTTCAGTAGTGTCTAGTATTTTGTTTTCCACTGTACCATACGACGATCAATGAGACCGTCGTAACAATAGGAAAATCAATTCAGTCAGTAAGTACACGTATCTCATAAACAATGTTTCAACAGCGCTAATTTCCTTGTGTTATTACTTAAATAATCACTATGTTATTACACGCTTTTCAGCCTCCTTATAGATGATTGTAATATTTATTAGTCTTAACATGTTTTCTCTTTTGTATAAAGCCGACTCGACCGGAATCCATTCCCCCCCCCCCGAGATCAAATTCTAGGTTCGCTATTGGCCAACAGCATATTCACAACTTGTCTATAATCAGCATTTAATCATAGTTCACATACAGGCCCACTAAGTAATAAACATCTGCATGTGTGTGTGTGTGTGTGTGTGTGTGTGTGTGTGTGTGTGTGTGTGTGTGTGTGTGTGTGTGTGTGTGTGTGTGTGTGTGTGTGTGTGTGTGTGTGTGTGTGTGTGTGTGTGTGTGTGTGTGTGTGTGTGTGTGTGTGTGTGTGTGTGTGTGTGTGTGTGTGTGTGTGTGTGTGTGTGTGTGTGTGTGTGTGTGTGTGTGTGTGTGTGTGTGTGACAAGAATAATGTGAGTGAATGTGAATATTATATTCGGCACAAGATATATATATATAAATATATTAGGATTTCCGTATCTTCTCTGTTTTTGAGGCAATGTAATTCTTTCTGTACCTCTATTATTTTTCTGATTTTTCTGTCTAATGTACTACGAATGATAGTGATGTTTTTACTTCCATGTCCCATAAGGAAATGGAAGTATGGTGATGGCAAAAAAAATCGTGTTCGAGATAATTGCAGATTCTGATTGTACTACCCTCAAAACATGAAAAAAAGTCATTTTTCGAAATGTGTGTGTGTGTGTGTGTGTGTGTGTGTGTGTGTGTGTGTGTGTGTGTGTGTGTGTGTGTGTGTGTGTGTGTGTGTGTGTGTGTGTGTGTGTGTGTGTGTGTGTGTGTGTGTGTGTGTGTGTGTGTGTGTGAAATCATCAGTGAAATCGAGTGCGATAACGTGAGGTGGTATACGTTAGTGACCACAGTACTGTGGTCAAAGCTGAAGCAGTACGTAGAAAGACGTAGTTTCTATGGAAATATTTCATTTCGAAAATGATTTTAAATATAAATCTTAGAACATGGAAGTCATGTATGGTTCTCCGTACCGCTATTTTGTATTGGCGTGTTCGTATCCCATGCTGTGTATAGTAATATTGAACCGTTAGGTTTCATATATATTATGTATAATGTTTATATGTAGTTCTTGGATTTTTCGCAGGTGTAATGTGATAGTCTTTTCCGGGTTGAGTCTGGAGTTGTATTATAATGCTGTTTTTCGCAACGACGTCCAGCCTCCTCATTCCATTCAAAGCCTTCCTGAAGACAGCACCGATGGATCTGTAAATATACTTTAAATATAGACTATGCATATAAAGTAGATCATTGCAAAAAAAAAAGCGTTGCAAATAAGACGGATTCAGATGTGGTTACCACTTAATACAATTTACAAACCTCACAGTATGCAAAAAATTGACAACCCGGCAGCCAAAAACGTTGCAAAACCGCGTGTTTGTGTCTCTACGTAAACTACAGGTCAAAACTAGGTACGGACGCGAAAAATTAGCAAATAAATTGTTGCGAAAAATTTCAAAAAACAATTATGGGATCCAAACAATGTAAAACGCAGTATTTTTCATTTTCTACATGGAATTCACGTCTAATTTAGCTGCGTACTCGGTAAATAAGGTAGTTTTTTGGCGTAATAAGTGTAAAATTGACGTTGATCTGTTAGCATGTAAACTAACCTAACTACTAACCTTTCTCGTTTTCTGTAAAATCTACGTAAAAAAAAACACCTAGAAGTAAGGTGGCCACCCCTTGCCTGTTACTATACATGTTTCCCATTTTGTGACAGAGCTCGTTTTCCACTAGTAGGCCTACTCGGTTTTTGTGCTTATCACTGGAAAAACAACCAACTCGAAGCAGCTTGTGTCTCAATGCTGTATCGCTGTAATTAATTATGTATATTTTTCACAACTTGCAAACAAGAATTGGGAAATTTTTCGCGTCCGCACCTAGTTTTGACCTGTAGTTAACGTAGAAAAAAAACGCGGTTTTTTTTAAGTTTTCTGGCTTCCATAGCTGAGGTTGCCACTGGAAACTATTACCAAAAATTGTATAAAGTAGTAAGAACTCAAAGTATTGTTTAATATTCGCCGAGCCAGTCACTCTGAACTTTTACGTAGCCGAGACCTCGTCTATCTACTCCTAAACACACTGACCCTACAAATTTGTTTTGTCTCCCAGTTTGGTTACGTCATGTTAGTTTAGGTGGTTATAGCATTTTATATTAATTGAATTATCGAAGAGATTTTTCTGATTGATCATTGTGAAAAGTTAGTTTTATCGGCCCAATGTCAGAAATGCCAGTGATTATGCACATAGTAAACACGTGCTGAGTCCGACAATAGAACAACATACAATCACAGGAAGTAAACAGTCGAATAACTATGGAATGACAACACGATGAATTAATGAACGCCGAATGTCACACAGAGCCATGAATATTGATTCCGCTACGTGCGGTGAGGCGTCAAAGACGCTGGCACGGGATTTAATTAATAAAATTGGCTGCGATTGCAGTGTGCGGATAAAATGAATCCCACTGAGAAACTCCTCGACGCAATCAATAAGCGAGAAAGAACAGAGAGATATACAGACACAGGCAGCTTACTTTAAAAATCTGACTGCAGCTCACTTTTAGATATTAGTATCTGACTGTAGCAAATATACATCGCCGAAATTAAGCGGATATTTAAAAAAAAAAATGTGAAAAAAATAATACCAGATTGCCTTGAAAACGAGGCGGTGAAGGGCAATGAGGTCGATCGACAGGAACCAGTGACCGTCACAGATCGATTACCGACAGTTGTTGGTCACCAAGAATTTTGACTAAACGATCCCCGATTCACCATCGACTGCTTGTTAGACCACCTATTTTAACCTTAACTCAGGCTTAACTGAATAGGTCGGACCTCGTCGTGTAAACCACACAAAATGCAGCACTTAACCACTTACGTTTTGCCTCTCCCCCCCCCCCAGAGATCATGTAACCTTTTGTCTTGAATCCACTAATTTCGTAAATTTTTTATAAACTTCGGGAATGTAGCAACCAATGGCGGATTATCCATAACGCTAGGGCAGAGGTCTCCAATCTACGACCCACGGCCCGGATCCGGCCCGCGAAGGGTCATTGTCCGGCACGTGGCAACCCAGCCGATGCTGCATGCACTTTTTAAATAGATCGTCAAAATACTTCAAATATTATAACATTTTACTAAATAACTAACCACGAAATACGTTCAGTAAAATGTTATAATATTTTGTACAAGTTTAAAACATTTACGTGGTTAATGTGCTTGTTCGTCTGGCTGCCTTGAATGAATCACCCTTTTCACTCGCATCAACCTAAAGCGAAGATTCCTATTTCTCCTGTGCGCTCGGCAACAGCAATGCTTTCAATGTTTGGATCGACCTACATCCGCGAACAAACGTTTTCAAAAATGGACTTTGTAAAATCAAAGTGGAGGCCTAACTTGTCAGACGAACACTTGAAATCCATTTTAGTGGCAGGAGCATCAAAATTTGACACAAAATGGATAGACATTATATGTCAGAAGCAACTCCACACATCCCATACGTACATAAGAAAGCCAAAAAATAATACATAAGAAATATCTTTGAATGAATTTGTAAAATAACAAGTAACGCGTAGTGTAACACAATCTTCTTCTTCTTCTTCTTCTTCTTCTTCTTCTTCTTCTTCTTCTTCTTCTTCTTCTTCTTCTTCTTCTTCATGGTTTAGACTGTTTAGTCTGTTCCGGCTCCAAATTGGTCGTACCATCTCTTCTTGGGTCTTCCCAGGCTTCTCTTCCCTTTCGGCTGATACAATAAAGCTACCTTGGGGAATCTGTCACTGCCCATTCTGCTAATGTGTTGTTTCCAGCTTTCTCTATACTTAAAGATGATTCCATTTACGAGTACTTCTTCAACTTTCAGTTTCTCTCTTATCTGACTATTTCTTTTCATATTTAATTTTGTGTCCCCAGCTATGGAACGCAAAAGTTTCATTTCTGTAGCCTGAATTCTTGATATTAGTGTAACACAATCGTGGTTACGAACTAGTTTATAAACGTCCTGAAGATAACGGTAAATTTTAGCCAAAACTTTACACTGAGTATTTTAGTAGCCACACGTCGAACTGAATGTTTCAAACCGCTTCTATTTTAACTGGCCCAACCTCGCTATACATATCAACACTGTACAGAATGGAATTTTGAATCGACTGAATACAAAAAGTCTTACGTTCTGATAAGGTTGCGGTGTGATAAGGAGATACGAACTGAACGCGTACATTGACACGGAAGCCCTGTGTGATATCTCTACACCTATTTATTGTTGTTAGAGATAAATATGATGCAAAATGAATATGCGCAACAAAGTATGCGTGTGTATGCGCTCGAGAGAGAGAGAGAGAGAGAGAGAGAGAGAGAGAGAGAGAGAGAGAGAGAGAGAGAGAAGAGAGAGAGAGAGAGAGAGAGAGAGACGGACGGACAGAAGAGATAGATAAACAGACAGACAGACAGAGAGTGAGAGAGAGATTTCTAGTAAGAGACATGGATAGAGAAAAAAGAGAGAAAGAGGGGACAAACAGACAGAGAATTAAACAAAGTAACCTCACTTCCTCTCACGCTATCTAACTTTACGCCACGTGGATAAACTTCACGTCAAATTCACGTAGTTCTTATCAAATTTTGATTTATACTGTTTGTTATTATCTGGGAATATAAGACTGCTGGAGATGAAAACTATCATCTCGGTCTAGATACAGACACAGCCAACAGTGATGTTCTCTACACAGGTGACGAAATAACACTGGATGAAATTCAAGGTGCCGTGGTATAAATAAAAACCCGTAAGGCAGCAGATCCATATGGGGTAAATACATCATCTTCAAGGATTAAACCAAGGATGGTTTGTTCCGGACTCAAACAGGCAAATTCTAGAGCTTAACAAACAGGCTAAGTTAAGTAATACTTAGTCCAAGCAATTTTTCACTATGTTGCAAGAATTAATTAACACACCTACCTATTAGAAAATAAATATGAATAATCGATTTATAATTACTTATCAATAACAAGGTAGAAGTTGTAGAAGATTTTATGTTTTAATGATACGCTACAATAAATTGTTTAAGTATAAACAACGGTCATGAGTAGCACCGTCAGCATCATATCCAAGGATAAAACCAAGGATGGTTTGTTCCGGTCTCAAACAGTGACAGTCTAGAGCTGGTCACTTCAGAGCATCCTTGGGCGTCCCACATCTCTCCGCCCCTTCGGCTTATAGTTCCGTGGTTGTTTTTGGATGCGGCAATCATCCAATCGGCAAAGGTGTTCCCACTAATTCAGCCGATACTGAGCAATCCTGTCGAGTATACTCATAATATTCAGTTCCTGCAGTATATCTCTATTTCTTCTATGATCATAGAGAGTATACCCTGCCACGTGCCTGAAAAATCTCATTTCAGCCGCTTGGATGCGACTGCCCTGAACTTTCGTTAAAGTCCAATTCTCATATCCATAAAGAAGTGTGGGATTTTTACTTGTAGAATTTTAGGCGTATAAGTCCCGCCCGAAGGTGGCAGCCTCCCCCACATGCGTCTTACCCTGCGATATGCTAGTAACATATCCAGGGGACATATTGAATACTAAATTGCCTCAAATAAGGGGTAAATATATAAATTTTAAAATGTGGTGGCAGGATTAGTAGATTTAAGGATGCGGCATTTACTAAACGAATGCTGGAAGCAGAAAAAGGTTCCACAGCTATGGAGTTCACCAGAAGTTATCTCTGTCGTTATACATAAAAGGGCCCCGTAACTCTAGAACTAAAGAGAAATTAGTCTGTTGATCACTTCTACAATTGTATGCTAGGTTTTCCTAAGGTGTAATGTGTCAGTTATGAGACACAGATTGGCGTCAGCAGTGAACTCCAAAATACCAACTGATGTGTGACACCATTCACCGCGCGCTGCGTAACAAAAGAACAAGAGAGACAAAGTTGAGAGATTGACGTCAGCAGTGAACTCCATAAATACCAACAGATGTGTGGCACCATTCACCGCGCGCTGCGTAACAAAAGAACAAGAGAGACAAAGTTGAGAGATTGACGTCAGCAGTGAACTCCATAAATACCAACTGATGTGTGGCACCATTCACCGCGCGCTGCGTAACAAAAGAACTAGAGAGACAAAGTTGAGAGATTGACGTCAGCAGTGAACTCCATAAATACCAACTGATGTGTGGCACCATTCACCGCGCGCTGCGTAACAAAAGAACAAGAGAGACAAAGTTGAGAGATTGACGTCAGCAGTGAACTCCATAAATACCAACTGATGTGTGGCACCATTCACCGCGCGCTGCGTAACAAAAGAACAAGAGAGACAAAGTTGAGAGATTGACGTCAGCAGTGAACTCCATAAATACCAACTGATGTGTGGCACCATTCACCGCGCGCTGCGTAACAAAAGAACAAGAGAGACAAAGTTGAGAGATTGACGTCAGCAGTGAACTCCATAAATACCAACTGATGTGTGGCACCATTCACCGCGCGCTACGTAACAAAAGAACAAGAGAGACAAAGTTGAGATTTTATAAACAAATGAAATGCTATTGTACGGCATCCTTACAATATTAAATAAGACAATCTAAACATGTACTTACGCTGACACTTTATGATAATAGCCAGATCAAGACTAACTGAGCGGCTAACTGAGGTATATACAAGGAGCTGAGTCAAAACTCCGCTCACGGGACTCAATGTAACTAATACAGTATACTGGAGCTCCAACACTTCTACACTGACAAAAGTAGCCAAACTTCCCAGTATTGTAAAATAAATCTAGCCACACATAATCATTTAATAATGGTGAACTTCTAATTAATAATGGCTAGTTGAGGTGTACAAGGAGCTGAATCAAAAATCCCTGGAATGAGACTCAATGTAAATATCAGCAAAACTGAATGCATACTGATTTTGCATCACAAAAATAAGAAATCTATATAATTTATGCATAGACGATAATTCGTATGATGCAGTTAACAAGTTCAGATACCTGGGTAACAGGATAACCATCACTTTCTGGTCAGTCTGTCTCCAGAGTTTATGTCTTACGCCGTGTTGCTTACGTCATTGGAATGCATGTCCCTGCTCTTAAGCTTCTTCGTTACGTTTGGTTTTGCTTCGCTGGAGACAGCTATGAGCATTGCGCGAACCAGATAAGGGTTCATGTCAAGGGTCCTTAAACACGACAATACATGACAGGATACAAATAGGAAACAGGGCATATTATGCCAACGCAGACAATCTAGAAGCAAACTCATTAGTCGTGATACAAAAATGAAAATGTATAAGACGCTTATCAGACCGGTTGTTACTTATGCAGGCGAGACACGGACATTAACGAAGAGAAACAAGAAACACAAGAAGGTGTGAAAGAAAGCTTGCACGACGTGTTTGTGGCCCGGTTGAAGAAGATGACGAATGGAGAATAAGAAATAACCAGGAGAAAGTTAAGGAATTCATGCATGAGAACATTGTAAGATCCATACAAAGAATACAATGGCTAGGTCACCGAAAGGCATCGATGATCAGCGTATACCGAAGAAAATTCTGAGGGCGCAAGTCTACAAAAGCAGAAAGAGGGGCATGGTTGGATGATATGCTAAAAGATCTAAGAAGAATGTATGTGAGGAGTTACGCTGAGATGGCAATGGACACGAGACATTGGAGAAGATTGGTGTTGGAAGCCAGGGCTCACGTTGAGCTGTAGTGCTAGAGAAGAACAAGAAGAATGGCGGCACCCGTGCCATATGAGCGTGAGATGTGGGCGTTGCGGATACAAGAACGAAAAAGTTATTATACGGTGCTTATTGCAATTGAAATAGAAAACAAAAAGGATGTCTGTCTAATAAAACAGGTAGTCAATTAAAGGCCCCTAGGAAGAAGAGTTGTAGGTAGGTTAGGTTAGGTTAGGTTAGGTTGAGACTGAAGAAGGAAGGCTGTAATCCTAAATTTCAGTAAAATTATTTTCCGAGCTGTAGGGCCGTGGTCATCTTATTATAAATCCAAATTTTTCGACTGCAGCTGCGGCAGTCATCTTCAGTGGGTCTTCCGTTCTGCTCCCCCGGTATTTTTCCATATCTTCTCTGCTGTTGAGACAATGTACGTGGTTGTTTACCTAAGTCTATTACTTCCCTGACTTTTTTTTTTATCTGTTACTGATGACAGCAACGTTTTTGAATTGGTCTGTTCCAATCTGCTACTGTGTCTTGTACTATTGAAGTGTTAGGTTTTGTATATTTTACGTATAACGTTCACCTATAATTCATAAATTTTTTCACGGCTGTAATATGATGTGACCTTTTGCGGACTGAGTCTAGCGTTGTGTTATGCTGTTTTCCGAAACGATGACCATCCTTCTCATTCCATGCATAGCCATATCTAAAAGGTATTTTCCTGAAGATGGCAGTGATGGATCTGCCAAAACGTTGCGGAAAACAGCAAACTGAAACGCGAGACTCAAACTAGAAAAGAACACGTCGTGTGTGTGTGTGTGTGTGTGTGTGTGTGTGTGTGTGTGTGTGTGCGCGTGCGTGCGTGCGTGTGTGTGTGTGTGTGTGTGTGTGTGTGTGTGTGTGTGTGTG
This sequence comes from Magicicada septendecula, assembly GCA_034769895.1. NCBI lineage: Eukaryota > Metazoa > Arthropoda > Insecta > Hemiptera > Cicadidae > Magicicada > Magicicada septendecula. The sequence goes on along the minus strand of CM068370.1, from coordinate 467,177,366 downwards.
TGTGTGTGTGTGTGTGTGTGTGTGAGGGGTCTATCTCTCTCTCTCTCTCTCTCTCTCTCTCTCTCTCTCGATCGATCGATCGATCGATCGATCGAATAGAAGCCAACGAGAAAGAGAGAAAGTGAGATGGATAGAAGTAAAGGTAGTGTACGGAGATAGACTGAGATCTGCAGACAGAAACAGAGTGAAGAGGGGAAAGAGGAAAACTTACTTTCAACACGAAGTTTTCTTTCTAGGAAACCAAACAGCGCAAATTGTTTCCATGTTCCATACAGAGCGGAGTATATCACTAAATAATCAGGGCGTGTGCAAAGTAGCCTGGGGCAAAATTTACCTAGTGACAGTTCAGTGATTCAATGCTAAACGCTTCCCGTTTTTCATAAGCAGCTAATAAAAAGCAAACACACGTATAAATAATTGACTCCATCTCGTCCGTTGTTTTCTCTTCCTGTAACTCACTAAGGGAAGTGTAAACTTAAGAAGCGAGAAGCTACCATTAACTATGCGAATTTCAAGAACAAAATTGCACTCGCTTTTTTAGCCCCGAGAAGGTTTCAAACGCAGATAGTTGATGTCACTAGCCCTTCTGTTTCCTTATTTAACGTAGGTGGACCTATATATTACACTAATACACTGAAAATATTTTTTTATACAAAATAGTTTTTATCTTGTTGTATACTAGGGAACCCCAACTGACATTCAAAGTAATATTGTGAATACTGTTACGACGGTCTTACTGATCGACGCACGGTACAGTGGAAACAAAATACAGACGCCAATGAAGTCGCTAATAACCAGAACGTAAAAGACTAAAAGACTAGAACGTACTTGTGTACAGCCTTGGCAGAAACACACACTTGCTCGGCTGACCGGGAAACATTGTTCCCGGCCAATCCGGGAAACGACGCTCTCCATTGTTCGCGGACTTTCTACCGTTGTAATATATTAAGTAATATTGTGATTTGTATTATTAAAACTATTTAAAATAGTACATAGGTTATGTTACTCGCGTAGGTTAAGTAGCCTACGTACTCGCGTCCATTTACATTGGCAACAATTTATGTAGGCTATAACTTATGTATACTGATAGACACTATAATGTTCTGTATAAATGTACTTTACATTGATAATTAAACACAATTTGTTCTACGAGATTCCAGAATAAGCGCCTAGAATTTTCTCGGTTTATCTAGTAAGTGACAAAGACTGGTGAATGACGTCACCACCAAATTATGTAAGGCGGAGATTCCAGTCAGTCAGTATTTATTGTGAGTTCGGTTAAGTAATTTATATAGGGTCAGTGTGTGTTTGGTACCGCATTTATGAATCGATATTATATTTGTGTTGCTGTTTGTATAAATTACGGTAATGCTAATAACCGATATCATAGTTGCGAATCGAAACTTGTGAGTTATATATTTACTTGTGAAAATCATTTTTGATAGGATAAATAAACAAAGTATCGACAGTGATACAATTTTTTTTTTTTTACTTCAATCGATGCTAGAAGACGACAATCTGATATTGTCAGCGAATCGAATCTATCCAACAGATTTCAGACAATTTCCAGTACAATTTGAAAATCTTCAAGAAGAAAACCAAGAAAAGGAACTCAAAAAAAGTCTATAAAGATATGACTGACCGCACACTTTTACATGGATCCAAAACGACATGGATGTTGTCTAAACAAGGTATATACCACAACCTGCAATGAAAACTTGGATAAAAACTTGTTACGTCTAAACGAAAGTATAAAAAAATGACAGCACGATACACGATGAAACAAGAAATGGATAAGACATATTCTCTGTAAGGATAGACGAATGTATTTTCGAATGGACTGAACATGTAGAAAACATTGGTTATCGCAACAAATTTTAAAATGTAGATCTAAGGGGAAATTAGACATTAGAGATGGTTTGAAAATAGAAACCGGAATTGATGATATCGTCTGTAGTCCTGAAATGGATAAAAAATAAGAAGCATTTTCTTCTTCTTCTTCTTCTTCTTCTTCTTCTTCTTCTTCTTCTTCTTCTTCTTTTTTAACTTCCTAGTTAGAACTCTGTCCTATTCTATAACAATGGTCATACATGCTGTCACTCCACCTCTTCCTTGACCGACCAATGCTCCTCTTGGTGTTTGGTTGGCTATCTCTTGCTTTTTCACTAGCCTTGTGTCATCCATTCTTGATATGTGTTCATTCCATGTCCTTCTTCTTTCCGCAATCTAAGAACTAATATCTGTTGCATTACACGTTTCTCTTATACTATTGTTTGGCAGTCTGTCGTACCTTGTCTTCCTTAGTACTCTCCATAATATAGTCCTTTCTATAGTTTGTCGTTTTGTTTGAGTTGTTGCTGTATCTGGTTTGGTCTCTGATGCATAGGAATAGGATACGGAATTGCTTTTACTGGAATAGGATATTACGTAGGATATCCACATACATATGCATATGCATAGGATATTGCATAGCGTGCTTTTGTACACCCTGGTTTTTGCTTCTTGTGTGAGGTATTTATTATTCCATATAAAGTTATTCATGCATCCAGCAATTCCTCTTGCTTTCATCAATTGATGTTCTATTTCTTCATCTGCCCTATTGTTACTTGTAAGCCTTGTTCCTAAGAAGTTAACCAGCATTACTTGTTCTATTATTCTATCATTTATCACAAGCTTATACCTTAACGGGTCACGTGAAATTGTAATTGATTTTGTTTTCTCTTCCGCCATCTTCACGTTATACTTCTGGAATGCTTTGTTAAAATTATATACATAAGTCTTTGTAAGTCAAAGAAGCAATTACGAATGAGGTACAGATTAGTACAGATATAATAGTGTATAAAAGAGACGTACAGGACAATGTAATCATTGCAACTCAGAATACCAAATTTCTCTTTTCGTTAAGAGTTCATGGGTTACAGCTGCAGATTTCTCTAAATTCTTCTGCTTCTTCTTCTTCATTTTGCAATCGTTCTGTCCACAAGTCCCCCACTTCTCCTATTCATTTCCTAATTTCCGGTTCATACTTCTTTTACTGAGCGAGGCCTACTTGATCGTCTGCAGAGTATAATGGATTCATCGTTGCCTAGTTGTATTACGGAATGCCGATGCCCTGGCAGGATTTTTCTCCAGTGTTTCAGTGATGCATCTAGGCAGACTTTGGAAAGGGCTGGAGACAAGACTAAAGCTTTGGCGTTATTTCTTATTAGAAGCCTGATAGTCTTTCTTGAGCGGTGAGCTGCGCCGACCCAGCCAATAAATTACCACCACTTGAAAGCATAAGGTGTCCAGATACGAAAGAGAAGATACAACGCGATAATAATTAGCTGACTCACACATATACTGTGACTTTACAACGACACACGCATTCAATGTTCTCACCAACCTTGATGCAGTCGATGTTCACACTATAAAACACTGTACAACAAGACTGTTGTGCGCATTTGCGGAACGAATGAAAATTCTGTTAGTCTCATAACGAGGTGTTTGTCCACCAGTGGGTTATCTAGAATTTGGCATGGGGGGGGAGTCCTGGATCCGATCGGGTCGGCTTCGTATAAAAGAAAAAACAAGTTAAGACTAATCACCGTTACTATATTTAAAGTGATTGAAAAACGTGTGATAACATCGTAAAGTCAATCCCATTAAAGTAAATGGTAAATCACAATAAAAAATTACTGATGCATTATTTAGAAGACATTTACTGACTGAATTGATTTTCCTATATTCAAACGTCCACGCAAATGCTTTGAAATAAACGCATATGCTTTTTTTTGTGTATACTTAAAAAAGAGTCACTAGTTGAAAAACGCGGCTGAAAAAATAATTTAAAAATCCTCAAAATTAAGAGGTTAAGAGAATTCGTCAACTTTTTTCGACCCTCTGGGAGGGGTCCGGACCCGTTCTTACCCCCCCCCCCCGTAGTAAACACGCCTCTCCAGTCTACTATGAATTAGCAAAAGACTGTTCAAAATTTATCGTCAGGTCTACTGCTACAAAGGCATACGAGAGATAATTTACCAAGTTCATTTTTAAAACAGAGCCTGCAAAGAAACGACAATAAAAAACCATAACGATAAGAGTATTAGTAAATCACTGACCACACTCCGAGAACACGCACAAAACAGTCTGTTCTGCCCGCAGTCGGTAACACGTTACGTCAGCTATCTGTGATAACTAACAATGTGGTGATACGGTTAATCAGTGTTGAAGGATAGTTTAAAAATAGTTATTACTAAAATACAACAAAACGTCTAAGAGTGTAAAAGCTGATAAGTTATTTTGACATCTGAGTTGTGTAATATGCGAGAACACTGTAGCTAGCTGAAAACGTGCAGAGTTGCCTAAATTTGATTTGTAATATTTACACAATATCAATGTAAATAAAGAATTGAAACAATTTTTTTAATAAGCTTGGTAACAGTTTTTGACGGGACCGCGGCTATAATCCCATTTTTTATGTTGACGTACGAAATTATGTTTTTAATTTTCTAGTTTGATGTAACGAATTAATTTTTATTAAAAATACACACGATTTGATAAACAATTATAATCTGTGACTGTATTGACACTCTACTTAAGAAAAAATAAATGAGCATAGTTGTGTTGCTCATTAGTTAAAATAAATATCTTTTCATATTGTTATATACGCCACTATAAGGTAAAAGTAAAAGATTGTTTAATGTTATATCTATTTGCAACGTAAATACGACACCGATAATAAATCAATTGTTAACGTTCCTACGTACAGTGAATTACGTCACACTACATTAAATTGAGACCCTCGGAACATTTAAAGAAAGGAAAAAAGTAACAATAATATCATAACAGGTGGGTCGAAAACTTCTGTGTCGTTTATTGTTTAAAGCTCTTTCTGGCGGCAGAAACAAATCTCTCTGGAGAATAGTTTGTCTCTGCAGGACGGGAGAGAAACTTTTTATAAATAGGAACCCTTGTTGCCGATCGAGTTTATGAAACTTTCTCATGGACACAAGTTCGATTCTACTTACGTTGGTAATCGATCCCACGCAAACAGTTAACTTTCTCCGACCAAACAAATCCTCTGTGGTTAAATATAGCACGTGGGGTTATTAAGTGTAGCTAAATGCGAGTTACCCTACAGCGGTCCTGTGTTTACTGGGTACTGTGTACGCAGCATTTCGACGTTTGTGTAATATTATTTACTCAAGCTGTGAGACTCGTTTGTTATTTTGCTGGTGCTCCATAATGACAAGCTCTGGTATACCGGCATACTAAACCTTGGCTCGTATACAGAACGTCAACAGATCGATAAGCCGTTCGTCTCGGTATTGCGTTAGGGCATCGTAGCCATCATAAAAATATGTGACAGAATTAAAAAAATATCATAGTAAACGTGAGTCACCATCATTAAAATAGGATGAAATTGAAAAGACTTGTAAACTTACCACGCGCTGGAATTCGTTGACTTGTATGCTGGATAATCTTCGCGTTTTTTCCGTACACTGAGAAACCGCTAATAACTTTATAAGTTGGTAAAAGAGGCGTGGATCGTCCGAAGATGAGATGGGTGCCGGAACAGGTTTATATAACCTAATCCTTTAAGAGAAGGAGAAGAAGAACTTTATAAGTGCATATTACCACTTAAAGTGCCAGGAGTGTATTTACGGCGGGGGGACCGGGACCGGATCCTCCCCCAAAGGGTCGAAAAAGTTCACAAATTCTGTTAATCTCTTAATTTTTTAGGCTGTCGTATTATTTTTTACTTCCATGTTCCTTAAGGAAATTGAAGTATGGTGATGGCAAAAAAAATCGTGTTCGAGATAATTGCAGATTCTGATTGTACTACACTCAAAACATGAAAAAAAGTCATTCTTCAAAAAGTGTGTGTGTGTGTGTGTGTGTGTGTGTGTGTGTGTGTGTGTGTGTGTGTGTGTGTGTGTGTGTGTGTGTGTGTGTGTGTGTGTGTGTTTCTATCTGTAGATTTTTTTCTATGGCAAACGATAACAGCCGCAAATTCAAACAGAATCAAATAATTTTTTGCATACATCCCTGAATTATAGAGGACTCAAGGTCTGTTAATTTTGGTGAAGATCGGTTAAGAGAAAGGGGTAGTTTACCTGCAACGTTTTATGTTTTAACATGGGTAATTTTTTCTATGACCAACGATAACTGCCGCACATTCAAACAGAATCAAATATTTTGTTGCATACGGTCCTCAATTGTAAAAGACTGAAGGTCTGTTGATTTTGGTGAAGATCGGTTAAGGGAAAGGGGTAGTTTACCGGCCACTTTTAATGTTTTAACAAGAGTAATTGTTTCTATGACGACGCAAGACCTATTGATTTTGGTGAAGATCAGTTAAGAGAAATGTGTAGTTTACCTGCAACGTTTTATGTGATAACAAGAGAAATTTTTTCATGACGAACGATAATTGCCGTAAATACAAACAGAATCAAATAATTTTTTACATATGTGCCTGAGTTGTAGAGGATATCTACATTATCTAATGTTTACGTTTCCATTTTATTATTATGATTACCGCAATAAAAAGGCAGGCAAGACACACACACACACACACACACAATTCGCGTTATTTCTGGCCTCACTCATGTTTATTTTCTTACATTTGCACGATTTTTATGCATTAGGTCTATTGATTTTGGTGAAGATCGGTTAGGGGGAAAGGGTAGTTTACCCGAAACATTTTTTGTTGTAACAAGAGTAAAGTACTTAATTTTGATAAATAAAGTATCCTTATAAGAAGATCTTAATAATCCACTGTAGAAACGTAGATGAAATATCTATAAATGAAGAGGTTAGTTGAACGGGGTGGGGGTAATTTTCTATAAATGAAAATTATAGTTGAAGGGGGAGGGGATAATTTTTATATATTTTATGTACTACGTTATCGGCTAAAAAGAAGTAGTTTGTTGTTAAAATTCCTTCCCGTTCTGTTTGGCCGTAGACCAAAGTTTTCTGCAAAACCAGACGTTTCGGCAGTGCCGTCGACTTCCATCATCAGTGAAATTCGAGTGCGATAACGTGAGGTGGTATACGTTAGTGAGCACAGTACTGTGGTTAAGGCTGAAGCAGTAAGTAGAAAGAAGTAGTTTCTATGGAAATATTTCATTTCGAAAATGATTTTAAATATAAATCTTAGAACATGGAAGTCATGTATAGTTCTCCATACCGATATTTTCGAAAAGTGTCTGTGTGTCTATGTAGAATTTTGTCTATGGCAAACGATAACAGCCGCAAATTCAAACAGAATCAAATAATGTTTTGCATGCACTCCTGAATTGCAGAGGACTTAAGGCTTGTTAATTTTGGTGAAGATCGGTTAAGGGAAAGGGGTAGTTTACCTGCAACGTTTTACGTTTTAACAAGAGTAAAGTGCTTAATTTTGATAAATAAAGTATCCTGAAAAGAAGGTCATAATAATCCACTGTAGAAAGGTAGATAAAATATCTATAAATGAAAAGGGTAGTTGAAGGGGGAGAGGGTAATTTTATTATAAATTAAAATGGTAGTTGATGGAGGAAGTAAATTTTATAAGTTTTATATGTGTAATACGTTATTGACAACAAAGAAGTAGTTTCTATGGAAACATTTCATTTCACTTTAACAAAATTCTATATTTTTTCATTTTAATGTAAATCATGTATGAGAGAAAATATATCGTTCGTGGCAGGCAAGCATATCTCAATTATCTAATGTTTACGTTTCCATTTTATTATTATGATTACCGCAATAAAAAGGCAGGCAAGACACACACATACACAATTCGCGTTATTTCTGGCCTCACTCATGTTTATTTTCTTACATTTGCACGATTTTTAAATGGAAAGTGCCGAAACCCATACCAACACAACGCGTGCAAGCCGAAAAAGTGTTCAGCATGGATAGCGATTTGCTTCCTGTGGATCGCTGGACAGTGTAACTGCACGTGTTTACAGAGGAACTGTTCATAGACAGACTTTTCGTCTTTAGGGAATGAACCCTCTTCAAGATGCTCAGGGTCCATGAGTGACTTCGGAGCGCTTCGGAGGAGGGATGATTATCTGCGCAGTTCGGTTTCTTTATAAGAATAAAGTAAGCCTACCTAATTTTTATGGATAAAGTGACTGAAAATAACATTATATTAAACGACTACCCCATAATAACAAAAATATCTATAAATAGTGAAATTAGTTTGAGGGTGGGCGATATTTTTTTAGAAATTAACGAACCGAATTCAAGTAAATTATTTTAAACATAAATCTTACAACATAGAAGTCATGTATGGTTCTCCATACCGATTTTTTCACCTGTGTACGCTAATATAGTAGTTACTACTTTTTTAAATATACAAACAGATTTATTACACAGCATTAGCGTATACGTTTGAAATATGAAATACAGGAAAATCAATTCAGTCAATAAGTATCTTGTAAACAATGTTTCAATAGCGCGTATTTTTAGTTTGTTGCTACCGTTTACTTTAGTGGGACTGATTTCAGCAACTTTAAAGACAGTAATGCTGATTACTTATTTTTTTCTTTTGTATGAAGCCGACCCTACCCCGGATCCCCCCAAGGCCAAATTCTAGATACGCCACTGTAAAGTACAAAACAAAAACTAAATGTATAATGTGTGTGCTCGGTTAGGCACGACCATTGTTTTTGTGCCCTCACTTTCTTAACAAAAAGACAAACTAATACAAACAATTATGTTAGCACGGTAAACTTACGAACGAATTCTGTAGCAAGATGTAACCAAATAATGAATCTTGGTTTTGTGAAAACGTTACAAACTGAGTACCTACAGTTTTCCGATGAAAATGTATTTGTTAATTACATCTAAAGACAACAATGTTATCTGCACATAAAAGTTGCCACTACCTCCTCCATCAGTTGGGCTACAAAAATGTATAAATTTTCGAATTGTATAAGGACTCGCTTAGCTCGTCGCAATTATAACCCTTAAGTAACCTACAAAGTTCATGGACAGAAGGCTTCTCACTTCTTTAAATTAACCAGCCCTGAATTCCTGATACGACAGTTTGTCAAGTCAGGAGGTCAAGTAGTTTTGCTACAAAAAATAACACTTTTTAAATAATAGAACTTATTATTACATAAACAAAAGTACGATAAAATGAAAATGATATCTAAATTTACTATCAATAAACCCTTTATTATACAAACGAAATCGCAACCACAGTATAGAATTTCAAATTACAAATTTATTTTATTTTCATCTGTTACATAATCTCGTAAACAAATATTGTAAGTGTTAGAATAGCGTTGCACCCTCTTCCATCAGCTACTCTCAGTCCGTACAGAGAGCATTGCCCGGGAGTCACGAACGAGGACGTTGGAAGTAGGATTTGCTAGCAGAGCTGACTCGAGCCGGCTAAGCTCGAGCTCTGACTCATTCGTCAGTACCAGTGGGCATTAACCGAACCCTCAGTTCGGTACCCGTTACCAGCCTTTGACTCCAAAAAACAAACGTACGTGTACCTGCCATACATAGGTATATATCTCATTTTTTCAATTTTTAGCGTATATTGTAGCATGACAGATAATCCACTTAAATAGATTACCATATGATCATTAGTAAAAATCAAGTATATGGAATATCCAGAAAAATCCAAATGAGAACCAAATAAAAATCAAAATAAATTACCACCATAACAAGAAAAAGTAAATATAAAGAAAAAACTCTGCAACAAAATAAAACCCCAAAAAACTAAAATTAAAATAAGAATAATACCCAGGTAGGATAGGAGTAGGTAAGGAAGATACCCAGACCAATTAAACGAACCAGAATAAACAAGAATAAATACTAATGAAGAAACCAAGAACGAAAAGGGAAGAGACCCAGAACAAGGAAAAATAATAATAACAAAATGGTACTGAAGAAACCAAGAATGAAGAAGGAAGATATCCAGAACAAACCAATATCCTAATGAACAGGGACAAGTTTGAAGATAACATGTAATAGAGGAAGTAGAATACGACCAATACCCCCAATACCCAAAAAAATAGGGAGAAAACAAAAACCCCAAAAGAAAGTAAATGTCACTATAGAAAGTATAACACCCCAAAAAACCAGAAACTCATGTAAAATAAATAAAAACAAAAGTGTTTAAAGTGCTAAGTAGAAGTGCACCCAAGAAAGTTATTGTATAATTAATAAAGACAAATCTTAACAGTTCCCCCATGATTAAACAATTTGATATTATAAAACTATGAAAATGACTAGTGATAGTATCAAGAAATAACAGGGGATAAGTGCAAGTGATTATATTATAATAAATAAACTTTGAGAAAGTACATTAAATACTGTACCTTTAAATAACTTTAAAAGTTTTAATATAGTATCATGAGTGCTATTTAATAAAATAGTATGGTGAAAGAGCAATGGCTACTCTTTCTAATAAAATGCCACTATTTATGTAAGAACATTCAATGGAGTGAATAATATAAATAGAGAGCTGGGAGTTAATCCATAAAGTGACAAGGGATACATCCCTAAAGTTAAGGAAAAACAGATAAAGACTGTACCCAAATAGTTTTAAGTAAGTGTTAAAAATTAATGGAACAGAGATGTTAGGTTCCAATTACCATATATGAACTCTATGCATCAGGTTTGGAAATAGAGATGAATTCTTATATTGTAACATTACATTTGGAACAACTAATATCGTACCTGATTTAATGAAGACTTTGGTCAAGAAGCTAACAAGAAGAACAATATCTTCCAAGATGATAGTGAAGAGGAACGACTAACCATTTTAGACTGACTAGTAAGACAACTGACCGTACCCAAATTAATGATTTAGGCTAAGTGATGCAAAATATCTTCAACCCCAATTATGACATGAACTTTCAGTAATGACCAAACAAAGAATTATAAAGACAAACGGCTTATGAACCAGTACTATAAAGAAACAAATGGTTTCATTTAATGTATCATAATATCTAGATAATCAAAATACAAATTCAGGGATAATAGGCCCAAACATGTAACATTATGTAAAAGAAATATTAGTAAATAATTAAGTTAATTGATGTAATGAAAATATAAATACACCTGATTATAGATACATGAACCGTACAAATAATTGTCACATATAGCGTTCATAAGATTGTCCAGTAAACAACAAATTATAACTTGGTCACAATAACATTTATAACAAGAGTGAAACCCATATAAACAGTAAATATAACATAGACAGTGTCAGAGTAATTCATAAATTAACTGACCAAGGACTAACTAATTAGTGTAGAATTTGTTTTGTAAAATGTGCATGTTTTATGTTTTAGCACAGTGTTATATCATAGTATTTGTGTTGTGTTTTTTGTATGTAGCAGGTGATACAGTTAGTTTAAAGGAATGTCAATTTAATGATATTAATTCCATTTTTTTATGTTGTGTTAACAAATATAACCATAGAACTGGTGTTAAACCATGGTAAATTGATTGACAAAGCAGAATGGACTATATAAAGATGTTTTGTTAAGTGTCAAACACTTACACAGTTTGAGTAGAAAACAGTTATTTGTGCAAGGATTTGGTAAAATCATAGCCATGTGGGCATGAATTTAACTATTAGAATAATATATCTTTTGTGTTGTTAAAATAACGTTATATGTTAAACAATTTTGATGAGTGTTAAAAGTTAATTTAATTGTTAAAGATTTTAAAACATGGTGATGAAAATAATACCATTACATAGGCCAGGTGAAACCAACTTTAGTAAATTTTGAACAATAATGTTAGAAATTTTGTAAAACAAATGTGAAAGGGTAGATGTATTTATAGGTAATAATGTATACAAGGAATATAGAAACAAAATAACACATATCAAGTTGTTTAAGAAAATTTCAAATAACAAAATTAAAATCATCTATAGTTCTTAAGTAAAAGTAGGCATGTTTAGTGTCTTAATATGAAAAATGTGAAGATCAAAATAATGCTGATAATGGTTTTAAATTCCCATTCAGTATAGAAAAGTTATGTTAATTTAAAGATTTTGAACAAAATTTAGACTATGGAATAATGAAAGTATATGACAATGTATATCCGAATTAGCCAACCAGATTCCAAGTTTACCCTTAGCAACCAGAAATTTCGGATAAATAAAATGAGACTTCTTTGACAACGATCTTAGCGGATAGACGCGTTTTTAAAACGTCCTGCATTATATAATATAAATTGTGAAAAAACGAAACAAACATATAAATACAGTTAGAGGTACACTACACGAACTTTTTACAATAGCAGAAGAACACCCATTATATGGATTAGAAGACACAAGAACCAGGAAGAAGATCTGAAGTGGACGAGGGACAAGGAAGAAGATCTGACGTGTACGTGGGCCCTATCTTCAACCAGGAAGAATACAAGAAGAGGATTTGGTGATTTTGACAAATTATTATATTGTACTTCAACACCCACATTTGTATACACGACTTTTAAGTAATAATCAACTAAACTACAGACACCATATGACACAAACACTAAGAACAATCACTAATAACACTATATAAGATTAACACCTTTTCAAACACAACAAGAACTTTTAATTTACATAATAACTATCAAAGCCTGAACTGGACATAACCTTTTTAAAACTGGTAACCACTATACAACTTCTGTGTGCACGTAACACTCTAACATTGTAATATCCTGTAATTGTAAAACTTGTATTTTGATTAATAGTGTAATATTTTGTTTAATTATAATCCCCGAACCATATACGCCCTGAGATATAATTTATATTTTATTTAAAAACGTTAACGAAGCATTGTTTTGGTCTCGTAGAAATACTGAACAGCTACTGCTGCCAACTGGTAAAAGAAGACTTATAATTTGCGCTACAATTGCGATTATCCTGTTCAAATTTGTTAAAACAGTTAACCAGTGTTTTTTCCGAATAAAGGATTCCACAAGGATATATGTTTGATGGTATTTGTGTGTCGTTATTATTGCTGTTACATTTAGGAAATAAAATTCACAGATTGCAGCGGACACGACAGTTGGCTTCGTTGAGTGACGTCACGGAAACGTGCGGTATAGTGGGAACAAGCGGCAATTTACAAAACCATTCGCCGTTCAACATAACACATTAATCATTACACATTGACGACTCCAGTGCGAGTTAGTCGCTACATTATTTATCTATATTACAAGTTGACACTTCCAACGGGCGGTGTAATCCAAGTGCACACAACATTAATACAAGTAACCTATTCATAATAACATTGTACGTAACGAAATATTCTTATCGTTACAAGCTGACGAACCTGAAGTGAGGCTTTTTAATTAAGAAGTAACGAAAATCTCTAATAAATCGTTACAATATTTATAAAATGTTATTGTGTTTAATAATTTGAATTAGGAATGCAATGTCTGAATGTGGATATCATTCTTATATAATAAAATGTTTTTAGGAGTTACTGTAAGTAATCAGTACAAAAAAGGGTATGAATTTAAATACCATATTTAATGTCAAATAATTGTTATGTTTTAATTGTTTAAAGTCAATACTAAATGTTATTGTAGTAAAAGAAGGAATTATTAATGAATATTATATTATAATAGAAGGTCAGAAAAGGGTATAAGCTAACTGTATTATTAAAAACTTTGTAGGTAACAACAGATAAAATCTAGGCCAAATAGTAAATCTAAACTACATTATAATTGACAAATCTAGTCCTATAAACCAACTAAACTGATGAAATTTATGCAAGAGAAACCCATCACATAGTAATACAATGTAATTTATACTTTAAAAAGATATTGTCAGAAGATAGGTAAAATTATGAATAAAAATGAAATGTATTACCTAAAATTTCAGAGGAGGAGTCATAGATAAATGAATTATATTTAAAAACAATAATTAATGGACAAAATTGCAAGAAATTAAGGAAAGATAAACAATTATATCAATCTGAGATTCAGTATAATAATAATTATATCAGATAAAATGGCTAATATTTAGACAAGAACAGGAAACAAAAATTTAAGCCTACTTTTCCAAAATGAAAGAAATATAACTTTTTTAAATAAAAACTTTGTAAAACTACATTAATTAGTATCAAAATGAGCAAAATAGATTAAAGAAACCGAATATGTATTTAGTATTTCATAAAATTAAATAATAACGAAATTATTTTCAGTGATATAATGTATTTAATAAAGATGTATCGGAAGCCAAGGCAATTTGAAACAACGTATGATGTATATTAAATTGGCTAAGAATTTCAGGAGACGAAGAAAATGAGAATAGTTAATTATTATCCGTTGAAGCGAACACTTGAACGAGGTTTTGCTCCGATTAACCTATGTAAGAATCATAAATGGCGTGCGAGATATAAATCGAGTTCAGTGAAAATTTACAACCTTTTTAATTTTGGCATTTAACTTTAGAAGCAGTGAGAACAAACAATAAAACAACTAAACTACTATAAAACAGAACCATATACGCCTAAATTATTGAATTAACACCACCACAAATAATTATTACGGACGAAACAAAAAGGGTTAAGGGGAGAGTGCCAATTTGAGCGTTCAATGTTATTTAAATGGAGTTTTTAAGTTTGGTTAAGAACATGTTTCTCAAAAACTACTAAACCAATCTTCTTGAAATTTTTACACAGTCCTCCTACAGGCATTAGGTATTCAATACACTAACAATATTGTAATAAAATTTATTTTTCTTATTTTTGTAGACAAATAAATATTAATGGTCATTTTTGTTAATTTATATATATGAGTTATTTTTGTTTAGGTAAATCATAAGCTAATCTTAATATATTATTAGTGGAATTTGTAGATATAAGTGCTCTTAAAGTACACAAAAAATTTCAAGTGTGTAACTTAATTAGTTTTGAAGATAATGGTACCTAAATGTAGAAAATCATGTTTTTCGGAAAACGCAGTGCAAAGGAAACTAACCTGTTTAACATCAAAATCCTCCTGGGCAATAGTCTTGATTGTCTGGATCTTCCATTTTTCTCTTCAACAGCCTTCTCCTTATTCTCTGCTTCTTGTTGCCCTCTTCAGCCTCTTAGTCAGCCTTCAATCTCCTGTCACGGTCGATAATTTTTAATGTTTCTAAGGTGTACCTCCCGGGCTTGATGCCAAGTCTGTCTAAAACATTTGCTTTGGCAATTGCACCTTCATTAAATGTTATGAGAGCATCCTGAACTCCAAGCCTAAGTGTCTGTAGCCCCACAAATCCTGTTTTCTTTATCCTCTGCCATATGGAGCTATTAAAGCTTTCATTAGGGTTTTGGGTTTTCCCATGGAGGCAACGCTTCAATAGTTCCGGTTTTGTCAAATCTCTGTAAATAGGTTTTATAGTTTTCATTATGGCCTCAGGTAGATAGTTTTTGTGTGAGTAAATTGTGTTTAACTCCTGTGCTTTGTTGTATCCACACCAGGAACTAACTCCTTTAGGGCATAGGGCATGGTTCGGATTTTCGTCAGTTGATAGGGTGTGAAAAAATGTAGCCCAAATAGCTCTCTTCATTTGGTTTGTGTCTTCAAGGTTTTTTCTTATAACTTTGCCATAGTATTGTTGAAGTGTGTCAATTTTATCATCAGTCAATCTACCTTTACCTCCTAATCCCTTGCCATCACTTAGTTTCTGGTTTTTCATAGTAGTCTTGAGTTTTCGAAGCCGGGTTCCAAGTCTCTTTTGCACGTGTCCGACACATTCTAACTTTTCTATGACAACATCTTCACCATAAGGTTTGTCCTCTAAAACAGCTTCAAACCCTTTTAAATCCCCATCACCCAGGTGCTTTGTATATTTGACTCCTAATTTATCCACTGAACGAGAACAAATGCGTTTAGCCCCTACTACCTCCATTCCACCGCTCAAACGAGTGTAATTAGCACTACACTTGAGTTTGTGGAGCCTCATCTGTTCAAGATTTGAAACATTCTTTTTATTTACACATGCTACACAAAACTTTGATAAACATTCAAAGTCGATGACCTTACCCGTGTCAAAGGATGTAACAGTGACAACACCATTCAAAGATGTGTGGCCTCGCTTTTGCCATGTCCCATCAAAAGCTTCTGCGATTTCATCTTGTCCCTCATTTTCTTCCACAGCTTCTGCAACTGCATTACGCATTGATGCCTCACTTACTTCTCTTGTTCCTTGTAATATTCTTGCAGTGTAGGTTTTGACTTTAGTGTTAGGAGGGGAAAGATTCATAATAGCTGTAAACATCTTGCCAGCAGATATACCACAACCAATAGATCGAAGCGCATATAGGAATCTGGTATTTACTTCTGAAAGGCTCTTTATATTATTAGATGTCAAGTCAGATTTTGAATTGTTACATTTATTACATTGAATAATTAATCTGTGGGCAAGACCATTTCTGTAATTATTGTCTATCACCAAGGAAACACAATCTACATTGTCACAAAATCGACATTTTGTAAAGGATTTTACTAATTTGCTCATTAGCTGCAAGTTGGCAATAATATTTATGTCATTGTTGTCAAATGAAAAATCATAAGGCAGCTTAGATTGTGACAACTTTTTAGTACTAGATGATACTTGCTTTGGTACAGACTTACTTGTACTTTGGCTAGGATTAGAGGCATTTTCAACTGGATTAGGCCTAGGCCTAGTCGTATTG
Organism: Magicicada septendecula; assembly: GCA_034769895.1. NCBI lineage: Eukaryota > Metazoa > Arthropoda > Insecta > Hemiptera > Cicadidae > Magicicada > Magicicada septendecula. Next base: position 467,160,735 of record CM068370.1, on the reverse strand, counting down.
TTTACATGAAGAATATGACTGCTATTCATTGCTTGGAGGTTAGGCCTACTGTTTCCAGATGTAAATCTATTTCCATAGAATTTATGTGATCTATTAAATTTATTTATTCTAGGCATCTTACTAAAAGCTAAACTCACACACAGCACAAAACTCACTTTGTAATGTTTATAACCTCACTTCACAAACTTCACAATAATAATGTTTACAAACAAAATTCAATGTTAGATGACTATCCGTATCTGTAGTAAACAGGGCTACCAACTCAACAACTAATATTGTGAACTACAAGAACACAAGTTTATAAATCCAAGTTACTATATGAAAACGCCGCTTCAGATCTGTTCGCTTCAAAGCTACTGTTACTTCATTACTATGACATACATAGCTTTTATAATTGTTTTGAACCATTTAGCGGTATTTTTGGTATATAAATGTATATATATTCTTAATCAGGAAGAAACAGAGAATATTTTTGAGTAATAAAAAAAAATCAATTTTTTGACCCCCAAATCGGCACTCTCCCCTTAAGTACGACATATTTAACCAAAGTGAAGTAGACATAATCACACACATTTAAACAAAGTGAACTAAGAAACACTGCACCAGGAACACTCAGTTAACTCCAGAACGAATATCCACAATTGCTGAGTCGAGGAAACGGTGAAAAGGCATCTTTATTGCAAGAAATATTTGTCGAGGTGACTGACGTTAACCTACGCAGTCTTCAGTCGGCCATTTTGTTTTCCCATCATCCTATGCGAATTGGAACAAATGAACATCGAGTCTTCACTGGTTCGAATATTATAATATATAAACTTTCAATATTGATTAATAACCTTGTAATTGTTAGTTTTAAGACTTTTAATTGTAAGTGTTATACTTTCATGGCCCTACCCTTCGCTGGATATTTATAAAATAACCGTTAAAAGAACAAAATATTATATACACTATTCATGTAAATTTTTTATCGATCGGCCCTGAGTAACGAGTCGATACTGTTGTCAATAATCGATTAACCATCGATCTTTCTAATAATTGTTAATAAATAATATAATTCTGCAAATTGGTTGAAATTTAATTTAAATAGAATTAAAAATAAGTTAATTCAAGATTACGGACTATCCGAAAGGCGGTATTTACCAAGGAATAAGGATCATATTGAAGAAGAAGAAGAACCGTCTATCGACTAGTACCGGAGTCAACTATATTAACGCAGGAGTTATTCAGAGAAAGTGACACAACAACATAAACAACCATAAAATAATTAAAATTTTTACACAATACAGTTACGAAAATTATTTATTAATTACATATAACAAAAAACACGAAACAAATATTTTTTCAGAAAACAAAATTTTTTATTTGAAATAAAATTTTGTTTATTTCAAATTATATTACTATAATTATTTTGTAACAAAAAGAAACGTTATAATATATATTTGTTCGCTTTATTTTTGTGTGTTTATATATACCGTATATGTGCAGTACGTCGTACGTAAAAACTCGGAAATACAAATATATAAATACAATACATAATACAATACACAATACAATACATAAATACTAATCTACCGCGCAGTGTCGGTCGGCTCCTCTTTCGTGCAGTCAGTCGTCCTATCCTTCCGTGTGGAGTCGGCCGGCTCCCCATCCCTGCAGCATCGGTACGTGTAGCTCGGTCGGATCCCCCTCCACGTAGTGTCGACTCGATGACTCTTCAAGCGGTAGCACCAAGTTCAGCAATAGCGGCGGTAGTCCGGACTACAACTTTTTAGGGACAGGAGCTTAGTACGCTACAGAAAAATACGACTAACTGGGGTACGCGTGGAAATAATGGACAATCATCAAGTGCGAAAAGAGAAGAGGTAGGAAGTAGAAGTAGAGGAAAACCTGGAACTCTATGCCGAGCTAACAAATTAGAACTGATGAAGAAGATTCTTCAATACGAACTGATTCTTCAAACTGATGACAAACTGATGAAGGTGATAAATTAATAAGCGATGGCTAAGGATTGGTCTTGTTGGAAGAACTAAAGGAGGTCATGGACCCAGAAGGCCTGTTCAAGCGGGAAAAGAAGAAGAACCAGAAAGTCCAATAGGCCTGTGGAGTCTTCCATGACACACCGTGGTGCCTATGCTACAGGACAGGTGTTACTCTTTTTGTCGTCCAATTGATCACTTCATAGGTTTCTGTGGTTTGTAATATTAATTACATAATAAAATTAAATATGTGAAGACTATAATGTAAAAATATTCACAAATAAATCTAAGATATGGTTTACAAAGCAGAGGAATCAGCCAGATTTAAAATAATTATTAACAACCAAACATTGGGTCAAGCACACACGATTGGGGGTTGTGTGGCTCGCGCGAGGCGCAAGTCGCGAGTTGTGCAGTGTCCCGAGACTCAATTAGGACTCCTGACACTGGATCGTTTAGAGTTATTTATATATTTTCTATTTAATGGAGGGCCTGAAGCGACCCTCGGTGGTGGATTATACCACCGGGGCTAGTATACGGGGTCGCTTCGAAGACTCACCTGGTCTCGGAGTGTAACTACCAAGTCCGGCAATGAGGGAATTGTGGGTCACACGTGCTAATCGAACATAGAATCTACGCGCCAGGCGTCTCACGGTGTCATCAAAAGAGCGGACACCGAGTCCTCTCCTCAAAAGACGAGAAGAGTACCTCCGGGGGACTTTACACGCGAGCTTAAGTCCCCGGTCGAGAACGCGCTGGAGCGCTTATCAATGACATCTAGCAAGGTATCCCCAAACAGGACAGACATAGGTAATCACGGGCAACACGTACGAGTTGACGATGAGGTTACCCAGTAGGGGGAAAATGGGGTTCCTGACGCAAGTACCGTTGTTCCCCCACCACCACCCCATGCCGCCTTTCGCGCGCCAAGTTCAAATATATGCCGCCTTTCGCGAGCCTAGATCACTTTCACTTTCTATCAGCTGGACCCGCAGCATCCCAAATGGACCACAGCATCCGCGAATTTCCGCGAATAAATTTTTTTATTTTTTTTATTTGATATTTTTATTTTTTTAATTAAATTGATTTGCAGTTTACGTTAGGTTAAAATGCAGTCTACTTACGTTTCACGTTAGGTTAAAATGCAAACACACACACACACACACACGTGTTATTTTTAATAAAGCTGATTTGTATATCAGGGGCGGGTGGTGGGTCAATTCTCTCTCTTTGAATGTAAATAACTATCTCTCTCCCTCCCTCTCTCTCTCTCTGCATGTTTATGTAACGGGTCTCACTCTCTCCCTACACCAATCTCGTTCTTCTGATGTGCGGTAAAGTGTTACACAATTATAATGTTACAAATATGAAAAAATATATATATATTTAAACTAGTATTTACAAAATATGTATAAATGGTACACCTATCTATCAAGTGAAAATGGATATTTGTCCGCCAGAATCTGAGACTCGAGAGAGTATGTTTGTCGTGCATGCTTTTTTTTTATTTTTAATAAAGCTGATTTGTATATCAGGGGCGGGTGGTGGGTCAATTCTCTCTCTTTGAATGTAAATAACTATCTCTCTCCCTCCCTCTCTCTCTCTCTGCATGTTTATGTAACGGGTCTCACTCTCTCCCTACACCAATCTCGTTTTTCTGATGTGCGGTAAAGTGTTACACAATTATAATGTTACAAATATGAAAAAATATATACATTTTAACTAGTATTTACAAAATATGTATAAATGGTACACCTATCTATCAAGTGAAAATGGATATTTGTCCGCCAGAATCTGAGACTCGAGAGAGTATGTTTGTCGTGCATGCTTTTTTTTTTTTTTTAATAAAGCTGATTTGTATATCAGGGGCGGGTGGTAGGTCAATTCTCTCTTTGAATGTAAATAACTATCTCTCTCCCTCCCTCTCTCTCTCTCTTTCTCTGCATGTTTATGTAAGGGGTCTCACTCTCTCTCTCTCTCTCTCTCTCTCTCTACGCCATCGGTTTTACTATGCAATTCTCTCTCTTTGAATGTAAGTAACTCTCCCTCCCCCTCTCTCTCTGTCTCTAGACACAGTTATCCATCACGATATAAACTCTCTCTCTCTCTCTCTCACACATTTGAATGTAAGTAAAACTATCTCTCTCTCCCTCACTCTCTCTCTCTCTCTCTCTCTCTCTCTACACCAATCTCGTTCTTCCAATGTGCGGTAAAGTGTTACACAATTATATCTCTCTTTGTCTCTAGACACAGTTATCGATCACGATATAAACTCTCTCTCTCTCTCTCTCTCACACACTCTCTCTCTCTCTCTCTCTCTCTCTGTGTGTTTATGTAACATCTCTCTCTCTCTCTCGCTCTCTCTCTCGCTAGCTCTCTCTCTCTCTCTTTATGTCATCGGTTTTACATAAGCATCAGTAAGTCGTGCTACTTATGGATTATTGTAATTAGCGATACTAAAATGTAATCACCAGGAAATATATTTATCGCCTACCTTGTTGTGTCCTACTTCTAATTTTGGCACATGACGGTCATTGACTGCGATTTAGAAATTAATATACACAACATATGTGCTAGCACTCTCTCTCTCTTTATGTCATCGGTTTTACAGTGATATATCATCTCTCTCTCTCTCTCGCTCGCAGACGTCGGAAGAAATTCCTAGTTTATAATGTAATTACCTGTGTGTGTGCTGTTACAGATGACTCCTCAAAAATCTGTTGTACAACATCTCTCGCTCGCAGACGTCGGAAGAAATTCCTAGTTTATAATGTAATTACCTGTGTGTGTGCTGTTACAGATGACAAATCCATACGTTAACAGCTTCACAGTAAATGTTAGCCTATTGTGTGTGTGTGCTATGTAAATTGTTTGTACATCAACGAATAATATAATCGTGATAGTTTTAATGTAATGTGTATTGTGTATTGCTGCTGCTGCTGCAAACGTCGGTAGAAATTCCTACATTCAAATAGTTGAATGCACCAATAAGGTATGATTTGAATCTTTCGGTGTAGCATTTCACATAATTTAATGTACTTTACAAATAGAGGTTTACAACGAAATAAATTAAAATAAACTATAATTTGTTTTAAATGATTAAATATATATATATATATATATATATATATATATATTTACACCACTGTATACAAACTTAAAATATAGTTTACAAACCGTTGTAATGCTTTGCATGTATGAACATGTTCCCCACCCAAACGAAATTAGAGACACCAAAAATATAACAATGTCATTAGGAAAGTCCACATTCCACTTTCATAAGGAAATAGTCACCGCTTACAGCTATGCATGTATGTACATGTCCACAACATAATTAGTGAGATATAAATGTTCATTCGCTGTGACCTACTTTCTAATTTGACACCTGACAATCATTAGCAGCGCTGACAGTAATTAGGATTAATTATGGATTAGAAAGTATTTACTCTAAAAACGGACACGCAAGCTTTCCCCCACTATCAGAGTACAATATATACACGAAGAAAATTAGTGGCAATTTCTCATTTGACCGTCTGCATGTGCTGATACATCGTGAAATCTATCACTGCATTTTTTTTTAATAGTTGAAAGACTGTTTGTATTATTGTACGTCTTACGAGTCTTCAGTATACACAACTTCTTTGGTAAGTGTACAGATTTTATTTAAACGTAAAAATTATCAAGCGCATTATTTATTGAATTTAATACATGTGTGTGTGTGTGTATGATCAAATTATTATGTCTGTTACAATTTTATTAATTTTATTGTATGTACAGATTTTATTTAAACGTAAAAATTATTCACATTAAAACATTATCAAGTGCATTATTTATTGAATTTAATACACGACTCATTCAAATAAGTAAGTGTACATGAAACATTTTGAATACGTTAATAACTGAGCATAATTTTTATTGTATGTACAGATTTTATTTAAACGTAAAAATTATTTGCATTAAAACATTATCAAGCGCATTATTATTTATTGAATTTAATACATGTGTGTGTGCGCGCGCGTGTGTGTATGATCAAATTATTATGTCTGTTTCAATTTTCTGAAATATATTCTTACCGTATTTTTATATTAATTTTATTGTATGTACAGATTTTATTTAAACGTAAAAATTATTCATATTAAAACATTATCAAGTGCATTATTTATTGAATTTAATACATGACTCATTCAAATAAGTGTATGTATGTGTGTGTGTGTGTGTGTGTGTGTGTGACCAAATTACAATTTCTGAAAATATATTCTTACTGTACTTTTTATATTACACTTCTAATTGAAGATATATTTTAGGTATAGCTGAATTTTAAGCGTGCAAGCCTTCAGTGTGCATACAACGTCCGTCATTTAAGGGTACGTGTGTGTGGACAACGCTCGCTAGTTTGTTGCAAGTAAGTATACATTATGGAGTGGGTTATACAAATAATAATAAAGTGTGTGTACTATATACATTTATTAAAATACATACACAGCTCCAAGATTATATTAAACAGTTTTTACAATTAAAAATACATACACAGCTCCAAGATTATATTGTTACAAGTATGAAAATATATCTAAACTATTATATTGTTACAAGTATGAAAATATATCTAAACTAGTATTTACAATTTAAAAAAAAAAAACATACACAGTTGCAAGATTATATTGTTACAAGTATTAAAATATATCTAAACTAGTTTTACAATTAAAATACATACACACACAGCTCCAATATTATAATGTTACAAATATGAAAATATGTATATTTAAAACTAGTATTTACAAAATTTGTATAAAATAAGACTTAAACACGTCTATGTACTGTGCTGGACAATGGCGTATATTCTACAAGCGAATCATGTAGTATCATACAGTAGGCAGTCGTCTGTGTAGGAAAATTCATTGACGATTCAAATTCTAAACGTACATCAACTGCTGAATACTTAAGCGCATCGTCTTGTCTGCTACAATCGAATACAAACAGCGGGGCTTTTGATTTGAATAATTCTGGTGTCAGTACTGGGCTGACGTCTAAACGGTGGTAATACGAACTTTGAAAACTGGCGTACATATTGTACAATAATGCAAAACGGTCTTTCCCAATATCCAAGTTTAAATTATCGTAAGGATAATACTTGTCGTTTAGAAACAGTCTCGCATTGATCACGTTACAATGATTAAATTCATCGGCGTGTGCTGTCAGTACATTCTTTCTTGCTGTCTGAAACGCTAACACAACAAAGCGTGGTTTTTCTAGCTGACTCGAGGTCTTGACAATCCAATTCTGCCTTTTAGTCTGTGGTAAGGCAGGATACTCGTGCAACTCCCAGGTCCTAAAAGGCATAGTTATCGGGTGGTCTTTCTCTATGAGTCGTAACAGTGGTAATCTGTACGCATTAACTACATGTACATAAGGCATTTTCCAGTAAACTTTATCTAGTTCAAGAACACAATTAGCAGTCGTTTGTCCGCTGCTAAAACCATAGCGTTTATGTCGGTAGATGTGCGTAGGAGTATAAGTTCTTGTTTCACGTTCAGCACGATGCGTGTATAGTCTTCTGCGAATCCCATTAGCATTTTCAGTGGTATACAAAAGTTGAATTCACCGTCATCATTCACTTTTAATATGTTCGTGGTCGGCGCCACCCAACCTGCGTTTTCCATTGCGTTACGTGTGTTGTTGTTGAGTGATAGAAAAGTTTTAATAGTTGACGTAACACCGACGTTTCTGGTATGGTCCACTACCACTCCGGCCAACTCGTAACGAATCTCTTCAAAGAGAAATGCTATAGCATTGTTCACCAGTTCCACATTCAGTGCAGTATCTGCAGCCACACTAGGGTTTTTAACCAACTTGCCTTCGATGTAGAGGAAACTTTCTGACGGCAGTGTAAAGACGTCCTGTTGTTGTATTGGCACACGTATTTCATCATTGTTTCCATATCTTGTTGTTGCGTACGGTGCGTGTGAGTGAAATGAAAAGTGTGTGATACTGTCTTCAAAGAACGGTTGCTGCTCCACAGATAATATTCCACTCGCCATGTTACTTGTTTACAACAAAACCCAGTGAAATCAGGAAACGACGGTTAACTGATGTTAATCGTTTCAGTTTCGAACCAGTACTGATGCGTTTCCTAACTGATCTTTCTTCTTCTTTCATTACTGACGACTGTGGTAGCAGCGGTGGCGAAGAAACAAAGTACAAGCCCATGTCTATAGTCGTTTTGATGTAAACGCACAGTGATGACTTCTCCGCGAAAATCTATTACGTCACCGTCCTGGTCGTGTAAAGATAATGTTATGTTGTCCAAACGACTCACATTCACAGGTAGGTATATGACGTTTGTAGGTGATTCAATTATTTTGAATCCTGGTTCGACTGACGGATAGAACGAGTGCAGCGTGTGCTCGTTTTTACCGTTCTTGTATGATCCTTGCGCTATATTACACCTTATCAGTATACTGTTCACTTTTATAATGTTAACTGTGGCGTCAGACGTGTGAGTTTTATTCGCTTCAAGCAGACGCTTTTCCTTGAAACCCAACATATCACCGATACCGCACACTGTTTGTTGAAAGTCAATATCCAGTGCACAAGTCAGTTCACATTTCAGTGTATTGTTGTTAGGACGTAGACTAATCTTTGAGTCTCCTAACTGCTTTTTGAGGAAGGCTTCTATGTCACCGATTTCATAAGCACCTGTAGGTAAAGTTATCAAGTCCCACGTTGTTCCGTCCCGTAGTACTGGAAACACATTGTTTTTTCCCTCAATCACGTTCGGTATACTGTTGTATGTAGTAAAGTCCAATAGACCTACATACCATTCGCCGTTTGTTAGTTCGAGAGGCGGGAAAAAGTCACACACAACAGCAGCAGCATTCGTACCTGTTAAGGTGACCGACAGCGAAGACATCTTGTCGCTTACTGATCACTCACGCGTTAAGAAGTCCAAACATAAATGCCCACAGATGACTGTGTGTGGTGGCTGTTCACGCTCGTAATTGTAGTAAATGTCAGTGTCGGTTCCAAAATACTGTGTCAGCTCAAGAGGTGGCTGCATATTACCATACGCATCATAGTAGTAAACTTGTTTGTTTTGCTTCTTGTAGCAAACCCAGTGCGTACCAGGTCCTTCTGCACTGTCCAGATTAACAACTGCACTCTCATTCTTCCATGGTCGTGTGTGTGGTAAAGTGTTACGCATAAAAACTCCTCTGAAATAAGGTATTTTCAAAAGTTTTGCGTACACATACAAATCACTGTCAGACAATGCACGCACTGGTATGCAAATTAGTTTTTTTGTCTGTAAGGGCGTAGGTATAGACCTGACGCTACTTTTTTATTGTTACGTTTATGCCTTGAGACTGTTTTTTTGCGTTTGCAGGTCGTTTTGCGTTTGCCCACGGATTGACGTTTAATTCCTGAACCCTTTTCTTCTTCTTTTTTCTGCAACCACTACGCGAGCTCCCTCCACCCACTGATGATTTCGCTTTCATTGCAGCGGCCACAGCTGCAGCATACGCTCTTTCACTAACACCGAAATTCCAATCTTTCACTCGTTCCCACGCTTTGTCGGCAAGAACGCGATCAGCTATACGTCTTCGACTGTTGTCTTTGTACCTTGCGTAGGCGATATCGTGTTCGCGACAGGCTTCGTCCAGCTCGTTGATTCCGCTCTCGCCACGTGCCAATCTCTCTTTGAGTTTTGTTCCAGGTCCACAGAATCGGTAGCCGGGTAGGTGTAATTCTACTGGTAATGCGTCCACCGCTCGATTAATCAAAGTAGGTACTGACGAAACGATAGCGGGCACAGTGTTTTTAAGTATTTTTCCAATTACACCACGCCCCATTCTTTTCTTACGAAGTACGTGCATTCTTGTAAACAGATCTCCAATCCTTGATTTCCGTTTCCGTATCGAGAACGTCTATTAAACGTCCCACCTCTTCAATATATTCAGACAGGACTGAACGCTGTGTCGCGCTGTCTTGATATTTATAGACAAACTTTATTAGATTGATTATATGAGCGTGAAATACCTGAGTGACCTTGTACAATTCGGTCTTTATATGTAATTTTAATTCGTGCATTTGTCGTACAGTGACTGCGTCTTTGTCATTGACACCGTTCGCTATATTCGTAATTTTTCTTCCGGCAGCGTAGAAAGCATCGCTTTGCAAACTGATTGTGTGTGCGTGTAAAAATTCCAAATTCACTGCGTCTTTGAAGTCAACAGGCGCTTGCACACGCGTTAGTCGACAGTCATTAACGATTACGTTACCTGCACGATCTTTTTTCAAACTCTTCTCGTCTACGTATCGTTTTGTGGCTGCATCTCTTGATTTAAGCGGATCGTTTAGCATTATTATTCGATGATCTTTTGCATCTACGGTAGCGTCGTCGTTCTTGTACTGTAAGCATGCGTCCTTTACGTACTGTAAAGAAACAACATCGTGCAGCTCTTCAGGATCACCCAAGTTGCGTATCTTTTTGTTTCTCACATCAAAGTGACCGTCGTTAGTCACTCCTAAACCGATATCCTCACGCAGACTTCGATGAGTTTCTTTTCGCACTCTTACAGCGCTGTCGTGTCTACCGAACTTGTCTACACTCATATTTATGAAGAACTGGTGGTTATAGAACGGTGCGTCTGCCTTTATATGATAATGCCGGCTTCACGTAATTCTTCCAATATCGAAACGATTTCATTCCTATGACCAGTATGGCCACTATTTTGAGACGCCATTAACAGTCTCAATCTATTAACCAACTCGTTAGGATCATCCCAATGCACGTAATCGATTGCAGTGTTCGGTTTCATCTCCATATAGCCACTCCCTGTACGTTTTCGTGCACTCGATGCAAACAATTTAGATATTACTAGTCGGTACTTGACGCCACTGTTACTGTTTATTCGTGTATTGTGTTTATATTTTTGTTTGTGTCCGTTGGTTGCTTGTAGTATGGACTTATATTTCCTCATATCGTCCTTATTGTATTTTTTCGGTAGTTTCATAAACAAAAGTTCATACAGACCAGGCGTACCCTCGTAAATTTTTCCTTTGACGTGAAAGTTGTCGTTATCATCGATTTTCACATTTGAATCACCTATCATAAATTTACCACCTTCGTATCGAACACCATACATACGATCTATAATCCGTTTACAGTCCGCCGATTCGCACAAACGCATATATTTGTTTGCTAATGAATCGTCGCTGAAATGTGAAGTGTTAGGGTTCCCGGCGTCCTCGTCACTGAAATGAGAAGCGTTATGACTTTGCATGTCACTTTCGTTTTCTGTTATTACGTGTTGTGTAGGCTCTTCTTGTTTATCTGCTGCTTCTCCTCCTCCTCCTCCTCCTCCTCCTCCTCCTCCTCCTCCTCCTCCTCCTCCATCATATCACCACTTAACTTTCGTGAAATAGCTTCTAACGGTCCCAGAATCGGTCTGTAATTTTTTCTAAACTTCTCGTCACCTTCTCTGATACCATGTTGTAATGCATGATATTTTTTCCTTATGTTGTCGCTTATCGTATCTATATCATACGTAAGTCGTTCCTCCTTATTCATCGCCACCGCGTGTTAGCAAGAGGACTGATTACATTACTACAGTGCAACCACTTTTATAACATCTCTTTTCAGTCATCTACATATGTGCATTTGAATTATTTGCGCATGCGCATAACAGCTTTTTTAGTACAGTTGCACACACACATCAACGCTTGCACTATATATATAACCGGTGAACTTCGCAACGGTGTCTTACTTACAACTCGTTCGTGTTGGTGAACACTACTGCGCTACAAATTGTATATTACAAATTGATATTCTAATTTACTTTGTGTGTGATATAAAGCGTTTAAGATACACTAACATAATACCAGCGTTATAACAGTTTCTTTGTTTTTCAGTATTCACTCTCTCGTCTGAATATCATCATCATCATGTCTGACCTTCAGCAGAATCCTGAACAACAACATCAGCAGGAACAGGAACATCCTCAACAAGGTAAAAATTTTTAAATACCAATTGTCTCTCTCTCTCTATAATTATGTAGCAAACCAAATTTGTTTGATATGAATTAACATATGATTCAACTCTGTCTAACATGTATAAGATAGTCTCTTGACGTTGTTTAGAAATTGATATGGCGGAGAAAATGTTTTATGTTCTGACATAGGTTTGTCACCTTCTCCCCAATGTATTGTCTCTTGACATCGTTTAGAAATTGACATGACGGAGAAAATTTTTCATGTTCCACCATAGGTATGTCACCTTCTCTCCAATGAACTAATTCAATTCCGCAACAAAAGCATTTAACTCTATCGTCTATGAATGACATACTATGTCCACAAACATCATAATTTAGCGGATAGTAGTAAAACCCAGCAAACGCTAACTCGTCGGGGCTGACAAACGTCACTTCCCAATACTTGAACGATTTTCTTCTTTCACTTTCAATGCTAAATCAGGAGTCGCTGCCACCTTTACAGTTTACAATAAACTAACGTATTACTAACGTGTACTATCTATTTATTTATTTACAACAAACATGAATTTGTGTGTGTGTGTGTGTGTGTGTTATTCATCATTCCTATTAGCTAATACATGTGTTTCTATTGTTTCAGTTATGACACGATTTTATATTGTGCGAAACACCAGTGGTAGAGGATCCCTCACAACATTTAATTACCTGCCTGTGTACACGGACACAGGAGATCAAAATATATTACCAATAATGACTGAGGTGCGACCTTTATTGTGCAAGGATATTCTGGCAGAACAAGCACGTTTACGCAGTATCAAATGGCATATTGCGTGCAGGATACGTTTCACTAAAACTGTGTTAGATGGTGACAGCGGCGAAGAAAAAGAGGTAACCAAAGACGCCGTCATCCACGGACGTTGTCTTACGTTGCTCACGGACGACAACGACGAGTTAAACTGTCTACTCGATGAATCCTACGATAAAATCATGAATAGCATATCCAATTTTACCCGTGACGGGAGCGGATGGTCGGTGGATGCTGTACTGAAGCTGGAACTGGTTGTTGGACGGTACCGGCCTCTAGCAGCGTCCTCCTACCTTCCAACCCCGCGAAAACTCTCACTCACCAAGGCAGTAGTCAACATCAAGAACCCCCAAGATGAAATGTGTTTTCTATTGTCCGTACTAGCCCACATACACCCTCAAGTAAGAGATAAAGAACGTGTTTCAAAATACACCTCATTCATAAACACAATAAATATGTCCGGTATCGAGTACCCTGTTTCTATAAACTCACTTTCTAAATTTGAAGCACAGAATCCCGACATTTCTATAAACGTTTTCGGCTACGAGATAGAAGACAATATCAGAAACGAATCAAAAAATGAGGTTTATCCGTTAAGAATTACCCCCAATAAGGACAGATTACATCATGTTAATCTTTTACTTCTGTCCGATACAAATAGCCGAAAACACTACTGTCTTATCAGTAGCATTAATAAATTGTTATTTTCCCTTACAAAACACAAAGAAAAATCATTTTACTGCGACTACTGCCTGCATCGTTTCTCCACAGAACATGGTCTGTCCGATCATCTCCCCTACTGCACACCTTATGGTGAACAGAAAACCAAAATGCCCACAGAGGAGGAGAAGTTTATGTCATTTAAAAATTACGCGCACTGTCTTAAAGTACCCTTTACCGTCTACGCCGACTTTGAGTCCCTCATCACTCCGCTTCAATCGTGTTCACCTGGTAACAACGTCCCGACGACAGTGCACGAGTTAGGTGAATTCTACTCAGTTGATAGCAACGCTGCCCGTCAGAAAATAACTTCTCCTCCTGTATCGTCCACATCATACGAAGCGATGCATATTCCGTCAGGTTTCTCCTATGCTATCGTCGATCACACACACAGCCTCTGGAGAGAGGCTAAAGTTTATCGGGGTGAAAACGTCGTAGACACTTTCTTCTCGTGGTTGATGAAAGACGCCGAGGATATGATGAAGGTAGTACGACATAACGTACAATTAATTATGTCCGATGATGACAATGTTGCGTTCACTAACGCCACCGTTTGTTATTTGTGTGAGCGCCCTTTGACAGACGATGACAAGGTACGCAATCATTGTCATCTTACGGGGAAATTCTTGGGGGCAGCCCACAATAGCTGTAATCTAAGCTACAAGATGCCTCGTCATATCCCCGTCTTCTTTCACAACCTTCGTGGCTACGACTGTCACCATTTAATGTAGGGTTTAGGAAAATATAAGGACCAACGCGTATCCTGCATTGCAACATCTAGTGAGCGTTACGTGTCGTTCTCCCTGGGTCCCTTGCGTTTCGTAGACTCCTTTCAATTTCTTAATCGCTCTCTGGACACACTCGTTACCAATCTGTCCACGTCCGGGAGCCAATTTCCTTTGCTCAGAGAGGAAATGCTTAGACGGGGTTTCGACGAACAGACCAATCTGCTCGTACGCAAGGGGGTATACCCTTACGAGTACGTTGACAGCATTGATCGGTTCAACGAAACAAGTCTACCCGCTCGTGAACACTTTGATAACCGGTTGATGGAATCGTCTATTTCGGACGCAGATTACGAGCACGCACAAAACGTGTGGAGTGCATTCAATCTGCGTACGTTTGGAGATTACCATGATTTGTATTTGTTGACAGACGTAATGCTGCTGGCCGATGTCTTTGAAAGTTTTCGAGACATGGCCTTACGTGATTACTGCTTGGACCCGTGTCATTTTTACTCGCTTCCCGGACTCGCTTGGAACGCGATGCTAAAAATGACAGGGGTCGAATTAGAGCTGTTGACAGAGATAAATCAACATCTGTTCGTCGAGTCTGGGGTCCGCGGAGGCTGCGCGATGATATCCAACCGTCATGCAGTCGCTAACAACCCTTTGATTCCAGATCAGTACGATGTTTCGAAACCGACCTCCTTCATTCTGTATACGGACTGTAACAATTTATACGGTGCAGCCATGTCGCAACCTCTCCCTTACGCAGACTTCCGATGGCTCGATCGTAACGAAATCGAGTCCTTGGACGTACGTAATGTGAGTGATGATTCCGACATCGGGTACATCCTCGAAGTCGACCTACACTATCCTAATACCTTACACGACCTGCATTCCGACTACCCGCTTGCACCTGTGCGCCAGCGCGTAACACCCGATATCCTTTCTCCCTTTTCCAAACGTTTACACGAGAGTATATACAGATCATCGTATAACGAATCAGGGTCATCCGTAGAGAAGTTGTTAACAACTTTGGAGGACAAACAAAATTACGTTCTCCATTATCGAAATTTGAAATTGTATTTAAGTCTTGGCTTAGAGCTGAAAGCGACTCATAGGGTGTTGTGTTTTAAGCAAAGCGCTTGGTTGAAACCGTTTATCGATTTCAACACCCGCAAGAGGCAAGCAGCCGTCAACAGCTTTGAAAAAGACCTTTTCAAACTGATGAACAACGCCGTATACGGTAAGTCGCTGGAGAACGTACGGAAACATATAGACTTTGAACTAGTCTCGGATGAACGACGGCTTCAAAAACTAGTTTCCACACCTAGGCTAAAACGTATGATTCGTTATACGAACGATTTGGTGGGGCTCTCACTCCGTAAAAAATCCATTGTTCTTTCTCGTCCCGTGTATGTCGGCTTCACGGTGCTTGACGTTAGCAAAACAATAATGTACGACTTTCATTATCGTTATGCTGTCGCCAAGTACGGTCGCAACGTTAAATTGTTAATGACTGATACAGACAGTCTGATGTATAGTATTCAAACATCAGACTTGTATGCAGATATGAAGAAGGACCTACACGTTTTTGACACATCGGATTACCCTACGTCTCATCCTTGTTATAGCCTTAAGAACAAAAAGGTTGTTGGACTGTTCAAGGATGAAACGTGTGGTCGTCCTATTAGAGAATTCGTGGGTCTCCGAGCGAAATGTTATTCGTTCCTTGTGGCCCATGAAGATCCTACCAAAGAGTGTCAAAAACGTGTATGTAAAGGTGTGCCTCGAGTTGCGATTAAGAGGAGTCTACGACACGATATGTATCGCAAGTGTCTCACTGATCATTGTCAGTTTTCTGCTAGTGCGCTTTGTTTACGTAGCGATCATCATACGCTGTACACGATGCGCGTAAATAAGCAAGCGTTGTCACCGTATGATGATAAGCGCTATATACTAGACAATGGTCATGATACGCTTGCATACGGTCATTATCGAATACGACGCATCAACATGGAGAACGATGATGACGACGACACCTCCCCACCTGCTAAAAAAATTCGTCTCCATGTATAGTACCCCCTCAACACTTGTTTCTTTCGTCAGTTGATGTCTCTCGGTGCTTCAGTCCAGACGTCTGTAAACGTAAGTTCACATATTAATATCGCAACGATATTTGTGTGTTTAAACATAATATATATATAGAGTTTGTAATGTGTGATTTCTTTGTCTTACAGTATTATGGATAACACTGCAGTTATAATTGACTTCCAGTGCTTTTTCGATGACAACGGAAAATATATTGTGAAGGAACGTCAATCATGGACGTTCTGAGATTTGCTGGTAGACATTGGATTTTCACTCTGCCTGCTACATCCGTTACGAATCCAAAATACACTAGGACAAACCACTAGTTAACGTCAAATTATCATAGACTTAGATGGAGCGAAGGAGAGACACCGTATGACAATCTTGTTTCATTGTTAACATCACATACACGTATATATAAATATGTGTTTGTGAAGGGTTTTGAGAAAAAACGTTTTTCATGCATATCAAACCCAAAGAACTACATTTAGTGTATTGAGGGACTAGGAATCAAACAACGCAGGTGGAGATTGTGTCCTAACGTCGTAAGTAGCAATCGTGTTACAAACAATTTATTGATGTGTGTGTGTGTGTGTGTGTGTGTGTGTGTGTGTGTGTGTGTGTGTGTGTGTGTGTGTGTGTGTGTGTGTGTGTGTGTGTGTGTGTGTGTGTGTGTGTGTGTGTGTGTGTGCAAAAGTTTCGTTGAATAATAGTTGGTTCGATTAGAAATTATTTGAAAGTACATTAACTTTATGTGATAAATGTATCATTGATTCTAAGCAGTATTTACAAATTTCCATTGAATAATATTTGGTTGATTAGAAATTATTTGAAAGTACATTAACTTATGAAAATGACACATACTTGAAAAAGTTTACTTACTTAACGCATTTGATTCTTTCTTTCCACTGACTGTGTGTGTGTGTGTGTGTGTGTGTGTGTGTGTATGCATGTGATAATTGAATATTTATCGTATCAGTGATTCTAATATCGACTGTATTGTTATGTTACAGATAAACTTCCTTGTGAACTGTATCTACAGCCGTGAAATTATTATTTAAAAATCTTACAATGTCAAAAATTATTATTATTAATATTGTATTTATTTTATATAACAGTGTTTGTTTGTGATATATATATATATATAATATAACAATGTTTGTTTGTGATATATATATATTTAATCAATGTAAAATGTATTTTTGAATAATTGTATTACAGCGGTTTGTAAACTATATTTTAAGTTTGTGTACAGTGTTGTAAATATATATTTAATCATTTAAAACAAATTATGGTTTATTTTAATTTATTTCGTTATAAACCTCTGAACATGCATGCAATTATTTGTATAGTAATCAGAAATGTGTGAGAGAGAGAGAGAGAGAGCGAGAGAGAGACAATTTAATAGTTTGAATTTCCTACCACAGCGGTAAAAACTATATTTTTTTAAGTCGCAGGTTGTATCTTGCAATCACGAAAATTATTATTTATTTAAACTGATAATTGTTTTATTAAAATCTTACAATGACGAAATATTATTATTTCATTGTTTACGATATATATTTAATTAATGCAAAAATGAATTTTTAAAATTACAATGGTCTGTAAACCATATTTAAGTTTGTGTACAGTGACAGCGTAATCGCTTTGAATAAGGGAATTCTTGTCAACGTTTGCAGCGAGAGAGATACATACACAATGTGTGTGTGTGTGTGTGTGTGTGTGTGTGTGTGTGTGTGTGTGTGTGTGTGTGTGTGTGTGTGTGTGTGTGTGTGTGTGTGTGTGTGTGTGTACACAAAACTTTTGAAAATACCTTATTTCAAGGAGATTTTTTATGCGTAACACTTTACCATACAGACTTGGCAGAACCGAGATTGGCGTAGAGAGACACCCGTTACATAAACACACACAGTGAGAGATGCAACAGGCAACAGTAATCTACTTAATGTGTATGTGTGTGCGAGAGAGAGAGAGAGGGAGGGAGAGAGAGATAGTTTTACTTACATTCAAATGTGTGAGAGAGTTTATATCGTGATGGATAACTGTGTCTAGAGACAGAGAGAGAGGGAGGGAGAGTTACTTACATTCAAAGAGAGAGAATTGCATAGTAAAACCGATGGCGTAGAGAGAGAGAGAGAAAGAGTTTATATCGTGATGGATAACTGTGTCTAGAGACAGAGAGAGAGGGGGAGGGAGAGTTACTTACATTCAAAGAGAGAGAATTGCATAGTAAAACCGATGGCGTAGAGAGAGAGAGAGAGAGAGAGTGAGACCCCTTACATAAACATGCAGAGAAAGAGAGAGAGAGAGGGAGGGAGAGAGATAGTTATTTACATTCAAAGAGAGAATTGACCTACCACCCGCCCCTGATATACAAATCAGCTTTATTAAAAATAAAAAAAAAGCATGCACGACAAACATACTCTCTCGAGTCTCAGATTCTGGCGGACAAATATCCATTTTCACTTGATAGATAGGTGTACCATTTATACATATTTTGTAAATACTAGTTTAAATATATATATTTTTTCATATTTGTAACATTATAATTGTGTAACACTTTACCGCACATCAGAAGAACGTGTAGGGAGAGAGTGAGACCCGTTACATAAACATGCAGAGAGAGAGAGAGGGAGGGAGAGAGATAGTTATTTACATTCAAAGAGAGAGAATTGACCCACCACCCGCCCCTGATATACAAATCAGCTTTATTAAAAATAAAAAAAAAAGCATGCACGACAAACATACTCTCTCGAGTCTCAGATTCTGGCGGACAAATATCCATTTTCACTTGATAGATAGGTGTACCATTTATACATATTTTGTAAATACTAGTTTAAATATATATATTTTTTTTCATATTTGTAACATTATAATTGTGTAACACTTTACCGCACATCAGAAGAACGAGATTGGTGTAGGGAGAGAGTGAGACCCGTTACATAAACATGCAGAGAGAGAGAGAGAGAGAGAGAGAGGGAGGGAGAGAGATAGTTATTTACATTCAAAGAGAGAATTGACCCACCACCCACCCCTGATATACAAATCAGCTTTATTAAAAATAAAAAATAAAAAATTATATTCACGACAAACATACTCTCTCGAGTCTCAGATTCTGGCGGACAAATATCCATTTTCACTTGATAGATAGGTGTACCATTTATACATATTTTGTAAATACTAGTTTAAATATATATATTTTTTCATATTTGTAACATTATAATTGTGTAACACTTTACCGCACATTGGAAGAACGAGATTGGTGTAGAGAGAGAGAGAGACCCGTTACATAAACATGCAGAGAGAGAGAGAGGGAGGGAGAGAGATAGTTATTTACATTCAAAGAGAGAGAATTGACCCACCACCCGCCCCTGATATACAAATCAGCTTTATTAAAAATAACACGTGTGTGTGTGTGTGTGTGTGTGTGTGTGTGTGTGTGTGTGTGTGTGTGTGTGTGTGTGTGTGTGTGTGTGTGTGTGTGTGTGTGTGTGTGTGTGTGTGTTTGCATTTTAACCTAACGTGAAACGTAAGTAGACTGCATTTTAACCTAACGTAAACTGCAAATCAATTTAATTAAAAAAATAAAAATATCAAATTAAAAAAATAAAAAAATTTATTCGCGGAAATTCGCGGATGCTGTGGTCCATTTGGGATGCTGCGGGTCCAGCTGATAGAAAGTGAAAGTGATCTACGCTCGCGAAAGGCGGCATATATTCGCGGATATGCAAATCAATTTAAAAAAAAAATAAAAATATCAAATTAAAAAAATAAAAAAATTTATTCGCGGAAATTCGCGGATGCTGTGGTCCATTTGGGATGCTGCGGGTCCAGCTGATAGAAAGTGAAAGTGATCTAGGCTCGCGAAAGGCGGCATATATTTGAACTTGGCGCGCGAAAGGCGGCATGGGGTGGTGGTGGGGGAATAACGGTACTTGCGTCAGGAACCCCATTTTCCCCCTACTCCCAGCCGGGGGGTCATTGCCGGATTTGAAAGCACGGGCCAGAGTCTACTGAGTTGCGCCGAAGCGCGTTGGGATGTATTGTGTATGGGTTCGCCAGGTGAGTCGGGAGTCCACGTGGATCCCGAGGTACTTGACGCTATTGGTCCAGGGCACCTCGACGGGGCCTACTTTAAGCGGCCGAGGCCGCTTGCGTCTGCGCCAGAATATTACCACGGCACTCTTGAAAGCGTTGACGGCAACTCTCCAGTCATCGGCCCACCCGACATACGCGTCGAGTTGGCGCTGGAGCTTGATTGCCGCATAACTTGCGTTCGGCTCTGAGGCAAAAGCCGCAGTGTCGTCCGCGAACAGCAAAAATCTTACTCCAGGAACTCGGAGCGTGTCGTTGACAAACAGCGAGAACAGGAGAGCTCCAAGTACACTTCCCTGAGGGACACCAGCGGTAATACGCCTCTCCGAAGAGAGAACGTGGTCTACTCTCACTCGGAAGCTACGGTCTCGCAGAAAGCTGCCGATCAAATGAACGTAGCAATCTGGGAGAAGGACTTCCGTTAGTTTATAAAGGACACCCTCGTGCCACACGCGGTCGAAGGCTTTCTCTGCGTCTAGGAAGATCGCAGTCGTCTGTTTGCCCTGGCAGCCAGCCTCGATAATGCATTCCACGAGTCTCATCAGTTGATGAGTCGAGGAGTGCAGCTCATAAAAGACGAACTGTTCGGGGATCAGCACGACCAGTCTTTCTACATGGTCGCGGATCCTACGCTGGATCAAACGCTCGAAAACCTTAGACGTCGCGGACAAGAGGCTAATGGGTCTGAGGTTTTCCGCGCGAGAAGAATTCTTTCCCGGCTTGGGTATCACTATAACTGTAGCCGTTTTCCATTTCGCTGTAAAGTAGGCCAGCCTGAGATGGACAGTGAACAGTTCAGAGAGGAACCGTATTCCTCGCTCCGAAAGGCGGTGGAGTGCGGAATTCATGACTCAGTCAGGACCGGGCCCCTTCCGGGGCTTGAGCTGAACTATCTTCTCACAGACCTCTTCCGGCTGGACTGTGATACCGGCCGATAGAAAGAGCTCTAGCTCGCGGCAGATTCGCTCAGTGAAGGCCGGGTTCTTGGATGGGTTGGGAGCGAACTGACTCCCGAAACTGTCAGCCAAGAACTCTGCCTTCTCGAGGGGGCGTCCAAGGGATTGACCGCCGGTTCCTTCCTGTGCGGAAAGAGGTGCGCGTTTACGCTTTCCCGTTAGGGCACTGGGAATCCGCCAGACATTACGGTTCTCGGCAGGGCCATCTATCTGTGCTACAGCTAGCTCCCAGTTACGTCTACGGAACGCCAGCATGTCACGACACAACTTGCCGGTCGCTCTGTTAAACGCAGCCTTGTCGGCCGGGTCACGAGTCCTCTGCCAGCGTCTCCGGAGGCGATTCCGCTCGCAAGCGAGTTAAGACACCTCTTCGGGGATCCAATGATAGTCGGGCGTGAGCCCCGACTTCATCCGGGAGGACATGTCTACCGCCAAGACTACGGCTGTGTCGAATAAGGCAACAGCCTCGTCGACATGCTGGGTAGTGTCGAATGGTATATGCTCAGGTAGGCGGCCACTAAACGCCGGGCCAAAGCGTTCCCACTCGATTACCCGCCGCTCGTCGAGGACGGTAGAGTGCTGGGTAGCTAGATGCACACTGATGGGGCAATGGTCCGAGGACAGTTCCGAAATGACGGAGACGTGGACCGGGCAATAAACGCGCCTGACCGCAGCAATGTCCAGTACGTCAGGGCGGGAATTAGCTCTCGGGGGATAGTAAGTAGGCCCGGTAGGGCCCATGACTGTGACCCGAACCGCATCAGCGTACTTGCGTAAGCGGGCCCCGTGTGGGTTCACCAATCGGCTTCCCCAGTCAGGGTGTTTACAGTCAGGTCGCCCGCCAGGACTACCCTCCTGTGTGCGCCAAAGACGGTCTCCAGATCGTTCGACAGGAGCTCCGTTTGTGGAGGCTTGTATGCGGGAACCACGAGTAGACCGCCGAGAGCACCATGGAGCTCAACCGCGGTGCACTCGAGGTTCTGCCGCTGAGGCAGGACAACGCGGTGATGGCGAAGAGACGCCTTCACCGCGATGGCGGTGCCCCCTCCAGCGCGATCCGACCGGTCGTCCCGGTAGCACACGTAGTTGGGTAGTCGGAATCGACGATGCGGGGTCAGGTGCGTCTCACCAAGAAGAAGCACATCGGGCTTGTGACGAGCAACGAACTTTAAGAGCTCAGAATGCCGGGAAACGAGACCGTTGGCGTTCCACGCCACGAGCTCGAGGTCTCGCTTGAGGGATTGCCGTGGTTCGTTGTTCATAACAGACCGATAACACGGCAGGCTTCCACCAAGAGGAGGAACTTGTCTTGGGGCGAGGCTCTTGCCAAGCGTTCGTTGATGATTAGGAAAGTCTGGGCTACTTTCTGCAAGTCGTAGCTTGCTAGAAAGTCGGAGACGACGGCGAGATCATCGGAAGATGTTTGTGGAGAACGCTTGGCGGCTGCTGCATAGCTGCGGCGCTACGGGGCGAAGCGGTGGAAGCCTTGGGGGCAGGTTCTGGAGCGGGTGGTCGCTCTGGCGTTTGGCGGACAGGCTTGGGTCCAGTGGCAGGTAAAGGCTGGCCCGTGTTCTTGGCCTGAGGTCTTTTATCTTTCTTGCCTGCTCTGGGGTAGCGAGGCTTGGGTGGCGGCGGCAGTGGAGGATCAAGTTCCTCGTCTTCCTGCGGTAACGAGACTTTAGCATACGCGGGCGCGACTTCAGGTGTGGCCTGTTTAGTTTTACTCGGGCTCACTGCACTAGGTGTTTTCGAAACCGGAGCAGACCTTGGGGCTGGTTTCCGTGCCACAGGCTCAGAGGCTTTGGCCGATGTTACTGGCTGAACAACATGACGAGGCCTGGGCTGGACCGGCTTTACTAATTTGTCCAGCTGCTCTTTGTAAATAGGACAGCGCTTGTTATTTGCAGCATGGGCGCCTCCACAGTTTATGCAGTACCTGTAATTGTCAGGAACAGCGCAGGCCTGCGTTAAGTGGTTGAGTCCGCATCGGACGCTGGTCGGCGCGTTCCGACAAGCAAAGCTGCTGTGGCCGTACCTCTGACACCTGTGGCATTGGGAAATCTTCCCGGTCTGACGGCAGGGCTCTACGCTAACGCAGAGTCTGAACAGCCGTTTCAACTCTAATAAGGCCTGGGTGGGTTCGCCCTTCTCCACCTGGAGTCTGATTAGAGGCAGGGGTCGACGCGAGCCGTAGGTTGTGTATAACCGAGAGGCTGCCACAACCTTGTAGCCCATGTCGCGCAGTTCGTCTAGAACAACCTGCGGATCGGCCTGTATGTCTAGCCCTCGAATAACGATGGCTACAGGCTTGATGCAGTTGACAGTGTAGGTCTGGAACTGGAACTATTCTTGTTTCAGCCACTGGATCACTCCGAAGTGATCGGATACGCTGCGGCAGGTGACGCGTACAGTCTCACTCGCTTGGAGCTTGACAGAAGCGTTATCTGTCAGCGCAACGACCTTACGAAGTCGGCGACTAAAGCCGATGATGTCATTGACGTTCGTAATGAAAATCGGCGGGATCCATCCTTCGGAGGTGCGGCTAGGCGCAACCTCAGCGGAGGCTTGGAATGCCGCCGAGTCCGTAGCCGAACTCAAGGAAGCCAGTGAGGGAGACTTCCTCGGCTTGCCACCGTGCCTTACTACCACCCAGTCGGTGGAAGCCGAGGTCTCCATGTCGGGGGAGTCAGACTCCGGTGGAGGAATAGGGCTGCCTGGCCGGCTAGCGGCCGTACAGTCGGAATTTCCGGCCCTTGGGGTCATTGGTGGGTTCGCCCTTCTCCACCTGGAGTCTGATTAGAGGCAGGGGCCGACGCGAGCCGTAGGTTGTGTATAACCGAGAGGCTGCCACAACCTTGTAGCCCGTGTCGTTACACGGAGATAAGTCTGGACTGTAAAGAGGGTGTTCAAGAGGTGTCCAGTGAATTTCAATGAGTTTATTGCGAGTTTGAGCTGCAGTATGCGGCCGTGCGTTGTCATGGAGAAGCAGAACGTCACGAATTGATTGCTGGCGTCGTTTGTTGCAACAAGCGGCCCTAACGTCATCCAGCAGCTGGCAGTAGTATGCCACATTCACCATCTTTCGGTCATGAAGGAAATCAATCAGCAACATACCTCTTGAGTCCCAAAACACAGTTGCCAGAACTTTCCCTGCTGACAGGCGAGTTTTGGCCTTGACCGACGCCCCCTTTCCACTTTTCCACCACTTGCGTTCTCCACTCCATCACGACCGCTTCGAAATTTTTTGGCCCAATCAAACACTTGTGTTCTTGATAGAGTAGCGTCTCCAAACTGTGCCTGGAGTCTGGTCAAAATCTCAGCTGATTTGACCCCTTCATTGGCGAGAAATCGGATAATTACCCGTTGCGCAATAGACGAAGGCATCTCGTGCTCAGACATTGTGCTACTGATGCGGGAACGTGTTCTGCTGGCATGGTTGGGCGTTCCCTCACCACCACACGTCCCCACCTAACTACCTCAAGCGCCCCACCCCACTCACTCCACTTTCTGAATCCACACGTAAAAATTCCGGTTTATATTTCAATGACCATCGTAAATGCATAATATTGAATTCAAAGAAATAGATCATAATTTCAAATGACCCAAATCTAGGGATAAAAAGTTTAAAATAATTATTGATGAAGTTTAAAATAAAATTAAATAAAATTTAAAATTTCAACACTAATTGACTATGAAAGTCAAAGGGAATTTTTTTTTTGATTTGTCGATTGGTTGAATTAGTTGAACTAGACTACATTCTATAAAATCGCCATATGATCCAGTTTTACATTACAATTCATCTTTTTCTTCTCTGCACTGAAGATTCACAATCATGAATGAAATGATTCTCTGCGCTTTACGATATGAAGATTTTTGTGAACGTTCACTTAAGTCCGGCCTCAGGTTTTACATAAATCAACACTAGGTTTCTTCCTTCTCTTCTTCAATCCTTGAACTGATTTAAATTTTAGGCTGTTATGAAGTAATGAAGTAGTATTTGTTTCAAAGACATATACAGTCAGGGGCGGCTTAAGGCCCGTGCGATCCGTGCGCCCGCACGGGGCGCCGACGCTGGGGGGGCGCCAAAATGGGTTATTATAAAAAATCTAATGCGAACGCCGAACCTGCTGCGACGTTTATCAATTTGCTATACGGATGAAAAAAAATATTATTGTACCAAAAAAACCCACAAAAAATTAAGGATTACATTAAAATGCCTTGAAGTATGCGCAGAACAAATAATGATCTCAAACACAAACACAAACACAAACGATACAGTTCAACCGCTCCCTTCCTACCGCATAACCAACTTCCGCGCGCCACCTACCCTCCCCTCCCTTAAACAAGACATTTGGACTCGTCCAGGGCGCCATCACTGGCACTGCAAAACAAAGCGTGATTCACCTGTCAGTCCGAATCGGATCACAGGGGCGGTCAGCGTCTGTTTATACTGTGTGTGTTAGATGTTAGAAGCCCATGTGTGTAAAGTCATTTTCTTAAGTGCGGAGTTAGTGAAATATTAGTGTGAAATACATTTAAACATAAAACACGTCAGATAAAAAGAAACATTCTGGGTCATACTACAGGAAAAGAAGAACAAAACAAAGTCTTGATGAAGAAAACCAAGCGGCTGGCTTGAAAAAGTTTTTGTCAGGAAATAAAAGCATTGCTTCGAGTTGTTCTTCATCAACAATGACAACAGAGCCAGAGCCTGAAGTCATTGAAAAAAACCCTGAAGCCAATTTAAACAAAATGGTTTTGAAAACTGAGGCGAATTTAAATGAAATGGGTCTGGAACTGAGGCAAATGAAAATGAAATGGATTTGGAAGTTTTCGGGAATTCACCAGGACCCTCTTTAAGTGAGGTACGTTTTATTTATTAGACTAAAAAATTATACTATTATACTCGTATTAATTTATTAAAAAATTAGTGGACGAACACTTATTATCCGTAAATTACAAAAAAAGCTTATATATGACCTTTTCTCCAACTGCTAGAACCCAGCCGGTGAATTTAAATCCTTTACTAATTCATTCGCCTAGCTGTAGCTTGTTGACAACCGTAACCTGCCAATGCCCTGTTCTGAATAGAACAAAGGAGGCAAAATATTTAGATGTTTTAATAAGACATTTAATATTTAAATCCTACAAAATAAGCAAATTGAGAAATATTGAAATTTCTAGACTAGTTTATTTTGCATATGCCCAGTCTGTTTTACAATACGGAATATTGATATAGGGTGGTGCATCAAACACTTACTTAGGCTAAATAAAATATTTATGATCCAGAAACAAATAATAAAGGCTACCTTGGGTAAAAATATGTTTTATCCCAGCAATAATCTTTTCTCGGAATTTAAGGTACTAACAATAAAACAATTATATATAAAAAATTTATTACTCTTCATTAATAAAAATAAAAACCTTTTTGTTGCTCGAACGTTATCTTACAACATTCGACAACCAGGCTTTGAAACTTATAAAACAAATATCGAAATATATCTGCATGTAGAAGACAATTCATATATACTTCCAATAAATTAATAAACTTAATACCAAATGAATTTATTCATACACTACTTACGACTAATCTAAGAAATGAAATGGATAAATGGATTGTAATAAATAATAACTTATTAATATTTTAATCACTAAGTATTTTAAAGTTTTCCTACTCTGAAATTCCGGTGACAATATACCTATCAAAGTCTTCAGCTTAACCTGTACACATTGTGGTAGCATTTCCATATAGTGATATTGGGTGTCTTTATTTGCATTTATTGTTTTTGTTTTTTCATTATACATTTTTCTTAAAGGTACTTTTCTTTTACATATATCATTTATATATCAGGCTTTTTTCTTTATTTATTGTATTATATTTTTTTAAGAATGTGATATTCTACATATAAAAACTATTATTGTAACTCATACCCACGCGCAGACTACGGTCTTTGTGGGTATTTCTCATCGCCATATTTTATATAAATATTACTATTTTTGTATGTATTATGAAACAAGGAGATGAATAAAGATTTGATTTGATTTGATTTGTGTTACTGCACGATTATATTCAACAACTGTGAGCTATTCATATCTATCTTTTTTATTTGTACCTATTATAATGGTATACTTTTCATGTAGCTTCATATGCAAATTGTTCGTCATGAAATGCAAAGCAAGTTGTATTTATAACTTATACCCATACTTTTTTTCAGCTTCCTGCAGAAAATGTCCAAATAGGCCTATCACACGACCTCGGTGAATGGCCAGAACATATAACCGACACAGAACGCCAAATATTGGTTCAACGTGGTCCTCAACAAGTTTATAACATAGATTTCCCAGTAAATGAAGATGGACGAAGATTTAGTGTTAAAAGTTATCAAACACGTATGTGTAATGGTGAATATGTTTCGCGCACCTGGTTAATTTATTCCACAAAGAAAAACGCTATATTTTGTTTTTGTTGTCGTCTTTTTGGTAAAATCAGGATCTCTCTTTCTTACAAATCAGGCTATTCTGACTGGAGACATATGCATGAACTTTTATCTGAACATGAGAAATCTCCAGGACATATGAAACCATTTCAAAACTGGGTTGAATTTAGCACAAGGCTACGCCTGGGTGTAACCATAGATTGTGAAAACCAACGTATTATTAAACAAGAAGTTGAACGCTGGAGAGAAGTGTTTAAGAGAATAGTGTTCATGATCGAGTTTTTTGCTTCACAAAACTTAGCATTTCGTGGTAAAACTGACACACTCTACTCGAGAGATAACGGAAACTTTTTGAAATTAATGGAGTTTATTGGTAACTTTGATGCAGTAACTGCTGAACACTTAAGGAGGATCACCTCAAAAGAGACGTATGTGCATTATCTTGGAAAAAACATCCAAAATGAAATAATTGAGTTGCTAGGCTCAAAGGTAAAACAGCACATTTTGAAACTAGTTAACGAATGGACATATTACGCCATTATATTAGACTGCACTTCTGATGTAAGTCATACTGAACAGTTGTCTTTGGTCTTTCGCTTTGTGAGCTGCAAAACAGGAGAGGAACCGCATATTCATGAGCATTTTCTGGGGTTCGTTTCTGTTGACTCTATGACTGGAGAAGGACTGACAGACACTCTTCTCTCTCAACTCAATGAAATGAATGTACCGCTAAAAAATATGCGCAGTCAGGGCTATGATAATGAGTCCAACATGAAGGGGAAGAACGTGGGTGTTCAAGAAAGAATATTAGATTTGAACCCTCGTGTATTTTTCGTACTATGCAGTGCACATTTACTCAATCTTGTCGTCAATGATGCTGCTTTATCTTGCACTGAGGCTGTCGACTTTTTTAGCAATGTTCAGGAAATATAAAATCTTTTCTCTGCCTCAGTACATAGATGGTCTGTGCTGATGGAACATGTAACATCTTTAACAGTAAAGCCTTTAAGTGCGACTCGATGGGAGAGTCATATTGATGCTGTCACTCCTCTGAGATATCAAGCTAGAGAAATATACGATGCCTTGTACGCGCTATCAATCGATCCCAGATCTGACGCATTTGCCAAAAACAAAGCTCTGGCTCTAGCTGAAAAAATCAAAAGTTTAAAGTTTGTGTGCTGTCTTGTTCTTTGGCACACAGTTTTGTTCAGAGTTAACCTTGTTAGCAAAATGTTGCAAAGAGAAGAAATTGACATTTCAAAGGCAGTTGAGATGATTTCAAAAGTGAAAAGTCATTTTGATAAAAAGCGCACTGACAAAGGATTTGAAAAGTTACTGGTTGATTCAAGAGAAATCGCCGAAGCACTTAAAATAGATCATAATTTTCCAAATGAACGAAAAGTACGGCCTAGAAAAAAGAAATGTCAATTTGACTACGAGAGTTCTGATGAACCTATTGAAGACCCCAAAAAGGCTTTTAAAAGTAATGTGTATTTCTACGTTTTGGACCGTGCAATTAGTTCATTGGAAGAGCTAAGTCATCACAACAACCTTTTTGGATTTTTGTATAACATCAAAAATCTTGAAGACAACGCCAATTTGTTGAAGAACTGTACAGATCTACAGCTTGGATTAACTGATGAAGATCACTCCGACATAGAGGGATTTCAGCTTAAACAAGAACTGTTGGTTTTGCTCTCTATACTGCCAGATGATAGCGCAAAAAGTCCTTTAAATGCACTAAAATATTTATCAGTCAACAACCTCACAGAAAACTTTCCCAACGTCACAATTGCTCTCAGAATCGCTTTGACCCTCCCAGTCAGTGTTGCTTCAGGAGAAAGAAGTTTTTCAAAACTGAAACGTATTAAGAATTACTTGCGATCAAGCATGTGACAGAAGCGTCTTGTTGGGCTTTCTTTAATGTCAATAGAATTTGAAGTTCTTCAAGATATCGACATAGACGTTATAATAAAAGACTTTGCAGAAAAAAAAAGCAAGAAAAGTCATGTTGTGAGTGTTAAACACAGTGTCAAAGATCAAAGTTAAAGTTGTCATGTAAATACAAGTAGATTATTAATAGAAAGTTATGTGTAATTTAGTCAATATACAAGTTTATTCATTTTATGAAAAAATGTATGCAGAATTCTTTAAAACCTGGCTCTTCTTTGACAAACGAAATGCAAATGATTTTAAGCACATACATACATTATTATGATTTTATATTAAAGCGCGGTTTTTAAGCTCCAATAAAAAAAATTGTCTGGTATCCATTTCCTGGAACAATTACAGACCCTTCGGCCAGATAGCCATCTGTAAGTAATCAATAGGTAATTGGGGGAGGGGGACCCGGGGGGGCGCCAAGTGACTATCTTGCACGGGTGACATTTTGCTCTTGAGCCGCCCCTGTATACAGTCATGTACACAAAATTTAATATAAAAAAAGTTTGTATATTGGGGGAATGTATGATTGGTACAATGTGTTGTAATAAATATAACTTACATTGTATACATGGAAGTTTCAAAACAGACACACGGTGATTAGAAAAAGTTATATACTATAAATTAAATACTAGTGTAAAAGTCATGAATTAAATTAATAAAATTAAAATACTTTGTCAATGTGTGCATATTCGATGTGATGGACAGGTAATTATTTTAAATCTACATTACACAAAGAGTAACAATTCAACTAATTTTCTCTAAAAAAAGAATAAGTTGGACCATGGGTTCAATACTATAGATACAGGTACCTTGGCTAACAGGTTATAATAAAGTCAAAACTTATTTCCAAATGGATAAGGAAATAGTGTTAAATAGTGCTATAGTGAAAAACCAAAAGTCAACTATATTTAATCACATAACGTTTAAAAGTACTGAAATGGTTTGAAGGTTCAAAACATTACTATCTCATTGATATAGACATCAGTGTCCAGAAACATGACATAGGTCTGCAGTGAATTGGCCTATGAATTCCAACTACCGGGACTGTCATAGAGATAAACTATCTGACTTTTGTCTGAAAGTGAAAATGAGAGGTCTTTGATGGTGTAAAGCAAAAAGTGTCTACCTCCAATCATATGGTGGAAGTGTTTGGCAGCCAGGTAGATCACCATTGAATCATGGGCACAGTACCTCTTTACTTCAACCAAAATTAATTAAATTAATTTGATTTCTAGATGATATGGTGGAAAACAGATAATACTGTATCCTTCACAGTTGATGACATAGCGAATATGGCGCTGCTTATTCTGGATTATTTGGCCTAACTCATACAGTTCAGCCTTTAACATGTTGTGTTTGAAAGAAATACGGTGATTTTCAAACCATGGTTTCATTTCAGCTATTTTAAAATAAAAATTGGGTGTCCTATCTATTTGGACGTTATGATATAATGCGTTATCAACTACAACATGATTTTTTGGGGCAAGTTAGGAGTCAACTTTTCTTGTAACTATTGTAATACTCGTATCTTCTAAATAAACTATTTATTACTTTAATGTATCTTGATTACCTGGATTGGTGTGTTCTTCTGTTTTTTGGGAGAATTTCTATAGTAATAATAGAAATTGTAATTGACTATGGTTGTATGTTTGTCTGGTTATTTTGTTATTCGGTTTTTTATCACTCAAATAAGTCATCAAATGGGTGCCAATTTGTAATAACAAACGATTATTACAAATAATATTAATTATTAATGGAGATACTATTAGTTTGGGTTAATTGGTATTAGTAAATTTTTATTTTTATTTCTCTCTTTACTTTATTATAGTTAATTGATCTGTTGAAATCATTTAAATAGTACGTTTTGTTTTAAAATAAGTACGGCCAACTTAACCTTCTTGAGTTGAAGTAAACACTAAGGTTCAATGTTGATTTAAAATTGTTAACGATTAAAAAATAATACATCATACACCATTAACTCCCTTTCATTTTTCTTTTATTTCCCTTTAAAAATTTTATTTTTTCTATCATTAAAATAAAGAACATTTCTCATAATATGAATTAACCAGGCTTGTGGTATTGATAGCTCAACAGTTGGTAGCATGAGTTGACAAAATCTCAGAGAAGTAGGCTATGTTTACGCTTTGAAATTATAACCCTTATGAGTTCTTTTGACTACAACAATTAACAAAAAATGTCTTTTTTGAAGAACAAAATATTACAATTTAAAATTAAATATGATATTATAAACCAATAACTTAAAATCTAATGTGACAATCAGTTTGTAATTCAGACAGTGTCCGTTGTTGGGGTTAATCTAGTTTGTCTAAGCTATTTAGATAAACATTGATTATGAAAACAAAATACAATTGTTAAACATGAAATAATTTGAATAATGTTTGTGTTTACTACTGTGATAACATAAACATAAGTTCACAAGTGTCTATTACTAGTTACTATTGGATCGTGATCATTAATTATTACGTTTTGTTATAAATTCTCAAAATAACCACTATACTTTCCTTTTCTTTATATTTCTTTATCACTCACTGTATTTATATATTCACTCTATTGTCCTTTAATTATTAAACACAGTGCACAACACTGTCGATTCACTGTTAGGCTATGTTCACTTTCGGAGGTTAGAGGTTTGTTGACACTGTACATAACCTCAATTAGGATCGAGACAATTTCGGGACAAGACTATAATTATATTCAATTTTTGTATCACAGAGGAGGCGTTCTTAACTGTTTGATGACCCGCTAACGACTGGTGTGGTTGCAGTGCGTTATGGGTAAATTCACCTGACAATTAAATGATTTTGATTGGTTGAATTATTAAATATTCCGTTTTTAATAACTACAATTTTTGTTTTCTGGTTGATGCTCATCAACAAACGCCAAGTTAAGCGTCCCTTTTTTGGGCAAATATATTAAAAAATCTTAAAACTGACATATCTTCCTTATGCTACTTACAATTAAAAATATTTTACCACCATTAATCAGCATTTTTATGCTGATCTTTTTAAACCTCATTAGGCATGGTTCGGTTCAGTAATAATAAAATAACAATTTTCATAAATTGATTTAGTCTAGTATTCTTTATAAAATATTAATTTTCTGTTCCATTATGGACTTCTTAGTTGTAGAATTGGTTTTATTTTAACATTATATGGTTTAACAATAGTAATAATAATTATAAACATCAATTTATCATAAAAATCTAGTATTGCCATCTAGGCCTAATCCAGTCCATGCTCATTGGGGCCTTAATTCCTTTCTCAAACTAAAATTACTTAATTCTACTACAAAGTAATAACTCTTAATTAGCACTTATTATTTAATTGAACTTTTATAACATGTCTTATACTTCAATACAAGCCTTTTTCCTTGTACTGTCCATTATAAACTTCCACATTAGCTGTATGAAGTTTTTTGTCAAAGCTTACAATTTACTATTTACATTATTTATTATATTATGCCTGGTCAATTCTTGACATTTCTCATTATTACCTTCTTACTCCATTAACATTCATAGTTTTATTATCTATACTATGATATTACAGGTTTTATTTACATAAATGTTATAACGTTGCAGAACTCAGACCCTATAGGAGATCCACAAATATAATATAGCTGTAAGAAAATTAAACTAATTTAGAGAATAATAAAAAAATAAACCTCCGCTCAACAGTCCGTTAAGGACCAAGGCGTACCGCGCGGCTTTTGTGTTAGTGTGACGGTGTATGGCTAGTACTACGCGCCACCAGCCGCTAGTTGCGGTATTCACAGCCAGGAGGCGGCGCTGTTATCTCAGCGCCTACTCAGTTTGCCTCATGACGCTGAGTGCACGCCGTACGGAACCTCCGCCGGGAATTGAACCCGGGACCACGAGCGCATCAATCGCCCGCGTTAGCCACTAGACCACCTGGAGGCTCAATTTAGAGAATAATGATCAATAAATACACAAAGGTAATGAGAGAATAAAAAGAAAAATAGTAGACCAAGATAATAACTGAGTGAATAGACTAGACTGACAAACAGATGACTATGACCCAACCCCAGTGATTGGCCAAATAAAGGCTATAAAATAAAATGTAAACTAATAAAAAACCCAACTAATATGTCAAAGTTAGTAACATGTATTACCCAAGTAATGTAAAAGAAAGTACACCACCAGTAATAAACAGGTAAACCCATTGTTATTATATAATGATAATAGAAATACTGCCAAGAAAGGGTAGGATAGACTCGAATTGTAAAGACTTGATGAAGGAATTGAAGGGACTAATGTCAATAGCCCAAAAAACTAACTTCATACAAGGTTATAGTACTAACCTCGTGAGTTAGAATATTAAGTATTTTAAAATAACATTACTGATGTAAAAAGCAAACATGAGATTTTAAAATACTGACTTTAAAATTAGATTTTAAAAAACTAGTTTAAACCAAGAGTGAGAGGTAGGTAGGGAGTGTTAATGATAACAAGTGAACCAAACTAATATATAATAACAAAAGTGATTGTAAACCTTTATGAATTAAAAAAGAATCACTACAGTGAATTTAAACAAGTCTTATAAATGTGACGGTAAGTTAATAAGCGATTAACTAGTGTAATCAGTGAAAGTGATAGATAGGACAGGGATGAATTAATATAAACAATTAATAATATTAATAAAAGAAAAGAACAGTGGTAATAAACCAATAATAAAAATGTTGATAGATACACAATAAGAAACATTAGTAGTGTGTAGAACCTAGGGTATAAGGATTATGTTAAATAAGTTTATAAGATAAGAGGTATAAGATTAAAAGATAAGTTTTATTAGAAAATAAGATCATTTTAAATAACAATATGGTTATAGTTAATTCAAGGAATTCTTTTATTCAATTAAAAAATAAGATTAAAATGTTCATACAAATGGTAGACAACCAAGTTAGAATGTCAACCAATTACATTGTGTTTATAACTAAGAAACAAATTAATTATGAGTTCAATAAGAGGAAAACATCCTATGTTACAAAATAGTCACAAGGATAGTAGCGATCGCAATATTGTAAATGGTGTCAAGACACCATGCACCAAAGTTGTTGTTAGTTTATCCAAAAGAGTTGTATTTTATAAGAAGGAATGGGGCTGGATCATGAACAGACCATAAACCATTTTTAATGTTATATGTACTATAGAAAGATTAAGTGATAAAAGTGTGTGTAAGAAATATTAGAAAATACAGACAACCAATTGTATAAGTTTAATAAATCACAATAATACTCATTGTAATAAGATAGGAAAAAGAATGTTACGCAAGGAATGATTTTTTAAATTATAATAACATTCATTTATTGTAAAATGGCCCGGAGTAATTCAAAAGTAAACAATATGACTAAGTAATAGCAAGCAGAACCTATGAAAGTAATAGGTAATGTTTAAATTGTATAAACTAGGAAATTCTAGACATTTACAGCTTAGGCCTATAAAATGCATAACTGTCAAAATTCAGAAAAAGCAATTTGTAAGCAATTAACCATTGTATTTGAGAATTAAGACAAAGTGACTTGTTAATTTCAATTAGATAACCATTATAATGTTAAATTCTTGGATTTCGTTGTCCATGACGTGTCCGTTACTTAACTAAATATCACTATAATATTGACGACTCGGAACACTAAGTTTTTTATAAGTAAAAACGTAAAGTTTTACCTTACAGCCTAAACCGGCTTTCACCTATAGAAGGCTTCATCAGAGGCTGTCGTTAGTAGCGCTGCTCGTCTTGTTGTTGGCGACGAGATAGTGTTTCGAAAGATTGAAGCTGTGTGTGTGTGTGTGTGGTGAGATGTGTTTGAATAATGCGTGCGATTTGAATTGTGTCTGTTCGTTTAGGATGTCGTTTTTATTTGTTTTTGTGTGTTTGTATATTTCTAATTGTTCTAGAGTGTCTAGTTCAATTCAAAATCTAGTACACACAAAAGCACCCCACACCACTACAGAATCTACCTTCGCAAACCACCTCATTGAAGCAAACCACACATATAAAAACATCGACAATAACATGAACATACTACACGTACACACAAAAGGCCGAAAACTAGACACTCTAGAACAATTAGAAATATACAAGCACACAAAAACAAATAAAAACGACATCCTAAACGAACAGACACAATTCAAATTGCACGCATTATTCGAACACATCTCACCACACACACACACACAGCTTCAATCTTTCGAAACACTATCTCGTCGCCAACAACAAGACGAGCAGCGCTACTAACGACAGCCTCTGATAAAGCCTTCTATAGGTGAAAGCCGGTTTAGGCTGTAAGGTAAAACTTTACGTTTTTACTTATAAAAAACTTAGTGTTCCGAGTCGTCAATATTATAGTGATATTTAGTCATTATAATGTGTCAGAAATAGAATAAACAGAAAAAATAACTGAAATATGTAATAAAATAACATTAGTAAATTGGTCAAAACATTAATACATGAATGACCAAGTACAGCATTATGGGATATCAAATTAATCTTTGCAAGAAAATAGAGACATTGATGTTAATATCTCACACATTGGTAATAACACTAATGAATAATAGCAATTATAAAATATTAGGTCAATTTGGGACCATAAACCCAAGCTTTCTTAACAATGTAAACAAAATTCTTAACCATCAGAAGCAGGGAATTGTGCTTGGGATTGAAAATATCGGTATGGAGAACCATACATGACTTCCATATTCTAAGATTTATATTTAAAATCATTTTCAGCCAAACAGCCAGGCTGTGTCTTACCTGCCTTTTTATTGCTGTATTAAATGAAAAATATTATATTACATTAAAATGAAAAAATTATAATTTTATTGCCTGGCAACAAAATTATTTTATTTTTAACAATTACCATTGTTTCAAAAAGTTTAAATAAATTTTCAAGTACTTTACTCTTGTTAAAACGTAAAAGGTTGCAGGTAAACTACCACTTCCCCTCAACCGATCTTCACCAAAATCGAAAGTCATTGAGACCTCTACAATTCAGGGACGTATGCAAAAAATTATTTGATTCTGTTTGAATTTGCGGCTGTTATCGTTTGCCATAGAAAATACCCTTGTTAAAAAAACGTTGCAGGTAAACTACCCCTTTCCCTCAACCGAACTTCACCAAAAACAATAGGTCTTGAGAACTCTACAATTTAGGGCTGTATGCAAATAATCTTTTGATTCTGTTTGAATTTGCGGCTGTTATCGTTTGCCATAGGAAATACCCTTGTTAAAACATAAAACGTTACAGGTAAACTACCCCTTTCCCTTAACCGATCTTCACCAAAAACAATAGGTCTTGAGTACTCTACAAATCAGGGCTGTATGCAAAACATTATTTGATTCTGTTTGAATTTGCGGCTGTTATCGTTTGCCATAGAAAATACCCTTGTTAAAAAAACGTTGCAGGTAAACTACCCCTTTCCCTCAACCGAACTTCACCAAAAACAATAGGTCTTGAGAACTCTACAATTTAGGGCTGTATGCAAATAATCTTTTGATTCTGTTTGAATTTGCGGCTGTTATCGTTTGCCATAGGAAATACCCTTGTTAAAACATAAAACGTTACAGGTAAACTACCCCTTTCCCTTAACCGATCTTCACCAAAATCAACAGATCTTGAGAACTCTACAATTGAGGGCTGTATGCGAAACATTATTTGATTCTGTTTGAATTTGCGGCTGTTATCGTTTGCCAAACAAACAAAATTACCCTTGCTAAAAAAAAACCGTTGCAGGTAAACTACCCCTTTCCCTCAACCGATCTTCACCAAAAACAATAGGTCGCGAGTACTCTGCAAATCAGGGCTGCATGCAGAAAATTATTTGATTCTGTTTGAATTTGCGGCAGTTATCGTTTGCCATAGAAAAAAAATCTACAGACAGACAGACAGACAGACACACAGACAGACACACAGACACACACAGACAGACACACAGACACACACACACAGACACTTTTCGGAAAACGACTTTTTTTCATGTTTTGAGTGTAGTAGAATCAGAATCTGCAATAATCTCGAACACGATTTTTTTTGCCATCACCATACTTCCATTCCTTAAGGAATATGGAAGTAAAAAACCGTTGGAATTTTTAGTTAGTCCATTATTAACGCTAAAGAGAGACAGATGCCAAACTGAATCCGCTCCAATTAAAAAATTAAAAAGAGGGAAATGTACTCAAATTAAATAAATACGAATAATAGAAGTTGAATCTGGATCCATTAAACCAATGATGAACCCATAATCAAAACTCAAGAATAAAAATTAAAAAACCTTGAATAAATAAAATAGAAAAATGAGAAACCCTGAATGATGAAGAACTAATTACTATATCAACACAATTTGGAAGAATTACCTGGGAATCATTTTGAAGAACCAACAAGATTTTGTTAAGTATTTTCTATATTTGTTAATTATGATTTCTATATAATTACGAATAAAAATTAATTCACTTTTCCACAACACAATAACTCTCACTCCGAACTTGGTATCATAAATTCTTTCAAGGATTAATTGAAAATATTTACAAGCAGAACGATCACTGTTGCACACCACTATATAAAAATTATCCCAATTAGCGCTTTCAAGCTTCACAGCTCATCGTCAGATCGGAATTGAAACAAATAACCTAAAACAAACCCTTCACCCCATCTCACCCCACCCTGCTCACACACAACAAGCTATAATTCAAATGTCCCTTCCCCACCCCCTGAGCCCTGTCACTCCATCTGGACAGTTACATATTTTTCTACCAAATTCCTTGTGTTTCAGTGTTGTGTGTGTGTGTGTGTGTGTGTGTGTGTGTGTGTGTGTGTGTGTGTGTGTGTGTGTGTGTGTGTGTGTGTGTGTGTGTGTGTGTGTGTGTGTGTGTGTGTGTGTGTGTGTGTGTGTGTGTGTGTACATTCCTTTTAAACCTACCCGTCTTTCTCTCCACACACATGGGTCAGTCACACATCCTTATTTTAAAACATCCAATTAGTACTATGCAATTTAATTCTTAATCTTATCTATCTGTCCTCTATCATTTACTTCTTAATTATGTTATAAAATATTTCTTCATTATCAAATTTAGTTTTAGTATTAATTAAATTGTCTAACCCTTTTTCTCTTTCTTTCAATATTTCTAACTCCTCCCTAAGCTTCCTTTCAACTGTGTTATTTACTACTTTTACAATTTCGTAGTCTTCCAAAGGATTAACAAACTTATGGTTGTCTTCTATGAAATGTCTTGCATATAACGAATTGGTTGTTCTATTACCTTCTCCACGTTTGTGGTCAGACAACCTACATACGAATTTTCGTCCTGTTTCACCTAGGTACACTTTGTTGCAGTCTCTACATTTTAATTTATAAATTCCGCTTTTCTGTAATACTGGGATTTTTTCTATATTTTTATTCCTTATCTTATCAAATACCGTTTCACATTTTTTAATAGCTATATCTACTCCGTATTTATTAAAACATTTTACAATTTTTCTAGTATGTGAACCTATCTATGTCAATGACCCTGCATAATTCTTTTGTTCTGGTTCTATTTTAGCTTTTTGTATGTTAACCCTTTTCATAACGTTATCCACTATGTTGGTGTTATAATTATTATTCCTTACAATTCCCTTTATCGTTTTTAACTCCCTATCTTTTGATTCAGTCTCTTTTAAACACTTCTGAGCTCTATAACAAAATGAATTAATTGCCACCATTTTATATCTCTAAGGTTGGTAAGACTCTCTTGGTATAATTATATCAGAATACGATTCTTTCCTAAATATCCCAAACTGTAGTTTCTCATTATCTTTAATTTCTATGTTTAAATCTAAGTAATTTATTTTCTTACCTCCTATCTCTTCTTTAAATTGTAAGTTTTTATGATGTCAGAAGTACATCTAAGCTGAAATAACAAAAACGTTCATGATTTTCTTTTGAAGTTTACATGTTTTGTCTGGTAGAAAAGTCAAAATATAATGTTATTTTTCATTAGGCTAATACCACCAAATACCTATAATGTTGCTTTCTTTATAAAAGACCACACATTGACCAATTGTCTCTGGTGATATGTGATAGTTCATAGATTTCTGTTTTGTTGAATTCCTTGTTGACTGTTAAGCTAGCGCCTCCATTTCATATTCCTCTACACAGCATGTATATGAATGTTTTAATACACTAAAGATTTAATTAATTCATTGCCATTATAAAAGAGTATTACAGCAGATTAAATGGCAACTCAGGAGGTGAGCCATGCTACTATTCATTTCAGATGGTTTTTGTTTTGTTAGCTTAGTCCAGCGGCAGTTCATAAGGGGAGGCAAGGGAGGCTAAGCTTCCCCAGTAAAATTTATAAAATTATTAAAGAATAAACAACTAGTAATAGGCTCTGATTTTTATTGTAACTGAACCTGTAATCAACCTGTAATCACAATTTGGATTTTAAGTTATCTGATTACTTACAAAAAAACTTTTTAAGTAGGCATTATCAATAATAGCGCAGAATAGCAGCAGACGGTGAGTAGCCACCGTAATACCCATACAGCAGTGTGGACTGTGCCCGGCAAGTGGTGGGTGTACACTAGATTAGTGTATTTAAGTTTATTTAAGAGGTTTATTTAATGACCTGAAAAAACGGGTATTTATTTTTAATAAAGTCAAGGTTAAATCAAGAAGTTCTTGAAAGTTATTTTTCGGAAATTCGGGGCTTAGGTTTGTTTTACGATCATCTAAATCCGGTTGCAGTTATTCAAAGAATTAAGTCTTCAATACTGGGTAAAACACCTCAGTAGTTTTAAACAACAGCAACATACAAACTGTAAATGATGACACAAGTGAGAACATACCGTTAACAGCACACGTAATAAATAAAGCTTTTCCTACGGCTTACGGCGATAATTTGCTTCCGAATAACAGTGACTTTCCTGAGACAGATGTGATGGACTTCTTGAGTTCATTAAAACAGTCAAATTTAGAAGGAGAAAAATCCGACTCTTCTAAAGAGGAACCGTTAACATCAGATCAGTCTACAATTAGGCCATCTTGTGGCACAGAGCTGAATGAAAATGAGGAGCTTCTAGAAATCTTTGCTGGATACATATGTTACAGATTGTACAAAAAATTCCCAAAATATAAAGAACATATGCGTTACGGTAAATGTGCAGACGAAATACAGAAATCGGACTGGTTATCGGTTCTTTCAAGAGCAAAAATTATGAGACCTAGTAAGGAATGGCGTGAACAAATTAGAAAATTGGAAACAGACTTTCAGTTGTTTCATGGGACAACATTAAATCACTCTAAAAAGTTATAAAAAATTTTTGCGATCTCATAATCAAGAAATATCCCCATTTTGAGGAATTTGCCTTGCGATGCTATGCAAGAACAAGATCGTTTATTAGAATGAAAGCGTTAAATAAGAAAGCCTAAAATAAAAAACGTAGTTATGAAACTTCATCAAGAAAACAAACGAAAAAGTTTAAAAAAGTAGTTACATAAATAAATAGGCGTGTTACACAGCAAACAGTGCGTGTAGTTCTGTTGTAAATAAAAAGTGTAGCCTATACAAAAATTTGTGTAGTGATATTGTTTGAAGAAACAACATAGTGAGCTTCTAGAATAGAGACTTACGTTATCCGAAATGAAAGAGTTACAAATGAGGGCATGGAAGAAGGTAAGTTTATTTGTTGACACTAGACCGGTATTTAAACTAATATTGTATGTATTATAAGATGTGTTATGTTCATGTGTGTAATTATCTTTCAAGCAAGTAATTATAATATCAGTTTATTCTGTGGTCGAAGCATTCTTAGCTGAATTATATGTAGCATGCAATAAATTCTAAATGTATACTCGTAATATACACGGCTGTGGTGCTCTGTCGAGTGGGGCATGTGACGTCATCAGCTGTCAGCAACATGCGCATGTCACCTACCGTATTCTGTACTTACCGTGATTTTTCTCTTCTTGGCGTGTGTTTGTGATCTCTACTACGAGGATGAAATGGATTTAGCAGAAAAAACTAAAAGTGATATGGCAGTATCGAACACTAGTGGAAAAAACATTTTCTCTGTTGAATGCTTTTGAGAGAAGTGAAATGCTGAAAAGTGGTCAACGTACCTCAAATTTTTTATTTCTTAAAAGCCACAAAAACCAATCTAGAACTTTGCAGTCGTCACAATCAACATAAATGGCTATGCGGTAGTGGAGTAAAGTAGAAGTTATTCTGCTGGCCCTACTTACTGTTAAGCAATCTAATAATAATAATAATATAATAATAATTTCCTGGACTCAAGATCGTCTCAGCACCATTGCTTTAGTTTCAACTGAAAAAAGAATCCTCTGCAAATTGAAAAGTTGACCGACATGGCATCATGATGTTACTGACAATTCTGAGATAAGAAGGGCCCTTGAGTGAATTTGCTGTAGGCTTATAAGTAAATTCATCACAGCTTACAAAATATATTTCTACTCAGAAGTTAATTTCTTTGCTAGAACAAAAGTAAATTAATCTTCGGTTTATCTTGTTAAAGATACGCGTATATTTCTAATAAGATGTGTATACTGTAAAAAGCAGGAAACAACTAATGTTGGGGGGGGGGGTGCTATAACTGAGCGCGGCGGTTAGGACCTCACCAGCCACCACTGGCTTAGTCTGAAAACATCATGCTAGTGCTCTGTGTTCTTTGGGGCCCACGTCAATAATTATAAACCTAACATCAATAATTAGATAGCCTAAGTTATAACAAATTTAAATCCACAAATGTTTCAAATGTCATGTTGAAAAGGTGAGCATATTGTTAAAAGTATGCATCAGGAAAGATGACTACACTATTATCGGAGATGTTGAAGCAGTGGTCTAGCCTGTAAATGTTTTTAGAACTTTTATGACACATGGTAAATACTAGCACACCACCTTCTGAGTTATAAGTGTTATTATGTACTCTGAAACTCATTTTCATTAAATTGCATTTTACAAGTATAAAAGTTTAGTGTTTCTTGGTGACAACTGTGATCTGCTGTTGATCATACTGACATAAAATGATGTTCTAGTTTTTTACTCTTAGGTTATGGCAAATGCTACCAGTCATCAATGTAAGACCCTTCAAAATTTTAGAGCAAAAATCTAGTAAAAAAGAGGGTATTATTTTTTTAGTAAATACCGTGTTTATGTAACATAAGTTATGAGTATAATGTGAAATCATTTTTTTAACTTTGTGTATGATGTAAGTGTAAAACAAGAATTCAGAAACAGTTAGCATATTTTTCCACAATTTAAGAGAATTTGATGAAACATCAAGTGCTAAGAATACCAGTACGACTGATCATCTTAAATTGTCTTAAATGATCATGTTGATTTTTCAATGTTGTTAAACAAACTCAGTATGTGAGGCAAATGTGTAACCTATTCCTTAGCTCACAAAATAAAATATACATGCATAATACTGTTGATGAGATTTACAATCTATAAAATCCATCCAGCTAAATTGTTGTACATGTAATTCAATGTTGTTTGAAAAGAATAAGATTTACACCCTTCTGTGATTACAACTTTGATTAATACCACAAGATATCATATTTTCAATAAAATCGTGCAATCTTCATAAAACATTTTCCTCACATTAAATCTAAAGTAATCCCTACTTATCATGCCGTCGAGTCAATTGTTTTTCCTCCAATTTGCATGTTCATGATATTTCAAAAGTCTGTAAGACAGACATAATACTGGAGCTCCAACACTTCCAGACTGACAAAGGTCGCTGAACTTCTGAGTATCCTACAGTAAGTCTAGTCACACATAATCATTTAGGACTGGTGAACTTCTAACCATTATTAGTATAATGTATTTCAGTAATAAGTTATAAACTCAACTATAAAAAATTAACATAAATATTATAAGCAATAAGCAACTAAATAAAAATTAAGAAGTAATCAAAACATTATGCCAACATTGTTTTTATGTTTAACACAAGCTTTATTTTTCTGAGCACAGCACACTTTGCCCGTTCTGCAATGAGACATTCTTTGAGGCAGGACCGAGACACATCGAATGAAAATAACAAAAGATTGCAAGCACGAAAAGCATTGTATTTATAAAATTAAACACTTCATAACTTATCACTATTTGTATGGTTCACATAATGTCTTTTCCACTATTTGAGGTCAGAAATTAGTGAGGTGCATTTACGATGTTTTGACACTACC
Source organism: Magicicada septendecula (assembly GCA_034769895.1). Lineage (NCBI taxonomy): Eukaryota > Metazoa > Arthropoda > Insecta > Hemiptera > Cicadidae > Magicicada > Magicicada septendecula. The sequence goes on along the minus strand of CM068370.1, from coordinate 467,116,785 downwards.
ACTGACCGTGGTAACAAATACCCCGTGTAATTATACGGGATTTGATCAAAAAGTTCATGCAGTTCTTGTTTATTTCAAAAATTATGCCTTCATTCATCAACACTTATACTGCCCCCTTCAAAATAGTCTCAGTCAAATGTAACATGATTAAGGCATGAATTTTGCAGTCCTCAAAATATTTCAAGCATGCACTTTTTGGTACAGCCTTGAGCTGTAGAGATTTTCGTTTTACATCTTCAATGGTCGGGAAGCATAGTCCTTTTGTGGAAATTATCACTATTGGAAGGAGGAAAGATTGTGTTGGGAAACATCTGCTGAATACACCCATTTGCTATGTCATCATTATGACATTTTCTTTTGCCTAGCCTGGCAAAATTCTTAACAAGCAATGGCGTGTGTCCAAGTGCATTATTGAGCTGCAATTTTCATAAAATATTCTACTGTAAATCTGGCAGTTTTCTACAAATACCTTTATACAAATGGTGTAAAATGTCTGAATAGTAATCTTTATTTACCATTGTGCCTAGTGATGAAATTTGTCAGCATCAGATATGCAATTATCATGGTGTGTGGGCGGCTTACAATTAGTGCTACGAGGTTTGTGGACCAACCATTATGAGTGATAGTGAAATTGGGTCATATATTTAGAAAAAGAAACGCATATTCATGATGAAGAATGTAGCAGTCACCCGACGATTGTGTTGAGTGGAAGGAATGACCATGAAAACTTGAGAAAATTGGCAATTTACATTTCAGAATTGTCTTATTCAATTGTCTGACATTTCTTGATTAATAATGTATGACACTGTCAGAGAAACGTGGTTAAAAAAATGTGTGCCAAAAATGTTAATCAATACACACAAGCATCAACATTTTCATCTCCAACTTTTTGTGTTTTGAAAACGAAGGGATGAGTTGTTTGAATACATCCTCACTGGAGATGAAACCTGGTTTTCTTACAAAGAAATATCTCAGTTTAGCTGTTTGAAAATGACAATGAACTGAACAATGGTGTTACTAACTGATTCAACACATTTTATGGAATACTGTGACAATGGAATAAAGATGTGTAGACATTATGTGCGAAAATGATGACAGTCAAAAGCCTTTTTTGGCTACAATAAATCATTTAACATATTCTTATCTTAACATGGATCTTACTTAAAAACATACCTTGTACGAGGGGCGGCTGATAAGTAATGCACAGTCACATCTAACGGGAAACCAAAGCAATGTACAGCATGTGATATTACGAACATCACAAATCTCATTGACCACTTCCTTCTCGTTTTCTGTCAGTCCCCATTGTTATGAAGTCGAGTACGCCAGTTCTATGACAATGCATCTAAAACAACGTGCAATGATTGAATTATTAACAGCTGAAAAAGTGAATGCTAGTGACATTCATCATCGTCTAAAAGCCATTTATGGTGAAGAAACTGTTGATCGAAGTACCATGAGGAGGTGGGCAATAAAATGCAATGCATCGAAAGCTGATAAAGTGAATATTGAGGATGAACCTCGCAGTGGTTGACCAGTTTCTGTGACTGATGAGAACACCAAATGGAGGTAAATGAATTGATTCAAAATGACCATCACATCACACAACAATGCATCGCCGCCCAGATAGGCATATCAAAAGAACGAGTAGGACACATTATTGCAGAACTGGGCTACTGTAAAATCTATTCATGGTGGGTGCCACGCACACTGTGAAATAAATCCAATCCACAACCTCCATACTCACCAGATTTGGCACCCTTTTTACTTTTTCCTGCATTTAAAGAGGAATATAAAGGGTATTCATTTCACCGCAAATGATGAACTGAAAGACGGAGTGAGGTCTTTTGACTACATGGAAAAATAAATGTAAGTTTTTGTAGCAAATAAAATGTACTTTTATTCCATATTTGTTTCATCTGGCTACCCCTTTTCATTTGTGAGTTACATGCAACTGTGCATTACTTATCAGCCACTCCTCGTACTTCCATAAAATTATATCAATGAGCTATTGAATAGTACTACATTCATACAAACTACCACTGATAATTTAATTAAGAAAGTTGTATTAGTGGTTATAATCACAAACAGAATTATCACTGTTGCACACCACTATAGAAAATTTATTCCGATTAGCGCTTTCAAGCTTCACAGCAGATAGGAAATCCGTCACAGCAAATTTTTGATCTGACGATGAGCTGTGAAGCTTGAAAGAGCTAATCAGAATACTTTTTCTATAGTGGTGTGCAACAGTGATAATTTTGTAACGGCCCTAGTTAGGCCGTTACATTAAGATTTAAAACTAGACCCTTGGCCTAGATGAAGTTAAAATGTGCTGGAGCCCAGACTGACAGGACTTGTCCTGACAATTATTTGTTTTAATCATGGTGAACATAAAGATTCTGTTAATGCATGCTTTCTTTATGTTGGGAAAATGAATTCACATTTTCATCTATTCTGGCGGTACCTCTCTTTAGTTTTATCAAGAATTATATATGTTCAATGTGCATTCATGACAATTACAATACTATTAATAATTAAAATTAATTAAAAGATATAACCACTGGATGCTTTGGCACACAGTTCATAATAATAATACAATTCGCAAATATGCACCCACAAAACATGGTCTAACCATTTTAATCATTATAAATTTAAAAAAAAAACAAGTTATAAGTTTATGTATGTCCTTTTGCTTTGAACACCATTGGTAGAGTGTAGTTGTCTAGGTTAAATAAACAGAATGTTCCCACCTGCATTTCTAAAGCATTGATGCTACCAGTTAGGTCCTGACAATTAGTGTGGTGAGGGTGATGTGGAGTTCAGAGCCTCCTGCTAATAGTCCAGTCAAAATAGACATTCAACTTCGGAATAATTCGCATAGAGCTGAAAATTGGTACAGGCCTTAAATACATCATTATAAATGAAATGTCAAAAGTCCCCATCGATCCTACTTCGGCAAAAAATTGTATTCAAGGTCAAAGGTCAAAAAAATAGGTTTTTTGTAAATATCTCTTAAACGGTAAGTGTTATCGTAAAAATAGTTCATACAAAGTTTGTAGATTATGCGATTCTCTACAAAAAAGGTCTCTATACTTTTTTCCTACGAGCTATCATTCATGAGATATCGCGATTTCAAAAATTGGAAAAGTCATATTCTGCATAATATGCACTCTTTTCCACACCACCTTCGAGGTAGAGTATTTGGCGCATTTTTTTTATGTGGTTTCCCCTGTAGGTATAATCCATGATCTATTTTGATGAAAAAAGTTTGATCATACAGTTTTCTATTGATTTTTTAAAAATTGTGTGATGATTAATAATCTTTAAATTCTTCTTCTTCAACAGTCATATGTTCTCCTTCGATTTCTTCTTCTTCTTCTTCCTCTTGTTGCTCGATTTCTATAGATTGCTCTAAGAAAAAAGATGTATCAGATATTTCTTCATTGATGTCATAAGCATCATCATCTTTTGTATTTGATTCAACATTGTAGCAAGACTGGCCTTGGCAATTACTACATACTGGTGAACAAAATAATCTGACTTTTTTACAGCCACAATTATAATTACAACCCTTCTTGCAATTACAAAAATAGTATTGAGAAGTTTTTCTGGAGCAGGCGGGAGTAGAGTTTGAATTGGCTCCAAAGCGTTATCTTTTAATACCCATCCCCAGTCTTCAGGGTCCAGTTCGTTACCTAGCCATACTTGGACTTCATAGTAGACACGACATAAATGTTGATAAGCAGCAGCAGATGTTGGAGGAAGACAGGATAACTGTATTCTTTTATTGTTTCGTGTATTTTTACAAAACTTAAATATCTATACTTGTCTATAGAATCAATTTTTTTTGGAGCTCCATACATAGCAAGAAGAAAACGAATTCCATTTGTGAGGATGACGTCTGGAGAGGAGCCGATCTTTGAAAATACTTCAGCGCAATCAATTAAATCATGACGTTTTTCAAATAATTTAAATACTTTTGTTTTACCTCTTTTGAAAAATGCTGACGTAGTATCGCAGCCAGTTATTGCATGTAAAAATAAGATATGAGCTTGACATTTTGGATACGAAGTTAAACTTTGTGATGAATACATTTTTGTTTCTATTTGAGCTTTCCCAGGTTTTAAAAAGTAAATAATCTTATCATTAGGAGTTCGTGCAGTCAGTATTATTAACAAATCGACATCTTCACCAACAACAATAGTTGTGTTTGTATTGAACTGTTCTAAAGCTGTTTCAATTATGAGGACATCAGCGTCATTATTAGCTTGTTTCACAAAAATATCAGCAGCTGTTAATTTTTCAGATAGCACTGAAATGAAGCGAGACTTGTTATGAGTATTAGCAAGAAATTGCTGTTGGTTTGTTGGAACAGTCATAAATCGATCAAAGAGGACATCAGAAGATGAAGATGTTTTAATAGTCCGACGACGTTGCTCAGCAGCTTTGACATTCTTCTTATAATCAGTATAACCATCAAATATTATAATAACGTTGTGACCAAAATGTCTATGTACATAACGAACGTATTTCTCAAAAATAACATCGAATGTTTCTTCTCGATCCCACACAACACGATGTAAAAGATATCCTCCATCGATGATATAGGTAGTATTTGTGTTATCAATTTCAACATTTACACATTGAAAGCAATCATAAATGGCTGATTTTTGTGTTTTACGCATTCCAATTGCATTGAAGAGTGATAATGGATAAGGAGGTAATTCATATTCGAAGAATTTTTCAAGTTCATCCTCAAAGGTCTTAGTAATACTCATGCGTTGAAATAATAATACAGGATCTATAAGTACCTTCTCATCATGAACTTTTATAGCGCTACTGATAGTTAAAAGAGGGAGTACTTTATCAGCACGTTTCAATTTAATATTATTAAACGTCTGGCCAATCATTCCAGTCATAGAAGCAATTCCAACTTCACGAGCATTATGACAATTTATTTTTTCATCACCGACGACTCCACTTGCAATGGACATTATTTTTTTAACCTCAGGGAAAGGATTGTAACAGTACATAATGACCCAGTACCATAATTATGGGTTATAAAGGTATTTTCAATGTTTTGTATTATTTAATTATTAAAACACGGAATGGTTAGGTCCATCGTCCCTCTGGAAAAAGGAACAACGCAAATTCAGCAAGAGTAAGACACCAAGGTCACCATAGGACGTGCTGGAATCGGAAAAGGCCATGGCGGTATTTGTGACGAAGGACTACAATATGAATTGTGATTGGATCATAGCACGGTTCCGTCATAACTAAAAACAATGACGCACTGAATACAATATGTGCAACGAGGCGTTGTCCAGAAAGACAAGGCTGGATGACGTAAGAACCACACACACACTAGCGCAAATTTACATTTGCCTCGTTCTCATTTCAACGCCGTTCTTCAGAGGAAACACAGCGATGTATCGTTGTGTGTACAATTTTCTAACAATAGTTTACAATAACTAGCTAAAAATGTTATCAGTAATAGTGGAGCAATGAAGGCTCATCTTGTTTAACAGTATGAATATTAAAATGTAAAATCAGTGCACATATTTCTCCAGTTAAACTCAGCAGAATTCGAGGCGAACACCGGCCATCACCATGGGCGTCACCCACCAACAACGGATGGACAACACCAAACGATAAGCAGAGAAGTCCCATTTTATCATTTTTTATAGTTTAATGAGCTCATTAATACAGAATCACTAATTAAAAGAATGTACTGGTCTAAAGGTGAATGTGTGTGAGAGTGAACGTATGGCCATAATCACAGATGCTGAGGGCATTGGTTTGTGTATTAACGAACTAACAATTAATAAATGGTTTTAAGCTGCAGCAATAAAGTTTACACTGATATTAATTTAGCAGAAAAGAAGTATAGAGAGTAAAATGAGAGATAAAAAATAACCGCCATTTTGTTTTTTGGGTCACCTTATATGACGTCATTGTTTTGACCGCATGGTTGTATCTGTAATACCTTATAGCGAATTAAATTTTGATGGTTATTTTCAACAATACCTTGTTATCATTTGTGTCGTCATCTGTGTCTCAAAATCTCGCTGTAAATGAACCCTGGCACCCCTTAGGTAAAAACACGTTTATAAAAGAAGAATATGAGTCCGGCAACCGATGAAAATGGTAAGTACTTAGAGGTACCAAATTATGGTATTTGTTATACATATTTTACCAGAGTATGTGTAGTAATAAAAAAGTAATAAAAGAGAGTATTACAAATGCCGCCCAGAACAAGGGACATAATAATTATTAGTTAGTATTACAAATGCCGCCCAGAACTAGGGACATTATTAAGAGTATTACAAATGACGCCCTCACTGTGGACATTATATAAAATTAATTTATATAAAACAGCCAGATTGAGAAACACAGAGGATGATATAAGACGATATATAATGAATGAGAGGTTATGTTGACGAAGTTGCATAGTTAATTACAAATTGAGTTAATTGCGTAGTTAAGTATAAATAAAAGATAAACAACCATTTAAATATTGAAGTAATGATGGCAGAAAATAATAATAGTATAGAAATGGACAATACAGACACGGAATCCATTTTATTAGGAAAACATGTTAGCTCGACAACTAGAGTAGCTGAAAATAAAATCTCATTAGAAGATTTATTCACGTTAATCAGTGACAAATTCGAACAACAAAATAATAAATTTGAAGACAAATTCAATCAAATGAATAGTACATTTAATGTAAAATTAGATAGTTTTGAGAGTGAGCTCAAGAAGCAAAATACTGTACAAGACGTAAAATTAGATCAATTAAATGAGAAATTAGAAAAATTTTAAAATGAAATACAGAGACAAAATTGTAATATTGACAAAGTAGACAAGTTAAAGATAAACAAAGATGACAAGGTAAGTAGGGGAGAGGATTGTAACAATATAAATAAAAGTATGATGTTAGAGAATGATTGTGTAAACAGGAGTAGTAATAATGAGGTTTTATGGGGAATAGAATATAATAATGATGGAATGATAGTGTGTCTTGAAGGGTTGAAGAGAGTAGGTAGAGAGAGCATAATTGTAAAAGAAGTGCAGGGGTTAGATTTTTCCCTTAATGGTGTATTTGGGGGTGATATACATGTTTTTAGGAAGGACGAGAGTGCCTTCGATGTAGATTTGGGAGACAAAAGGTATGAAAATAGTTGTCCCTGGATTTTTTGTGCACCTGATAGGTGGTGCGAAAATAAAGTTGTAGTGTACCCTGCATATATTGGGAGAGAGAATGTGATTTGGGGTTATGATAGGAGTTATTGTGAAAGAGAGTTGTGTGATAATTGGGAGATAAAGTTATATAGAGTATGTAGAGATTATGAAGAGTTCATTGAAAGGTTAGGTGGAGGTAGAAGTGATAAAAATAATAAAAACTTACCTTGTATTGAAACTAAAGCAGTAGGAGGTGATGTGGATAAGAATAATGACTTTGTAAAATACATAATTATGACTACAGGCACAGGACAAGGATTATTATACAGGATTATTATACAGGAGGTGACAGGACAATGATCAATCATGACATGTTAAATGAGTTTGGGGATAATAATGAACGTTTGAATTGGATAGGTATTTATAATGATAGTATAAGATACCTAATATTAAACCATGTATATAGTTTTAAGGTTCGATTGCTATTTGACGATGGAGGTTGATTATTTTATTGTGTTCATGAACATTTAATTATGTGAACAGTGTTTTTCAGGATGGACTTTATATGACTGATTTTGGTAAATGATTTAATGATTATGTGGATTGTATATTTTTGTGTATTAATGTCAGTGTATTTGTGTATTCTTGTAGTTGTGTATTTTATGTATTTTTATGTAAACATGTATTGTAGGATTTTAAATAACTGAAGAAAGTTTAAATGCTATTATGAGATTCAGATTCTAATGGTTAATAAATGAAGCAGGTAATATATTTGGGTATTGAGAGGTATTGTTGTTAGTAGATAAGTGATGAATTTTCTAGTGATATATTAAGGTGAAATGTTGTAAAAGAGTTTGGGTAATAGTGATAAATAGAGGCATTGGAGTTAGTTAAATAGAGTTAATGGGAGTTAAGGAAAAGAAAGAGTTGAGATACTGATAATATATAAAGAGGTGTTAGATATTTTAGGGACACAGTGGTTAGCGATTATATGTAGAGTTGAGGAATGTGCATGGTAATTATATTAGTTGTTGATGGTGATATTTTGTAATAAGGGTATTGGTGTAGGAGTCTGCAACGAGAGATGTTGGGACAGGAAGGGACCGTTGTGTGCCGGAAAGGGTTATCTGAAAGGGTCAGGAACCAATGAAGGAATGAGCATAGATGGGGAATACACACATACTAGTACAAAAAATGAGCGGTGCCAGAGGTTTTAAATGGGATTTGTGAAGGGGGTTATCATAGAGATATTGGTGTCATATTATGTCAAGGGTTAGTAGCGGTTGTTAGTAGAAAAAAGGGGTAGTAAGGTTAGATTGACAATGCCAAAATAAGATATAGAGAGAATAATGAGTAATAGAGAGTCACCCAAACTAGTAAGGATAAAAGGGTTAGAAAAGGAAAATTCATGGTAGAAAGGTAATGTAACAGAAAGGTAAAGGATAAATTTGAAATTGTTGTATAGAATCTGATATAAACAAATGTTAAATAATTAGAAGTTAATAGAGAATTGTTGATAGTAAAATGTTATAAAGTTTTGGTACAAGTCATGTAAATGTAAAGTATTTAATGTAATGTAAATGTAACAATGTTAATATGTGACATTTAATGTTTTATGATGTACAATGTTCTATGATGTTTTTATTATGTTGGGGGGCAACAGAGTGTGTGGTTAGGAGGTCGTTACAGGGGTAATGACGTTAACAAGTGTCAAAAGATAGTAGATTTTAAAAGTTGAAAGTATAAAGTTACAAATGAAGTTGTGCAAAAATACTATAGTAAGATGCCATTTACAAAATAGATGAAATGAGTCTAATTCGAGTAACAAAATTTGAATAATAAGAGTGTCTGCCATAATAGTACTAGGTTGAATTTGTAGTAATAATTAGGTGAAGGTATTTTGGGGGTATATTAAAGAATTGTGGATGTATTGTGTTAGTTGTAGTTATATATATGTAGTTTATTTTCTTACAAGGAAGAATTTGAGTTTGGTGGTGGTAAAAATCAATATATTTTGAAGTCTTGTAGTTGTGAGGTTGAAACTTTTGAATTAGAAAAACAAACCAATGCCCCAAAACACAAACCAATGCGTCTAAAAGGGAACATATCAGCTATAGATATGGAAGTGGATTAGACCACTATTTTAAAATTTTGTATGCAATGTTTCAGAGTTTTGTGGTGTTGTGACCGCAGTCCTGGGCTGGCTGGAGCGTCAGAACAGGAGTGTAGAGTGCCTTATGGCCTTATGGTGTAGGGATCTCTCAGGAGAAGTCCAGTAAGGTCAGAGGGTGCGACCAACATCATGGGACCAAGGGTAAGTGATGATAAATTTTTGTATAGTAACAGTACAAGGGGTTGTGGTGACATATCTAGACTGATCCTTTTAGGAAAGTGTGAATGAGTCAATGAAAGTTTTTGTGTTTCGACACAAAAATTTTCATTGAGGGGGTTTGTAACAGTACATAATGACCCAGTACCATAATTATGGGTTATAAAGGTATTTTCAATGTTTTGTATTATTTAATTATTAAAACACGGAATGGTTAGGTCCATTGTCCCTCTGGAAAAAGGAACAACGCAAATTCAGCAAGAGTAAGACACCAAGGTCACCATAGGACGTGCTGGAATCGGAAAAGGCCATGGCGGTGTTTGTGATGAAGGACTACAATATGAATTGTGATTGGATCATAGCACGGTTCCGTCATAACTAAAAACAATGACGCACTGAATACAATATGTGCAACGAGGCGTTGTCCAGAAAGACAAGGCTGGATGACATAAGACCACACACACACACAAGCACAAATTTACATTTACCTTGTTCTCATTTCAACGCTGTTCTTCAGAGGAAACACAGCGATGTATCGTTGTGTGTACAATTTTCTAACAATAGTTTACAATAACTAGCTAAAAATGTTATCAGTAATAGTGGAGCAATGAAGGCTCATCTTGTTTAACAGTATGAATATTAAAATGTAAAATCAGTGCACATATTTCTCCAGTTACACTCAGCAGAATTCGAGGCGAACACCGGCCATCACCATGGGCGTCACCCACCAACAACGGATGGACAACACCAAACGATAAGCAGAGAAGTCCCATTTTATCATTTTTTATAGTTTAATGAGCTCATTAATACAGAATCACTAATTAAAAGAATGTACTGGTCTAAAGGTGAATGTGTGTGAGAGTGAACGTATGGCCATAATCACAGATGCTGAGGGCATTGGTTTGTGTATTAACGAACTAACAATTAATAAATGGTTTTAAGCTGCAGCAATAAAGTTTACACTGATATTAATTTAGCAGAAAAGAAGTATAGAGAGTAAAATGAGAGATAAAAAATAACCGCCATTTTGTTTTTTGGGTCACCTTATATGACGTCATTGTTTTGACCGCATGGTTGTATCTGTAATACCTTATAGCGAATTAAATTTTGATGGTTATTTTCAACAATACCTTGTTATCATTTGTGTCGTCATCTGTGTCTCAAAATCTCGCTGTAAATGAACCCTGGCACCCCTTAGGTAAAAACACGTTTATAAAAGAAGAATATGAGTCCGGCAACCGATGAAACTGGTAAGTACTTAGAGGTACCAAATTATGGTATTTGTTATACATATTTTACCAGAGTATGTGTAGTAATAAAAAAGTAATAGAAGAGAGTATTACAAATGCCGCCCAGAACAAGGGACATAATAATTATTAGTTAGTATTACAGGATCATGTAATAAAAACCACTCAAGAAGTTTTTTAACGTCTTCAATATCTCTTTTTACACGTGAATCACTTGCATCTACGTGCTGATCTGTTGTGTCCATTTTAACATTAGCAAGATCTTCCCGTCCTTCACACACACTATTCATTGCATGCATGCCATAAACCCATTTACTCACGACACTCTCTTGCGTACTTCTTCCTCGAGCAACACCTCCATCTCTTTTCATTGATTTCATCATTGATTGTTCAATGATCATATCTGTCGAAGTTCCACAACTTAATTTAGCAGAACATCTAACAGTGAAGAATCCTTGTATAAACCTCCTAAAAACACTAGGATCAATCAAATTTTCCAATTGTAGCATGTCCTGGAGATATAAATGGGCATATTTAGCATAAGGAAAATGTCCTGATGCATGAAAATAACTGAGCATTTCTTTACCTTTGCAATCGACACCATATGAAAATATTGTATCCATAGGCGGATCCAGGGGGGGTGCAACTGCCCCCCCCATAGGCCCAAAAAATTATAATTTCGGAATTATAATAACGAATTACTGCTCTCCCTCTTGCTTCATTATACGTGTTTTCCTACGATGTAGTCAAATACGAACGTAGCAGGTTGCAGTATTTCATAGTCGTTAGGTCGGTGGTACTTATGAAACTTTCACAATTTGCACCGTAGGGTCCTGTACCTGCCACAAACAATGTAGGGTAGAGAGTACGGTTTCCACCACCTGTACGGTTTTCGCCACCTGTGGGCATTTCGTTAATTAAAAAAATATCGAATAGTTTTAGAGTCTCAAAATGTTCAAAAATTTGTTCTGTTATCTATTAACTCGCGTTTCACAAAATTTTTGTAAAAGATGTTCTTATATGGTATGGTATTAATAAAATAAAATATTCCAAATAATGTATTAAAGCAATTTGATTTATAATTTTCCTTACAGTATTAAAGAAATAAAGATAAAAGCAGCTATAAATCCTTAAAGGTGGCGATAAACGTACTCTCTACCCTATTGGTATTTCATGGCAGTAACGGTAACATGTGTTTGTATTGTATGGGTGTGAAAGCTAAGAGGCAGGCAAAAGCGCTGCCACAATACAATGGTTATTTTCTAAGGTTTGCACGGACTACAGAAATAAACTTAATCCCTTTTTCTGGGTATCGGCAAGCCATATGCTGAAAACAAATTAGCCGTACCATACGGCAGTAGAGCGTTTTACCTAACGAGTTAGTCAGTTTACTCAGCTACAAAGTGTAACAAAGGAAAGAAGGATCACTAACCTCAAATCTGCATTAGAGCCAGAATCAAGACTTAACAGAACTGCCGATATTTTCCCATATTCGTCTGAATTTATCGATGTTCAACATGTCGGTAAGTAGGCTACTTGAAATAACTTCTGTTTCATTGTGAAATCGTTTAACAAAAAAATATATTTTGACGCCGTAATATGTCTGACTATTTGCTATACATATATTTTATTTCAATATTTTATTTTATAGATTTAAATTAAATGGTGGTTTAAGTATTTGGTTTTATTATTGTTAAACCTTCTCAGACGTTATAGAAATCATGTGGAAAATAGTTTTTCTCCAAAATAGCTTAGTTAACATAGCAATTTAACAAAAATTTTATTACAATTTTCGCTGGAAATGAAAGCATGTAGCGCTCATGCTAAAGCGACTTACAAATTAATAATTCAAACATAATGCACATTTAATGTTCCTTCAATTAGTCACTCCATATGTGTGTTGATGCTCATCTCGTTAATTTATAATTCATCATTCCCTTTTATTATATTAACGAAACCTATCTGTAAATATTTAACTGCAAGTTCATAATTATGCCCTTTTCTGGGAATTCAAGCTCACATTTCAGTGCCACGCTTTCAATATTAATATGCCTCCTTCATCCTTCAACATACAATCGAACCTTCGCAAGATCGCAGTAAAAATAAATAAAAACTTTACCCACAAATTGTTCAAAATTTAATTGATTTATTGAGCATCACCTTATAGCACAAGTTGAGTGATTCCTAATGAATACAATTTTCATGACAATTATATTTTTATATTTATTTTTATATCTCCTGATCGGAATATTGTTTTATTTCAGTCAACCTCATTAAAGAAGACAACAACTAAACGAAAGGCTGATAATACCATTGAGAAGTATTTTACCTGTCCAACAAAAACTCATTCTCTATCTGCTGAACTTGCATTGCCTAGTTCTGACAAGTCTCTTTCAAATGTAATGCCTGAAGTTATTATGTCATCCCCTGATTTACAGGAGCTTGATTCAAATCTACTGCCTACAATCATTGTCTCTGAACCTCGTGATAATAATTCTTCAAATGAGGCAAAACCTGAACAGCAAGCACGTGAGCGGGAACAGCTAAAAACATGTAATGATCAAACAGGATCTACGTACGATATCGGCAATTACATGGGCAAACCGATTGATTATTTGACGAGACGTAATATTCTTTTACACCCGAGGATTCCAGATAAAGACTACAAGTTTTCTTTCTCCCTGCATAATAATAACAAAACCAAGCGTTTTGCAAGTCATAAGCATTTGAATTCCTATGAGTGGTTAGTTTACTCGAATGCAAAACAGGGATTCTTCTGTAAATACTGTCCACTTTTTGTAAATGCTGGTCTTGGAGGACCACAAAATAGTACTCCTTTGAAGCGGCTAGTAACAGAACCACTAAATACCTACGCTAAACTATATGGAAAGGATGGATATTTAGACACTCACAATAATAATAAATACCATAAAAATGCCGTACAAGCAGCAAAGGATTTTTTAAATACAAATGAACATTCGGAGCTATGTATTTTAAATAGGGTGAACGCAGAAAGGGACAGGCAGGTAAAGGAAAACCGTGACCGATTGAAACCTATATTATTTTGTTTTTATATAGTATCCAAGTCATTTTTTCACAATAATTTAATTACCTTGTATCCGTCAGTGACTTCGTTCTAGCGTTTTTTATATAGACGCGTTTCGTGACATGTGTCCCATCATCAGTAATCCTCGTCAAATGTTAAAATTCACATAAAACACATTTGCACATATTTACTAAATCACAATAACGACACACACATAACACGATGTAACTTCGGCTCCGTTGGACCGGTCCGACCGCGCGTGTAGTTGCCGAGCCACTAATTAAACTAAGTCAATCCTTATCACCAGTCATTACCGTCATGCGCGATTATATTTAGGGCTGTATCATATAGTGAGTGAGATTGAAACCTTAATTGTTCGTTTAATATACTGTTATTGTTGATATTCTTGTCTTTAAATGATAACCTATAGTAATAATGAAACCTATAGTAGAAACTATCATTTTAATGGGGCAGCAAAACACAGCATTTCGGGGTCATCGAGACGATGGTCCATTGAACCTAGAAAACTCTAGTGTTATTAATGAAGGGAATTTCGTGCTTTATTGAGACTGCGAGTTCAAAGTGGCAATACCATATTGAGAGATCATTTGAAAAATGCCTCTGCGCATGCTACATATATAAGTAAAACCACTCAAAATGAAATCATTGGCACTTGTGGTGATGAAATTTTAACTACAATTCTGAAAAGAATCCAATCTGCGGGAATATTCAGTATTATGTTTGATGAGAGTGCAGACTGCTCTGAAATTACACAATTGACACTCATATTGAGGTATCTACATGAGAATGCTGTGTACGAATCATTTGTCGGATTCATAGTAACGTTTTTGGTGAAAATACTGATGAGGTAACCGGTACTGAACCAAAAGTAACTGGTATTGACATAGGCAAAGTTGTCACCCAGAAATTGCGAGATCTCAATCTGGATTTGAAAAACTGTGTTGGGATATCCACTGACGGATGCAGTGTGATGGTGTCAGAGGCTCATGGTGCTGTTGCAACTATAAAGAAGGAAGCAACTAATGCAGTATACTCGCCACGTCATAACCATGCTCTAAATTTATCTATCTCCCAAACGTCTAAAATCCGTCAAATTAAAAACGCAGTAGACACAATGCAGGAGACTATATATTTTTTCAGAGCTTCGCCAAAAAGGATGCAAGTGTTAAAAAAAGCATTAGGACACCAACTTTCAGGTCTCTGTGAAACTCGATGGATGAACGATGGTGTCCTTCAATTTAGATCCACGCTCCCAAAAATAATTTCTGCTCTGGAGTCAGTCGGAAAATGTAATGATCCAAAGTCATCCATGAAGGCTAGAGGATTGAAATCCTCTCTTTGTAATAGTCAAACAATCATTGCAATCCTATGTCTCTCAGATTTACTCACGTGTACCCATCAATTAAGCATGTTTTTCCAACGGATCTGTTTGGACTTGAAATCAGCGCAAGAGGAACTAAATGACACAATAATTTGACTAGAATCTAGGCGCAAGAATGCTGAATTGGTTTTTGCTACTCTTTTTGAAGAGGCTTGTGTTATTGCCGAAGAATTAGGTGTATCGATCACTAGACCTCGAATAGTTGGCAAACAAACTCAAAGGGAGAATCACCCTGTTATTGTTAATGATAATAGTAGTTACTTCAGGCAATCAATGTACATCCCGGCTCTTGACCATATTTTGGGTGATCTAAAGACACGATTCAGTCGTGAAACACTTCAACTTTACAATTTGCATATCCTTTTCCCTAATCAAACAGATGACAGCGAAAAAGAGATTATGCAGCAATTGATCGTAAAATATGGACACTTCTTCAATAAACCAATCGAGGTACTACATAGAATGTTTGAATCAGAATTGGAATCATGGAAGTTAAAATGGAAACGAGCGAACCATGGATGTCCACAAACTGCAATTGATATGCTAGAAAACTGCAATAAGGATGTTTATCCTTATATACATTTTTTACTAAGCATTCTAATCACACTGCCAGTCTCTAACGCAACTGCAGAACGAGCGTTTTCTAGCTTGCGGAGACTCAAGAGTTGGTTGAGGTCAATGATGGAACAAGAGAGGCTCATTGGTCTGGCTTTACTCAATATCCATCGCGATATAAATGTAAGTCCAGAAAATATTGTTAACCGATATGCCAAAATTAGGAAACATCGTGACGAGTTTGTCCTAGATTATATACCTTATTTCTATGTATATGATATTGATAATAATATGCGTTCTCCTAATATCAGTAAAAAATCTGAAAGTAAATGTAAATATAAAGAAAACATTTTAATTATAGAAAACAGCTGATAGAGTGTACAAAGAAATATAAAGTATAGTAAATATGTAATGTAACTATTTGATTAATTTTAAAATTTACATAAATCTTCGTTTTTGAAGTTTACTTGTATATTACTTGTAAATATATACATATATACTTTAATAATAAACTCAATGTAGAATGTAGAGTAATACATTTTACTTTTGTAACAATTGTTTTTCAGTCGTTATAATCCATAGCAGAACCACATATCCTTTAGTGTACAAAAATTTATCTCATTCTGATTCCCATGGTATCAATTATGCACACGCGCGCGCGCGCACACACACACCACAAATACTTTTGCCCCCCCCCCCTTAGAAGCTTTCTGGATCCGCCCCTGTGTATCCATAGTTTTGCTGTACAGCCTCGTTCTTCATATTGCTTTAATTTTTGATTGAACTGATAAAGTAATGCTTCAGCTTTTTCATCACAATTTTCAATATCAATATATAAAATAGTGTTATTTTCTACATCTTCAATAGTCTTTTGAAGAGTTTCATCCATATCATCATCAATAACGAGTTCTTTTCATATTATTGTTGCTAAAGTGAGATGAAGTAATGTATGAGCTCTGACAGCTCTGGCGTAAGCATGTCCATTGAGCTTTTTATCTAGTGAATTAGGTGCATAAATTAAAGAAAGCACCTCTTTGATACCACTTCCTTGCATAATATAACCAATTGCTCCAAAAAACGACATGAGTAAATGAAAACCTCCAAGCCTTATTACAATCTTTGATAATTCAGATCCTTCAGGTGCTGCAGATACAATTTCTCGAGCTTTTGCATACAAAGGTTGATCAAAAGTAATAACGCATACATCGTGGCCATAACGTTTTGCATTCTCCAAAGCACATAGTAAGGTAGTGTATATAGTATTGTAGTTACTCGCTGGTCGATGAATAAATGGTAAGAATAAAATTCGAGATATTGAAAAATTCATAATATTACTTGTTAAACGTTCAATATAACCGTTCCAACCTGGTAATGATAAATTATTCCATTTCCCATACAACCATAACATATCTATTTTTTGGAGTAAAGAAACAGTTGTATCACTTTCATAAGCAAAATTCTGTGCAGTTATTTTACTATATCCTACTACACCATCATTTTGATAGACTCGTATTGGCACATGAGCTTTTGCCACAAAATCTTTTGCTGAAAGAACTTGTTTTATTCGTGGTAAAGGCTCTTCTGCTAAAACTGAACTTTTCGGAGTAATAATTTGAATGATACCCATTATGTGGAGTGTTATGACCGTCTAAAGTGTATACATTTATATCAGCATTGTCTGCAGCATATTGAATAAATGTTCCAGTTTCTGGTGGCAAGATATGAGGCTGACGATGAAGAACTGCTGCCGCCTCATACATCATAGTATCATTATACGATGCACACAAACCAAAAGACGAAAAAATCTGTATGAGACGTTTTGATCCAAATCATCAATGAAAAAAAACTGAGAGACCCAATTGCAATCTCGAGATGAAAGATCTAGGATGAACAGCAGCCATAATACAGTGGCTGACAGTCGTACATATTAATTTCTAATGTTCCAAGTTATAACGTTTATTTTTTTAAATTACTCGCTCCAAAAAATAAAAATTACTTGCTACTGATATTTTCAAACATTTGACTAGGCGGGGGGTAATTTTTACTGTCGCACACTATAGATTGAATATCTTCTCGAAGGATTCCTGCAGCAGTCTTCAGTATCCTAAATCGTTCTTCTTTTACATTTTGTTTTTTATTGTCGTACCAAGCTTTGTTCAGTACATCGTGCTGAGTGTCAATACAACAGATAATTGTTAAACTTCCTTGTTTCTCAGTTATAATAATGCTATTACCATACTTTAACTTCAATCTTCTTTTAATTGTTTTATCATCTGGAACTTTATTTTTGCAAATATCTTTTAGTTCTTGCAGTGAAAACTGACAATCGTCATTATTTTCAATATATGCAAATATTTCTTCCATCGCCAAAGTAACAGCATTATCTTCAGGATGACCAATTTTACCCCCGCAGTAGGCCTTAGAAAAGAATTATAACAATTATTGTGGTACTTAGCTTCAGCAGCAACTAAATCATACTCATACTCTATGCGTGCAATAACAGCTTTTGCTACATCATCCGAACGATTCTGAGCAACCTTCAGAATATGATCTTTAAATGAAAGTGTAGGAACTCGATATATCGCACACCGAATATTCTGCGCTTTTTTCTTTTCAGCCTCTCATTTGCTTCATCACCACAAAATAAGCACAATTTTTTATAACAAAAATTGGCTTACTTGATCGCGCTCTAGTATGAGGTGGACTAATCGTAGATGTACTGGCTTCCATCTCTCGCTGTCTTTTAGCTCCAGCAATACTACTCTTCCAAGTGTACATTTTGCGACACTGCACATGGATTGTCACAGATCGTTTGTCTCTCAAGTATTCAACATACCCATCATTTCTTTCAACACTTGAATCAATCAAAGTTTTTATTCCACGTTCAACAACAACGATCTCATTTTCAGCCAAAGGTTTACTACAAAAGAAGCAAACTTGTGACATTTTTGAAAAATTATTTAACAGCACAAACTCAAATCGAAAAATACTATCAATAAGCACGTCTGTTCACTGCAAACAATCACTCAATACTGAAACAAAGAAAGAAGTACGAAAAAGTAAAAATGAAGTAATAGATCCAATTTGAAGTACAGAACAGGAGGAAACCAGTATAACAAAATAATTCACGAAATCAAAAAACGAATAAAAAACTAATTTCAAAACACAGTGACACTTTTACACTCAATAACAACCTTGGTTCTAACACACATTAACTAAATAACTATAACGATTAATTTATAACACTTTTTCAAACATAAAACCACTGATGTGAAACTTTAACATCTTAACCTAGAATAAAATGCACTTACTGTAGACTTTAAGAAAACTATTGTAAAAGAATATTTATTATTTATTTATATCCAATGTGAAGGATTGTACTTTCTTGAGTCATTTTTGTCGACTTTCTCCGCAATCCAAAGGACCTTTTATTAATAACATAAACTAATTATTTGTAAATAAATGATAGACATTTGGCTAAGAAGCTGTTGCTGAACGACCCTGAGTCAACCACTAAAAATGAAAATACAAAGAGCCAGAGCAAATTATTATAATATAACATTTTTTTGTATTAGAAAATAGAAACAATCAAACACTCTATCAAATAAACTAATACAGAGAAATAATAACTGTCAGTTGTTTTCATTTAATTACGTTGATGTACTTATGTTTTAATATAGCACAGTGAAGATTCCTTGCCAGAGTTATAAGTTGGCAACACTGCAGTTGAGGAGGGAAGTTCAATTTTCGCTGAACCATCGTAGTAAGTATTACTTTTTGGGTAAAGAAAGTGGATGGTTATTAAGAGGATTTTTGTTTTTCGATAAAACAATTTGACGCCTAAATTGGGAAAATTAACACAAAGTACATCAGCCACAAGGGAAGACAACGGCCAGTTAACGAGTACTGGCAAGTCCGCGAGAACGGGAGATAACGGGAACGCACCGAAAATAAATTCTATCTAACCACTTTTTCATTGCCTAGTTCGTCTAGTAAGAGACTGACGAGTCGTTATAACAGTTATGTTGAGAATCGTAGAATTTGTATTTATTTTCTGGTGTGAAACCAATACCTCCAGATTTTTACTTATATTGAACGTCTGATGACGTTCATACAGGCCGTGTATGAGTGCATATTAGTATTTCCAATTTTTAAAATTGCGATATCTCATGAATGGTAGGAAAAAAAGTGTAGAGACCTTTTTTGTAGAGAATCGCATAATCTACAAACTTTGTATGAACTATTTTTACGGTAACACTTACCGTTTAAGAGATATTTACGAAAAACCTATTTTTTTGACTTTTAACCTTGAATAAAATTTTTAGCCGAAGTAGAATCGATGGGGACTTTTGACATTTCATTTATAATGATGTATTTAAGGCCTGTACCAATTTTCAGCTCCATGCGAGTTTTTCCAAAATTTAAACTTTTTTTGTCTATTTTGACTGGATTTAATCTTCGGGAGAGCTGTTCTTGGTGGTCCTGGAAGATCTCTCAGTCCGACGGCAATGGGGCAGCATTCTAGAGCACAGCTCAGCCAATGATAACTGATGTCGTTGTTACCATGTCTTCATACCTTTCTCCTGGCTGGTCAGGAACCCTGAGGCACTTATAATTTTCACCAAGTCATAGTGAGTTGAGAAGAAAAGACTAGTTACCACCGCCATCAGACCTCGAGATGCAGTCGGAATCCTTATAAAGAAAAAAGACAGATTGCCAGCCACTACCGAACCATCTCACAAAGGAAGCTTGTAGCAGAATGTAAACTTTGATCGAACAGCTGATGCCATCAGCTGAATTGCGTCGATGTTGCACGCCACGGTGTCGGCGATTCAGTCAGCCATGCCTCACCCAAAGGCCACAGCCTTGGCGCGATCTTTCAAACATGCCGGGAATTCAAATCTTGGCACACCCCCTGCCCAAAAAGGCAACATGGTTGCCCCAAAATTAACTCAATTCACAGTTCACCTGGCTGCCTTGGGGAAATCTCAGGAAAATACTGCACTTACGAAGACAGAGGCTCCAAGGAAAAGTAAACAAGAAGGAAGAATTGGACTGTGTGTGTGTCTGAGTGTGTATGTGTGTGATACTGCATCCGGACCGGGCCCTGGGCAGCATACAGCGACAATAGACAGAAGAAGAAACGAAGAAAGACAAGAATCCGTACCGGTAGAGCTCTGACCTCCTAAGGCCTCCCTAAACTCACAAATGAGAACCCAAGAGCCCAATCGACACTTTAACCCCTTACGACTCTTCTACCACCACTCACATACCCCCACCACAACGCCAGGCTTCAACCCTGATATGTGAGTGGCCAACTTCTCCACATCACTACATCACGGGGGGCCGCCCCAACCTCACCAACACTGGTGACACCAACCTACCACCACTCACATACTTACCACAAGGCCAAACCTGAACCCTGATATGTGAGTGATCATCTTACCTATCACTATCAACATCTTTAACAGGCCAACTTCACTTCCACCACTCACATACTTATACAACAAGGCAACTTCAACCTTGATACATGAGTAGTCAACTTCCCTACACTACCTCGATAAAACTAACCAGTGAAAGATCGCACCGAGGGCACGCGAACACCAATTCTAGATCGGCTTCTCATAAGGTCTACACAGCTTACACTCATTTCCCTACACCACCCAAAAACTTGGGGACAACCCCAGAATGTGGTATGGACCAGACCAAACGATAATACAACTTGGAAACGATAAAACCTTCCACCTTAATTTCTGACATTTTCAATCTTTATATACAAATAGGAGCGGTCGTGGTGTAGTGGCTAGCGTGTGGCGCTGCTACGCTGTCGGCGTGGGTTCAATTCCCGCCGGGGGCCATCTGATTTAGATACGACCGTTCCCCCTCGCAAGGCAATGGCAAACCAGCGAGAGGTATCCTGCTTAGTATAAACCTTCCCCAACTATGCCGTTCGGATCCGGCGTTAAACTGTAGGTCCCATATACCTGTGACAGACTCAGTACCACACACACCACGGGTATATGCGGGGAGGGTACTAACCAGTCAAAAGGCTGAAGGACTACGATATACAAATAACAGACACAAGGTTGTTCTCCTGACGAGAAGTTAATAGTAATTGGTGACTAGTTACCAAGATGTTCACCATTCCACCGCCCCTTCACAAAATCAACTAACTGAATGTTTCAAGACTCAACCCTACACAGAAAAACATCACCTGAAATGATCACAAGTCGTAACGTGTTAATAAACCACACTTTCCTACTTTCCTAACCTAACTCTCTACCAACCGACGCTCCTTATTATTACACCCAAAATCTAATTATTATATCAGCCATCAAATTTACATAATCAACAAAGACACAGACCACCATTCAATGCAACACATGACGAAAGAAATAAAAGGAAAAACTTGACTCCTACAAGTGGCCTCAGGGTCCCCTAACGATTCTAGAGAAAGGGTGAAGACCAAAAGGCAGAGCGAGCTTCCCCTACTTCAACGAACAAGAATACACACATCACCAATGATCCCAAAAAAAATTACCATAAATATAGACACACAACACAATATAACACGCAAATAAATACCATATAATATCAAATAAATATAACATGACACCCAACAAACAAGTATATTTCATCAAATCATCCCTTACAAAATTCAATTAATTTTATAAGTCTAGAATCATCTCAAAATCCGAGACTCCAAGTCAATAACCAGAGTGTCTGATCCGGCCATACCCGCATTCTTCAAATAATTAATCATGTATATTGCAACGATACAGCCACAGCTGTATTAGGCATTAATTTAAATAAATGTAAATTTTGTATAAGTTACGGGTAAATGGACCAGTGGCGAAGTTACATGGAGGCAATTGAGGCAATGCCTACCCTAAAAAATTCTGTAGAATAAAAATTATAAATACGTATGAACTACATAACGTAAAGATTATACATTGTTACCGCGACTGTCGAATTTATTAAGCCGAAACGTCCTTTACTGAGCGACCGCTAGATGGTGACAGGTGAGATTTGGCATAGTTCGTTTTAAGCGAATGAGGCAATCTGAACTTGCCTCAACGTTTTTTGTATACATCGTATGTAAGCAATGTGCTGGAGTGATAGAGAGGGGGGGATTGTCCCGCGCTGTACACATAAAAGCGTTGAGGCATGTCTCACTTCTGTGGTCCAAACAGTAAAGCGCGCTGTATTGTTTATAAGTGTGTTCCCTTTATGCGGTTATTAAAAGTGCCCCTGTTATTCCGCTGAACTAACAGATGATCAAGATTGTTATTTGAATTATTTGTAACATTAAACATACTAACCAAGAAACTAAACAACCACTACTTGGTTAGAAACTAATCAAGTTTAAAATTTGAAGTTGAATCAGTTGTAATTATTGTGTATGACTACTACAAGGATTGTTCAATAGAAACACGTATAGAGCTGTAAAGCATTTTTTATTCAACGATTTTATAAGAAGTCTCCATTAACATTAAGACATGAGTTCCAATGTTGCACTAACCTGTAGATTCCCTGTTAGTAAAATTCTTACGGCTGTTTGTGGAACCATTCGCTTACAGCACACTCTACCTCAGCGTCCGATTTCAACCACCGTCCTTTTAGTGATATCTTTAACAAAATTTAAGATAAGATTTTTGCCTACCCATTCATTAACTACTAGCTTCACCACTGAAATGGACAGGTCTGAGATTGCAGAAATATTTCATTGTTAGATTAGGGTAGCAATTAACCTGTTCCGACACGCAGTGAACACCTGCTCAATTGTATGTGTGTTACACGTGTATCTTGTGTGTGTGAGTGAAGCAAGCATAGACAGGAAACTCAGCAACCCGCCCCCAGTAATTAATAAAATAATTGTTTTAATTCACTGTGAGAAAACTAATTAATGTATGATCAAACCAAAGGCACCAAAGTGTGGGTAAAAATTATAGTTATCCCCAGTGAAAAGATGACGTTAATAGAACACGTTATGCGAAGACAGTGCAAAATAAACGTGCTAAAAAATACGCAAATTACCCTAAGATGCTCAAATTAACATAGTGAGTGATTAATCGAAGTAGCTACGATTTGTGCTATCTCGATTCTGTGCAAAACAGTGCTATTTGCTAATAATTGCAAATAGATGAAAAGGTTCGGTAGTGGGGGCTGTCACGAGATACGCAGGTATCGACAGGACGATTTTGGAGCCGACCAGCGTGGAATCTCGAGAGGGTATAAATTAAGGGTTCGACCAAAAACCCTTCTCTTCATTTCAAGACTCAGTTGCAGCCGGACATGCTGTCCGTCGGCAAAACACTTTATATTTTTTTATCCTATTACAAGTCGCAGTAACAAACGAAATGACGTTTACTAAAGTCACAACAATATTACAGGAAAAGTAAATACAGCAACAGTTAGTCTGTCAAGAGTATATCCAGGAAATATGCCGTGGATCGACGCTGGATTCTAGACGTATCCAGGGAAGCTGCCGTAGATCGACGCTGGACTCTAGACGTATCCAGGACCACGCCAGGACAAGAGGAATGGAAAATTAACTCTAGACAACGCTGGAACCCCGGACAACAGTCGTAAGATCATCAGAAATCGAGGTGACATACTTAATGCATTTTTAAATGATTTATAAAAACAAAAGAGCTCATAAAGACGATTTCAAAAGACAGTAAATTGAAACAAAGAAAGTTTATATTTAGTAATAATATGTTAAATGTAAATAAATGGTTAGTCGTAAGAATGAGCTATCACATATACATAAAAGCAGTAATAAATGAAAGAGAATTTAAAGTAAAGAGAGTAGAGTTTATTATCAAAATAAATAGTAAAGTAATTAGATATTTGAACTATAGAAAGATTAATTTAAAGTTGAATATTAAAACAAAAGGCAGTCTACAAGAAATTAATATAAAGTTAAATTGAAGTCAAAACATTGGTATAGACTGAGCTAGTAGAGGTCAGATCTGTGATAAGACAATTTATTTCAATATAAGAATATTTTAATTTTATAATAAATTAATAAAAATTATTTAACATGTTTTAGATATAAGATTAACATGTTTAGATATAAGAATTTTTTTAAATATGTGTAATATTGCATATCGTAAGACATAAACATTAAATAATGAGCAAATATCGTGACCGACAAATTAATTATGTTTATGAATAATTTTAATAATGAAAAAATAATAAATATGAGTTTTTAATACACTGATAATAAAAATACCCTTATTATATTTACACCTGAACCCCAAATACACGTACATGTTGTTAGTAATGTTATATAAAGTGTATGAGTTCAATTAATGTACCAATTAAATTGCACAGAATATATAACGTGTTACATTTTTTGTCGCCCTTGACGTGTGGCACGACACGCTTACATTTAATAACATTGTATCATTGTATAGAATGGCGCTCCAAGATCGTGGGGCTCCACAAATTTAAATTATATAATAAATTTGTTGTAATATATATATATATATATGTCCAAGGGTAATTCTCATATCGTAATACAACAAACCAACAATCAATTTAAAAACCAGCATTATAATCACGTCCAACCAGGAAAAGTCATTCGATGACCTGGTATACTTCAACAATCTAAGTCCATACCCAACAGGGTTAAACAGGTTACAACCAACTCCAACAAGGTCTGACGGAACCTGGGTATGCAGAAAAAATTTTCAAAGGTACATCCAACATACATAAGACCCCAAATGGCACTTACTCAATATCCCGTATAACCAACTTGAATTAATATACATCCCGTACAACATATAATAATGTGTGTGTGCGACCCCCACAGAATTATATGTTACTTCCAGTTTACAACTTCAGAGTAATAAAATTTGATAATAAAAAAAGGCGATTAAATGTAATTATTTCACTACGACTCGGAACACAAAACTTTTTATGGGTAAAAATATAAAAGCTTTACCTTACAACTTGAACCGGTTCTCAAAAGCTTTTTAAAAGTGAAAACCGGTTCAGGTTGTAAGGTCGACTGTTCGTACTCACACCGATTCTTCAACCGATACAAGACTTTTTCCGTTACAACATCCGCACTCCCGTCAGTTCCGATATCTAACTTATACGACTCCGGCTATTAGATATTATATATAAGGCTCCCGATACACAACTCCGTCATTCATACTCTCCGTATCAGAATAAAACTCCAGACTTAAGACATAAGACCTCCGCTCGCGGTCAACACTCTAGTTTATACCCCCAGTTTTTACCCATAAAAAGTTTTGTTTCGAGTCATAGTGAAATAATTATACAGTATTTAGTTAAGAAACGGACACGTCATGGACAACGAACTCCAAGAAAAGGCGATTATAACCTTGCTCTAACCGTAACAATAGTAATTACACTTTTCGACACAATATCAAGACAATAGTGACACTTATAAATGCATACACATTAACACTAACAAAACACAAACACCAACAAAAAAATTTTTTTGAACTCATTCCATCTTAGAATTACATCACACTGTGCTGACCCTTTAACATTAAAATGTATGTTAATTCTCAAATTGTTTTGCAAGTCCTGCCACCTGCCTGGCCAGCACACATAGATGGAACCACGCTCTGCTACCATTTGTAACGGCCCTAGTTAGCCCGTTACATTAAAATTTAAAACTAGACCCTTGGCCTAGATGAAGCGAAAATGTGCTGGAGACCAGACTGACAGGATTTGTCCTGACAATTATTTGTTTTAATCATGGTGAACATAAAGATTATGTTAATGCATGCTTTCTTTATGCTGGAAAATGAATTCATATTTCCATCTATGGCGGTACCTGTATTTAGTTGTATCAAGAATTATATATGTTCAATGTTCATTCACGACAATTACAATACTATTAATAATTAAAATTAATTAAACGATATAACCACTGAATGCTTTGGCACACAGTTCATAATAATAATAATTATAATACAATTCGCAAATATGCACCCACAAAACATGGTCTAACCATTTTAATCATAATAAATTTAAAAAAAAAAACAAGTTATAAGTTTATGTATGTCCTTTTGCTTTGAACACCGTTGGTAGAGTGTAGTTGTCTAGGTTAAATAAACGGAATGTTCCCACCTGCACTTCTGAAGCATTGATGCTACCGGTTAGGTCCTGACAATTAGTGTGGTGAGGGTGATGTGCCGAGGCAAATATTTGATTTAAATACCTCGGTATTTCACGCAGACAATGCCAGCCGAATATCAGGACAAAAGGTTGTGCGGTCGAGCTCTGCTATGTATCGGTCTTGACCTATATACTGCTACGGTGCACGACAGCGAAATCAAACCTGTGGCGCATCAGCTGTTTTCTAACACTATACACTCCGCTGCATGTTTTCTGTACACTGCTTGACAGGCTTAATACGTCTGTTCTTCCATTTTTCAACACTCCGGCAGGGCGGTTCGTTTGACGGCGGCCATTGTTAGTCATCTTTAGAATGCATTCGTGATTTATAAAGTGCTTCAGGTGAGCCAGAATATTGATGCATTAATATTATTAATGTCAATTTAATAAGGGCTGGCGTGTGTATTACGATGATAATAGTGTGTGTGTGACTCGACTTGCCATGTTAATTCTGGTATGGCCGAGAGCACGTGACCATCTGATTAAATGTAAATTTAAAACTAAATGTAAAGCAATGAATATTTAAAGGCAGATGAATTGGATGAGTTGTAATAATATAATTATAATTGAACTTAAATTTAATAGTTGGTTTAAATAGTTTGAAAACGTGAGCCTTGCTGTTACTAATGACAAGCAGTAGTGGGAATGAAATTATAATAGTGGGTGTGTGTGTGTTACGGGGCGAGAAAGATTTGGGGTTAAGGTGTTCCTTTTTTTTCTTTGACTGCAATTTACAAATAGAATTTTTTCAGGGTCCCCGCATAGTCGGGAGGTAAAGGGATTGCCAGGATGGGGAAATTACATTTATCCCCAACCGCAGAGTGGAGCAACAAGGTCCCTAATGCCGTCAGCCCAACCTAGACCCAACGGAACCTCTGCAGAGAAGGAATTATACTACCTGGGGAAGCTCGCTCTTGCTTTCATCGCAGTCACTCTCCTCCAGCATTACATAGCAAGTTCTACCATATGAGTCAGCAAAGAGCAGGTGGGAGGATTCATTATATATTCATAATATATTCATTTTTTGATGTTTATAAAAGGCACATAACTGGAAATAACAAATGCACTAATAAAAAAGATTGTTGCTGTTACTCAAGTGTTTCATTGTAAGACCTGTCACTATGGGCTCAACACAAATTTTTCTTCCATCAAGACAATAAGTGTCTAGTTTTAAAAATTAAGTAACAACCCCCCCCCCAAAAAAAACTTAAACTTACAAAAATTCACAAAATTTTGGGGGCCGTTTCAATGTGGAGTTCAGAACCTCCTGGTAATCTTTGGGAGAGCTGTTCTTGGTGGTCCTGGAAGATCTCTCAGTCTGACGGCAACGGGGGAGCGTTCTCGAGCACAGCTCAGCCGATGATAACTGATGTCGTTGTTACCATGTCTTCATCCCTTTCCCCTGGCTGGTCGGGAACCCTGAGGCACTTATAATTTTCACCAAGTTATAGTGAGTTGAGAAGAAAAGACTCTAGTTACCACCGCCGTCAGACCTCGAGATGCACAGTCGGAATCCTTATAAAGAAAAAAGACCGATTGCCAGCCTCTACTGAACCATCTCGCAAAGGAAGCTTGTAGCTGAATGTAAACTTTGATCGAACAGTTGATGCCGCCAGCTGAATTGCGTTGATGTTGCATGCCACGGTGTCGGTGATTCAGTCAGCCGTGCCTCACCCGAAGGCCACAGCCTTGGCGCGATCTTTCAAACATGCCAGGAATTCAAATCCCGGCACAATTCTGTTCACCACTGATAAGGAATAAAGCATTATAACTGCAATACTACTTCATAACCAATTCTAAATATACCACAAAACTAACAAACAGTACATACTTACATGTGAAATCATACAAACCGCTTTCAAGTTAAACATACAAATAGCACAGTGTTCAGAAAAACAAAAAAGATTTATCAATAAAAACATAGCAATATTAACCCTTTAACTGGCACTGACATGAAAGACCTACCCTACATCCCAGTGCTGGACAAATTTAAATTTACATGTAACTAGATGACCCGGCAGACTTTGTCCTGCCTCTAAATTTTTTTTTCATTTTGCTGAGGCCAAAAAAAAATGATGTAGATATTTATTTTTTAATTTAATAATAATTAGTAGAAGTATAACTGTCATCAAATGTTATCTAAATTGGCAGTTATTGATGAATGTTTGGCTTGGCGCAAGTTGATGGTGGCTGATGATGGACGTTTTCATGTGACAGACGAATATTATAAGCAGCATAGTGATAAATACATGGAGCATTATTATTAACAGAAACAACATTTTGTCTTTAAATTAATAAATTTATTTCATGTATTTTTATATTAATTGAGTAATAATATAAATGATTTGTTTTCCATGAAATTTATTTTTTGCTTATTTTGACAATAATAATTGTTTTGAAAAAATAAAAATAAATGAAATGATTAAAATTGAAAAAACAAATGTTTATATTTAACGTAAAGCTAAATCATGAACGATATTTGTGGTTTTGCCTTGGGGGGTGTAAACAAATAAATTTGATGGTCGACCAACATGGGAACACGCAACATATAATTGACCTTGTGAAAAACATGGGGTTTCTAAATCCAACCCGCATATATTCATTGTTTGACCCTGCGCTTTATTTATAGTCATAGCAAAGGCCAGCCGGATAGGAAACTGTAAACATTTAAATTGAATTGTTGAATCAGCAGGAATCATTGGTATCCTTGGCAACAAAACATGATCACCCTTGAATTTTCTGTTTAGAATTGTTGCCTCTATTAAATTCCCCATTAATTTTTTGACGACTAATCTCGTTCCATTACACAGCCGTGGTGCATTGAGATTGCGCAGTAAAATGATCGGTGAACCAATTTTTACTTTTAAACTGTGTGGTGGCAAACCTGGTAAGTCCAGAGAATTAAGAAATTCCGTTGGAAAATGTACAGCTTCGTTTTCATCTACGACTGTATCAATTGACTTAAATGAAATTGCTTCGCGGTGCAACATGTCTTGTATTTTAATATTCATGTCATCAACATCAACATTTTTTGCAGCCAGTATCGCACGTTCGCTGAGCCATTGATGATCACGGATATTTTCACGAATACTTGGGAACACGTTGTTAATTAATAATTCTTTCGTATCCATAATGTTACAGAAGCCATTCGGCAAATTAACTGTTAAGAGTATTTTGATCCATAACAATTGTTTAGAAAATGAGTCAGCCAAAGGATCATTATGAAGCATTACACGCATGTTAGTTGTTAACTTTAATGTGTGCACGTTTCGCCATAAATTTGAAGATTTTAGGCATGCATTTATTTTGTCTGCATATGTCGAACGTGGTATAACTGGCAACGTTTGTCGGAAATCGCCTGATAACAAAATAAGTGCACCTCCGAATAGCCTGTCATTTCCTCTTAAATCTTTGAGCGTTCTATCCAAGGCTTCCAATGAATGCTTATGGGCCATTGTGCATTCATCCCAGATGATGATACAGCATCTTTGGAGGACTTTAGCCATACTGGAATGTTTTTTAATATTGCAAACAGCGTTTTCTTTTGTTTGTATATTAATTGGCAGTTTAAGGGCGGAATGTGCTGTCCTGCCACCATCTAATAAAGTAGCAGCAATTCCAGATGATGCAATTCCAACAGCAATGTGACATTGTGCACGTATTTTGGCCAAAATTAGTGATATCAGAAATGTCTTACCAGTTCCTCCTGGTGCATCAAGGAAAAAGAAGCCGCCTTGCCTTGTTGAGCATCAACAGCATGCATAATTGTATCGTAAACCGTTTTTTGTTGTCGTGTCAATTTTGGTTTATTAATGTTAACATACACAATCAATTCGTCTGTATTGTATGACTGCTCTCATTGCATATCACGATTAAACAGATCGCTTGCTGTCCAATTCGGTGCAGGAATTCCTAAATTTGCAAGTGCTTCAATAGCAATTTGCAAACAAATGTCCTCAATTAGAACCAATGATTCATTATAAATCTCTGGCATGAAATTTAAATCGGTATTTTGCTGTATTGTACCCAATCGGTGCAATATGTCTTCGCTCATTGCATCTTTGTATTTATCCCATAAAGCGTCTGGTTTTGTTGGGAAGCATGTGATTAATAAAAGTGCGAACAAATTGCGTATTTGGTGTGCTGATGAAGTAAGCGAAGCATCAGCCAATGTTAAATCCCAATGTGTATCGTCTTCAAGCAGTTGCAATCCTCGGCATGCGTCATGATTTGATGCATATAATTGGCCATTAATGGTCCTTAAATATTCAAATGATGTTGGGCCACGGACATTAATTAACAGCAAGCGCAAATAAAAACATTCTCGTTGTTTTGGATGTACAGTGTATAATCTTCCTAATGCATTTGTTGAAAAAATACCGGGATAACCATCGACTGGCGTGCCTCTTTTCCTGGGTTCCCATTTTTTTGAAGTTTTATTGAATGTGAAATATGTTGGAACTTGATCATAAAGTAACGTACGTGCAAATGCACCAAAAATGTTTTCCTGTTTGCATAATTCAAAAAACTCAGTTAATGTTGTTTTTGGTGCTGTTAATGCTCTCTCCAATACATTTTGTTCATTGAAGAATACACGTTGTCCATTTTCAAGATGTATAGCCAAGTGAATAACTCCTGGATCTCATTCATGTATGGGAAATGATAGAATACGCCAAATGGCTTCATTGCTACTTATGTATCTGCCCATTTGATAGCGCGTAATTTCGTCATTTTCATTAACATTTTGAACAGTAAATACGGCCATATCACTGCCTTTATTTACGTATTTACATATATACTTTATTGATTTCACTGAACTGCAGAATTCAACATTTATGTGCGCTTTGTACGTCTTAGATAATAAAGGCGAATATGGAACCACCCACCTATTGTCGATTTCAACCTTATCTGCATTATTTCTCAAGTTCAACATAAACAATTGTCCACCATTTTCTCTGGATCTTCTTCTGGTCTAATTTTTTCAATTAACCAAATTAAAATGTGTGCATGCAGTAACCCATGTTTCTGCCACTCAACTGAATACATCCAGCAGCGTGTTTTTCCAAATACATGATGCTTTACAATAAAATCGATAAGAGATTTTAATTTTTGTTTGAACACTCTTGCAGTTACATCATGACGATCAATTGGTTTTTGTCCAGGTAGTAACAGTTTAGTAATTTCTTCCCTTTGGATTGCAAGTGAACGTTATGAACACATCAGACCGACCATAAGCACGAACATAAGCCATAGCATCTTGTATGTACTCTTGCATATGACGTGGACTACCTGTATATGAAGATGGTAGTATGTACATTAGGGTGGAACGAAAAAATCAAGTTTGGATTTTTAATTTGTAATAGTGCGGAAAAGTTGCCTTTTGGTGTAGATAAGATAAAAAAAATATATGAAAAATATTGGAGCACGTCTTGAGGTGCCGCAAGGACGATAAATTTTCATAAAATTGCAATTTTCGCTACATTTTTAAGTTTTTTTAAGAAGTTGTCAAAATTTTTTTATTTATTTCAAATACTGTCAAAAAAGCAGTTTTTATATCAAAAAAGACGTACAATTTTTTTTTAACTTTTTGGATTATGTCTTGAGGTGCCGCAAGAGCGGTAAAGTTTTATAAAAACGCACTTTTTGTAACTTTTTCAAAGAATTTTACGTGTCTCGATTATGCAATAAAAAGTTTTAAATAGGCGTTTTAATATGAATAGAGGATTATTTTATAGAGGACTGTTTTTGATGGAAGAAGAGACAAAACAATTGTTCAAGAAAAGAAAGGAATTAAGTTGTACAAAAAAGTTATTTCAGAAGAGCACGTTTCACTAATAGAGGAACCAAACTCAAAGTTTTTAGGCCACGTAACACCTAAATCTGGCACTGGAAAAGACATAGCAGACAGTATACTGGAGTTTCTTGAAGATAGAGAACACAACGAACAACTTTTGAACTTTACTGCTATTGGGTGTGATGGAACCGTTGTAAACACTGGACATAATAATTGTGTGATTTCTTTGATGGAAAATGAAATAGGAAGACCTTTACAATGGTTAGTTTGTTTGTTCCATGGAAATGAGCTACCTTTGCGACATCTTTTTTGTCATTTAGATGGTAAAACGAAGGGACCAATGAGTTTAAAGGCGAAATAGGTCAGCAGCTGGAAAACTGTGCTAATCTTCCTGTGGTTACTTTTTTGCCAATTGAAAATGACCTTCCTCTTTTGGAGAACATAAATGATTTAAGTACAGATCAGAAGTATTTATTGGATATGTGTATCGCTGTATCAAGTGGAAATTGCTCACTAGATTTATCTTTAAGAAACCCTGGAAGACTTGCTCACTCCAGGTGGCTTACATTAGCAAACCGTATACTTAGATTGTATGTGGCAACTGAAAATCCAACTGAAAACCTTAAGACTCTGGCTGAATACATTGTGAAAGTGTATGCACCTGTGTGGTTTAACATTAAGTTAAACCTTCATGTACTTATGGTTCCAAACATCTGTTTAAGCTTATCTCGTATTCACGCTATCTCTCTGATGATTTCAAGAACGTTGTAGACCCGGTTATTCAAAGAAATGGGTACTTTGCTGCTGCAGAAAATCTCCTTTTGTCCATGCTATGTGATGGGCGCAAAAATGTAAGAGAACTTGGTTTACGACGTGTTTTAAAAGCAAGAACAGAAAGTAGAGGCGGAGTCAGGAAGTTTAAAGTTCCAAAGATAAACTTTGACGCAAAGGATTACATTGACATGATCTCATGGGCTAAAAATGACGTAACTGAACCCCCCTTGGTAAAACATGTTTCCATTGACTCTCTTAAAGACTTTATACGGAAGACATCTGAAGCTCAACCAAATAGTAAAGTGGACCCGCTTATCGACTTTCCCCGGCTTCCTTGTCACACGCAAGCTTAGAAAGAGCTGTGAAACTGGTGACCGAATCGGCTCAAAATGTCTGTGGTTCAATCGCAAGAGAAGGATATATAAGAGCAAAAATTGACTCACGTGAGAACATGCAAAAATTTGATACAAAAAAACAGTTTAATGTGTCAGTGAAGTAGAAACAAACATTTTGCAGCTGTAACATTTGTAATTATTAAGGGTTTTTTAAATCATAAAAAACGAACTTTCAATGTCTTTAAAAGTGTATTATGATATTTTTTTACGTGTGCTCTAATAAAAAAAATATATAATTGATTTGACGAACTTTTATTTCAACCTTATTTACTACTATTTGTAACAACCAAAATGTTCGCAAAAGTTTCAAAATTAGCAAAAATACAAACTTTTTGACATTAAAAAATATTTTTTTATTATTATTATATTTTGTAATTAATAATTTTTTCTAATTCTAATGCTTATATATGTATTTACAACTTTCTTTTATAACATTATATGTACGAGGAAACCATAAAAAATAATTTATCAAAGTTTATAATTTTTCAATTTTTTTACAAACTTTAAGCTCTTTGCGGCACCTCAAGATGTTGTAGTATAGCAACCAAATTTTTTTTTCTTCTTTTTGAACCTAAAAGGCAACTTTTCCCCACTATTACAAAACTAAAAAAAAAAAAAATTAAAAAAAGGCCATTTTCATTCCACCCTAATGTACATATTTCCCAGATCATTGATATTCATATTTGCATCATTGTTATTGTTAATAGCGTCACGTAAATGTATATAGTCATCCGTGCGCAATCGTGCTTGATTAAAACGAATGTATCGCAAATGTTCGCTTTCTATTTTTGCGTACATGTCCACTACATACTCATGAAATAAGTGTCGACATTTGAGTATGTGGTTATCTGCCTGTTCTCGTATCATCAATCGATATGCATAATAGTTCATGCAGCTTTTTTATTAGTTTCTTCACCTGTAAATAAAAAACAATTAGTTACACAGAATTACTTACATGTTGTAAATATTGTAGATATTGTAAATGTTGTAAATAATGTAAATGTTGGTTGTACCTGTTGAAGGATTACGTTGTTGGATATTAATATGATAACCATCCTCTCCTTCCCAGAAAATAAGTGGATATTGCAGAGCATCATATGAACGATGAATATCATGTATGGTTTGTACGGTATTATCGCGACGCATAATTTTGATATCTCGCTGGGCAAATTGATCACCAACAATAACAATGGCCACTTCATTAATAGTTGGAGCATTAAACCGACCAGCGTGTTGCCCAGCTGGACTTTTGTCGGCTTTGATCATGACCATGTAATTATCACTTTGCATTCTTTCCGAAGCATGTTTGAATAATTGAATGAGCTGATTTCTTTCATTTAACATCGTTTCTAGAGATGCAACAATGGCCCTTTCTGTAATTTCTTCAATGTGATTGTAATGGCAGCGAATGTTAACTTGCTCTGCTTCGTCTCCCATGAAATAAATTTGCAAGAATTTTGGATCTTGATTTTGCATTGGAAGTAAAGAGCCGATTTGGTGATACACTTGTCCTTGAATTTTGAATGTGGTATCGAAGTGACGACCATCGTTATTTCTAACGATTTTCTTGGCGCCAAATGATGTCATTTGGAAGCAAGAATTGAATTTTCGTATTTTTCGTAGAAACAATTTGGAATCGGCAGTATCACCTATTAGTAATGAATTTAATGGTTCAGGCGGTGGATGCAATTCTGGTAAAACAACTTTTCCGGCAGCGCAACACATTCCAGGAGTTTCATTTTTTAATTTTAATGCATGACAAAATTGACATACTTTATTCATATCTCCAATAATTATTTTTGAATGTGATGATTACTCAATTTCTGGATCGTATTCAAATGCAAGGCGGTTAAATGATGCTGCTATTAATGCCCGTCGTACTCAAATTCGTTGTCGTTCTGGTAATAGATGAAGGCCTCTGTTTTCATTAGATAAACGTTGACGTGCCTGTCTGTGTCGTAATCTGTCTGCTTCTAAACGTTGACTGTGCTGCTCTCCACTTACTTGCGCGCGTGAACGTACATTTAAATTCCTAATATTTTCATTCTCCTGCAAGTGTTGTCGTCGCGCCTGCTCGTTTTGAGCATGTTGTGATTTTCGACCGATGTTTGCCCACCCTCTTCTTGGCATTTTTCTATCACAAATTTCACAAATGTATATATGAAAATAAAATGTTTTAATTGTAACAATTTTATAAATACATCACGTAGCATTGCGGTTATATTGAATTTCCTTAAATTGATTTGTTGTTTGCAGCACATTCCTAAACAAAATGTAAATAGAACCTACCATTGAGTTTATATTGAATTGTCGGTAATTGATTTGTTGTTTGCAGCACATTCCTAAACAAAATGTAAATAGAGTATTATATTCACCACTAAACAAAATGTAAATACAGTATTATATTTACCACTGTGTTTTTTAATCACTGTTTTTTAATCACTGTGTTTTTCACCCCACCTCCCAACGTGGACCAAAACACCTATCCTATTGTTGCTTCTCCCATTGCATAAAATATTTCTGGCAAGTTGGTTGGAATCAGTCCTGCTGTTTTTCATATTTTCCATTTTTTACAACCCCCCCTCAAACCGCCCATTTATTAAGCCCAAGGGCCCAAAAATTTTCAATAGTGCATACATGCATGTAAAATTGTTACTTCCATCGAAATTCCCTTTAATTCGATATCCCATATGCTGTATTTTCATTTTTCCAATTTTTACCCCTCCTTGGCCAAACTGACACCCCCAACCGCCCAAAAATTTTCAATAGTGCATACATGCATGTAAAATTGTTACTTGCCTGGAAATTCCCTTTAATTTTATACCCCATATGCGGTATTTTCATTTTTTCCAATTTTTACCCCCCCCCTTGGGCCAACCTCACACTCGGCACACGTAAACCTTACTCTGAACCTAACGAACATATGGTGCGAATATGAGCTCTATCGAAAAAGTGGTTCAAAAGTTTTAAGAACATGTGCAGACGTACACTGAATTTTTATATATAAAGATTTGCAACAACAATTTATAAACTACTTTTACAAAGATCATCTGATTTATACATAATATCTAAATCTTCTTTTTCGAAAGAACAATATGATTCAACATATTCAAATGTAGGCCTAAAAAATTAAAAAGTACCATACATACACAGCAAACTGTAACACATTTGTATACTAAAAACTACTAACATTAATAGTAAATGAAATACAGCTCAAACTAAACACTAAATACAATGAAATTTAATTTGCATTACAGCAAATTTTTGAGAAAAAACTAACAATAAGAAAAAAATTTTAAAATATGAAACCAATAAGAACCACAACATAAATAAAGCTTTCTTTAACACAGAACAAATAATAGACTAATGAGTGCAGCACAAATCAAATTGATACAATTTTTTTCGAGTTACTTGATGCTTGTCCAGTGGACTAGCTCCCTACAGCCAGTTTGAAATTTAATTTTAAAGGAGATGCACACTGGCCACTGAGAAAGTGGAGACACCAAGTAGAAGATAAGTGGCTGTTTGTGTGATTGTAGTGTAGGACAGTCATTTTGGGTAAGGGGGTGATTGGATTGAGTGTCAAATTAGAAAAGTGTACAGATAAGCTGAGCAGCGCAGGACGCTAAAGATGGAGGGTAGCGACAAAGTGTCACAGTGACGGCCAGGGTTCGGCAAGACTCTGGACTCTGGTCTCCAGTCACAATGTTCAGAAGGCTTCTGGCGAGACTGCTATGTGAACAAGTGGTTTACAAGCTTCAAAGACTGTTGTAAATGAGTTGAAGATCATGGTTGTCAGATGAAGATTATGTTTTTGTGTTGCACAAAATTTCATCGCTAGCTGCAGTAGTAAATAAAGATTATTATTCAGATATTTTATGCCATTTGTACAAAGCTATTCATAGAACATTGCCAGATTTATGGAAGAATATTTATGAAAATTCCAGCCTGATAATGTGCCTGGACACACGTCATTGCTTGTTAAAAACTTTGCCATGCTAGGCAAAAGACAATGTCATAATGATGACACTGCAACTGTCACCAGATGTGTCCAAACACAATATTTCCTCCTACCAATAGTGATAATTTCCACAAAAGGATAACGTTTGTGACCACTGAAGACGTAAAATGAAAATCGCTAAGTAAGCTCAAGGCCGTACCAAAAACTGCATGCTTGAAATATTTTGAAGACTTCAAAATGGTTGGCTTAATCGTGTTACATTTTACTGAGACTACTTTGAAGGGGCTAGTATAAGTGTTGATGAATGAAGGCATACTTCTAAAAATAAACAACTGCATGAACTTGTATACCTGTTATAGCAAAGGTGGCATGATTTACAAACATCAAGTATACCTGATGGGGCCATGAAACA
The DNA here is from genome assembly GCA_034769895.1 of Magicicada septendecula. NCBI lineage: Eukaryota > Metazoa > Arthropoda > Insecta > Hemiptera > Cicadidae > Magicicada > Magicicada septendecula. The sequence continues at coordinate 467,078,519 of CM068370.1, read as the reverse complement.
TTACACAATGGTAACTATATTATTAAGGTCACAAGTTACAAAACAATTAATATTTTAAAAATGTCAAGTTTTTGTTGTTCATTTAAATAAGAAAAGTTCGGTAACAGGCAGGAGCCACTTTACATATACAAAATAAACATACATTTTAATTTATTTCAAGACTTGTTTATACAAATCGAACATGTAAATGACCTTTCTATCATATTTTTTTATCTAAACTAATTTTTTACTTATGGTATCCATTTTAAGAATAATGAAATGACTAAACTTTCAAGTAGTAAAATAATAAATATTTTTTAATTTTTTTTACAAAAATCACAACATCATGTATATTTATATATATATAGTAATTTAATTTCAAGTATACAAGTCAGAAATTTACATTTTATAAAACAGAGTATTATCACGGCGGTGGTATTATCGTGGAAACTGCACCTCTGGTGCTACTTTCGTTTGTATTATCTTGCCATAACCTCCTCGACCTCCATCATAATCTGTTCTGTATTCATCTCGTACCTACAACATTATTTTCAAATAATATTTAGTTTTATTGTATTATAGTTATAAACCCACTTTCTTCCAACACTTAAACATATTAAAAATTAATACATTTATAGCAACACGAGTAAGACACGAAAATTTCTTTACAAACCCAACACATTGAAAATTCATTTTACTTTACCAATTTCTCTCAAAAACTTACAAGCTGACATGTTGTGAAGACTATATACTAGGAGACCTGAACCTAAAGGTCATGGGTAAGAAGCAATACGTGACAGTCGGAAAGAAGAGTCAACATCAGTGTAGTAATCATAATGAACTACGTAAGGCTCATTAATTTTGCTATAAAAACATGAGACTGCAAAGCACATGGTTTCAAAGAAAGAATATCACGATGACACTAGGATCACCAGACAGGGCGATCAAGAATCAGCATGAGAGAGAGGAGAGGGGGTGATATGTCCAACCCACAAAAAAATAATAATAAAACAATATGTGGAAACTGCAGAGGTATAACCCTGCTAAATGTTTATAAAATCTTGACAAAGGTGATTAAAAGAGATTAAAGCTCAGTTACATTGTACAATAAAGGTATTTGGAATACCAGGGAAGCTAAAATTACCATAGAAAATATGAGAAGTAAGAATTGAAAGGGAGCTGTCAGAATAATTCAGAACAGGAAGAGGTTTACACCAAGGAGACATTCTCTCAACATTATTTTCTAATCTTGTACTTAAAACAGCGGTATGACAAATTGTAACACAAAACGAAGGTGGTACAATTTTTAATAGAAGCTACCAAATACAGTGGAACACGTTTAACACAAAATGACAGGGACTAGCTGTTTTTTTTTTCGTGTTAACCGATATTTCGTGTTAACCAATTTTCATGTTACCGAACAAAAAGTGAAACAAAATGAGATACAGTAGTACTGTACTGTAAATGGTCAAATACTGAAGAGATTACTTACTGAATTGTGTAGTAAAATAAATCAATAAAGTATTATTCAAAAGGTACTTACATATGAACGTTTTATTTATCCTCGTGTATTATTATAAAGTAATTAAATTTTTTTTTAATATAACGTTATTGTAGTGACAATGTTCAATTATTCTTTTTAAAATAGTCCATTATTTTCTTTTGTACAGAATTCTCCACTACTTGATTTTCAATAAATTGTTCTAGTTTATCGACGTGCTCAAACATTTCACCTTCCGAGTTGGCTTCCAAAAATCGACGAACACGTCTCAGCAACGAGAAAGTATATCGGTAGTGGTAGGAACTCCTCTCATATCACTTTCCGTGTCAAGTTCATCGGCACTCTCACCATTTTCACAGTTTTCAGCTTGGACTATTTCTACGAAATCACTGTCTGTTAATACAGGAGCCGTAGTTACGTTCCCGTCGACAGACATGTACTCATTTAGAGAAACTGAAACATTTAATGCTGATGACATTAAATTTTACGCGATTAAACATTTCAGACAGGGTAGGCCCAATTTCATTTTCTTCGCGTTCGGTTTGTTTAATCTCTGAATTCAAAATGAATCGAGCACGAGTGAAACCATTTTCAATAGTTTTAGGTGTCACGAGGTTCCATGCTGTTCGCAGCAAATTACAAGCGTCCAGTAAATTTATACAGAAATTGTTTTTCTCCTCTATAGCGGCCAAGTATTTCCGCAGAAGTAATTTTCTATACTGAAATTTTAAATTCTGAATAAAACCATGATCGCTAACTAGTCGTGTTCGGTGGTAGAAAAATAAATTTAACTGCTGTCAGTTCTACGTCACTCAGTGGGCAGGACAGTTATCAACAATTAGCACAACTTTTCTCTTCTGAGAAGCGAAATGTTTTTCTAACGAAACTAGCCACTGGTAAATATTTTAGACGTCATCCATGCTCGTTTGTTACCTGAAAATTCTACTGGTAACTTTTTAACATTGTTAAAACAGCGAGGCTTTAAACTTTTACCTATAACAAGTAACGGGAGTTTTTCTCACCATTGCAACCTACCATCACTGTCACTCTCTCTTTGGACGTTTTACTGCCAGAGCATTGTTCACCTTTAAATGAAAGTGTTTTATCGGGCATTCAATGGAAAAATAGTCCTGTTTCATCCCCATTGAAAATATCTTTTCGTGGGTAGTCTTTTAAAATTGCAGGTAGCGTACATTGCAACCAAGATGATGTCATTTCTTGTGATACCTCTCTTGACTCGCCACAGATGTTTTTATACGTTATACCGTTTCGTTTTTTGAATCTTTCTAGCCAGCCACTATTTGCAGTGAAATCCAAGTTCATATGTTTAGCAAAAACGTTTGCTTTCTCCATTAGCAGTAGGTCCAGAAATAGGAGCATCTTGCGATCTCGCTTGCTTAAATCAGACAAGAAGAGCAGCTTCAAGTTTTCGTGGTTAGCCTTACGGAAACGTTTTTATCTGGTTCAAACTTGCTCGACCATATAGCTCTAAAATTGTATCTCTGTTTTTTATTATGGTAGATAACGTCGAGTTTGGTATACCAAATTTTATACAGATCTCTGTTTTATATAGAATACTCTCGTTAACAGCTTGAAGGAGTTCAATTTTAATTTTTAATGATATGGAATTTTGTTTACGCACTTTCCTCTCCATTTATTACACTTTGGCACTGCAAAAACGAAATTTACAGAATCGTAACCTCACTTAGCACCTGTATGTCCACGTAGGCCAAACGTCACTTGACGTTACTGTACTGAAGACCGTAAAAGACTAAAAATAAAGGCGTAAACAGCTACTGTAAATCTTACAGCTGGGTAAATTTTTTTACTAAAACGTTATCCATACCGTACTGCGAACACCACCACACGCACAGAATACTGTAACTGGACTGAACTCGCTAACTTTGCAACAAAATGCACCCTGTAATGTAACAGAATGGCAGTGTATTTGGGGACAATGAACAATACATTTGGTACAGAGGTACTTCACTTGGTACTGTACTGTATACAATAGCAGGTATAAAGACGTAACATACCAAGCAGCTGATTATTCTTTACACCACGTAGCACAGATTCCTTTATATTGGGCCATTGTAAACACTTTTCAGGGCGTGCATGTATGGATTTATTTATTATGCAGCTAGTGGAAAGCCAGCAAAAATTTCGTGTTAAGCGATATTTCGTAGGTTAAACCTTCGTGTTAACCGTACAAACTGTAACTGAAAAATACATACAGCGATCGGGACCTGAGTCACATTTCGTGTTATCCGATATTTTGTGTTAACCATTTTCGTGTTAAACATGTTCCACTGTATTTGGCTTTGCAGATAATATGACAATTTTAGCAGTGAATGCCAGAGATTTGGAAGAAACTTGCACAAAGCATGGGTCTTGAAATAAATCTTAGAAAAACTACGTTTATGAAATTGCCAAGAGAACACAGAAGACAGGAACTGAATATACTGACACTTGAGAATAAACAGATTGAAAAGTTAACAAGTTTTAAGTACCTGGATTCTTTGGTCACAGATCAAATTTTCGTACCTGCAGAAATTGAGGAACGTGTAGTGGCAGGAAGCAGAGTCTACTTTGGACTACTACATGTATTCACATCCAAGACTGTTAGCACAGCCTCAAAAATTATAAAACAATATTATGACCAGTTGTCACCTATGGGTCTGAAACATGGACTCTTGACATCTTTGCATCTTTTCTATGGTGCAAAGATAGGAAGAAAAATCCTAAGGAAAATATATGGATTAGTTATGGAGAATGGATAGGACAGTTGAAAAGATGACAATCTGAAGAGATGACAATGGCAAAGTGAACAAGAGACCTCGTCTTGCTCTTGTACGCTGATTATCCGCACAATATGACACAAAGACATCTCATGTGCTTTCATTTTTACGTGTGTTCTGGAAGAAAGAAATATATAGCATGAAGACATCATCATTTTTGACATTTAAAGAAAGGATACATTTAAAAGTGAAGGCATGAAATAACTGACTTTGCTTCTTTGAATGACACCTTAATACATTTTCATAAAGAACAAATTTATGTGCGTACAATATGGCCATTACTACATTCACAAAAAATACAGTAATTAAATAATTTAAAAAAAACCATTACAAGATAAACAATACTGAAACTGCTGAATAATGAAGTACAGATAACAAAATTATTCTTCATTTTTTCAGTAACAGAGTAATCTGGCAGTACTCTAGTAAGATAAATATCAGACCATCATACCAATGTACTATATTTGGTATGTATGTACATGTAAATACTTTATTTACCCTTATAAATTATACCTATTAGTTTAATTTTTTAATTAAAATTTAGGAAACATTTAATGCAGTTGTTCCAACATTATGTAAAAGTTGTATTTTTATACCAAAATCCAAACTACTGTACACACACACACACATATATGAACTGAATGTGTTTTTAACTTCACACCAACTACAATAAAATAATGGAATGAGAGTTTATTCACATTCACAGAATAACACATTTGGTGCTGAGGGAAAGACAATGGTTTCTCACATGGTACAAATGGAATAGTGTACACTGTGCAGAATTGTAAATACAAATGTAACATAGCAACTATATAGCATACAAAACGATATACAGTACTCTTTTTTTCTCTTCATGAGGATGAATCCAAAACATGTGCAAATATGAATCCTGTTGATGCCATTCTCTTTTTTTTATTTGTGTTGGTGATCATTTTTGGAACTTGCTTGACATAGGTTTTTTGGTATAAAAGCTTTCTTGTTATTATTTCATAAAGAACAGTTCATAAAATTTGTGGAAAATTGTCACTCAATTCAGTTGTTTTGAAAGTTTCTTTATTACTAAATTTTATTTTCACATGCTGTACAAGTTTATCTTGGCAATTGAGATACAGTCTTACCATGAATGTTTGTACATGTATTACTGATCTGCTAACACCATTTATACACTTTCCTGTCCCTCGACACTTTTTTGCCACACACCTTAGTAATTTTGTGATGAATTTGTATTGTACTTTTCTTATGAAAAAAGTGTCGCTGAGCTTACTTCACATTTGGTAGGAATTTTTGTGATACTGAGAGTACCTTGATTGTATATGAATTGACTATCTCGCAGTGGTGATTGCTAGACTTGTAATAAACCACACTAACATACAGTGTATTCATAAACTTGATCAGACCATATGTGCAAAACTACGTGTAATTGGAAATTACTTTGTGAATGAACCTCGTAGTTTTTGTATAAACAGAATAGCATACATTTTTAATGTTATACTATAACACATTACAATAATTATTTTTCTTTATGATTTAGTATATTTATGTGCATAGTTATTTACTACTGATCTGCAATGGCTAAATGCTAGCAAAAAATAATTTTTAACACAATGTTTTCTTGCATGCCTGTAGTCTTGGGAAAAACTTGCATGTTAACCACACAAATTGTAGCTGTAAAATATAACGAGCAAACTGAGAACTAGAATCAGAGAGGACCACAATCTAGGAAATAGAACATTTCCTAACAAATCACAAGACAGAATTTCTCACAAAGGATAGATTACAGAAGATATATAGAGAGAAGTATAGAAGGCTAGATAGAAATATAGATTACCCTGACAACTTAATTCAAAGATGGGAAGTTAAGAAAAGTGCTATTTATGAGGTGGCTGATGAAGTTCTGGGTGTAGAAGAGAAGTGAAGAGATGCACCCTGGTTCGATGATGAGTGTCGAGCAATAACCAAACAAAAGAATAAAGCCTACACTCCAATGATTCAGCAGAGGCATACGTGAGGGTCAGTGGAGGACTTTAGAGCTAGGAGGAGAGCAAAGAAGCATTTGGACAGAAGGAAAAAAGGATAATGGGAGAATGACCGGCTTCAGGAGATTGAGAATCTAAGACAATAGCATGACATTAGGAAATAACACCTATAAGCTATTTTTTTATGAAACAGTCAAAGAATACCTTTAATAATGTATAAAGAATGTTTAGTACTTACAAGTACACCTCTAGGTATTCCAGTTGGTGATTTTTTAGTTTTTTACCCAAGATGCATTTCGGAACAGTTGTGTTCCATCTTCAATTGGATCATTTAGTAAACTTACTACATAACATTTATAAAAAATTTTTTATAAATTTTACCTGTGTCGACGATGCTCACCTGAGTGGGAATGTTTTATAAATGTTATATAGTAAGTTTACTAAATGATCCAATTGAAGATGGAACACAACTGTTCCGAAATGCATCTTGGGTAAAAAACTAAAAAATCACCGACTGGAATACCTAGAGGTGTACTTGTAAGTACTAAACATTCTTTATAAGCTATAAGCTAGTTAACAACAGCTGCAAGGAGTTCAAACCACGTACAAACATGTGTAGGGAGACTGATGGCACCCTCTTAGCAAGATCTTGGAGCAGTGGAGAAACTATTTTTCCTCCCTGTTGAATGATAAGGCCCCAGTGATAATTCCAATTGGGGATATGGAACCCCTTGACGAGGATGATATCCGAGACCCTATTGATAGACTTAAGAATAATAAAGTTCCAGGGCATGACAGATTGCTGGGTGAGTTGTAGAAGCATGGAGGAAATGAATTGATGAAGTTTCTGTATGAGTTGATATTGGATCTGTGGCTGGCAGAAACAATGCAGATGGACTGGTATAAAACCGTACTGCCCTATCCGTAAAAAGGGAGACACACTGGAATGTTGCAACTACAGAGGGCTCGCTTTGCTTCCATGTGGCTATAAGATGTTATCATCTATTCTTTACCAAAAGCTTTTACCTTTAGCTGAACGAGAAATTGGGTGTTTATCAGGCCGGTTTAAGGAAGGGAAGGGGAACCATGGACCAGATCTTCACAATGCGTGTGTTGATGGACAGAGCAAGAGAATATGGGAAACACACACCACCTGTTCATTGACTTCTGACAGGTGTATGACAGCATTATAGGGGAAGAATTGATTCAGGCCCTGCTGGAAATGAGAATCCCAGCAAAACTTGTATGAATGATCCAGCTAGCAATGAAAGAAATATGCTGCATGATAAATATACAATATGACGTCTCTGAAGACTTCGAGACATGTAAAGGTCTTAGGTATGCTTATTATTCAACCTTGCTTTGGAGAGTGCAGTGAGGGAATCTGGGATACAGGTTGGTGGAACAATATTCAACAGGTCCGTTCAGATATTATCATATGCTGATGATACTGACCTTGTGGGGCGGTCTTATGCTGGGGTCAGTGATGCATTCCTTGCATTGAATGGATCTGCCAGAAGAGTTGCCTGGTAGTTAATGAACCCAAGACAAAATATATGCGCACCCAACTACATCAAAATGAAACACAAGAGGTGCAGGTTGTGATTGGCACCCACGTTTTTGACTGTGTTGATGCATTCACATATTTTGGCACGTTACTGACTGCCAACAACGAAATTCAATTAGAGGTTGGACGAAGAATATTGGCCACCAGTAGAAGCTACTTTGGGCTTCAGAGACATATGAAAAGCAGATATATCTCTTGAACCACAAAGATACGACTTTACAAGACTTTGATAAGGCCTGTTCTGACATATGGATTTGAATACTGGATGCTGACAAAGCATGACAAAATGTCCCTGCTGAGACTTGAGAGGCGAATCTTAAGAAGAATTTTTGGAGCATGCCAATTATGAATTAATGGATATGTACAATGCTATGGATGTGGTTCATACTATTAAAGTGGGCCGACTCCATTGGGTCAAGGATGTCAGAAGAGGAGATTCTAAGGAAGGTTCTAAGAGAGAGGATTTATTGAAGGAGGACTGGCAGACCAAGACTGCGGTGGACGGATGGAGTGATGCCCAACGCCCAGACTATGCTGGGAGTGAGTGACTGGCAGGCGGCAGCGCTGGATAGAGTGGGATGGTGATCAATGTTGAAGAAGGCCATGATTCCTTGAGGGCTGTAGAACCAGGGAAGTAAGTAAGTAACTGAGAACTAAGTAATACTCTCTATTACAGGTAAGTCATCTTAGAGTGGACCACTGAATAGACGCTGAAAAGCAGTGGTTAGTGGGAAACATTGGTGGGGGGAAAGCTGACCTGAGTCACAATATAAACTAAATACTGAACATACCATGACAAAGAGAAAACACTGATTGGCTTAGTGTGTATGACTGTCACTTTCATTTTTACATTAAAGCCTAAAATATTAAAGTTTAAATAATTAAAGTTGCTTTCTTTCAAATGACAGTTTAAAAAAAATATTCTTTCTGACAACAATCAACTTACCATTTGTAAACAAGATATTTACAGCTTATATAATAGACAAACAGCAGTATCAGACTTACACATATCAGCAATATTCTGTCCAAAGGACTTTCCTGCCACAGCAATGCAGGAAAGTCTCATGTGCAGTTACAGTCCAGGCTAAACTGAGATTTTACTATAACTAACATTTCGTGAACCATCTTCGCAATAAATGTTTCCACTATACATATACAATACACTTAAGTACTACCTGTCCTCCTGATTTGCCTCGTCCATACTGCCTGCCTTCAACAAATCCAGCATCCCAATCGGTTCTGACAATTCTGTCGTCAAGTCTTGTGCCATTGATGTACCTCATGCAGTTCTCTGCGTCTGCTCTCACATAATATCTTTAAGGTTAAGGTACTGTGACTTTTAAAACACAATCAGTCAATCTAAATCACAACTATAAGACACAATTACAATATAGTCTGGCCATGTAGACTCCTCAAGCCTGCCGACCAAATGTTAGTAAACATTATGAATGGCCTTCTTCATATAATTTATACTCTAACATTACAATCTATATGTTACATTCTACAAGTATGTTACAAGTGCAAACAAAAACTCAAGTTTTGTGAAGATTTTTTACTCAGTTTCTCAAAATGTAACATTTAGTACAACATAGTATGTCTGTCAAGCTAAACTTGTATCTCTGCAACACATTGGAGGATTACCATACAACAACACATGATGTGAATTTCTGAGGAGAGTTAAATCAAGATAACACTGGCTACGTATTCATTTCAGATTCTTAATAACCACATTGCAAGCAGACTACAATATGAAAAAAATCAATATATTTAATATTTTATCTGTAAATCACGTTAACATAGAGAAACACTAAGTGTGAGTCTCGTCTAAAGGGGGGGGGGTCAAAACATTCCCACTTTAAGTGATGAATCTTCTCAACAGTATATGAGCATGTGTCATCAAGAATGATAAATTGTTACCGATATGAATGTTTTACTTCAGTGAACTTGAACAACACCACTAAATGGTTTGGTTTTTGGGCTCAGCACTGATGTACGAAACCCACATTTTGTCACCACTTACGATTTGGGAAAAAAATTCATCTCCTCTCTCATAACAGTCCAAAACGCATGCACAGAGCTACTGTTTGATTTTATTATACAATGGTCAACATTTTTGGGACTCATTTTGCATACAGTTTATGACAGCCTATTTTGACAGTATTAGAATTCTGTACTGTACCCTGTGAAAAAGTGGAAATTCCGATGCAAGAATACTGATTATTAACTGTCAGTTTCTTTAACTTTTGCGTTCACTTGTTCAATAATGTCATCTATTTAAATGCTAGGCCTTCTACTACTCTCTTCATCACTAATATTTGTATGACCATCATTCAACTTGCGACACCATTACCTTACTTACCCTACCTTCACTCATTACAGTATGTTGATAAACTTCATACACTTAAAAGATGAATTTCAGAAGCATCACAATCTTTTGCATTAAGAATTGAATCACTGGCCAAAGTTCACAGCTTGCAGGATTATTTATTGTCACAGCCATCATGAATCACTGCCACCAGAAAGGCAAACAACAACAGACTTATCAGACAAAACAACTGATAGCTAATTAATAAAGCAGTTGAAGCTACTGCACATGCGTGATATGATTCATTGCTGCCAGTGTAACTTTTGAAACATTTCACACTTATTATTCGTGTAGTCAATAGTATAACAAAAGTGGCTAATTACTTCTCACCCCTGAAACATTTGTATGCATACTTTGGCTTGTCTCAGTATAAATAGGTAAGACATTCTCCTTTCTTTCACATATCAAATCTATAACAAATTTATAATATCAAATGTAGATTTTATGTGACTCTATAACAGCTTCAGCCAATCAGATGACCGTCACGGCAACTATCTATTCTAGCTATCAAGTTAAGATATCTTATATTATAAAGGCCCTCAGAAAAATTATGCTCAACTTCTGACTGAAATTCCATCAAAGATGGGTTACTTTCTGAACCTTGCGTCTGTGCTCCTCCAAAGAAAAAGCTTTAGGCTAACTATTCTTTCTCAACTATCAGACAATGAAAATTTGGCCAGACAGAAAACTTAAAAAAAAACACACACTGGTCCATGTCTACAACTGGAATCTATCTTACTTTGCACAGGTTACAAAGTTAAATTTCCAAACTCAATACAATTTTTGAATTGACAGCTCAGTGTATACAAAATTTAGAATTAAGAAAACAATAGGATCCAAATTTGTAGGCCTATACTAAACACTAAACAAAATTGACACTGATAACTTATTGCTCAACCTTTCATAACTGGAATAATGTATGTCGGATGCTTATCCGATAGGAAAAATTCTAGATATGAGAGAAAACAACATTCAAATTAACATACTGTTTGTGTTATTTTAAATAATTTTCACTATTCTCTTTAACACTCCAATGATATATAATTCATATTTGCTCACATTATTCTTGTATATATTTATTATTATTATTATTAATAATAAATTAAACTTTTCTTATATGAACATATCATATTTTTTGAAAATTTTATAGTGTTTCGATGGTTTAAACTATCATAGCAGAAATTACAAATTTACAAAGTTTTTAAAATCAATTGTTACAATACTGATACAAATAAAAAGATATTAATTTTTGAGATATAAATAGAAATAAAAATATAAGTGTTGTTACACCACCAATTTATTTGTGTAGTGAAATATTAATACTTTTTCTTCACTAATTAGCTAATAGTGGCTATATCACATTATTGATTAAGGGACACTGTCATTATTGTTGCGTTTTCATGGTAGTCAACGTAACTTCATTGTCATATACAAAAAATTTACAATCCGAATACCAATTTCAGCTTTTCAGAAAATTTTAGTAATTTTTTTCCTTTATCCAATTTACCAACAATCAATGTTTCAATTATTAATTTACCTCCCACAGTACCCAACAATTTAGTATTTTATTCCCCGTTTTTTGGCTTTCACCTTTTTTCCATTTTAATTACTAATCTTTTCATTTTGTTGACAAGCGCTTTAAATGCATTATCAGTGGCAAACAGTGTAAAAAAAAATAACTGAAAATCTATCCCAATACTTTTAAACTATAGTAATTACTCAAAAAATAAGTATAATGTTTTTATCGCTGTTACACACGTTTCTAGACACCGTATAAACAAAAATTACACTTAAATCAGTGGTTCTCAACCTTTTTAAGTCCGGGAGCCACCTTACTTCATGGGACCCATAAACACAGGGAACAGAAGAATTACTTGTAGGGGTCTGCACCCAGTTTACAATCATATTTTTGCTAAAAGTACTTTAAGCCCTCATTTACACTTAAACAAAGTACGCATACTTAATTCTACTTAATACTAAATGCAATAGGTTTTTAAGACATAGTTTTCAAGCCTGACTTTGCAACCCATCAAACACCTCCTTGGGACCCAGCAGTGGATCGTGTCCCACAGGTTGAGGAACACTGATCTAGATTATCAAAAGTGTTCACAAGCCCTGCCTGTAACGTATTTACAGAACATAACAAAACAATATTGTTCTAAGGCTTTCACAGCCGGTGACAGTTATATTAGAAGCAAGTGCCGGGCTGTTTGGCCGTGGTCCAGGGTTTACAAACACACCAAACGTTTCAACACCACCACTGACTGCCATCTTCAGTGGAATACCTGAACGCACAGTGTCAAACGTCGGGCCCACAGTACTGTGGTGAAGGATGAACAGCACCACTGGCTGCCATCTTCAGTCGAATACGAGTCTACCTGAATGCGCTTTGTCAAACGTCAGACCCACAGTACTGTGGTGAAGGCTACAGCACCACTGGCTGCCATCTTCAGTGGAATACGCGTCTACCTGAACCCGCGCTGTCAAACGTCAGGCCCATAGTACTGTGGTGAAGACTGAACAGTACCGTGGGCCTGACGTTTGACACCACGCGTTCAGGTAGACTCGTATTCCACTGAAGATGGCAGTCAGTGGTGCTGTTGAAACGTTTGGTTTGTTTGTAAACCCTGGACTACAGCCAAACAGCCTGGTACTTGCTTCTAATGTAAATAACAAAACAATATTATAATTAATTAAACTTAAAAAGACCAAGTAGTTTTATCCAACTACAATAAAACAAAACTACAATTTTGTAATCTGCGTTTTTTTTTTCGTTATTTTTTCTTGTTTTGTACTATTAGAGATTCCAGATACAAGAAGTCAAGTCATGAGAGGTTTATTGCATTGGGAGGTTCATCACAATAACAATCATCAAAATTCCACTGGTTTTCTTATGAACTCTATGTTTAAACCACATTCCCATCATTTTCATTCAACCATCTGTTAAAATCATAAATATAATCATATGTAATGAAAAAGGATACTCAAGAAAACAGAATCCACAAGGTGTTTTCTTAAATTTGTCTAATCCCATAACAATGCGTTTAATATCACCACACTTGGAAAATAATTCATAAATCTGTTCTTCTGTTGTATAAAAAGACAAGTTTCCAACATAAAGTGTTGTGGTGGTCCTAAGCAGCCGTTCCTGCTCGCCTCTGGAACCCTGCAACATTGCAATACCAGTAAATTAAATTATAGTGAAAAACATGGAAACATAAATAAAACTAGGATATTCAATTTTAATACTCAGTGTTAATATATAACTGGCTACCCTTTAATTACCTAGCTACTACATGTTTCATTTAAGTTAATATTGTATCAATACACTTCATTTGCATGATATACAAGCACTGAAATGTATGGTCCCTAAAATAATTGTGACACACTGATGACAGCAATATGGTAAGTGTGGGAAGCACTGGTCAATAACAACTTGGAAAACCTGCCACTACAAGAAAACAGTTCTGAAAATTCTCATTCACACAATGTACACTTGGTATCAACTAATAATGGTACACATACAAAATCAACAGTGGTAGATTTTTAATTTAAAAAGTTTGGATTAAGATAATAATGCTAAAAACGCCAATATTTTCTTAGGAAAAGCAGGATCAGTAGTTTATTGGATATTTTGATCCAAGTGAAAAAATAAAAATAAACCATACAACTTATCAAATTTTTTTAAAATTTAATTATTACACTGTCATGACTTGATCTTGTAATGCCTACATTTGTAATTTTCAGTTGCACTTTCGGATAATTAAACTTATTTATAATTTAATTTAATTTAAACTTAACAGAACTACAAAAAAGGCTATGTTATAAATGCCAAAAAATTCACAAAATATCAAACTTTACCACATGCAGACTGATAAATCTGCCTTGTTTTCACAGAGGGTTAGAGTATTACTATCCTTCGGTAATATAATCAAACATTACTACTGTAACAGAAGGGGAAGTCGGATGTTTTACGGGACAAACCTATATTTCTGTCTTTGATTTTTAACCAGAAAGAACTCAAAAACAACGATTACTCCGATGTCACCAACACATTGGGACATTCCAAAGTACTTACCTTAAAGTGCTGATCCCTGTAAGAGCTTAAATCAACTGAAGGGGAACCCGAATGCATGATCTCGTCTTAACCAACTAGGTAAACTTTACAGGTTATGTCACAGGAAAACAAAACTGGTACTATTACTTTAAATTTCTCAAGCGTTGGTGTTATTTTTAACCAAGCTACAATAAAAAACAATTACCCAATTTACACAGTACGAATACTTGAGGCACGTAACTTTTCCAACTTCTGTTACACTTCTTATTCTTTATTTCTTTTAGTAAACAACGCCAACGACGAACCGATGCTGCCGACGCTATCTACTTGGTACTTAACAAATTTCCCAATAAAATTCCCTCACCGCACTACCAACCTATTTGTTTTTATTATTTACAAGGAACAGCTTCATTAACAACAGCATAATACTTCAATTTGGAGAGCAACAAACTACTTATAAACAATACTCTAACAATTAATTTTACGACACTCTCGTAGAAGAAAAAATGAAAATTAAGAAAATAAGAAGACCTAATCATACGAGATATGGCAGGAACATGTACAGCCAAAATACTTGCACATGAATCGGGTGTCTGAATGCGCAGTGTCAAAAGATCTTATTGCGCATGTGTAGCTTTGACGCGTTGTTTTTCATTCAATCACTTTCTGTTCAGAATAGATACGTGGTTGGTCACCTCACTTGCTCCACTTTGTTTGAACACACAAAAGCACTCCACACCACTACAGAATCTACCTTCGCAAACCACCTCATTGAAGCAAACCACACATATAAAAACATCGACAATAACATGAACATACTACACGTACACACAAAAGGCCGAAAACTAGACACTCTAGAACAATTAGAAATATACAAACACACAAAAACAAATAAAAACGACATCCTAAACGAACAGACACAATTCAAATCGCACGCATTATTCGAACACATCTCACCACACACACACAGCTTCAATCTTTCGAAACACTATCTCCTCGCCAACAACAAGACGAGCAGCGCTACTAACGACAGCCTCTGATGAAGCCTTCTATAGGTGAAAGCCGGTTTAGGCTGTAAGGTAAAACTTTACGTTTTTACTTATAAAAAACATAGTGTTCCGAGTCGTCAATATTATAGTGATATTTAGTCATAATAATCCACTGTAGAAAGGTAGATGAAATATCTATAAATGAAAAGGGTAGTTGAAGGGGAGGGGATAATTTTTTATAGGTTACTATGTTATCGCCAACATAAAAGTAGTTTGTTGTTAAAAAGATTGTGTTGCATTGGTGGCTTAATTCTGTTTGTTTCTTGTGAGCGTTTTCTGCCAGCATTAGTTTCTCGGTTTGTCTGTGATTTATTCATAGCTTTTCTTTTAAAAATATGGTAAAATAGCATGATATATTAGGATGTTTTGGAAAAAGTCTTGTGCTGCCAGTAGCAATTCCTCAGTAGTTGATGACGACGTGAACGATAAACTCGAGGTACCGCTACTAGACAGTAATTCTGCAGCGGCATAATTCTTTTTCTGCCTCCCCCCCCCCCAAACTACCTTTACTTAATTCATGCCATTGTTCCCATTTCAATACTAACCACTCCTTAAGTTGTGGCCATTACTAAAATTATATACCTAAAGCAAACAGAACAACTGTTCTCTCTTGTATGATGTAAATTCAATTAATAAAATGTAACCTTTGTTTCAATTAATACTTTAATATGTTATTTGGGATCTTTTAAATCTTTGATCAATGTAAAAAAATACTGCTTATCAGGCATGTCACTAGTAACCAATAAAACTTTGTCAGTTAACGTCAGCCGGGGTGACTTGGGACAATTGGAGGTATTTCAAGTGTTGGACAGTTGGCAACACTGAAAAAATGGAAACCAGCTGATTCAGTAGTATTTTTGTGTAGTGCACGTCTGTTTTCATCTTTTGGAGGCAAAACATATTGTTCTGAGTGAAGGTAAGTGTTATTAATAATAATTTAACAAATTAAAAAATTTTCAGTTTTATTTACCCAAAATAACTTAAGAGTCTGTAACCATATGTGTGATAGTTAGAACTAAACAAGTAGTTCACTTTGGTTATGTGGATAGTTGGTTAAATGTTGTACATGTTATAACCCTCACCTATATCACATACATATTTTTCATGACAATTTGAAAAATTTTCGATTTTTATGGGGTGACTTGGGTCTGTCCCAAGTCACCCCACATTCCATTTTTATTGATTTTTTTTCTTATTTATGGAATCTAACCTAATCAGACCTAGCCTAGGGCTTAAATAGTATAGTAAACTTGTAATAAAGAGTACTAAAAATACTATTTTTCTGTTACAGATGCCGAGAATATATAAAAAGAAAGTTTGCGGGCGACCATATCAGCGTTATCAGCACGAAAATCTTTTGAAAGCTGTGAGGGAAGTTAAAAATAAACATCTCTCTGTTCGAGCTGCAGCTGAAAAGTACGATGTACCTAAAAGCTCAGTACAAAAGTGGGCTTCTAAGCCTTTACAAACACTCACATACAACGAACAGGGAGGAGAAGCTGGACCTTTGACGCAACAAGAGCCTTCAGCACAAACAATGTCACTAGCAGTTCTTTCTATGAAGAAGCCTGGAGGCCAGACGTCTTTGACTCCCTGAGAAGAAGGTAAAATAGCGGATAATTTACTTGTTGCATGCAAATGGGGATTCCCATTGTCATCGTATGGCATCAGGATCGTTGTTAAACAATATCTTGACTCTAGTGGGAAAAGACTGACTAAATTTAAGAATAACCTGCCTGGCCGTGACTGGGTTGTGCTATTCATGAAGCGGCACAAAAAGTTATTGTCTGAAAGATGGAGTCAGAATATAAAAAGGTCCCGAGCAAAGGTTGATAAGAAAATGATTGGGAAATATTTTTCTGAGTTGGGTGACAGTTTTGAAGGGTGTTAGTGCTGAATGCATAGTTAACTACGATGAAACAAACATCATAGATGACCCGGGAAAGAAAAAAGTAATTGGCAGAAGAGGTGCATAACACTGTTACAGAATTATGGATTCATCCAAATACAGTGTGTGTTATGTTCTCAGGAACTGCTTCAGAAAAGTTACTACCTCCATATATTGTTTATGGTGCAGAACATATTTATGATACATGGACACAAGGAGGGCCTAAGAGTGCCTTATATAATCGCACAAAAAGTGGATGGTTTAACGAATGTACTTTTCAAGACTGGTTTTAAGGCATTGGTTTGCCTTATTTCAGGTCCTTTCCTCAAGGTTCTCCTAAGGCACTAATCGGAGACAACCTTTCGAGCCATATTTCGATTGGTGTACTGGAAAAATGGCGTTTGTTCAACATGATTTATTCTTCTGCCAGCAAATGCAACCCATCTTTGTCAACCTCTAGATGTAGCCTATTTTAGGCCGTTAAAAATTGAATGGAGGAAGACTTCGGAAGAGTGGAAAATCAACAACAGAGGGTCAATTCCAAAGGACAGATTTCCAGGAAAATTAAAACAAACCCTAGATAGTATAGATGACAATGGTAGAACTAAGAAAAATTTGATTGCAGGGTTCAGAAAGACAGGAATTCACCCATTGTGTGCTGAAAAAGTTCTCGAACAAGTTCCTCAGACTGAAGAGGAAGAGTATGCCAACTCAAATGTAGGAAATGCAATCAATCAGTCATTTGAAGTTTATATGAAACAATTGTTTCAAAAAGAAACCCAGCCGTTGAAGAAAGCACGTAAGAAGGAGTTGAACATTCCACCTGGGAAGTGTTGAGAACATGTCTTTTTCAGATGATAGCAGTAGAGAAGATGATCTAGATGATAAATTTAATGGGAATGAAGAGGAAGTTACAGAAAAAGCGTTAAATATAATTTACCTTGACCGTCTTTGTGACTGCTTATCTTCTTTCTCCTTGTACTAACGCGTTTCGGATTATTTCAATCCATCATCAGAGTATAACAAAATCAGTCGATTATGACTTCGTTGCAAATCACAGAAATATTCATACACGTCCCACAAGTATGACTAACATACGCGGATGTGAGTGCGCACTCGACACTTGTTGACAACGTACTGCACAGTTTACTTGATCGTTCTCGATTGTTATGTTGAGGCGTGTAATCTATATTCGTGTTATCTATAATTTTATCATACAGTATATGTGATTTAAACTCTAATTGTTCATTTAATATATTGTTAGGATCCTTTTTGAAGGCCCGGTAGATTTCAAATTCTTCTATTGCATTCATATATCGTCCTTTTTTGCACATATGTAGGGGTATGCAATTTGTTGTAAAGTTAGTATAATTGTGATTTGATGAAATGGGGTGTTTAGCATAAGTTGATTTAGTTATATTTGAATTACTTCTGGGTAGGTGTTCTTTATATCGCTTGAAAAAACCACTGCCAGTCTGACCTATGTAGTGCTTATCGCAGTCATAGCACACCATTTTGTATATGCCCGTTCTTTTTTCAATTGGTCTTCGTATGGCATTGTTTAGTATTTTCTGGATATTATTATTTGTTCTAAACATAATGTGGATGTTATGCTTTTTAAACGCATTTTTAATGATCATTGAAAAATTGTTAGTGTAATCAACTGCCATATATGTAGCGTTTTTCTGGATGCGGTGAGAGTTTTTGGTTCTATATTTGTGTTTATGTATCAAATGTTCAATCAATGAGCTGCGGTAACCATTTGCGACTGCAATATGTTTAATTATGTCTAATTCTTCTTTGTGGTTCGTGGGGTCCAATGGTACACTGTGTATCAGACTGTTAAACGCGGCCATTTTTTGCGAGTGTGGGTGGAAGGAATCGGCATGTATGACACTATCGGTTGTAGTGGGTTTTCTATATATCTTGTAGTGAAATCTATTATTATGTTTTTTAAAAGTTAAATCCAAGAAATTTATGCCGTTGTCAGATTCCATTTCGAATGTGAACTGTATATTTGCAGTAATGTTGTTCATGTATTGCAACATCATATCTGCTTGTCTTGCGGTTCCATTGAAGATAACAAATGTGTCGTCTACATATCTTTTATAAAACGTGTCGGTATATATATTGCGACAGTACAAATAAGTGATGTACTGAGCATGAAATATAAAAATTTAAATTTACTTAATAAACTGTAAATAATTAATAATATATTAGAAATAAGCATGTTATGGATTGCAAGCTTGACTCAGACAAAAATATGAACAGGTGTTTCGACCTGAATCAACGTGCACACACACACACAAATGTAACTGAAAGTGTGTACACCAGTATTTTGCTAGTGTGTGTGAACGCAGGTCTCTGCAGGCAAGTTTGCCACCCCAGTATGAATAATTGCACAATGACGGTTTTTCCGTAATTATTCATAAACTAGAATTAAGAATTAAAATCCAAAAGCACCATAAAATGTAAATAAATTTAATAAATACTGTGTGCGAAAACCACGCGAAAGTGACACGCCGTACAAGTGCAATAGTGAAATAACTGTGTACAAATCAAAAGGGTTAAGTTGCAATGTCCAAAATTACAAATAACATGTGTTGTAAAATTAGTTATAAGATAAGTATAAAAAAATACTTACAGGACTCTGCAATTCGCAGAAATATAAAAAATAGTGAATTTGACAAAGAGTGGGGGAACTGACGCCAAAGACAGTTTCTAACATGTCGATTTTGTATCACTGAAGGGTGTCGACCAAGACATGGGTATAAATAGGACACGCAAGCTTCAGTGGTTCTCTTTCTTGAATCATCCATGATGCAGTGGGAGCTTATGCCCGTCAGCACGGCATATTTATTAATATTTTTATAAACCGTTTAAATTGCCAGTTATGTACAAATACGTAACCATGCTATAAGACAAACATTGTAATTAATAACAGCACTAGAGAAGAAGCTATAGCTATACGACGCTGGACAAGAGAAGCAGTTCCATAGCGATACGACGCTGGACAAGAGGAGAGGACGAGAGAGTGAGAGACAGCCGATGCTGGACAAGAGGAGAAGAGAGACAGCCGACGCTGGACAAGAGGAGAAGAGAGACAGCCAACACTGTAGGCGAGACGAAGATGAACACCGATGGAACAAAAAATGATCGAGTATGATTGACGACAATAAGGTGATAGACAACTTATTCATATCTTAATCATACACAGTATACAAAGACAGTTAAAGACATTAATATTTTATTTAAAAATAAGAGTAATATTTCTTGTATAGTAGAGTTAAAAATCATAGATGTTTTAGAAATACGATTAACGTAACAAGAGCTCAAATTAATATGATATAAAATGATTACAAAGAACATAAATAAAAACAATTAGTATTTGAGAAAACAGTACTGAGAAGTAATAACTATTAATATTTTGAGTGCGTACCATATATAGAAAAAAGATTTAAAAATTGATTTTGAAACATATTAATAGACTGAGTAGTCTAAAAATGAGATTTTTCTTTTATATACTATTCAGTAGCATAGAATGTTTAGTTAGTAAGGATGTATATATCTTAAGCCTTATGGCATTATAACAAATAATAACTAATGTTTTTTTTAAATCGAAGTCAGTGCCATGTGCACATATTTTTTTTTATAGTATCAAATATATTTTAATTACTGTTTCAAGTTCCGTAGAGTTCTTATTGCAGATACACCTGACCCCCTATTTAAATGTTATATGTTTAAAGAATTTGTCAATCTTGAACGTGAGACCGTTCACACCTATTTATGTATATGTAACGTTGTTTAAATTTGGTGCTCCAAGATCGAGGGACTCCACAAATTTAAATTAAATTAAATTTGCCAAATTGTCACGTTATATAAATTTGTCGCCCTGGACGTGAGGCATGAGATGCCTAAATTTACGTACAAAAATTTGTACACATACCATATAATATTATGCAACTTTTGCAATGTTGTAATGTTGCATAAAAATTGGCTCCCAAAGAACGTGGGGCTATACAAATTAAAATACATTTAAATTTGTTTAAATTCATAAATATATGTAATGTTGCATATAATGTCGCCCTGCACGTGGGGCCAAACATGCCTAAATTTATGTAAAAAAAAATTTGTGACATAAATTGTAGATCATGAATGTATGACCCGATACCCATCATTTGACTATTAAAATTTTTTTATGTAGCTAAATGGTTGCTCTAAAATATATAAAGAGTGTTAAATGAAAAATGTATAATATGTAATTATTATTTGTAGTAAACAATAACTGAATGTAATGTTAATTGTTGTGTAATCACACAGCTGGCGCCCACCACAAATAATATTGTTGTCTATGTAACAGGTGTAACTGTAATGAGTATTAATAATAACTATTAATAAAAATACAGAAATAAATAAATAAGTAGGGAACGGTTATCAATAATAATTGTTAAAGAATTACTATTAAATAAATATTTTAATAATAATAATTCACCATGGCAATATCGGGAAGTTTGAGGATGGGAGAAGCACTTGAAGCCATGATGCAAGCCGTATTTGGTGAAGTAGAGAACAAACAAACAGAAAAAGTAAAAGAAAATAATATTAGAACTCAAATAGAAGAGTTAACAGAATTTTTTACAAAACTGACCGAAGAATTAAAAGAAAGGATAGCAAAAGAGAAAATTAGAGACACAAATACGCACATAGCGTCAGTAGAAGGTGAACAAACCATAGTAGTTAAAAATACATGTGTAATTACTAATGATAATTATAAAAAAGTAATTAACATTAAGGAGGAGAAGCAAATAAAGGTTAATAAAACATACCTTATTAATAGCGATATTCCAAGTGTGAGGCACACACACAATAGTAAATCACACAAGATGACACATTTGAAACACATAAGACACCACACTTATGGAGATAAATATCACTGTAGGCTTAACAAGAAACGTAGTAAGTTATCTAGACGAAACACTACGCAAAATTGTGGTAAATATGATGTTAGATATACGCACGATAATTATGGTAACGATAATTATAACTGTAAGTATGAAAACTACAGAGGTTATCATAAACGACGTATGAAAAAACCGTCGACAGCTGTTTATATGGGCCTCAAGCAGACTGATCATACGCAATGCATTCATGATGAGAGAATTATGGAATGCGACCGTTACGAGAGAAAGAGAGGCAAGATGAAAACATTGCTCAATGAACAGGTGACTTCTATGATAAACACAAACGTTCACAAGGTGAGTACGCACACAAACAAGGGATTAATACAATGGAACGCAGACGTTGTTTATACGAGGGTGAGAATAATAGTAAACGCGGCGACTACGCTACAAAGGAACAATATACGTCCGGTAGACTATGGACAATACAATTGTTATAAAGAGGGGTGTCAGTTCTAACGACACATCGAACTACACACTGAACTTCATACCCGAATGGAATGAATAATTATTTTTAAAATAAAATAATATAACTATTAATTATTAATAATAAGAAATAATATGAAGAAATGGTAAGGAATGTTAGTATTGATATGTTATAAATATGAAGAAATGATTAAGATGGGCAATAATTGCCATAATTATTAGAACGGCTGATCAAGCGAACACTTATCGAAGATACAAGGACACAGAAGAAAGCGAGAGTGAAAAGTCATAAGGGCAGAGACTACTTAGGATTAAGGACTTCGAGAAAAATATCGTTGTTTTCCAAGACAGTTCCTCTGTAACCGATCATGCGACATACTACAAGCTAAAAGAGTATTCTGTTACGGAAGTGTATTTCAAGAAAGTTGTAGCGATCAGAAAGGTAATGTTAAAGAAAGGTAATAAAAGGTAATGAATGTTAATGTAGTGTATAAGTAATGTATTAGATAAAGTAATGTCATGTTAAGAAAAGAGCTAAGGAAGTTTTTAGAAGCGAAGGTAAGAATGTATGAGTAAGTTAATGTAAAATTAAGGACCGAATTTACACACATATGTAGGAATGCAGAGTATACAGAAGGAAAACAAAGGAGAGCTAATTGCAGTGGATTTTCTGGGACCATTACCACTATCAAGTCGAGGTGTGAAGCACATATTGGTATGTATCGATGTGTTTTCCAAGGCAGTCCGACTGTACCCAATTATGCAACCCACAACTAAAGTTGTTCTAAAGATACTACTGCAAAAATATATTCCGTTATATGGAAAAATGAAGAAGATACTCAGTGATCAAGGTGTGCAATTCCAAAGTGAAAAATGGGAGAGGACGTTAAGGGAAAATGGAATACAACCAGTACTCACATCCATAAGACATCCTCAAGGAAACCTTGCTGAGAGAGTTAACAAAGAATTAGGTAAATATTTACGAATATATTGCCATAATCAACACAATAAATGGGCAGAATATTTACCATTTATTGAAAAAGCCATTAACGAAAATTATAGTGAAGCAACAGGATACACTCCAATGGAATTAGAAGAAGATAAGAAGCCAACCAGATTTTGGACTAAATATCTAAACAAACCTAATAACCAAAATGTACCTGTACCAATAAGTGTGAAAATTGAATACGCAAAGCAACGAATAAGAGAGAGAGGTAACAAGAGAATAGAGAGCTTTAATCTAACTCACAAGTTACAACAATTCAACGTGGGAGAAAGTATACTACTCAAAGCAAATCCAGTGGGAAAAAGGAGTGATAATACGGCGAAGAAATTCTTCAGACTTTATAATGGACCGTATACGTTAAGACAGCGAGTGGGACAGAACACTTTCATTGTATATGATGAGATACAGAAGAAAGAAATTGGTAAATTCCACGCAACGTCATTTAAGAAGTTCTACACATAAATCAGAGGTCATTGAAACCAGTCAAATCAGCTGTTTGTAAAGCCACCCTAATTCAAGGTCGCGAGCAGTGAGCGTACGAAAGAGGGGAGGTAAGACATTTGTATACACTCCTATTAAGGGTGAAATGACGAATATTATTCTTTATTATTTGTTATATTTTTTTTTGCAAATAATAATAATAAATAAAAAAAAATGTATAATAAATAAATTTATTAAAATTTTTTTTGTTACCAAGCAGAGGAATAATGCGACAGTACAAATAAGTGATGTACTGAGCATGAAATATAAAAATTTAAATTTACTTAATAAACTGTAAATAATTAATAATATATTAGAAATAAGCATGTTATGGATTGCAAGCTTGACTCAGACAAAAATATGAACAGGTGTTTCGACCTGAATCAATGTGCACACACACACACAAATGTAACTGAAAGTGTGTACACCAGTATTTTGCTAGTGTGTGTGAACGCAGGTCTCTGCAGGCAAGTTTGCCACCCCAGTATGAATAATTGCACAATGACGGTTTTTCCGTAATTATTCATAAACTAGAATTAAGAATTAAAATCCAAAAGCACCATAAAATGTAAATAAATTTAATAAATACTGTGTGCGAAAACCACGCGAAAGTGACACGCTGTACAAGTGCAATAGTGAAATAACTGTGTACAAATCAAAAGGGTTAAGTTGCAATGTCCAAAATTACAATGAACATGTTGTAAAATTAGTTATAAGATAAGTATAAAAAAATACTTACAGGGCTCTGCAATTCGCAGAAATATAAAAAATAGTGAATTTGACAAAGAGTGGGGGAACTGACGCCAAAGACAGTTTCTAGCATGTCGATTTTGTATCACTGAAGGGTGTCGACCAAGACATGGGTATAAATAGGACACGCAAGCTTCAGTGGTTCTCTTTCTTGAATCATCCACGATGCAGCGGGAGCTTATGCCCGTCAGCACGGCATATTTATTAATATTTTTATAAACCGTTTAAATTGCCAGTTATGTACAAATACGTAACCAAGCTATAAGACAAACATTGTAATTAATAACAGCACTAGAGAAGAAGCTATAGCTATACGACGCTGGACAAAAGAAGCAGTTCCATAGCGATACGACGCTGGACAAGAGGAGAGGACGAGAGAGTGAGAGACAGCCGACGCTGGACAAGAGAAGAAGAGAGACAGCCGACGCTGGACAAGAGGAG
The DNA here is from genome assembly GCA_034769895.1 of Magicicada septendecula. Taxonomy (NCBI): domain Eukaryota; kingdom Metazoa; phylum Arthropoda; class Insecta; order Hemiptera; family Cicadidae; genus Magicicada; species Magicicada septendecula. The sequence goes on along the minus strand of CM068370.1, from coordinate 467,053,278 downwards.
AAGAGAGACAGCCAACGCTGGAGGTGAGACGAAGATGAACACCGATGGAACAAAAAATGATCGAGTATGATTGACGACAATAAGGTGATAGACAACTTATTCATATCTTAATCATACACAGTATACAAAGACAGTTAAAGACATTAATATTTTATTTAAAAATAAGAGTAATATTTCTTGTATAGTAGAGTTAAAAATCATAGATGTTTTAGAAATACGATTAACGTAACAAGAGCTCAAATTAATATGATATAAAATGATTACAAAGAATATAAATAAAAACAATTAGTATTTGAGAAAACAGTACTGAGAAGTAATAACTATTAATATTTTGAGTACGTACCATATATAGAAAAAAGATTTAAAAATTGATTTTGAAACATATTAATAGACTGAGTAGTCTAAAAATGAGATTTTTCTTTTATATACTATTTAGTAGCATAGAATGTTTAGTTAGTAAGGATGTATATATCTTAAGCCTTACGGCATTATAACAAATAATAACTAATGTTTTTTTTTAAATCGAAGTCAGTGCCATGTGCACATTTTTTTTTTATAGTATCAAATAAATTTTAATTACTGTTTCAATTTCCGTAGAGTTCTTATTGCAGATACACCTGACCCCCTATTTAAATGTTATATGTTTAAAGAATTTGTCAATCTTGAACGTGAGACCGTTCACACCTATTTATGTATATGTAACGTTGTTTAAATTTGGTGCTCCAAGATCGAGGGACTCCACAAATTTAAATTAAATTAAATTTGCCAAATTGTCACGTTATATAAATTTGTCGCCCTGGACGTGAGACATGAGATGCCTAAATTTACGTACAAAAATTTGTACACATACCATATAATATTATGCAACTTTTGCAATGTTGTAATGTTGCATAAAAATTGGCTCCCAAAGAACGTGGGGCTATACAAATTAAAATACATTTAAATTTGTTTAAATTCATAAATATATGTAATGTTGCAATATTTATCGGTATACCTGGTTTAACATCCAAAACAAGGTATACCGATAAGACCTCTCATAAACTACACAACAGCACCGGGTTATAAAGTTTCCAAGAAATTAGTTCAATTAATAAAAAATAACAACCCTTGACAACAATCATTCTGTAAAAAACAGCATTGAGCTAATAGAACTAACTAAAGGCTTCAACATTGACAATCGGAATAAGTTAATTTCCTTCGACATAATCAACCTTTACACAAGTGTCCCAGTACAGACAACTTTGGACATCCTAAAAACTAATTTAATAAAAACGGGAAAGTTAAATTTACAGGAAATAACAGAACTGCTGCTCATACTAGACGTAATATTGAAACAGAATTACTTTACATTCAACGACAAAATTTTTATCCAAGAGGAGGGCCTTGCAATGGGTTCACCTTTGTCCGGTTTGTTAGCTGACATTTCTGAATAACTTTGAAAATATGTATTTGCTATCGTCACATAATAAATGGCATCATAACATTACGTTTTATAAAAGATATGTAGACGACACATTTGTTATCTTCAATGGAACTGCAAGACAAGCAGATATGATGTTGCAATACATGAACAACATTACCGCAAATATACAGTTCACACTCAAAATGGAATCTGGCAACGCCACAAATTTCTTGGATTTAACTTTTAAAAAACATAATAATAGATTTCACTACAAGATATATAGAAAACCCACTACAACCGATAGTGTCATACATGCCGATTCCTTCTACCCATACTCGCAAAAAATGGCCGCGTTTAACAGTCTGATACACAGTGTACCATTGGACCCCACGAACCACAAAGAAGAATTAGACATAATTAAACATATTGCAGTCGCAAATGGTTACCGCAGCTCATTGATTGAACATTGATACATAAACACAAATATAGAACCAATAACGCTCACCGCATCCAGAAAAACACTGCATATATGGCAGTTGATTACACTAACAATTTTTCAATGATCATTAAAAATGCGTTTAAAAAGCATAACATCCACATTACGTTTACAACAAATAATAATATCCAGAAAATACTAAAGAATGCCACACGAAGACCAATTGAAAAAAGAACGGGCATATACAAAATGGTGTGCTATGACTGCGATAAGCACTACATAGGTCAGACTGGCAGAGGTTTTTTCGAGCGATATAAAGAACACCTACCCAGAAGTAATTCAAATATAACTAAATCAACTTATGCTAAACACCTCATTTCATCAAATCACAATTATACTAACTTTACAACAAATTGCATACCCCTACATATGTGCAAAAAAGGACGATATATGAATGCAATAGAAGAATTTGAAATCTACTGGGCCTTCAAAAAGGATCCTAATAATATTTTAAATGAACAATTAGAGTTTAAATCACATATACTGTATGATAAAATTATAGATAACACGAACATAGATTACACGCCTCAACATAACAATCGAGAACGATCAAGCAAACTGTGCAGTACGTTGTCAACAAGTGTCGAGTGCACACTCACATCCGCATATGTTAGTCATACTTGTGGGACATGTGTATGAATATTTCTGTGATTTGCAACGAAGTCATAATCGACTGATTTTATTATACTCTGATGATGGATTGAAATAATCTGAAACGTGTTAGTACAAGGAGAAAGAAGATAAGCAGTCATAAAGACGGTCAAGGCAAATTATATTTAATAATAACCGTGACGCGGATACCAATACAATGACTTAAAAAAAAGAAAAAGCGTCTCTGCCTCGGACACAAGCCCTTCCCTCTGCAACGGCTCAAGAAAGATTTGAACTCAAAGACTTGAAAGAAGGGGGATTCATTGTTGCTAAATTTGAATATCATGGTCAGAAGGGCATGAAAGTTCAAAAACATTACATTGGCAAAATTCTTTTAGTCACAGATTCAATAATTGAAGCTTCTTTCATGAGAAAATCAAATAAAATATATGGTGTTTCTTTGTTCCCTCAAGAGCCAGACATAGAAGAGATTGAACTGTCGCAAGTGGTTTCAATTGTGCAGCCAAAGAGTGTTTGTTGAAGTAGATAATATTTTGATTATAAATTTGCTGAATAAGTTCAATAAATAGTACTTTAGAAATTTGATATGTATTACATTTAATTATAAAAAAATTAAAATTGTTTTGATATAAATTGTTTTTGTTAAATCATTTTTTGTATTTTTTATAAAAAAATGATAATAGTCACTTAAAATATAGTGTTTATAAATAAGTCATTTTCCTTTTTTTTAAAAAGCATTTTTACTGTCCCAAGTCACCTTTTATATGAGATGAGATGGGTTATAAGGCAAAACATATGACTGTCCCAAGTCACCCCTACCTGCGGGGTGACTTGGGACAGCAATTAAAAAAAATATATAAATCAGAATATGTAAGATATTGGTTTGCTTTTTTGTATATGTATTATACAAAGGTAGACTGAACGTTTAGCATTGTTTTGAGATTTTTTCAAATAATAAAAAACTACACTAAAAAGAAAATGAAAAAAATCGTCCCAATTCACCCCGGTTGACGGTATTAAAATTATATGCATCTTGAAAAAAGTACAAATTTTAACTAAATATAATTATTTCACTACCGACTCGGAACACAAAGTTTTTTATAGGTAAACACGTAAAAGTTTTACCTTATAGCCTTAACCGGTTTTCGCTTTTAAAAAGCTCCTTCAGAGGCTCAAGAAGAAGCTTTTTATAAGCAAAAACCGGTTAAGGCTATAAGGTAAAACTTATGTGTTTACCCATAAAAAACTTTGTTCCGAGTCGGTAGTGAAATAATTATATTTAGTTAAGTAACGGACACGTCATGGACAATAAAATCCAAGTACAAATTTTAATCAATTTATATTCATGAAGATAGTGAATGTATACATTTAATTTTGTCATACGCTTTATTATGTAATCTCACTTTTTTATCACCTTTCACATTTAACCAAAAATCTATTTTACCTTTAAAACTGTCTGTCGCATGGTTATAGCTTTATAATTTACAATAATTTTAGTGTCGGACTAATATTCACACTGTAACAGAAAATACTCTGATATAAAAACATTTTACTTGACAAAAACAGGATTTTTGTATTTCAAAACATTACTTGAAATACAGTTCTTAACTGGCCTTGGTGCATTCTTAATTGGAATCATTGCTCTATTGTGCAGTTAACCAAATAATTTGTACTCTTGAAATACATTATTAGGTACGTGTAAAATTAGAATAAAAGAAGTAAGTGAATTTGTGTTTGATGTTAAATACATACAGGGACATCCGGTTTTACTTTAGTTCAATGGTTTATACCAAAGGAAAAATTGTGCAGACCCCTCCAGTGTGGGTCTGGCAGTTACACCACTATGCAGTAGAAGTTCACTAAGATCAATTGTGCCTAGTTCTATTATGCATACATGTGCCATGTTCTGATGCTCCTACATAATCTAAGTCATTGTTATGTATTTGGACTCAGACACAATAGGCTATAAGTTTTTTAAGGGGGCTGATATAGCTCGCGCAATCATTTTTGGTAGTAAATGTTCAGTCATTTCTGGTGACTTTATTTGTAAAGTTAATCAAATGCAATTTGGAAAGTTAGTTTTGAAAATATAAATAATTAAAAAAAAAATAAAAAATGAATATATTTCTTTACTTTTTACATGACTTCTCTTTTACCTTTTGACATATTTTAATAAATGACATGTCTCGCTCTTTTATACCTCTGTGGCTATGGTGTGAACTATGGAAATTGTTCTAGTAAAATAAATGTTTGATTTAAAAAAATTTTTGTAACACATTTATAAAAAATTTAATTTTTTTACACAAAAAATGTTATAACTTAAAAAATATTCCACTCAATTACCTTATTGTAGTTCAAACTATAGACAAAGGTATTATAAACAAGCCTCAAAAATCTGGAAGGTTTAGTCCACATAGTGTTTAAGATATTTTGTAAAATGTTAAAAAAAACACAATTTTTGAAAATTCAAGGTTAAAGTTTTATTGCACAATTTTACAGAAAAGTAACAGTGTCAGTACCTTTAAAACTCCCCAGCAGCATAAGTTATTCCTTCCTTATCAATTAAATCTGTTCTTTTTCAAGTCTGAGCCTTCTTCTAGCTCTTCTGTCTTCTAGGCTTGCCCTGCGAAACCACTTTTCTGCATCGCATAACCTCCTCACATCAAATTTCTTCAGAGCGTCTTCTGTGTGCTCTCCAGGGACAATATCTAAATATTTAAGGACTCTCATTTTCGACTGACAGCCTTCATTATACAGAAGAGTAGCTTCATTTGCAGCAATTTCTACCACTTTTGTCCCAGCAAAGCCCCTTTTAGGACACAAAGCCCACAGTACGCTATTGAAAGACTCGTTTGCATTCTCAGTTTTCCCTTTCAAACATCTTCTTAATAGTTCAGGTGTTGACAGGTCTGAGAATACAGGCTTAATGAGTTCCATTATTGGTATAGGTATTGTGTGAAAAAGTCTCAGCTGTATTGTTAGCTAGTGCTTTTTGGTACTTGCACCAAGAATCCAGTCCTTTAGGACAAAAATGATGTAGGGGTTTTTCATCTGAGCTAGCCTTGTGGTTCCATACTGCCCATATAGCCAACCTCATACTTGCCAAATCGTTACCATTTCCTCTTATAGCATTTCCATAATACACAGCCAGCTGATCAATAACAGCATCTGTTAATCGGTTTTGCCTCCTATAGGTTTACCATCACTCAAAATTACACCTTTGTTTTTTGATTTTAATTTCCGGAGCCTTGTGGACAATCTTTTTTGCACATGCCCAACACACTCTTCTTTTGTTATGGACACATCAGGTCCTAAGGCTTGCTTTTAGATATATTGAGAAAAGTTGATGTATCACCATCCCCTATATAGTTAGTCTAACGTACCCCATACAGATTTTCCGATCTATGAAATATTTTCTTTATTCCTTCTACTTCCAGCTGACCCAAAGTGATTTCTTTTGCAATTTCCACTTTTCTTATGTTCTTCATTCCACTTATCATAATAACCATCACCCTTTTTAGGACCTCTCCAACTGCTACAGCCATGGCAAAAAGATGATAGAACCGCAGTACCAATAATTTTCCCAGTGTTCGCACCAATTACAGCATACACACCATGAAGAGACGTATGTCCCCTCTTCATCCATGTACCATCACCAGATACAGTTATATCAGTATTTGGATCTGTACCCGTTTCCTGCACTTCTCCAAGAGCAGCCTGTTGCATACTTTCTTTTGAAGCATTTCTAGTTGCTTCTAAAATGTGGTCATTGATAAGGTAGGCAGAGTGACAGGTGCCGGTAAATTCATTATTCCACAGAATTTCTTGATTCCATTTAGGCCTTGCCCAATAGATCTCATAGCATAAACCATTCTTCTGTTCACCTCATAAGTGCAGCTGGTATTTTCAATCACTTTGCTTGTATGAAAATAGGCACCATCACTTAGGATACATTTTTTACAATTAATCAAAATCTTTGATCCTAATCCCCGAACACGAGTTTCAGACAGATAAATGTTCCCTCCACACACTTTACAGGCTACACTGTTCAAACCTTGGGATAACATATCTAAATCGATAAGTCTATAGCCTGTAGGCCTATTATTTACTGCACCAGGACCGAGTCTAAATGAGTCTTAGGTTAGGTTAGGTAAATGAGGTTAGGTGACACATCTTCCTTGGTTAGTTTTAATTTCTTACCTGAGGCACTTTTATTATTAGCGTCTTTCTTTTTAGTAAATCTATTACCATGGAACTTTCTCTTCTTTGTTCTAATTGCACCTTTTCTATCCATATTTCACTATCCAAATCTTCACAACTACACTTGAAATCAACATACGCAACAACAGGTACCAGTAACAGCTGATTGCTGCATAACACATTGAAATCAGCTGTTTGTATAAAATATATTTTGCTATACACACAGATATATTTTGTTGTGCTAAACAAAATTATTTTACAAATGAGAGAATAGAAAAAGCGAAAATAAGCTAAGAAAAAAATATATTCCAAACGATCTATTGAAACTTCCGAAAATTGTCAAATGCATTGCTTTGGTTTTTACCGCATAACTTTCCTAAAAAAGCTCATTTTCCAATAATTTTTGTAGCAAATAACTCAGAAAAAACTACTTGATACAAAATATTAAAAATGATTTTTTTGAAGTTTTTAGCTATATCAGCCCCCTTAAATTAAAATATCTACAGCTCATTGTAAAATATAATGATCATGTTGGCTGCATAACCTGTAGAAAGATTCGTTCACTGAGTACAGAACAACAAAAATGTACGCCTTTTTTTCCAGGAGTGGCAAAACTGTATTGTGAAATCTAATGGATCAACGAAAGGTATTCAGCATAATTTCGTAAGGAAAAAAACATTAAATGAACACAATTTCTCTTACGGCCTCTGCTATTTTTCAAGCTGCAAAGGAAAACCAAATGCATAAAATGGTAGACAATGAAATGAGAACTATTTTTCAACCACAGAAAAAACATTTAATATGGTTTACAGTTTGCAAAACATTTTGAGCCCATGTCAGATATGGAATCTGAAAGGGTTTAGGCATAGATTTCTACATCAGCTTTACTGCAATAAAAATTGTCAATCATACGTATATCCACTGGAATGAGAACTGATATTTTCACAAAAACTGTTAGGCAAGACGCAAAGTTATGGGTAGTTAGTGACAAAACCATGACCATTTCTAGGAAAAATGTAGTAACATGTCTTAAATGTGAAATTAACACAGTTGAGAAACCAGTATATTTGTTTATTGACTTAACTGAGCTGCAATCAACTACAGCTGAAAATACAAGGACTATTCTAAAGTTAACCTCTGATTATTTGATATAAACAAACTGGTTGCTGCAGCAACATGACCAGACACACACATTTATACAGTAGCAATCAGTGTTGTTGTACAATATTACACATAAATCTGCAGTCCATTTTGTTTGAATAGTGACTAACAACACAAAGCCTGTCAATGCCTCTCCAGCCAGCTGTATGTGCCTAGTGGTATGGTATTCTTTGAGACACTCACATCAACACAATTGTCAGGCGATCAACACCATTCATCAGGAACTGCTGATATGCGCCAGGGGGGAAGATTCTATATTTTTGAAAGGCTTGAACTTCAGCAAATTTCATAGACAGGAATAACAAGATCAAGAGGGTGCACTGTTTGTGATCGAATTGAGACAGGTACACCACCCGACTAAATGCCATCATGTCATCTACGTGATGGTCTGGATGGCCACCATACACTGATAGTACTCAGGATCTCATTAATATCATCAAATTCTTGGCTGTGTAGTTTAGCATTAGCGTTTATCAACAACCAACTGCAAACACTTGTGCAACAATATAATAAGTATTTGCATGTGGGTATTGATTATGCACAAATATATATATATATAACTTTTGTAAATATTCTTGGATTTCGTTGTCCATGACGTGTCCGTTACTTAACTAAATATAATTATTTCACTACAACTCGGAACACAAAACTTTTTATGGGTAAAATCATAAAAGTTTTACCTTAAACCTGAACCGGTTTTCACTTTTAAAAAGCTTCTTCATAGGATGCCGCTGGTAGCACTGTCCGTCTTGTTGTTGGCGACGGAATCGATTTTCGAAAGATCAATGTTGTGTGTGTGGGGTGTGATATGTTCGAATAATGCGTGTGATTTGAATTGTGTCTGTTCATTTTGGGATGTAGTTTTTGTTTGGGTGTGTTTGTATATTCCCAATTGTTCTAGTGTCCAGTTTTCGGCCTTTTGTGTGTACGTGTAGAATATTCATGTCATTGTCGATGTTTTTGTATGTGTGGTTTGCTTCAATGAGGTGGTTTGTAAAGGTGGATTCTGTAGTAGAGTGGAGTGCCTTTGTGTGTTCAGTGTATCTTTGTTTGAAGCTACGTCCTGTCTGGCCTATGTAGAATTTGTTGCAATCTGAGCAATTTAGTTTGTAAACACCAGGTAGATCGAATTTGTTTTGTGCTTTGTGTGTGTTTTGATAGTGTGTGTTCTGTTTTTGTTAGTAGTTTTGTAAGCGATTCTGTATCCTCCTTTTTTTAATTTGTGGGCTAATTTTTCTGTTTGTTTGTTGATGTATGTTAGTGTTATGAATTTGTTGTTTTCTGTCTTTGTCAAAAAGTATGACAGACACTCACATAAAATACTATATTGGCAGATACGTTGATGACATTGTAATACTATACAGGGGAAACAAAAGACAATGTGAACAGTTACGAACGCACATAAACAAAATACATAACCTTTACTGCTGAATACGAACACAACAATAGCATAAACTGCTTAGACCTCTCCATCACAAAACTTGAACACAAGCACAAATTCAGTATATACAGAAAACCAACAACTGACACACTAATACACAACTCCTCCAATCACCCAATACAACACAAACTAGCTGCCTTCAGAACCATGATACATTCAGTTATTAAACTTATATACATCTTGAAAAAAGTACAAATTTTAACTAAATATAATTATTTCACTACCGACTCGGAACACAAAGTTTTATATAGGTAAACACGTAAAAGTTTTACCTTATAGCCTTAACCGGTTTTCGCTTTTAAAAAGCTCCTTCAGAGGCTCAAGTAGAAGCTTTTTATAAGCAAAAACCGGTCAAGGCTATAAGGTAAAACTTATGTGTTTACCCATAAAAAACTTTGTGTTCCGAGTCGGTAGTGAAATAATTATATTTTTTCGTTAAGTAACGTACACGTCATGGACAACAAAATCCAAGTACAAATTTTATTCAATTTATGTTCATGAAAACAGTGAATGTATACATTTAATTTTGTCATACGCTTTATTATGTAATCTCACTTTTTTATCACCTTTCACATTTAACCAAAAATTATTTCACCTTTAAAACTGTCTGTCGCCTGGTTATAGCTTTATAATTTACAATAATTTTAGTGTAGGACTAATATTCACACTGTAACAGAAAATGCTCTGATATAAAAACATTTTACTTGACAAAAACAGGATTTTTGTATTTCAAAACATTACTTGAAATACAGTTCTTAACTGGCCTTGGTGCATTCTTAATTGGAATCATTGCTCTATTGTGCAGTTAACCAAATAATTTGTACTCTTGAAATACATCATTAGGTACGTGTAAAATTAGAATAAAAGAAGTAAGTGAATTTGTGTTTGATGTTAAATACATACAGGGACATCCGGTTTTACTTTACTTCAGTTCAATGGTTTATACCAATTCATACAAAATTAAAGGAAAAATTGTGCAGACCCCTCCAGTGTGGGTCTGGCAGTTACACCACTATGCAGTAGAAGTTCACTAAGATCAATTGTGCCTAGTTCTATTATGCATACATGTGCCATGTTCTGATGCTCCTACATAATCTAAGTCATTGTTATGTATTTGGACTCAGACACAATAGGCTATAAGTTTTTTAAATTAAAATATCTACAGCTCATTGTAAAATATAATGATCATGTTGGCTGCATAACCTGTAGAAAGATTCGTTCACTGAGTACAGAACAACAAAAATGTACGCCTTTTTTTCCAGGAGTGGCAAAACTGTATTGTGAAACCTAATGGATCAACGAAAGCTATTCAGCATACTTTCGTAAGGAAAAAGACATTAAATGAACACAATTTCTCTCACGGCCGCTCTAAGGCCTCTGCTATTTTTCAAGCTGCAAAGGAAAACCAAACGCATAAAATGGTAGACAATGAAATGAGAACTATTTTTCAACCACAGAAAAAACATTTAATACGGTTTACAGTTTGCAAAACATTTTGAGCCTATGTCAGATATGGAATCTGAAAGGATTTAGGCATAGATTTCTACATCAGCTTTACTGCAATAAAAATTGTCAATCATACGTATATCCACTGGAATGAGAACTGATATTTTCACAAAAACAGTTAGGCAAGACGAAAATTTATGGATAGTTAGTGACAAAGCCGGGGCCCAAATGGGGGAGTGATGCGTAATATATGGCCTGCATACAAGAGCTGGTCACTAGCCTCTCCTCTCCAACTCCAACTCCAACTCTCACCTACAAGCGGTGGGCCCTGTTAAGTCGAGCAACCCATGCTAAGGTTGTGGTAACCAATCCCTTCGGCAGCTTGGGTCGGCGAGCCAACGAGAGATGGGGGTCTGGACGAGGTGGCCCTGAGGTAATCAGGGACCCAGCTTACCAAGATGTAGTGTGTCGGCAGCAGGATGCATGGCGGGGTTGGCGGCGGAAGAACATAAAAATGTCAACGGTGGCGCCCATAGATCTAGTGAGTATGGTCTACTGCGGACGGGTGGATGAGACTCGTTAGCTCAGTGAAGGCAACTCATCTAAGAGACGGGAACTCTAAACATAAAACCCCTGGTCCTCCAGGTTGGGGGTTGGGCGTAGGGTTAACAACCCACCCCATAAAATAAGATTGTTATGAAACCAAGAGAAAAAGGAAAAGCCGGACGGATTAATGGAATTTGGACTGGATCGTGTAAAAAGGACAAAGATTTTAAACTTGTGACATGGAACTTGCGTTCCTTATACAGACCTGGAGCCTTGAAGATATTAATAGGAGAGGTTCTCAAATATAAGATAGATGTTTTGGCTATGCAGGAGATGAGGTGGACTGGTGCTGGAATCATGGATCGAAGGGACTACTCGGTGTATTACAGCTGTCAGAACCGGGACCATGTGCTTGGAACTGGCTTCTTGGTACGCCGTAGAATGAAAGCAAATATCATTGATTTTAAACCCCTTACACCTAGAATGTGTAAAATAAGACTTAGGGGAATCTTCTTTAATTATACTATAATAAATGTGCATGCCCCAACTGATGATAAGCCTGAGGAGGAGAAAGATGATTTTTATGACATGCTGGAGAATGCGTATGCTAGCAGCCCTAGACATGACATAAAAATAATCATAGGTGACTTAAATGCCAAAGTGGGAAGCAGCCATGCCTGTAGTAATATAGGAAAGTATAGTTTACACTCTGAACACTCAGACAATGTCAGACAATGGTTTCCGACTATTGAACTTTGCAGTTGGTCAAAATATGATCATAGGAGGGACTTTCTTCGACCACAAAGACATACATAAGGGCACATGGATCTCTCCAGACGGGAGAATGGTCAATCAAATAGATCATGTCCTATTGGATGGCCGCCATAAGTCAGACTTACAAGACGTTAGAGTTTATAGAAGTGCCAACATGGATAGCGATCACTATCTCGTAGTTGCAAAACTGAGAGCTAGAATCTCCAATAATAGAAATGAAAAAGGAATAAAGACTGTTAGATACAATACAGAAATACTAAAGGAAGAAGAAATAAAACGGAGGTTCGAGGAAGTTACTAATGAGAAAATTAGACAGTGGAGACTTGAATGCCGTGAGGAACAAGATATAGAAAACCACTGGCTTAATCTAAAAAACATGTTAGTGACCACGGGAGAAGAAATCGTTGGTTTGAAGAAGAGACATGGGCGAGATGAGTGGTTTGATAAGGAGTGTGAAGAGCCAACTGACTTCAAAAACAAGACATACAAATTTATGATCCAAAGGAAATGCACTAGGGCTGTTCAAGAGGAATACAGGAAGGCCAGGCGGAGGGAAAAGAAGATTCATAGAGGAAAAAAGAGGGAGTATATGATGAGACAGATGAAAAAGATAGAGGAATATAAGAGTAAAAGGCTGAGCCGAGATATCTACAGGAAGGTGAATGATATGAGACAGGAATTTCAGCCTAGAACAAATGCCTGTAGGGATAATAATGGTGGCCTTGTGAGTGATAATGCTGGCGTAATCAGGAGATGGACAGAACACTTCGAAGAGTTGCTAGGCTCAGTTGGGGAGGCTTCGATGGAGGCATCTGAGAATGAAGAGGAAGTAGGAGAATTCGAGGATGATAGAGAGGAGTTGATGCCATCCTATGACGAGGTGTATGAAGCTCTAGAAAAGCTTAAAAATAACAAGGCAGCAGGTTCCGATGGTTTACCAGGGGAACTATTAAAGAGCGCAGGAGGAGATTTCATAAAGGAATTTGCCCATCTTATAGAGCGAATATGGCTGGAGGAGGTAATGCCTGATGAGTGGAACAATGGGGTGGTGTGTTTAATACATAAAAAGGGTGATCCGCTCATATGTAAAAATTATAGGGGCATCTCTCTACTTAATACAGCATATAAGGTATTGTCCAACATCATATTTTCTAGGCTGCTTCCCTACGCTGAGGAAAACATAAAAGAATATCAGTGTGGATTCACTAGGAATAGGTCAACAACAGACCAAATATTTACACTAAGGCAAATCCTGGAAAAAACGTTGGAATATGGAGTGCCCACTCACCATCTCTTTGTGGATTTCCAGTCGGCATATGATTCAATCAACCGGAAAATGCTATATAGAGCTATGAAGGAGTTGAATATACCATCTAAGTTGGTGCGTATGGTTGGAGTAGTTATGTCCAATTCTAAGTGCCAAATCAGAATACAATCAAATCTATCTAACTCCTTAAAAACATTGAATGGGTTGAAACAAGGAGATGCCTTAGCGTGTCTGTTGTTCAACATAGCTATAGAAAAGGTCATCAGGGATTCAAACTAGCGGACACATATTTCACAAGGAGGTACAGCTTCTGGCCTATGCCGATGACATTGATGTCATAAGTAGGTGTGAATCTGGCTTAAAGGAAGCCTTTCAGGAACTGGAGTTGTCCGCTAAGGCTATGGGCTTGGTTATAAACCAAAGCAAAACCAAATATATGGTTGTAGGTGCCAACACTCGTGCCCTGTCCCTGCGCATTAACGATTATGAATTTGAAAAGGTTCAGGGTTTTCCATATCTCGGGTCATATGTGGACTCTGGAAATGACTCCTCTAGAGATATTGAAAGACGAATATTATCTGCTAATAGGTGTTACTACGGACTGGTGAAACATTTTAAATCAAAATTAATAACTAAAGATACAAAAGCCTCCCTATACAAGACCTTGATTAGACCAGTCCTGATGTATGGCTCGGAATGCTGGGTGTTAAAACTAGATGAGCAGAGACTATCCGTTTTTGAGAGGAGGGTACTGAGGAGAATCTATGGCCCTGTGAGGGAAAACAACATCTGGAGGCGACTGCATAATTGAGAGTTGTACGAAAGGTTTAAAGATCTTCCGATCGTGCAACTCATACAAATTAACAGATTGCGTTGGGCTGGTCATGTGCAGAGAATAGAATCCCAAAAAAAATGATGAATTATTTGCCGATGGGAAGGAGAAGGAAGGGAAGACCGCGTACAAGATGGCTGGACCAGGTTGGTAAGGAGGCAGTGAGGCTGGGTGCAGCGAACTGGTGGACATTGGCCGGGAGTAGAGACCAGTGGGGAAGATTTCTTTTGGAGGCCAGGGCCCGGACTGGGCTGTAGCGCCGAGGATGTATGTATGTACGTAGTGACAAAGCCATGACCATTTCTAGGAAAAATGTAGCAACATGTCTTAAATGTGAAAACATAGTTGAGGAACCAGTATTTTTGTTTATTGACTTAACTGAGCTGCAATCAACTACAGCTGAAAACACAAGGACTATTCTAAAGTTAACCTCTGATTATTTGGTATAAACAAACTGGTTGCTACAGCAACATGACCACACACACACACATTTATGCAGTAGCAATCAGTATTGTTGTACAATATTACACATAAATCTGCAGTCCATTTTGTTTGAATAGTGACTAACATAACACAAAGCCAGTCAATACCTCTCCTGCCAGCTGTATGTGCCTGGTGGTATGGTATTCTTTGAGGCACTCATGATTTGTTGAGTAGAATCAGGACTGTACCCTGAACTATTGGACAGCAGATGCTGAGGCTCATGGTCGATGGTAAAAGGTAGGAACAAAACCATCAGGTGCTGCAAGGACAGTGTAGAACTATGCTCCAAACAACCCAGTTAGACCAGCGGCTGCTCCAGTTAATCACTATCAGATCAGAGGTTGTGAGATGTTCCTGAGACATTAACATGATTGTCAGCAATCAACACCATTCATCAGGAACTGCTGATATGTGCCAGGGGGAAGATTCTATATTTTTGAAAGGCTTGAACTTCAGCAAATTTCATAGACAGGAATAACAAGATCAAGAGGGTGCACTGTTTGTGATTGAATTGAGACAGGTACACCACCCGACTAAATGCCATCATGTCATCTACGTGATGGTCTGGATGGCTACCAAACACTGATAGTACTCAGGATCTCATAGTAGCGTTTATCAACAACCGACTGCAAACACTTGTGCAACAATATAATAAGTATTTGTATGTGGGTACTGATTATGCACAAATATAATATGTAACTTTTGTAAATATTCTTGGATTTCGTTGTCCATGATGTGTCGTTACTTAACTAAATATAATTATTTCACTACGACTCGGGACACAAAACTTTTTATGGGTAAAAACGTAAAAGTTTTACCTCACAACCTGAACCGGTTTTCACTTTTAAAAAGCTTCTTCAGAGGTTGCTGCTGGTAGCACTGTCCGTCTTGTTGTTGGCGACAGTATCGATCTTTGAAAGATCGATGTAGTGTGTGGGGTGTGATATGTTCGAATAATGCGTGTGGTTTGAATTGTGTCTGTTCGTTTAGGATGTCGTTTTTATTTGTTTTCGTGCGTTTGTATATTCCCAATTGTTCTAGTGTCTAGTTTTCGGCCTTTTGTGTGTACGTGTAGAATGTTCATGTTATTGTCGATGTTTTTGTATGTGTGGTTTGCTTCAAAGGTGGTATGAGGTGGTTTGTAAAGGTGGATTCTGTAGTGGAGGGGAGTGCCTTTGTGTGTACAATGTATTTTTGTTTGAAGCTACGTCCTGTCTGGCCTATGTAGAATTTGTTGCAATCTGAGCAATTTAGTTTGTAAACACCAGATAGATCGAATTTGTTTTGTGCTTTGTGTGTTCTGTTTTGTTACTACAGTAGTTTTGTAAGCGATTCTGTATCCTGCTTTTTTGAATTTGTGGGCTATTTTTTCAGTTTGTTTGTTAGTGTTATGAATTTGTTGTTTTCTGTCTTTGTCAAAAAGTATGGCAGACACTCACATAAAATATATTGGCACAGATACGTTGATGACATTCTAATACTATACAGGGAAAACAAAAGACAATGTGAACAGTTATGAACGCACATAAACAAAATACATAACCTTTACTACCGAATAGGAACACAACAATAGCATAAACTTCTTAGACCACTCCATCACAAAACTTGAACACAAGCACAAATTCAGTATATACAGAAAACCAACTACAACTGACACACTAATACACAACTCCTCCAATCACCCAATACAACACAAACTAGCTGCCTTCAAAACCATGTTACATAGACTTAACAACATCCCCCTAGATGAAAAAGACGAACTAAACACGATAAAATATCTAGCAGAATCCAATGGATACGACAGAACAATACTCAATAAACTCCTACACAAAACAATCAACAAAGACAGAAAACAACAAATTCATAACACTAACATACATCAACAAACTGAAAAAAATAGCCCACAAATTCAAAAAATCAGGATACAGAATCGCTTACAAAACCACTAACAAAACAAAACACACACACAAAGCACAAAACAAATTCGATCTACCTGGTGTTTACAAATTAAATTGCTCAGATTGCAACAAATTCTACATAGGCCAGACAGGACGTAGCTTCAAACAAAGATACATTGAACACACAAAGGCACTCCACTCCACTACAGAATCCACCTTTACAAACCACCTCATTGAAACAAACCACATATACAAAAACATCGACAATAACATGAACATTCTACACGTACACACAAAAGGCCGAAAATTACACTCTAGAACAATTGGGAATATACAAACACACGAAAACAAATAAAAACGACATCCTAAACGAAGAGACACAATTCAAATCACACCCCACACACACACACAACATCGATCTTTTGAAAATCGATTCCTTTGCCAATAACAAGACGGACAGTGCTACCAGCAGCAACCTCTGAAGAAGCTTTTTAAAAGTGAAAACCGGTTCAGGTTGTAAGGTAAAACTTTTACGTTTTTACCCATAAAAAGTTTTGTGTTCCGAGTCGTAGTGAAATAATTATATTAAGTTTTGTAAATATATTATGTAACTTTTGTATATTGAAAAGACTGAACCCTCTCGAACAGTTGAGCACGTCTTTCCACCCATTTCTCCACTAGTCGAGCAGGTGTAGCCTCAGTCAAGGCCGTGCTCAAGTATGTTCAGGAGAGCACTTGAATACACATTTCGCTGGCACTGCAGTAAGGATGGAAAGTTAGTCTGCAACACTTGTGCGACCTATAAAAGCAACAGCAGCTGGCTTTGTCAGTCAGTTTACAGTAGCGATTTCCTTAGCGCGGATCGAGTGGTTGTCGAAGTATTGTGAGAAGTGATTACTGTGTGGAACTCTATTACTTGACATTATTATTGCGTGTGTTGAAATTTAACTTGAATTGTTGTAGGAGGCTATCTTGTTGATTACAAATTGTTAGTGATTAATTAAAGCTGGTGATCGGTGACTTTTTGGTGTCTGTATTTGTTTCCACTGTACGACGATCAGTGAAACCGCCATAACAATATATTTTTACATTATTTTTTCTTTACCTACCAATTGGAGGTTAATTTTTCAATAACCTTTGTATATTCAATGTGATTCTTCAAATGGTCTCAAAGTCATAGATTTAACAACCAATGTTTACAAAGAAATCTGATGTTTTTTTTTCTGACACTGGAAAAATATCAGGTTTCTACCAGGCTTTACAACAGTACCTCTAGTGTTGCTGAGGCACTGACTGAGTCATAGGCTTCACCTACCCCTTGATAGTGTAAAATGTGTCAAGAAAATAATTTAAAAATTCTCCTGGACAAGATTTATACATACTACTATTGTACAACAGTAAAAAATCAGGCTGAGCTGAGCAATATTCCTGAAGACCATGTGCTGTTGACATTAGGGAAAGTTTTGAAGACCGAGATGGGTGCATGCTGCTTGACAGTGGCAACAGTTTTGCTGCCTGAGAGTATTTTCATTTTGTTCAAAACAAGGAAAACCGAGTAGAATCAAGGAGAACCAAGTCCAGATGAGAGATCTAAGACTTTTTTGAAGAACCTACCCTTTTGATACATGTTCTTAGCAAACTTGACATTACTTCCTTTAGCCTTTCAAAACAAGATGTGCACACTTAAACTGTAATTCTACTTCACTATTGAAGTAGCCTACAAAATGTTTTGTGTTACTGCTTTTCATGGTTATGCATGGATGTATACTTCATTAGCATAGCACTACTGGTATTTTGTCATTCTTGAATAGCTTTATCACGGGGGAGGTGGGGGGGGGGGTAATCATTATTCAGACAAACACACACACACGTAAAGTATTAAAAAACATACATGTAAGCTTTTAATAATCTGGTATATTTCCTTTCTTGGTATTTTGTTATTACTGCTGTTTTGTGATATACCAGTCACATGTTCTTACTTGAGACATTTTAGGCATGGGTTCTTCTAAGTCCTGCATACATACTGCTTTTTTTTTAGCTGATAAAATCTTTAATAGAGCCGAGGTATCAAGTGTAGGTTTATTTTATTACAAAATCAACTTAAATGAATATTGTAAACATCAGATTTCCTGACCATTAACAAATAAATATTGATCAATAAATTTAAAGCAAATATATAAACAAACAACCTCTGTGTACTGCCACTTCGTTGATATGTATTTCAAGTAACATCTCTTTAAAATAAGGATTAAATTGAGAGAAAATCTATTGTTTTACTTAAAACAATACAAATAAGTTCAATCTTTTAAAATAATTTCAACAGTAACTTTAACTAGTCATATAAATTAGTTAAGCGCAGTGCAGCAGGACAAAAACATAATGTTCAAGCAGGAAAAGTAAAATGTAAGTCCAGCACAGTGAAAAATAGTTGTAAAAAGAAACCTTGTATAGACTGAAGTTGAAAGTCTGTAAATGTCTTCAAACATTTTCTGCACAGTTACTTGCCTAAAACTATCTTGATCACACTTTTATTTTCACCCAAGAAACTGACAAAATTTTATATAAAAAATAAAATATTTATTGAAAGTCCTGTATGATTTAGAACTTGTTCCGATTAACAGCCTGTAGAGAGAATATGTAGGTCTTTTATACCTTTTATAGGAATATAATAACTTTTAATAGGCCTTCCATCAATTTAAACTCCTGAATAAACTAAATTCAATGCAGATTCTGTAAATGCAGTTCAAGTTCCAAAACACAAATTTTGTAGCCACAGTATAGATGAGGACTGCACAACAGAATCCACACACCACAATTTCTGCCTAGCTCAACCTCTGCTTAATGACAAAATTGAAAGATTCTGACTTTGTCTCAATGATAATTTTTTTTATAGTTTATATTGTTATCGAAAACTGACCCCATATTAAGTAACCTGTTTTCAATAACTATATTTTAGAACGGCTTTTGTACATTATGTACAACTGAAACAATTTTGTTTTAAAAATATAATCTGTTGCTGCACTTTTGGTGAGTGAACACAAATAAGGATAGGATAAAAGTCTTCCATAAAAAAAATTGAACACAAAACAAAGGTAAATAAATAAAACAAATACTTTTTATGATTTTCTATATAATTTTAAGATACATTTTTGTGAAAAAGTAAATCTTTGTAAAGCTGATTTACAGTATTGTTTAATTCAAACAGAAACAAAATTAAAACAGTAGAGTTGATTTTCAGTTGTCACAGAGATTTAGTTACTAAATTATCACTTTTTTCCTCTGATCAACATTCAAGTGTTGTGCTAAAATGTTGAAGCTTCTCCCATATTACAATCACTGTGCACGATAAACCAACATCTACAAAAATAAGTGCATGTCCCATCTTTTCTGCACTTGAATACAAATTAAACTGATCACAGAAAGTCGTATAAAAAAAAAATTTACATTCTAGTATGTTATTTCATCAGCACAGTATTGTCATTATATATCATTGTGATTCTTTATAAATAAGTTAGGCACTAACTACCCTTTCTTTTCCTGATAAAAAATTCCCCATTCCATTTACTTTGTCTTTTGTTTGTTTGATTTTATGTTTTAG
The DNA here is from genome assembly GCA_034769895.1 of Magicicada septendecula. NCBI lineage: Eukaryota > Metazoa > Arthropoda > Insecta > Hemiptera > Cicadidae > Magicicada > Magicicada septendecula. Next base: position 467,033,122 of record CM068370.1, on the reverse strand, counting down.
GATCTGACCTAATCAAATTCAGCCATAAAGCATCATGCAAAATATAGTGCAAAGAGATTCTAGAGTTCCCAACAGGGTTTCTACAGTAACAGGTATTACAATAACTCTCAAAACAAAAGTACAGAAATGAAGCAGTACAAATCAACCTGCACCATAATATGCCTTTCTCATAACTTCTGTTATTTCTCATATCTGCTGTGGATGGCATCAATGGATAATTATATACCTCATGAAGTTCATCTACAGACTTGGAACACCCGAGACATACACTTTGATTATTAGTATTAAGAGATTTCACAGTACTGAAACACAGAACTTTCACAGCTGGTAGGAATAGGAGAGTATTGTTTTTAAACAGAATGGAATAAATAAAAGACATCCAACAAAAAATGGGTTGTTGAGTTACTAGTATAAAAAATTGTATTATTTGAAGTTGCGCGTACTTTAATGCTGTATTTTATAGGTTGCAAAAATCCTATGTTAAAACAAGTTCTTTAAACTGCTACAGTAAAGTACAGACGTTTTGTAACATTCCTTCTCACGAGTGAAAATTTCTCAATTCTTAAACCTAAAAATGTTTAATAACGCAAAGAATACTTTTCAACTACTTTTGAATGAACTGCTTTTATTTGTAATATAGGCCTAACATAAAGTTTGTTTATAGGAGTTTAACATAACAAGGAAATTCATCTCAAAAGATTTTACAGCTAAAACACTGTCTGGAAAATCTCTTTTATGATACTTAACACTTCCTTTACAAGTAAAAGTATCATTTTTTAATAAAAAATTGGTCATAGTCAATTAATACCGTCTGCTTGATTGAAAACCCCATCTCCATTTTATAATTTTTTTATATGAAAATAAACTATCTACATTTCCAGCTAATGTATGTTTTGCAGAAAGTCTATCTGCATATTTGCAGATATATAATATGGTGCAGATATATACTGAAACAAATTAAAATAATTTTATTTCAATTCAACTTGTCACAATCCACTGGTTGACTTCTGACTAGTACTTTTGAGCAACTATTTTTAGAATTAATATTAGGCAATATTAACTTCCGTCTTGTGACTTATTTGGATTTTTTCCTTAAAACGACGCGTTTCGAGGATAAATCCTCATCATCAGGTTTCAATACTATAAAAACATCAAATTCACCCAAAAGGGGTCGTCAACTAGTTAAAACACACAAAAAACACCACACATAATTTAACATCGACACAGTCTCGGCACAGTCCGATGCGCATCGTCTCGTTGCCAACGACCAACGACTGTGCCGAGACTGTGTCGATGTTAAATTATGTGTGGTGTTTTTGTGTTTTAACTAGTTGACGACCCTTTTTGGGTGAATTTGATGTTTTTATAGTATTGAAACCTGATGATGAGGATTTATCCTCGTAACGCGTCGTTTTAAGGAAAAAACCAAATAAGTCACAAGACGGAAGTTAATACAGGTAATTGCCTAATATTAATTCTAAATAGTTAGTAACGTGACTTGGAGACAATTAAAACAAAATGAATCTTTTGAGCAAGTTAACTCATCATGAAATTGGACTGAAAGGCTTTCAAATATAATTAACTAATAAAATTATTAATCAATTAATAAATTGGACTGGTCTACAAACATAATTAATTCAATTTTTTAAAACTGACTGTTTAAAAACTTAGTAACACATAGGATTAGGATAGGAAGAAAGACAATGTTTTCTGATAAACTAAAACCGAGTAGCCTAACAGAAATATTTCTTTGCACATATATTTACATTTACAACAACCTCAATTTACAATTATACTGCCCACTCCCACATTTGTTCTCACAATTTAAACATATAGGTACAAATCTTAACCCTTGTGTTAGCTAGAGATACCAATAATATATTCAAATGTTTTCTTATTGTTAATTTCTTTACAACTTAATGTTTAATAACAAAAAAATCAATGTTTGCCCAGAAACACTGGAAAAATTGGTTAAGTTGTTCATCTGTCATGAACTGAACTACTGATAGTTCAAGAAAAACTATATTCAAGCTCCTTAATCCACATGTTGCTTTAACCCCTATTAACATCTTGGGAATAATTAGCATTTTTTGTTTTTTTACTGAAAACAATGGGTTGTTTCATGAATATCATCTCAAAATCATAACGAGTGATTTTACTACAGACAAGTGATACCACAAATGGATTTTAATACAAAACACTTTTTTATATCAATTTTGGTACTGACATGTCTTTAAGATACTGAATTTTTAAAATATACTAATATATTTTATATACGATGTATAAGTTATAAATACTATTAAATAACAGGTGACTTGATTAGATATATCTTATATTGACCTAACAACTAATAACAATTTCAAACTCTTAAATATAATCTCTCAATCCCCCTCCCCATAATCATTTCTTTATAAGTTGTTAATTGCTCATTTATACTGGTAAATACAATAATCCTTTCATGTACTAAATAATAAAAAGGCGAACCACTATGATGTTATTTCACATGTTTATGCAATATTAATTAAAAGTAAATTTAAAAAAAAAAATTAAGTTGGCAGTCTTTTTACAGCAGACTTTTACCACAACTTGTAGCGTTTCTTTGGAATGGATTTGTTTATTTGTTGTCAAAGAATTTACTAAAATACATCAGCAGTTTGTACTGAAGATGCCATTTAAAACCATGCTAACTAGACCAATGAAAGAATAAAATCATAACATTTCTAAATTCAAGATTAAGCAATTATAAATTTAGCAAATTTATTCCATGAAAATATAAAGTCTAGTGAACAAAAATTCGAAAATCAATGTGAACCACATAGACCCACTGCATACCCATACACTAAAAAGATAAAAATAATACAGGCTTCTATCTTTCTACTGAAGTATTACTGTAACACTGAAGATAACAATGTAATTTTCAGTGTTAGTCCTTTTTCTCAGATTCGGATAAAGCACATGGGTTAACTCTATAATACTTATCACGGCTGTATAATATTAAAGTTTTCACGGCTGAAGTCAACTTCAGTAAAATTATTCTCTGGGTTGTTGGGCCAAGGCCTCTTGTTATAAATCCAGATGTTTCGACCGCAGTTGCAGCAGTCATCTTCAGTGGGTCTTCTGTTTGCTCTTGCGACTGACGTCTGGGTGCATTTATAACAAGAGGACCACACCCCAACAGCCCAGACAAAAATTTTACTGATGTATACTACTTGTTAAAAAGTAAAATGAAAATATTATGGGGTCTTTTCCATTATGTGTCTACAAACAACTCTCTCAGTGTTCATAAGCCCAACAACGTTCCCGTCAGTCCCTACTCCTACAGTACCTGTGTGAAGGAGGGGTGATTAGCATACCACTACACACATACATTTGACACAAGCATGCTCGCCCTCAATTCTTTTTATTTTGTTTCTTTTTATCTAATTTTTATTTTTATTAGAAGGGTTATTTTTTTTATTTTCACAATTACTTTATTTACATTAAATTTGTTACATTACATAATTTTATTTAGATTACGTTATTCTATTTACATTTCATCATTTTATTTACTCTGCTGATTTATTTACAGTACATATTGTAACATAACAAGATTATGCCCTAGAATAAATATAAATTAATCATCAAAATTCGTTGTGAATTATGCCTAAACGCAATCTTTCTTATAGATAATATACAGAAAAGTATAAAAACAATTTAACAAATAAAGGAATGAAAATAAGATGTAACTATTTGAAAATAAATAATAATTTCAATGAGTAAAAAGTAATAAAAAAGGAAATATTATAAGTACATGCAATGGGAACGTAACGTTGGCACCGATGGCACTAGGGGACATGGCCAGCTTCGCAGCTCCTTTCAACCTTGATTCTTAAACTGCAAAGACTGATCAAGCCCTGCAGTCTGTCCACCTGTTCCCCCTTGATGATAATCACCCAGAGGAGGGGTAATTTTCACCTGGGTCCATAGGAAGTGTAAAGCCTAATACTATTTTATCGGGTAGCCGAGTTGGCGGAGCTCGTCCACCACCTCGTCAGGGTCCGTGTCTTCGTCCAGGCTGCGAATGAATAGCCGGACGTGAGCCGCCTTCTTGTTCATAAAAGTGTGGAACTGAAGTCCATTGGCCTGCAAAAAGAGATAAACGGCCCTGTACTCGTCGTCCGTCGTGCAGCAGACGCGAAGACTGTCTCCCGCGAAGAGACATCTGCACGTCCGCCGAGAGACGAACCCAGAGCTGGAGGCGTCGGGAGAAGTCAACGACGTTCTTGACGCCGTTGGCGAACAAGGGCAGAGGGCGGCTCCGAGTTATCGGGGAGCGGCGTTTCCGTTTCTTGGACTTTGATGATTGGACCAAAGTAAATTCTGACCCAGGCGAGGGCTGGGAAGCAGTACATGATGGGCCGGGAGCATCCCCAGCATCAGTGATTGGCTCGGTCAAAACCGCTTGTCGGCCCTTAGAAGGATCGTCGCACGATTCAACCGAGTCAGGGACAGGGTTGAGGCCTACTGATGGGGCATTGTCCTGGCCCTTTAAAAACCTATTAATTAATTATTTTAATGACAATGACAAAACTATCAGACGACATGACTATGACTACTACACCCAGGAGGGAAGATCAAATGATACCATATAGAGGTCTGCGAACCTCAAACAGTTATTGTAGGTAATCTCACTACAGACTATAAGTGATATAAAAAAAAAAAAACAATTAAAATAATATTAAACCCATTATTACCAACTACCTAATGTAAGAAAGGTGAAAATAACAGTGATTAATGTTAAAAAGCAGTGTATAAGTTTTCAGAATTTTGTGAAGTGAAAGTGCATAGGAACAGACCTTGTTATAATATAAACAGTAACACATGTAATTTATATAAAATAACTATGTAACTAACCTAATAAGATTAAGCAATGTGTACAATACTTATAACTAGTGGAATATATCCCTAGAAACTAATTATGTCTAGGTCTACAGCTGATCACAATGATGTGGCTATAATATGCACGATACTTGTGTACCATATGACTAAAATTATCATAGTCTAACCTACAGTGAACCTTAAACCCAGTCAAGGTGATACAAACCCTAATTTATTAATTATATACATTAAGCCTTAATTGTTTTTAGTTAATTTTTATTGTGAATTACTGAACACCTTGTTTTTTTAGCTATGTGTTGAGGAGTGGAGATCACCCTGGCAGAACTTCAACTATCTGGCAAAGGTGCCGAAATTATTCTTCACTAGGGATATTTAACCCACAGGAAACCCTACCTAGGGAAAACCTGAAAAAATGAACACTATTTAGGGGCCTTTACACTACGAAATTAATCCTTCCAGTTTATACACTTTCCTACACCTGCAACCACAGGAATTGACCATAAGGGTTTCCTATAGGCCTAACCATAAGGTTTAATGGTCGCAGGCTTTCCTTACTTTCAAACGTCCGTGACATCAATATCGAAAAAACTGTGTTCACTACTACCTGCACATATCTACTAACAGTAAAACTGACACTCTTTACTTCTATTTTAACAAACTATAGACTACACATATACCACATTCTTTCATCTCTTCTTTCACTACAATTATCCTTACGCTGATATTGGGGTGAAATTTTTTTTCTATTCTTCTACTGTATGTTATACAAACACGGGAAAAATAATTTTAAACGGCGGTCGAAGCTATTTACGAAAAAAAATAAATAAAATAATTACTCCCATAAGCACGCATAGAAAGGTGAATGAGCACCATATTAACTGTGGCAAATGACATTTAACCTATCTGGCTTACACAATCATTTATATCCGATAACGGCTTCACTGATATCAATGTGTACTATTTTTCGAATTGTTTCACTATAGTTTTGGATCACGAAACTCACAATACACAATACCACCACTAACCTTTTACTTTTGAACATATTTTACTTTAATTCACATGTTGTGTAGTCTGACGCCAAAAACCCGCGAATTTATGAAGACGGTCGGTGAGAAGGCTGACGCCTGATTGGTCGAAACAAAAAAATAGCGCGTTAATAAACCGTTAAGTTCAAAATTTTGCATATTCTCACTTCTAATTGGTTTGTCATGAGTGTGTGTGTGTGTGTGTCCATTAAGACAAAAACGTGCCAACACTATTTATTCGCGTGGTTTTGCCCGAGCAATAAGGTAGTCCTTTTAGAGCATTCTCGTGTAGCGGTATTTATTTTGTGAATTTCAGTGTTTTCGTTTGTTATTGTGTGGTGTTATTATTATTTCTGTTGTTTAGGAAACACCAGATTTGTTGTTATTATTATTATAGACATATTATTATTAACATATTTAATACTGCAATGGCCTGCCATGATATTCAGTGCAGTAGGAACCCGGACGACTACATTCAAATGAATGAGTCGGATATTATCGACTTTTTAATTTCCCATGGGGTTATTAAAGGGTCAATAAATTGTCCTTCGTGTGGGTCCCTATTAGAACTCAATAGACAGACATTATATTTTCGGTGTCAAAATTTGCGAGAAGTGTCTAAAAAAAAGAAGAGGAGATGTAACATCATGTGGTCAGCACGAGAAGGTAGTTTCCTTTCTAAGACCCACCATCCTATCACAACCTACTTTTACCTGGTCTGCCACATCCTTCATAACCCTCCGCCTCGTCAACACCGTCTCATGCTGGATTATGATGTGAGCTCCCGCTTCGTTGTCGAGAAGTTTTTATTTTCGATGCCCAGTGCACTTCATCTAAGCTGGGGGGGGGGGGCTGGAATGACTATAGAAGTCGACGAAGCCAAATTTTGGTCGCCGCAAATATAATCAGGGCAGGGCCATTGAAGGACAGTGGGTGTTCGGGGGAGAGGAACGCGGTTCTGGGAAGTGTTTTTTAATACCGGTTGAGCGCCGGGATTCCACTACTCTCCTCAATATAATTGAGGAGTGGATTCTTCCAGGAACAACTATAATCAGTGACAGCTGGAAAGCATATAAGTGCCTGGAAGAAGCGGGGTCCGTTCACCAACGTGTGAATCATAAGAAAAACTTAGTGGACCCCGCTACCAGCTCTCACACAAACACAGTTGAGAGGGCATGGAGAGAAGTGCGAAATGGTATCCCACGATTCGGGTGCAGAAAACAACATTTCTTGGGATACCTGGCGGAATTTATGTTCAAGAGGCACCACCTGCTAATGTTCCGTCTCCATGCCTTCTTCAGGGCCGCAGCCGAGTTGTATCCCCCGACACATTGAGGTAAGAGTTTCATTATTATATGCATGCATTTACATGTGCGCGCGCGTGTGATATTTTTTTTTTCTATTGTTCTATGTCGTATAAACACGGGAAAAATAATTTTAAATGGCGGTCGAACCTATTTACGAAGAAAAAAAAAAAAAATTACTCCCATAAGCACGCATGGAAAGGCGAATGAGCGCCATATTAACTGTGGCAAATGACATTTAACCTCTCTCTCTCTCTCAAGCACAGGTATGCCTTCATTTGCTAGTGTGCAGAGATTAGATGTTAGACAAATGATATATGTAACGTATGAATATACTGTAGATATATATACTACTTGGAGTCGTAGAGTTATTAATGACTTGAGAATTGTGTAATAAGGTCTGAGGGGTGAAGCCCCAAAGACGGGCGGTCTAGGCATTATCAAGTTACGCGCGCGTGAATAGACTCTGTGAGGCCCGCCGATGGGCCGAGCGGCACCAGAGGTGCCGTTGGACATTAAAGCAGAGTTCTGTTTCAAAAAGAGTGATGTATAATTTTGTTGCGGCCGTAGGCCGCCCAACCATATATGTATAAGCGTGTATTTCATAACTGTAGATAAACGCGTGTTATTTGGCGCGTAAACTTGATGAACATCAGTAGAAGTGGGCCGATATACCTGTAACAGGTATTTTGGAACGATATTTTTGTGGAACGGATGTGACTGAAAAGTTGAAATACCTGTTATTCGTGGCCTCGCTGTTCCGAGTCGAGGCACCACAACTATACACAAGTAACAAGTAAATGAATACGCCAAGGCCAAATAGTAGGCGTACAAAAATATCACTGGTACACAAGGAACAACCAGTACACGAGTATTTCAAATACTAGGGGTGTCACCGATACACAAGGAACAACAATTAAACGCGTATTACAAATACTAAGCGTATCAGAAGAACAGTTGTATTTTAGGAACACCTAGTATCAAGCGTATTTTGAGTATGAACTAGTACGAAGCCACTTTTTGGTCCTGAATACTTCATTCTGCGCAAAGAGACGAAGCCGTTTTTAATAAATGAAAAAATTCATCCTCATGTTACATTTATTCTTGTGTGATAGCCTATGCAGATATATAATACAGATTATATGCTAATAAATTATGTATTATATTAGTCACCAACTTGGTAAATTTTAAAATAACGAATTATATTGTGTTTTAACCTATAGTGGCTGATGTTGATAGGGTATAATATACTTTTTATTACTGTGATTTTAACTTCAGTACACATCTCACGTAAATGATGAGATTGTTGTAATGGACATATATGCACTTTATCTAGTCCTGTTCCTTAAATATCTGAACGAAGAACACGATTAACATCAAGCAAAGTGCAACAGCTGATATTTTTGAATGCGAATTTAAAATAGTGTTTGAATAACTGAAATCCCAGTATTTCAAAAACAATTCAATTGCTTAATTTTATTTATAATGTGTTAAGTGAAGCAGATTGTAATGTAAATAGGTGTGACATTTCATGACTTGTATATTCTGTGCACATTAGTGAATGAATCTGAACATTATCCAGGTATGTAATGCATTTAATTTACTTTTGTTGTTGCTTATTATTTATAAGTTTTTATTTATTTATTTATTATAGTTGTTTTTATTATTTTTATTTGTAAAATTTTGTTTATTCTCATTCACCCTTGTGGCTTACTGTTATGTTTTTATTATGTTTCTGATGTTTTTATCATATTATTTGTTGTGGTACTACGTGTACTCTAAATTATATCATTGCCCCTAGTTTCACAACTGATTTGTCTAACCAATGTTAGTTTGTTTACTCCTAGTGTAAACTTAAATTGGTATTCCCAAAGGGAGATAGGCCTATAAATTCTCTTGTTTCTTATTTTCTTTTAAGCAGTAATAGTTTTATAAGTCACAGTGTAAAGTAACACTGTTAATACTTTTAGTTTCAATTTATTTCTTATAACAAATTATATAGTATACGTTATATAATATCTTCAAATAAATACACTGCAAATAGGTTTATCTAGGTGAAAATAAACATACTTCCAGTGTATTTATTTGAAGATATTACATAGGAGACCTGCAGGAAACTCAAAACGAGTTACTTACAAAGGATAATATAGGTTATGTATAAGTATGTAATAACAGGTATTTGTACCTGTTATTTTTTGGAACGGTATTTTCATACCTATTATTTTAAAATAACAGTTTAGCCGACCTCTAAACTGCAGTGATAAGTAATCCGCGCATGACGTTATAACTCGTGCATTAGTGCGCCGTCGCCCGACTGCGGTGATCCCACTAACTACTCAGTTAATATGGCGCTCATTCACCTTTCTATGTGTGCTTATTTTACTTAGGATTTTAATTAACAGTAATTATTTTATTTTTTCTCTTCGTAAATATCTTCGACCGCCGTTTAAAATTATTTTTCCCTTGTTTATATAACAGAAGAATAGAAAAACAATATTTCACCCCAATATCAGCTTAGATTAGAAAAGTTACAATACCCATTATTCGAACTATATTATTTTTCGTGATGTAGATGTATCCTTTCTGTGTTAAAATAATAGATCGACGTCCACTGATTTTAACCGCACAAAAACTAATGCAACAGAGGTTGCTTGCACTTTCTTTACTAATTGGTCTACACCTATAACACCGAACGAAATAGGCTAGTATTACCAAAATATGTATCACTTCACTGCACGATTATCAAGGTACTTACCTTAAAATGTTGGTCTCTATACGAACTTAATTCAATTGACGGAGATGAAACCGAATGCATCATTCTGCCGACAATCAATAATCACTACTTTGAGGTACCGTACATACAAAACAAATTTATACTACGTTTACTCGTTCTTGTTAATTAAACCTACACGAAAAAATACAAATATCTTCTTTATAATCCAAATATTTCTGTATTAAATTATTTGGTAAATATTTGCATACACTTTACAACCTCTCACAATATTCCTCCACTCACAGACAACAAAACTTTTTGCCAACAACAAAATGGCTTCATACACAGAGCAGACGCAAGTGGCTTCATATGCCTATGCGTTTCCATGCACATATCGATATTAACACCCCACTTCATATTATTGGATCGCAATTTGAATAACGTCCCCTTAACAAACAAAAAAAGTTCACATGTCTCAGTATTCATATAAAAATTAGAATACATATAAGTGATCTCATCGCTGCATTTTCCGGAAATAGGTAGCGCATTTTGCTGTGTACTGATTTACATTTATATAATACGAGCCATATATAGGTGAATGCTGATCGAACTTCAGTTCCATTATGTTTTTCCGTTGATTTCTTGTTCTTTCTGACTTGCCTTAACATATGTTGCCGGATATTATATTGATTGATATTATTATGACTTGTAATTAATTATATATATATAACATATATATTACTGTACATCTTATAATTTGTATGTAGTACTATCATCAGTTAATATGAAAATTTGTATGTATACAATATGAAATTGAATGTATATTATAGCCGTTAATAATTTTTGTGTAGCGACTACTAAAGATCAATGATCCATCGAGTGTAAATACTTCACACAGTAGAATCGATATGTTGCATTCATTACACTCTCGGTTGACAGGTTGGCACGTATATTTGGTAAATAATATGCACGTATTTGTCACTTTAAAGCCATTGTAAGTCGCAAATTCTGTTAATAATTTTGCCACTGTTATTTAGCATATGCTCACCTGTCATGTATGGGAAAAATGTCATATATTTTTACCTATTCTAGCATTTATGTTCCCTGTTATTACTACATGACCAGTCTTATTTAATTTAGATAGATTTCTTTGTCTTCTTCTTCTTCTGCACATCACGGAGTAGGCACTTTGCCTGTTCCGTCTATACAGAGTATCTCTCCATCTCACTCTCGGTCTTCCTTCATCTCGTGTATCAAACGGTCTATATTGAAACGCAACCTTAGGTTGTCATCCATACCATACTCCATTCTGTCCAGATGCTGTAACCATTCCCTGCAATAAGTCTGGATTTTATCATTTATGAAGAATACATTAGATCTTCTCTAATATCCTCATTGCGCAAACGCAAACGATCCCATCCCATCTCGTACAACCCTTTGTTCTTCTCAGAAACTTCATTTCTGAAGCTTGAATCTGGCTTTTAATCTTCTTTGTAGGAACTGTTTCACATCCCTATAGTAAAACAGGCACTGCCATTGTTTTATAAAATTTAATCCTTGTCTTTTTGCTCAATGTTCTATGTATGATGCCATACATCATCTGAAACCTCAAACTTTTTGTAGTGATGTCTCAGCCTGTGTCATTACTAATACTGATAGTGGAATCCAGGTAACTGAAGTCATAGACTTGTCCCAAAACTGTTCCCTCAAGAACAATTTTTGATCTGACTAGTAAGCCATCTTTCTAGAAAAAAGCGATGAGTTTTGTTTTCTGCTTAGATATTTCAAAATCATATTGTTTTCAAATATGATTTAAGCGATGTAAAGAATACTGCAACTCTTCCCCTGTTTTCTGTATTAAGACTGCATCGTCAACATACAATAAAATATCTGAACACGTGTTCTGGTTAAGTCGAATTCTGGAGGCAATATCTCGTCTCCATGATTGGATGATGTTGTCAATATATATATTAAAAAGTGTAGGCGAAATACTACATCCCTGCCTTACTCCTTTATTTATAAAAATTTCTTCACTCTTTGTCTTCCCAGTATTTACTATTATTTTAGAGTTGCCGCAATATAGGCTTCTAATCACATTTATCAAATGTTGTGGATAGCCGTGACATTCCATAATAGACCATAATTTATTCCTGTTCACTCGATTGAAAGCTTTCTCAAAATCAATAAATGCAACATGGATCTGGATTTCTTTGAGCTCTTCATATCTTTCTGATTCATCTTCTTTGCTTTCTTCTGGGGCCTATATTCCTATAACAATTAAGTGGCCCTGTTAAATTTCAATCTCACAACCACTATTTTCTCATTTACAAAGATGTCTTCTCTAATTTGATTTTGCAATTTTTTATCAATTAATGCTGCTACTCTGGCAACACACTCTTTTTGTCTTTGATACAGCTCTGTGTGTCGTGATATAATCTGGTAAGTATTACATACTTTTAAGTTTTTGGCTTCCATAAAATAGCTATATTAACTTTATATTATTTGGGCATACTCTTGAGTTCCTCTGCATTTGTTCCTAGTTCCTGAACAGTTGCTATGTTCCTGAACAATATTCCCATATTCTTAATCTTAATCTTGCCATTGAAATCAGTTCTGTTCAGAGGCTTTCTTTGAACTTGAAAGTTTTTTTTTGTTTTAACTTCAGGGTAGGTAACTAGCATTCTGCAAAACCCCCTAACTTGGAGGGCCAGGGTTTTATATACCAGAATACCTTCTCCTAAGTGGATTGCTTTACTTGCAGCTTAGGAGCTCCATCCATCCATTGCTTATGAAAAACTCTCATAAGCAGGATTGCCACCTCTGCCAGCTAGTCCTACTGAAGAACCTCTTCTCTGCCTTCACTGCTATTGTAGTCTTTATTTATAACCCTGAACAAGGTTAAAGCAGTATACCCCTCAATACTGGGTCCTCAGCAGAATGTAGCCACTGACTCATGAGTCAGGCCCACCCCCATGTTGTGGACATGCTTGGTGAGATTTACCTAAGTGAGTTCAGAGAAGAGGTTTCTGGTTCTGCTTAGGCTGGATTAATGCGCGTGTATGAATCCACAACCACGTTTTATAGATAGTATTGTTAACACCAAACATTTTTCACCCATTCTATGAAGTGGCATCCTTAGTGATACGCTTACCAATTACGATGCCATATCATAATCATAGATTAGATGAAACATTCGGTATTAACAAGAAGTTCTGACCTTACGAGACTAGAAATGAAAATAGTGATGTTCTTTAAAACTCCTAAAGGATGGGTGATTTCTATGTGGTAAACTCTTTACCCAGACTGGATTCATTGTAATACTGTTATTGTAATACTTGATGTTTTATTCAGCAGGGACTTTCAACCGCTACCTCTCAGAGTCTGAAGATGTCCCCAGATTCTGGAGATCAAAATGTTAAGTGTGAGAATGTTATGATGGAGGAAATCCCAATAGAGAATTTATTATTATAGTATAATAACTATAATAATAGTTATATAAAGCACACAGTCATATAAAGCATGTGTGTATATAAGGACACATTTATCTACGTTGTAAAGTTTATAAAGTTCACTTAATTGAAAATATGTGCTTGAAGAGGATAGTCAATATTGTTAATATTGACTAAGTCCACACTTGTGCGCTTTTAACTTAAACTTCGCTTTCAATTTTCAATTCTGCTTTCAACACTGAGTAGTTCTTATGCATGCCGTAGACCGAAAGTACTGAACCCATGCCACAAAGTGTCATGTGCGTCACAGTTGTCAATGTTTCTCCACTGTAAACATGAAAATGGATGTGACTGATACTGCTATGTTAGCGGGTATAAGTGCTGCATTTTTAGTGCTGAAAAGAGTTAGAAAAAGGCGTGTAAAATATCAATGCTTGATATGGTTGAAAAATTATTTAAAGAACTGTTTAAGAACTTTATGCGAATGTCTAGAATGAACTTTTACATGCTTTTACAAATGGTGAAGCCTAAGATCACAAAAGAAAATACTCGCTTTAGAGAAGCAATACCAGCTGAAGTGAAATTAGCAATCCGCCTAGGTATTTGGCTACCGGTGATTCATCTACTTCTTTGATGTACTTATTTAAAGTACCCAAACAATTCATTTCATCAGTGCTTCCCGGGGTTCTTTCACACTCAGTTCATACTTTGTAGCCAAAACAGCATAAGCATCATTTCTTTTCATTTTGTTTGTATAATTTTTTTTCGTAATGTCCCATAAGGCACAATGTGACGTATAATCTTCAATAAAGGCCAACGTTTGTTCTGCCGACATGGTAAACAATAAACACAGTCACAGTAATCACGAAAATAGAACAAAACCTTTCTCTAAACTATGAAGTTGCAAGGAATGTTGAAAGCAATTAGATCATGTTTTGACTAATATATAATATAGGTTCTAAGTGTTAGTCTTGTTCTATAGTCGAGAACTTCCAACCCACATTCAAAGTAATATTATGAATATTGATTGATATTATTAAAACTATTTGTCATTAGAAAAATACACAGGCCTGTAAGTTAAGTGTATAGGTTATGTTACTCATGTGTACTTACAGTACATTATCCACAATTAATTGATGTATAACTTTGTCTGTTATTAGACACTATTTATAGAGACATTACCGGTATTTATAGAATACACTAGAATGTTCTGTATTAATGTAGAATAGATTTGTAAACAAACACAGTTTGTTCTATCAGGTTCTTGAATATATGACTGAAACCACTTAGACTATTCTAGTAGTGACACTTGTTGAATTACATATATAATATATACACTAGAACTCCATTTATCTGAACTAATGTGTCCCAGACGTAATTCGGATGCACAGAAATCTGGATAATTGGGACAAACATAAGAAATAGGTTATGCTATGAGAGAAAACATGAAAATTGCTCAAAAATTCACTTTTGTTTATTTTGATTACATGAGTATAGTATCTTAATAAAAACCAGGTGACACGTGTTTTGCAAAAAGTTCGATTTTACTGCAAAAAAATTAAAAATAATACACATAATTATAATTATTCAGTTGAACATGTCAAACAAAGTTAATTGTTTTGACGTAGAAACTCGTTGCATTTCTGCAAACGCATGACGGAAAGAAGCTGCACCTGATCGCATTTAGGCTGCCGTTCCATCCACTTTAAGGCAGTGTCAAAACAAGCGAATGCCTCATTCGCCATAGGTTCCTTTTCCACTTCAACTGAAACTGAAGCAACATTGTGAAGTATGTTCAGTATTTAGTTATTACGTTAATATTGATTTTACGTGTTAAGTTTAATCCAGGACATCGTTTAGTGTACTCAGCAGAGAACAATAGGCAAATACAAATAACAAAATGCGTATTTATCTCCGCCCTAATTCCCGCATAACACACTCACTAGGGTTTGATTGGGATGATACACCGATGTATGCTTAACTAAAATGTCTTCCCAACGTAACGTTTCCCTCCAAGTGTTGCTGGTAAACTGAGAACCATGATCCGATAATATTATTTTAGGTCCACCTACTTCAGCAATATATTCACTGACTATCTTTCTAGCTAATACCAAAGATGTAGTTTTTTTAATAGGGTACAACTTTACAAATTTGGTAAAAACATCTAATACGACAAATAAATAAATCACCCCGCCTCGACTCTTGGGTAGTGGACCATATAAATCAATGGCAACTATTGCTAAAGGACTGTCTGGTATTACATGTTGCATTAAACCCTCCTGTTTACGATTATTTACCTTGGCTTTCTGACAAATTTCACACGTTTTTAACATTTTACGTACGGTTTTTTCCATGTTATTATATTTACAAGATTCTTTTAATATGTCACTGCATTTCTTGGGACCTATATGACCATACCTCAAATGACAATCTTTCACTACTTCGGATATCAAAAGTTTAGGAATGCATAATTTCCAATCATCACCTTGTTCATTTGTCCAGTGAAATAAATGTTTATTATACAAACTAAAATGTTTTTCCCATTTGTTAGATATATTGGGTATCTAATTTAATGCTGTTATTATTTTACCAAGTTCTGTATCTTTTTCTTGTTCTGTTGCTAGGTTGTTTATTAATTTTTCATATCTACCCCCTCCACTTCTTTGATTATAAATATTTTATATGTATTTGCCGTGTCTACGTCAGTATTATTATCAAAATCAGTTCTAGATAGGACATCAGCTATTATGTTCTCTTTACCCCTACAATACTCTATGGTTAAATCATATTCTTGTAGTATTAACATCCAACGCACTAACCTACCATGTGTTAGTTTACAGTTTTTTAAAAATGTTAAGGCTTGATGGTCTGATCTTATTATTATTTTGTTTCCTAACAAATATGTCCTGAATTTTTTACAGGCGAAAACTATCGATCGTGCTTCCTTTTCCGTTATAGTATAGTTCTTTTCACTAGCTACCAAGGATCTACTTTCAAAAGCTATCACATTATGGTTACCATCCCCATCTAATTGAAATAGTTCTACACCCAAAGCTATGTCCGATGCTTCGGTGTGTATGTAAAATGGTTCTATAAAATTAGGATGAGCTAATATGACAGTGTTTAAAAACTTAATTTTTATTTGTTCAAATGCAGTTTGCTCTTGTAAACCCCATTTCCATTTATTACCTTTATTTAATAAATGCCCCAGTTGTACAGTTAAATAGGAATATTTTTCTATGAATTGCCTATAGTAATTACACAGACCTAAAAAACTTTGCAGTTGTTTCACACTCTTGGGTACTGGAAAATTTTGTATTATCTCTACCTTTTTAGGATCTGTACTGATACCCTTGGCTGAAATTATGTGGCCTAAAAAATTGACCTGTTCTTTTAAAAACTCTGACTTCTTAAACTTGACAGTTATGCCATACTCATGTAATTTATTTAATACTCTATCTAACCTTTCACAATGTGTATTAATATCCGGTGAAGTTATTACTATGTCGTCTACATAAACAGTTGTAAACTCTAAAATCTCTCTCCCTAACACGTAGTCCAAACATTTAATAAAAATTGAGACACGTTCAGTCCAAAAGGCAATCTACAGAATTGATAATTTCTTCCTTTATATAGAAATGCTACATACTTGTGAGACCCCTCCTCTAATTCTATTTGCCAATATCCAGCCGTTAAGTCCAATGTCGTAATGTATTTTGTCCCATTGAAACGTTGTAGAATCTCGCCCGCCGGTTCTGGTGATTCTCTATCTGGAATAATTATTTTATTTACTTGTCTAGCATCTAAACATAGTCTTATCGATAAGTCTTTCTTAGTAACCACTACTAAAGGGTTGGAATATGGTGAGGTGGATTTTTCTATTATTCCTTCTAACATTTTGTTTATCTCTTCTTGTACTAACCCCCTTTTAGAGTATGCCGGATATGCTTTAGGCGCAAAAGGTGTTTTTTCTTTAACAATTAATCTACCCTTAAAACCTTTTACTAGACCTGGTTCGTCTGAAAAACTAATTTGTTTTTATCTATTACCTATACTATTCTCTCCCTATCTTGATAACTAAACTCCCCAGTTTGATATAGAATTTTATTCATTTTTTCAACCCAACTATCTTCAGTTTCAACTAACTCATGCCTATTTACCTTTAAATTACAATAATTAATCATCAAGGGTCTGCATTCATTAATTTCATTATCGGATACTAATATTCCTATACTAATTATTTTTAACAACTTTCATTTCTACATCTCTTTTTCGTATAAATGGTACTTCAATAATATTGTTTAATTTCATAGTTTGTGTATAATAGTTTAACTCAACTTTAAAGTTGCTTAAAAAATCATTACCCGTTATTGCCCCCATATTCAAACCTGGAATGACTAAAAAAGGTACATTTATTTTGTGTTTATTTATTTTTAGCTGTAACATTATTTGCTTAGTTACTCTTTTACTCCGAACACCTGTTACACCTATAACACTAATTCCCAATACTGGTAGTTGTGGAATTGTCTGTGGTTTGATTTTTTTTTTCAAAAATTTTATCATCTATAGCGGTAATTTCACTCCCTGAATCTACTAGAAAAGTGTATTTGTAATTGAACACTTCGGCTTCGAATTCAGCCATGCTAAAATTACTACTGCTCTCATCTACTCCGTCCTCTGATAATTCATTATGTATGTTGGTAATAAGTGACCCTATGGTTATGTTATTTCTAGACGGCTGGGGAGTTTCCTTTTCAACCATCCTTATTAGTTTAACTGTGCTGGAGGTGGTGGTTCGTTGTACGCCCCCCTATGATCCCCTCTACTATTATGATTGTTAGAAATTGCTTCAGTACCCCTAGTCTCACTTATGTTACCAACATATCCCCCTCTCCCTCTGTCGTTCAAACCTCCCGGCATTCCCCTATTATTGGTAAAACCTCTCCCTCTATTACTACCTCTAAATTCATTACCATAATTTTCCCTTCTATTGTACTCACTATTATCAAACCCTCTATTATAATTAGCTTCTCTCCCTTGGGCACCACCCCTAGGACCCCGACACCTATAACACTGATCTCGAGAACTATTATAGTTGCTAGCTCTACAATTAGGGTGTGGACATAACCACGTACCCCCCTCTGATCTACTCATATTATTATCATGTCTAATGGACGGCCTGGTTGTCTTAATTCTGTATTTATTGGCCTCGACTCATTATCTCTGAATTGATACTTATTGTCTTCTTCTTCTTTCATACTCTGGTAAGCTTCTAATACTTTCTCTAACTCAGCTATATTAGTAAACTCCCGGGTTCTAATTGTGGACCGTATGTCTTTAGGTAAATGTTTACTAATATACCTTATAAAAGATGGAAGAGGTATTGGTGGTTCCAAATATTTAACCTGGCTATATAGTCGCGTCACATACGCAGTAATGCTCATATGTTTAATATTAAAACTACCCCATCCCATTATTGTACTACATAAACCCTCTTGCTTTTCCTCTGACCAATATTTATTTTTAAACGCTCGTTCAAATTCATCAAAATCTGCCTAATTATCATTATGAGCGTCCGCTCAAATTTTAGCATCCCCTTTAAAATATTTCAAAATTCGTACTAATTTTATTTCCCAACTTTCTTTGTTATACTTATTGAAACTTTTTATGGGATTTAAAAATTGTATGGGGTTCACTCCCTTACCCTCATTACTGAAATAACCTAATTCAACATCAACGTTCACTCTCTCACACATATTGGTTAGTTTTTGATTAATTGGTAGGCTTAGATCTTCTCTAACTTTAATTATTTCTTGTTCATGTTCTGTGTGTTTACTTTTCAAATTAGTTACACTAGTTTTTATCGTATCAATTTGTTCAATGTTACTTTTGAATTCATTATTCACACTCTCTTGTAGCTTATTTGCTTTTTTAATCCGTTCACATTCATCAATCACACCTTGAACATTACCTTCAATTTTGTCATTTTGTTTTTTAAATTTATCGTTAAATCTATTAGTTAACGCATCGAATTTTTTGTCTGTCTCTAACAGTTTTTCGCTAATTGTTTTTATATCATTTTTTATCTCGGTTTGTATTTTATTTATATTTATAGTAATTTCACCTTTCACTCCCCAATAGTCTTACTCTGTTTCTCTAGTTTATTATTTATTTCCATGAACTTCTCATTCACTCCATTAAAACTCTCACTTATACTTTCAAATTGGTTATTCATACTTAAATTACTCATTTTTATTTCGCTTCTTATGTTCACAAATTCGTTATTTATGTCTCCTAACCTTTCGCCTTGTTTGTTAAATCTATTATTTATTTCATTTATCTCAGTTTTTAACTCTATGTTACTTGCATTTATCTCTGACTTGATTTCAGTTTTAAACTCATTCAAACTCGTGTTCAAATTATCATTATTCTTATTTTGTTGGTCAAATTTATTATTCATCTCTATGTTACTTGCATTTATTTCTGACTTGATTTCAGTTTTCATTCCTGACACCATTTCCATAATCATTGTTAATTGCTTAAATATCTCTACATTATTGCTTTTACTACTCTCGGCTTCCACCGTTTCACTTACATTTGCTATTTCGCTTACACTCTCATTAACATTTTCATTCGTGGTTACTACATCATTTTGTGTGACGTCCAAGATGGACCCCACAGCTATATTCTCACATAAATTTGCATTGTATTATTCTCTGCCATTTTCGACTAAATTGTAAATTTTCAACTTTAATTTACAATGTCCCTGTTAACGGGCGCCAACTGAAGTATGTTCAGTATTTAGTTATTATGTTAATATTGATTTTACATGTTATTTTTAATCCAGGACATCGTTTACTGTACTCGGCAGAGAACAATAGGCAAATACAAATAACAAAATGCGTATTTATCAAATAAAATATAACATTATTTTATTCTTTTGACAACATGAAACATATGAAAACATTTATTCCGCCTTAAGGCGTAAAACTGATCACAAATACTAATACCTCAAAGTAGATTACGTATATTAAAGATTACGCAAACTCAGCACTTCTTATTATATGCATATTCTTCACTCACCCAATCATACACACTTCCATACTTTTATATTTTATTAGCTCAATTTAAAAAATGCCAGTATTTCCTTTCCTTTCATGATGCGTAGAGTTTCACCACATGGGACGTCTCCTTGTGTGTGCACTGTTTTGTTGTTCTCACTTTTTACATTTGTATTTGCCGAAACTGTCACTCCAATTTTTATTGATCACTGATTATTTACATTATTTATATTTTTTACGTTCCAATGCTAGTTAAACTTTCACATTTTATGATTTGCGGGTGCCCGCGATTTCGTTACGTAACTTTTGCTGCTGCACAGTGCAAAGGAAGATGGTTGACTGGCGTTTTGTGTTAAAATTTCCGTTTGGTGAAGTCTTTAAAATCAGTTCATCCCGTTCCCCACCATACGTCTCGTCCTCAGTATTGAAAAGTTCCGTTGGGCTTAGTATCACCTTTTCAACTTGCCACTCACAGATTTCCGTCAACAAAATTCTTTCAGTGTTAGTCACTGGCTACAAATAAACTTTCGTTATGCTTCATAACCATATATGGTTATGAAACTCTCACTGGCAATCGCCCCACCTTAAGGGGCCTCATCTTCACATGTTAAGTTATTTATAAAAATTAAAAAATAATATTTATGTAAATTTTGCCCCATTACAGTTGTCATAATCTTCGTCCACCTGCTGAGATTCATCGTTTACACTTTGGATACTTTCATCATCGTCCAAAATTTGATATCCAGGCCCTGGTGAATCGCACTGTAACCACTCGTTTCTGTCAACCACGACACACTCGGAACAGCCAGGAATTTGCACAATGATTTTCTGGATGTCTTCAGTTGATACAGCTTCATTTTCTTTGACACTTTCTTTTGCTCTTTTCTCCTCTTCCTTCTTGTTCATTGCCTTTTCTTTTTCTTCCTGGATTTGTTATTTTGTTAAAATTCCATTAATTTTATTACTAGCTTTCTTTAATGTTACGGTTTTCAACAAATTCCACGAATCGGCTATAATGTAACAACAGTCCTTTAAGTCAATTTTCTTATGGTATGCTACTGTACCTTCTCCATCTTCATCTGCTAACAGCAGGTTATGTAAAAATTGTCTTCTGTAATGTTATTTGATACACTCTATTACACTTTGATCCATCGGTTGCAACAAACTCGTTATATTTGCCGGCATGAAGAGCACTTTAAAACGTCCGTTTCTTCTTTCCAACAGATCCACTGAAGGACGGGTTAGTGCGTTATCAATAAGAAGCAACACGTTTCCCTTTTTTCCCACTTCCTTTGGATATTATTTTACCTCCAGAATAAAAGTTTCCTCGAACCATTCTGAGAACAACACTGATGTCATCCATGCTTTCGGTTGGTTTTTGTATACGATCAAGAATTTTTAACGTTTTTAAATGTCCTAGGATTTTTTAATTTTCCTATATTAAAAGCACTGGGAGTCGATGACTGCCCATTGAATTGACACAAGTAAGCACTGTCACACGTTTTTTACTAATTTTATGACCATTCCTACTTTAGTAATTTATACTAATTTCTCTCTTTGAAACCAAAGTTCTACGGGGCAATGCTTTCCCATTAAGTCCCGCTTCATCGGCATTGTACATGAATTTAGGATCATAGTTTTTAGTTATGATTTTAAATTCAACAATGAACTTATCAGCTGCATTGTTATCTGCGACGGGTTTTCTGCACTCAAATATAACTCCGAATACCATGCCTAGCGTTAAAATTATGTAGCCAACTGTTACGCGAAGTTTAAATTTGGATAAACCATCCATCTTTTCAGCAAACATTTATGCTTTTTCACAAACACAAGGGGCCAGAGAGGGGATTTGCAAGTGACCATTGCTGCAAAAACCATTTAAAAACTGCATCTTGTGGGTTTTTATTTTCAGCCATTATCATCACTTTTCTGGAAGACATTCCATCTTCAATTATTAGAAAAATTAGAAAAAAGTTTAAAATCGAAGAACTACTTCTTTTTATATCAGAAATAGTGGCTGCACCTACATTATAAGTTTCGGTCAACTGTTTGCCAGACACTCCTGTTTTTAATTGTTCAATTATTTTCACTTTGTCCGTCATTGACAATACGACACGCTTGCTTTTAGAACACATTTTATATACACACTACGTGAAAACAACTTGGCAAAATACTGTGCTGTATAAACAGAACACACCACACGATAGACAGCAAGACACTGGTGAACTGTAAATGTGAGGGAGGTGAGTGACCTGGAGGGGGTTGGGTGCATCCTTGACATTCTATTTTAAGAATGTGAACAGTAGGTGACAAAACATTGTACTCATCAGTACCTAAACTATGATGCGTAGCTAAAACAGTCTTATATGAATTTCATTTACTTACGGTATTTTTTTGTTAGTATGGCAACTGCAGTTTGAATAAATTTTTCTTTTAGAAATTGCGTTTGTTTTAATTTCCTGATATTGATTCGGATAATTGGCGATTCGGATAACTGGAGTTCGGATAAATGGATTTCTACTGTATATGTAATTATTTTATATGTGATATTGTATATTATGTGTATTGTATTGTATGTATGTTATATGTGTATTGTTTATATGTAATTAATATATATGTAATAAATTGACAACCAACTATATATAAAACTAAAAAAAGAGTTTTTGTAGAATCTTCATTGAGAGTTTGGTTAGTAAGTTATAAATTGAGTGAATTTGACACCATATTTGTGGATCAATATTATATTTTTTTATCTTTTTTTTTGTATAAATTGTGGTTGTGTTAATAATTGGTATCACAGTTATTAATTCAAATTGTATTTTGTGTGTTATATTTTTAATTGTAAAATTATTTGTCATTTTGGTAAATAAACAAGTTGTCAAAAGTGATATGAGTGTTTTATTTCAATTGCTGCCTAGAACATGACAGTCTATTTCTAACAATATCCGACTGCCATACATGATGAAACAGTTAACTATCAGGTGTAAATTAGCGTAAATAAACCAACACTACAGATGAAAACAATATAACAGTTTTATTCTTCTTATAAACATTTTAAGAAAAATACAGTTATAATTACATATACATATACAATGGCACAACAAGTAATACATATGTTAAGCAG
The DNA here is from genome assembly GCA_034769895.1 of Magicicada septendecula. Lineage (NCBI taxonomy): Eukaryota > Metazoa > Arthropoda > Insecta > Hemiptera > Cicadidae > Magicicada > Magicicada septendecula. The sequence continues at coordinate 467,009,568 of CM068370.1, read as the reverse complement.
TTACATACGTACATTAAGCAGTCTCAATTAAGCCACATTTGGTATCTATGCTATATATGGACACTCATGCACACAGTTTTCATTTTAAGTTCACAATAAATTTATTCATGTCTAGGGGCCAAGGAAAGAATGAAAGAACCAAAACCATTTTTATTCATTTTTACAAAACTTTTCTGTCTAGAATCTCTGTGTGGGGAGGTACTAACTAATAATGATCTCCTTTTTTTGCACTGTCCAGTTGTATCTCTGTTAGTCACTATTTGTACTGATCAGTTATAAAAAATAAAAATAAATAAATAAATAAACATAATGCAAATTAACAAAATAAAATTTTTTACAATTAATATAACTTTAACTTTTTATGATATTGGAATTGTATTAGATATTCCAATAGAGACTTTTGAAAAGATCCAATGCACAAACCTAGAAGTTTCACAGTTCTTTCAGAGTTAGCCATGAAACCATTTGTAGACCGCCAATAAATTTAAAAAAAAAGTATACAGAAATTCCAGTTATTATACTTATTCATGTTAAACAATACTCTGATGTGTTCATGTTTTGTACAATCCACTGTTTTTGTGAATCACTAAAAAGCTACTTAATATGCTTGTTAAATGAAATACACAAAGCCAGTTCAAACTGTAATGGATAAGTTAGTACCTTAAAAATTTATTTTGATCAGTTAATAGTATTAGTATATGGGTGCATCACTAATAACACTCTCTTGAAGTAGGGTGTTAAATTACTATATGCTCTTTCCCCAGACCCTTAACACAAAAGTAATTTTCTATAATTTAAATTTATTTTCCAAATATTAATGCTACTTAATTATTACAATTAATTTCATATTAACATTTAAACTGACAATAATACATTTATTTCATTTGTTATTATTTAATTTGGAGTGGTACGTTTTATGCACAAATGTTTTGACAAAATTTTGTTGTTGTTGTTGTTGTTGAAGTCGATGGTGCCATTATTTACAAGTTGTTTGGTTGCTGTCTTAGTTCTTGTGAGTACCAATTATGTTGGTGACTACATGACTTACACATGCTACTCATCCGTAGTCTGAGTAAGTCAAGGATGACGGGAAAAGGGAATATGTCACAATTTATATCTAACCTAAGTGAATACTCTGAGTTACTTACAACACACATCCCATGTAGTTTACTAATAACCCAATAAATTTGCTTATGAGAGCTTAAACCACACCTTAGTTTATAAATGGGCAGAATGAACATTTTTTCAGGGGTACATCATACTGGAAGCACCAAAGCATGGAGAGATTTTTGGCATGGTATCTTGAAGAGTTTGTTTTGTTAACGAGAGTCAATGCACATTTAAATTTAAAATCAGTATTGGACTGCTGTTAAGAAACATGAAAAGTAAATAAAACTTTAAAATAAAGTCAATACCAGTCATGTCCACAAATAATTTTACAGTGCTTAGTAAAGAGTATACTGATATATAATACTTTTTTACAAATTTTTATGATTTATAGTTTTTTATAAATTTTATTCTTATGAGATAACCAAGTTTAGATATGGATTAAAACTAATTTGTCTTTTTTTTTACTTCCATGTTCTGTAAGGTAATGGAAGTATGGTGACAGCAAAAAAAATTGTGGGCTGATCACGAAAAAAAAAATACAATCAGCGCTCATTCTGATTGTACTACCTTCAAAACATGAAGAAAAATGATTTTCTGGAATGTATGTAGAATTTTTTCTGCCACAAATTCAAACAGAATCAAATAATTTTTGCATATATGCCTGAATTGTGGAGAACTCAAGGCCTATTGATTTTGGTGAAGATCAGTTAAGAGGGAGGGGTAGTTTACCTGCAATGTTTCATGTTTTGACAAGAGTCGAGTAGTTGATTTTGATAAATAAAATAGCCTGAAAGAGAGTTGTAATAATCCACTGTAAAAAAATAGATGCAACATCTATAAATATAAAGGGTATTTGAAGGGGAGGGGAGGGGGTAATTTTTTGCAAATTATCTTTCTAATGTCAAAAAAAAAAATTTAATTTTGAAGGATGATACAAATTATATTACCAATTCATTTTACCAATCACATATAATGAAAGTACTACTCAACAAATGTGTAAATATATATGTGTGTACATTGTGTGTATACATATATATGTGTACCCGTAATTCTTGGGTTAAAAAAAAAATTAAAAAAGTATTGTATTGCAGGATTAGAACTTTGCATGTATGGAGTATGATGTGGGCACATTACTATTCAACCATGCAAGTAATTGACTTTTAATTATCAATAATTAATTAGAACATGGAAGTTGTGTATGGTTCTCCATACCGATGTTTAACTGTTACATATGAGAATGCACTCCATCATTTCGACTATACTTATTACTGTGTTAACAGTGCCTGCATACATGTACAATTGTTACAGACAGAGCCTGCATACATGGATAACAGAATGGTTGTCTGCCAGAGAGTTATGAAAAAATGTCTTCAAACCAAAACTGGTGCATCATTATCTGAATGGGGATTCTTTACAATTTTCACTCTGTGTGTGTGTGTGTGTGTGTGTGTATGTGTGTGTATGAGTGTGTGTGTTTTTTACTCACATCAAATACAGGTTTTGTCTCTATTCAGAAGATACCTGTCCATAAGTTATTTACAGAAGTTGAAAATACTCTTCACTAAGAACTAAGTAAAGATTTTTCAATTTTAAGAGATTAGTCATGTGGCTAGAAAGAACATGGTAACACCACCATGTTTTGGAATTATACAAATGATTTTAAATCATTTCTTCATAACATGTCAAAAACATTAAAGAGATCAGTTACATACTCCTTGACTAAATGTACTATCAGCAGAGTAACTAACACAATTATTATTAACAAGTAATTAAAATAATTATCAGTTGAATAAGGATGTGCTCGAGGCAATAACCTTTTAAATCAGTTTAAGACACAGTGTTCTTAATTAGAAAAATATCATTTACAAGTTAGCTGATTTTGTTAGTGCAACTGAAAAGAGAAAGGATATTTGGTTGACAACCATGTCTTTACTACAGTGGACTCACGATTATATGGCCTAATGTGGCAGTTGCCAGAGCCAGGTGAGGTATGGGGTGAGCTGAATCATTACTTCTGAACTTACTGCCCAGTATTTCTGTTAATTATACATTAATAACTTTTCTTAGTATGTGTAGATTTGTATTTATAGACTTTGAGTACTTTTTAGATGACAAATAACATTTAATTTTATATAATAACTTGAAATAGGACATATAATTTGAATTTTATAGGAAAGTTAAAAATCAAAATTGGCAATAGTGTATTTACAAATCTTAAAGATTGTAATGTTTAAAGAATACTATAGCATTTTACGTCAAAGACTGCATATACAGTACAGCCACTTATTTTAGAAGGCACTTAGAGTTGACAATTATGACAAATTCACTATTATTTTACTCTCAATTTATAGAATCAATTTTTTTAATGTCTGATTAATTTTGTGTAGGATTGAGGTGAATAGTACATAGGGCTAGATAATTGGGGGCCAGGTTCTATGATATGGTGTACTTACTAGTAAACCTGAGTCTCAGACTTATATACGCACAAATTAAGCTGAAAATATCAGCTTTACCACTGAGCATGCTAACAGAATGAGAACATTTTGTGTCATTAATAATTACAATAAAACAAGAATGCAACAAAAAGGTGTTGTCATTAAACACTTTGACATGCAAATTAAGAATGAGTATAAAAAGTGTATTATACAGGTTTCCAGATTTTTTATTGAATAGATGTTACATAAACTTACATTCACATCTTACATTTCACATTCATCTTATATAATCTGAACAAAATTATAAACAGACGAAGATCACGCCACTTCAGACAGACAGACACACACACAGACGGTGAACTTTAGTGACTGCAGCCACTTAAACTAACCATTGCTTGTATATTACTTTGATGTTCTGCAGAATTATTGAATAATTTATATTTTTAAAGTCTTGTGTGAATAGTTTAAGATGGCTATATTAAAAATAAACCCAAGTGAAGAAGATCACACAGGTAAACTATACTGAAACTAAGGTAAAACGCGTCTTAAGTTTTTACTTCCATAACTGCATCTTTGCAACAACAACTTAAAAGTCATATGTTTTTAAAAATATGTCTGTAGCATCACGTTAAAAAATAAATAAAAGCATCCTTTCCCCTTAATTAATTAAATTAATTAAAGAGTCATTAATTAAAACTGTTCATACATAACATTTTATTTAAAAGGAAGCTATAGTTAAAACTTTTATGATAAAACTGGTACCATACCTTATATACTAAAGAAAAGAAGAACAAAGTATAATAATATACACTTCTGTGTCTGCACTATTTCATAGCAATATAAATATAACTTAATATAAAAATAATTATACAAACAGTATAACAGAAATTAATTTACACACATTTATCCATTTATAAAACATTGCTGGAATTATGTCAAAATTTTCAGTTAAAATTAAAACAATGTACTTTATTTTTTCATTCAACTGAAGACATGTCTTCTGTACTTTTTGTTTACACACTCTTTTTATTACCTGGAAAATTATTCTAAACTGTTTTCCTGAAGAATACTATTCATGAGAATACCGTGTTACTCAGTACGATTACAACCACTGTGTCTGAAGAAACTTGTATTACACACAAATAAATATATTTTTGGTTTACAAAGTCTTTGTTAAACAAAGTTGCACTGCCTTCTTCTTGATGGCGATTTTTTTAGAACACATTGTACCGCTTCAACAAATATCTCATTCAGTCCTTCACCTTTCAATGCGGAACATTCTACAAGTCGTGAAGCTTTAATTTTGCGTTTTAATTTTTTCCCTTCTGCTGTTGATATTAAGTCGCAGTCTTTGTCTCGTAAGTCAGTTTTGGTAGCTGAAATCATAAAGAGCACTACTTTAAGTAACATCAGAACAACAAGTATTAACCAAGATTATCAAGCAGAAGTTGTAGAAATATATATATATTTTAATTTTGGAACTAGAGCTTAACAATACCAAGATATAGAACTTTAGTGACTGTAGCCACTTAAACTAACCATTGCTTGTATATTACTTTGATGTTCTGCAGAATTATTGAATAATTTATATTTTTAAAGTCTTGTGTGAATAATTTTACTTAATTTGGATGATCATTGTTAAGGTACAGAAGGATCTGTGGTACAATTTATAGCGTTTTGAAAAAGAAAACAAGGATGGATTTCATCATGAAGTTTTATAAAACACTGAGGTGTCCTGTCATTCCTTTATGATTGTTAGACATGGATCCTCAGGAAGACGTATGAAAGGAAGATTCAGGCTGCAGAAATGAAGTTCCTGATAAGTGTTTATGGCTACTCCCTCCTAGACAAGAAACGGGGTAAGGAAATCAGACAGGAGTTAGGGATGGAGTCTTTAAATGAGATAACCAAATAAGCATAGTGTAACGGTACGTTATGTAACACGTCCTATTTTTAGCCAGTGAATCACACGAAAAGCATTTTGTTTACAACAACAAAGTAAGTCAGTGTTTGGGAGCGGCCGACAGCGAGGCGCCATGATGATCAACTGGAAAACAAGTGATGTCAGTTCACGACAGAGACGGGTGGAGGTAACCAGAAAAACTGGTTTCGAATGCGTGGTTGAGCTGGATTGTGACGTAGAAACAAAACCGAAGCGGGTCAGTCTCATGTCCGCCACCAAACAGTACACATGTATTTTATTAGTGCCCGCGGGATGTCGAGGTAGGCCTACCGAGTTTTTGTTAAAAGTTTTGGTGAAAGAGTAATGTAAACAGCTAAATTAATCAGAGAAGAAAAATGTGAACATAAATTGGAATTTTGGGGCGTTCTTTTTGTGTTTTGTTTTGTCGGAAAAGCAACTTGCATTGGATGGCGTAACCAACATGAGACTCCCCAACGAAAGAGATAAGTAATTAAAAGGACACAACAAATCTGGTGAAGTTGTACAAAATTAACCTTCTAAAATGATATCATAAAAACAATAATATGAAATAAAATAGAGATCTCAAATGATAGAGTGTGAGAGAGAGTGTGTGAGAAAAAATGGAGGGGTAAATGCTAAAAATACCCAAGTACTGATTTGCGACTAAACATTTTTCTTTTGTTTTATTTCTTTTGTACACAAAATGAAACAAAAAGTTACAATTTTTTTATTAAAATAAAATCAGATTTCTCATAATTGTTAGTTTAGTTTATTATGCCACTCTACCCATAACCTATTCTCTGTGTCTGAAAGTTCGTCTAGACGGCCCTGGAATTTTTTTCTGTGAAGGGGAGTTTTGTTTATGTGCTAAATTGTTTCAATGGAGAGAGTGATAAGGTTTCCACATTTCCTCCTATAAAAATGTGGTGGTGACCCTGGGACTTTGGACATCTTCTGGCTGTTAAAGGTAAGTTGAAAAGAGTAGTAATCGGGGCTTCATTTCATTTCTTCTTTTTACTTTTTTTGAACAAAATATCACTATTACTTTAACGACTCGGAACACTAATGTTTTTTTTGAACAGTTACAAGCGGCGACCCTGCCAGGATGCTTGTTAAATTTATTTAATAAGTTAGGCCTACTTAGATGCAGAGATAGGTTAGGGTAGATGGCAGAATGTTTGTATAGCAATTTCATTGGGTAATTTGATGTACTAATTGTGAGTTTTTGTGTAATACATTATGTATAATATTGGATATAAATTTTTTTTTGCAATTTTTGTAATTAAAAAAAAAGGCAGACAACGAAAATGAACTTAATCTAACTGACTCTGCCATAATGAGCGATTCCGGGATACACTCTACTCCGGTGTCTACCGGTAGTAAGTCGAATGAGGAAGTAATGAACTTTTTGTGTAACATGCTGAGTAATATCAATGAAAAATTGAGCGATTCACAAATGCCTTTTGATACTAAATTTAGTGAAATGAATGAACAAAATGCTAGTTTAAGGGGGTGAGATGAAAGAACAGTTGGATAAACGTTTTAATGGATTAAATAATTCAAATAAGTTATTGTATGAGTGCACTGAGGAACAAATTAATGGCTTACACAACGATATTAAAAAACGAACTGAGAAATGGAAAAGAGATGCAGGTAAACGTAATGAGAACAAAGATGACCAGTTTGTGAACACTAAGGTGGTGATGTTAGTGTAAGTGATAACTATAATAATGATATGACGAATAATAATGGTGACATAATTAAAAATGTAGTATCAGAGAGTAATATAGTGAATAGTAGTGGTGAAGAGAGTTTAGTGGGATAGAAATTAGTGGTGAGGTAGGAGTTAATGAGTTTGAGAGAGAGTGTGAAGTGAGGTTAGGTGAGCATGAGAGGCAAAGAGCAAATTTTCCCTGTGGTTTAAGTGGAGTAAGGACTCCACATGTGGTTTTTGAGGACAAAGGTTCCTCCAGAGGTTTTGTGGCAGACACATAATGTCTCATAATGGTCCCCTAGTTTTTTGTGGTATACCTGGTAGAGCCAGGAGGTGTTTTAGTGATTTTGTGGTGCCCTTTGCAAGGAGTGAGGTAGTTCAGGGGGGTTGGAGTAGTTTCTGTGGTGAGTACCGGTTAAGTGCTGAGGTTAAAATATTTAATAGAAGTAGTGATTATGAAAATTTCATGAGTGTTCTAGGTGTGGAGCGGGCAGTGCATCTTATGACTGTAGATGACCTGGTCAATGATGAAGCGGTTGATAGTGATGAAGTAAGTGGTGACAACAATGATATAATACATAGCATGATTGGAAATAGTGATACCTACCTGATGAGGAGTAATTCCGATGATGACAGGACTGTTACTGATTGGTACAAAACACATGATGCTGACTCTTATTGGTTGGAGAATGGTAACCTGAATTATGAATATTATAATCTTGTGGATAAGGATACAAATTTAAATGATTGTTGCAGTGAGAAAGGTAATATAATTGAAGTAGACAATAATGAATGGTGCACATACAATATAAGACTAATCTATGATGATGGGCATTCGATTATTTGGTTTTAATGGTTTGGTACTTGGCTTGTTGATGTAATGATTTTGGGGAACAATGATGGATTATGTTGTATATAAATCTGTATTGGGGTTACATGTATTAAGTATTAGGTTAAGTCATTGTTATTGTAGGGTTGTGCCGAAGCAATGTAAACCGACATTCAAATCCCGCGGCCAGTCATTTGTCACGCCGTCTCCACTGCCTTGTTGCTTCAGCAGTTAGAGAGAGTTGTGTTTGTGCTCGCGCGAGGTATATAGCAGCGACGATGAAATCAAGTCTGACAACGGTGACACGATACAGCTGGCGGCCAGTCCGCTGCCTAACAACTTCAAGCTTGTTTGGTTGAATCCTCTTGGGTTGAATAATACGGTTACTGAGCCTCACTCTCTTCTTCGCCTTTGCACAGAGCTTTTCGTGGGCTGGCGGCTGGGTGCCTTTTTCTCCTTTGGCTTCACGCCATACTACTATGAGTAGATAATCTCATAGAGTATCTCAGGTGAGAGCAGTTAATTTGTACAAATTATATAATAATGGGGGTTACGTTTTAAATGTGAGAGAATTAGAAAAGGATATGAAATTGGGCTTTTAATATCTGTGTGTGTGTGTGTGTGTGTGTGTGTGTGTGTGTGTGTGTGTGTGTGTGTGTGTGTGTGTGTGTGTGTGTGTGTGTGTGTGTCCCACATGTTTCTTCCCGTATCTGGGAAACACGTGCTGACCTTGCACTAAACTAATTATACAATTGTAATTGTAAATTCCAAAAAAGGAGCATTAAATCTGTATTCAGAGAATTATCGAAACATTTAAAATAGAATTAAAAGCAAATGGAAATGTAATTAAAAGAAAATTTTGAAATTTTTGTTAATGCTAAGGGATATGCAAGCGTGAATTATCTGGCTCTACTATGATCAATGACTGAGTTCAGATGCGAGTGGAAGTGTGATAGTCGGGGTAATTATATTATGTGACTGCCCAATTATAAATAATAAACTGTTCTTAGGGTTCCCGACTCATCAGAAGAACGTGGGGTTGGATGATGTCATGACACCGGACATCATCGGCGGAGACATCAGCTAAGCTTCTCCCTGCCCACGCCATCAGCCGCATGGACTCACTACAAAATTTACAAGGACCATCCTCTAAGAACTCCAACTTCTCTCGTTTCTTCATTGACAGGGACATGTTTCATTAGCTTCACTACAGGTCACCAGGGAATACCTCATGCTTCAACATATCAGGTGAAAAACTTCAATTTACTCCTTCATCATTACAACTACATTCCTGCAGTTACAAGTGAAAGCACAGACTGATAGACTGACTTGTTTAAGTATTCATACATGAGAAAATCCTGTTTTGTATAAGGTCTGAGCATTCCCTTAGCTTCAATTTATATTGTTATACACATAAATTGTTCTTTCAATCAAGTAGAAAAATGTTAAGTCAGCTCAAGAAGTGATTAATACTGACGGCTAGGAATGCAAAAGCAATTTAAATTTCTAACTGACTGAAAATATAAGGATTAACTGCACATTGTAAGCCTTGTGAGGCATGATACCTTTATAAATTTATATCTAATAATGCAATAGCTGTTTTTAAATTCTATTCAGATTCATTAATATAATGATGTCTCATAATCAGAAAAATTTAAAGGTAATTTAAATTGCAGTTATTATCAGCTGTCTGAAGCATATGTATGTTGCCAATTTTTGATCACAACAGACCTATGAGAATTTGCTTTAAATGGAGTTTTAGAATTACAATAATGTTTGGCAGTCTCTTGTAAGTTTTTTCTTTTAAACAAGGTATGATGTCCTGTATGAACAGGTGTTCAATGTTGATAACTTTTATCCTACCTATTTTATGCTATGAATTCTGATTCAAATTGAAAGGCACTAGTACAGTATTACAGTTCTAACTATTATGTAAAATTATCGAACCAGTTATTGTGTTCTTTCATAATTTTGATGATTTAAACAAAAGGTGCAAGTAATGGCTCTGGATTAACACTGTCTATAATAATGTCAGTTATTGAAACATATGTAAAACCTGTAACAGTAAAAGACACAAAATAAACGATGACTTGTTTATGATAAAAGAGAGTTTAATTCCAAATCTTGTCAGTCTGGGTCCAGCACACTTTTGTTTTCTTCTAGGCTATTCGACTATTCGCCTAGTTTTAAATTATATGTAACGACTACACAAAGAGGAGTTACAGGGTACCTGAGGATACATTTTGTTGTGTGTGTATATTCTATTCTATGTAGTAATGTTTATGATTTTGATTGAATAATAATTGGCATACTGAGTTCAGTTATGTAATTAAATTGATTTGAAATGGTTTAAGATGTGAATTTTGTAATAAATTCAAAAAAATTTAGATTTGAATTTTATAATAATTTATAAATGATCAAAATTTGATAATTGAAATGTGAAATTCAAATTTGTTATGTTTATTTTAATGTGATGTATTTGTGAGTAGTTATATGTCATATTATATGGTTTGTAATGGGATATTGAGATATTGTATTGAGGGGGTAGCTATGATACTCTAGCTACATATAAAATGTTTATCCTTGTAATAACAATATTGTTTGTTATAATTTGATGGGAGTAAAGTTAATTATAACTGTTGGTTATATTGTAAAATTGCAACATGGTAATTTTAAAGAACAATGCAGCAAATCTAAACCTTTGAGAAGTTATAAAATATTGTGACAGATTATGTTAATGGAATTTGAACTTGAATGTTTAATGAGTTGTGGACAATTCATTGCACCAGTTAAGGTGCAAGTAAACGTAAAATGTAATCGTTAGAAAGTTGAGACATTGAATTTGAGTATTTTTTTATTTTTTTGATATATGATTTATATATGTATTTTGAAGTATGGTTATCTACTCATGTATGTTGGTATATGTTACTTGGGTTGAATAGTGTGTGTTATTTTAGCATAAGGGTATCTACTTTTGAATTGTAATGTGTTATTTGGGGTTAAATGTGTATTAAAAAAAAAATGTTAAGATACTACAGATACCACAAATCAGCACTTTGGTCGACGCAAATCAGTACTTTTAGGAGGAACCCAAATCAGTGCAAGGATATGGATTTATGAAAGACCATTTGATAATGTTTTGCCTTTGTTGTCACAGAATCTGTGTGGAACTGTGGAGGCGAACCTGTGCTGGCCAGCTCATCAGGGCAGGGTCGCCAAGTGCCTGTCTGGCTTTACGGTGTTGGGATCCTGAAGAAGGAAGTCCAGTAAAGTCATACGGGTACGACCACAGCCACTGGATTAGGGGGGTAAGTACCCAACCTTTAATCAGGAAGTAAGGGGGTCGTGGCGCCATATCCTCACTGATCCGCCTAGGTTTAGGCAATGACAGTTTTTATGTTTTTAAGACAAAACCTCTCATTGGGGGGAGAGTCTTGTAACGGTACGTTATGTAACACGTCCTATTTTTAGCCAGTGAATCACACGAAAAGCATTTTGTTTACAACAACAAAGTAAGTCAGTGTTTGGGAGCAGCCGACAGCGAGGCGCCGTGATGATCAACTGGAAAACAAGTGACGTCAGTCCACGGCAGAGACGGGAGGAGGTAACCGGAAAAACTGGTTTCGAATGTGTGGTTGAGCTGGATTGTGACGTAGAAACAAAAGCGAAGCGGGTCAGTTTTACGTCCGCCACCGGACAGTACACATGTATTTTATTAGTGCCCGCAGGCTGCCGAGGTAGGCCTACCGAGTTTTTGTTAAACGTTTTGGTGAAAGAGTAATGTAAACAGCTAAATTAATCAGAGAAGAAAATGTGAAAATAAATTAGACTTTTGGGACATTCTTTTTGAGTTTTTTTTTTTCATCAGAAAAGCGACTTGCATCGGAGGCATAACCAACACGAGACTCCCCAACAAAAGAGATAAGTAAATAAAAGGACACAACAAATCTGGTGAAGTTGTACAAAATTAACCTTCTAAAATGATATCATAAATATCGGTATGGAGAACCATACATGACTTCCAAGTTCTAAGATTTATATTTAAAATTATATTCGAAATGAAATATTTCCATAGAAACTACGTCTTTCTACTTATTGCTTCAGCATTAACCACAGTACTGTGGTCACTAACGTATACCACCTCACGTTTTCGCACTCGATTTTCACCGATGATGGGAGTCGATGGCACTGCGGAAAAGTCTGGTTTTGCAGAAAACATTGGACTACGGCTAAAGAGCCCGGGACGCAGTTTTAACAAAAAACTACTTCTTTGTTGCCGATAACGTAGTACACATATAAAAAATTCTCCCCTCCACCTTCAACTATAATTTTTAATAATAGAAAATTACCCCCACCCCGTTCACCTAACCTCTTCATTTATAGATATTTCATCTATGTTTCTACAGTGGATTACTATGAGCTTCTTATCAGGATACTTTATTTATAAAATTTAAGTACTTTACTCTTGTTAAAACATAAAATGTTTCAGGTAAACTACCCCTTTCTCTTAACCGATCTTCTCCAAAATCAATAGACCTTCAGTCCTCTACAATTCAGGGATGCATGCAAAAAAATATTTGATTCTGGTTGAATGTGCGGCAGTTATCGTTGCTCATAAAAAAAATTACCCTTTTTAAAACATAAAACGTTGCTGATAAACTACCCCTTTCCCTTAACCGATCTTCAACAAAATCAACAGACCTTGAGTTTTCTTTAGTTCAAAAAGGTATGCAAAAACGTAGTTGATTCTGTTTGAATTTACAGCAGTTATCGTTCGTCATATTAAAAATTACCCTTGTTAAAACATAAAATGTTGCAGGTAAACTACCCCTTTCCCTTAACCGATCTTCACCGACACCAATAGGTCTTGAGAACTCTACAATACAGGGCTGTATGCAAACAATTATTTGATTCTGTTTGAATTTGTGGCTCTTATCGTTTGGCATAGAAAACACCCTTGATAAAACATAAAACGTTGCTGGTAAACTACCCTATTCCATTCACCGATCTTCACCAAAAACAATAGGTCTTGAAAACTCTACAATTTAGGGCTGTATGCAAAACATTATTTGATTCTCTTTGAATTTACGGCAGTTATCGATCATCATAGAAAAAATTACCCTTGTTAAAACATAAAACGTTGCAGGTAAACTACCCCTTTCCCTTAACCGATCTTCAACAAAATCAACAGACCTTGAGTTTTGTATAATACAAAAAGGTATGCAGAAGACTAGTTGATTCTGTTTTAATGTACGGCAGTTATCGTTCGTCATAAAAAAATTACCCTTGTTAAAACATAAAATGTTGCAGGTAAACTACCCTATTCCTTTAACCGATCTTCACCAAAACCAACAGGTCTTGAGAACTCTACAATTCAGGGCTGTATGCAAAATATTATATGATTCTGTATGAATTTGCGGCTGTTATCGTTTGCCATAGAAAATACCCTTGATAAAACAAAAAACGTGGCAGGTAAACTACCCCTTTCCCTTAACCGATCTTCACCAAAAACAATAGGTCTTGAGAACTCTACAATTCAGGGTAGTATGCAAAAAAATATTTGATTATGTTTGAATTTGCGGCTGTTATCGTTTGCCATAGAAAATACCCTTGTTAAAACATAAAACGTTGCAGGTAAACTACCTCTTTCCCTTAACCGATCTTTACCAAAATCAACAGATCTTGAGAACACTACAATTCAGGGCTGTATGCGAAACATTATTTGATTCTGTTTGAATTTGCGGCTGTTATCGTTTGCCAAACAAGAAAAATTACCTTTGACAAAAAAAAACCGTTCCAGGTAAACTACCCCTTTCCCTCAACCGATCTTCTCCAAAAACAGTAGGTCGTGAGTACTCTACAAATCAGGGCTGTATGCAGAAAATTATTTGATTCTGCTTGAATTTGCGGATGTTATCGTTTGCCATAGAAAAAAATCTACACACACACACACACACACATTTTGAAAAACGACTTTTTCATGTTTTGAGTGTAGTACAATCAGAATCAGCAATAATCTCGAACACGATTTTTTTTTGCCATCACCATACTTCCATTTCCTTAAGGAACATGGAAGTAAAAACAATAATATGAAATAAAATAGAGATCTCAAATGATAGAGTGTGAGAGAGAGTGTGTGAGAAAAAAGGGAGGGGTAAATGGTAAAAATACCCAAGTACTGATTTGTGACTAAACATTTTTCTTTTGTTTTATTTCTTTTGTACGCAAAAAAAAAGTTACAATTTTTTTTATTAAAATAAAATCAGATTTCTCATAATGTGTTAGTTTAGTTTATTACGCCACTCTACCCGTAACCTATTCTCTGTGTCTGAAAGTTTGTCTAGACGGCCCTGGAATTTTTTTCTGTGAAAGGGAGTTTTGTTTATGTGCTAAATTGTTTCAATGGGGAGAGTGATAAGGGTTCCACATTTCCTCTTATAAAAATGTGGTGGTGACCCTGGGACTTTGGAAATCTTCTGGCTGTTTAAAGGTAAGTTGAAAAGAGTAGTAATCAGGGCTTTATTTCATTTCTTCTTTTTACTTTTTTTGAACAGTTACAATAGAAGGAGATGGTGCAGTGTCACCTAAAAGGTGCCAGTAGCAGTTTTAGCATACCAGCCAATTGAAGGGAGAGATGACATGAGACTGAGGAGGAGGAGATGGGTCCCGGAACAGGCCATTTAGGGTATATTAGGGTATTCTTTGGAATGGAGATAATGATGATCATGAGATGATTCTGGTAACTTTTACTGACATCACTAAACATTATTTTCTTCATGTTCTTCTTCTCCTCTTCAAGGGTTATGTTATATAAACCTGTTCCGGCACCCATCTCATCCTCAGATGACCCACGTTTCTTCTACCAATCATTGGCTTTATAGTTCAGTGCCGCTTTCGGCAATCGATCCTCTGTCATCCTTAGCAGACAATCCCACCATTGTCTTCTATAAATTGAAATAATTTCATTTGTGTCCTTTACTTCAAGTTCTGCTCTGATATCCTCATTCCTTATTCTATCTTGCAATGTATAATTTAAAGTATTTCGAAGAAACTGCATTTCAGCACTCTGAATCTTGCCGCATTCCTTTTTTGTCATGACCCACGCCTCACTCACATATATCAATGTGAGTTTTGCAACTACCTTATAAAATTTAATCCTTGTGCTATGTTGTGTTTTATTTATAAGATTTTTATGAATTGTACCACAAATATTCCTAAATTTATTTATTTTCTCTCTTATATCATATTCAGATTCATAGCAGCTTACTGCACAGCTGAGTTATTTAAAATGGCTCTTTTGTTCTAAAGTGCTGTTGTTTATAACTATCTTAGTCCTCACTGGATATTTATCTTTAAAGGCCATGGTTTTGGTCTTTCTTACTGAAATTGTCAGTGAGTACTTTCTTGCCTCTTCTTGTAATTGAAACATAGCTCTTTGTAAATCATCCTCATTTTCTTGAATAAGAACTATGTTATCTGCGTGTAGCAGAAAACCCATACAAACTGATATATTCCCGAAGTCGCTCTAGATTTCTGTGCTCTCAACATATTGTCTTAAATGGATTTGCATGTCATAAATGTATATATTAAACAAGATTGGGGAACACAGTATCCTTGCATAACTCCCTTATTTATTGGAATGTCACCTGAGAGCTTACCCTTCAGGTGACTACTACAGATGTACTTTTGTAAAGGATCTTAACTGAATTTATTAAGTGCTGTGTATATCCTCTTCTATCCATAATATTCCATAACTTTTGGCAGTCTACATTATTAAATGCTTTTTCCAGATCAACAAAAGCGATAGGCATTTCCCGGTTATATTCTCGCCTTTTCTCTATTATCTGCCATAATGCAAACAACGCATCCACAGTCGACCTACCATTTCTAAAACCCATTTGCTCTTCAAGAAGTAATGCATCTGTAATGACTCTTAATCTCTGATTGAGAATTCTTGTATATATATTTTGTACATTGAGTCCAGCAAGCTTAGTCCTCTCTAATTATTTGCATCTGTTCTGTCACCTTTTCTATATAATGAAATCACTTTTGCCTGCCTCCATTCTTTCAGAATTACTAAACATTTTAAAAAACCTTAACATCACTAAAAGCTGAAAGACAATGCTGGAAGCATTTAAAGTGCAGTGATATAGGAGAATGTTAAAAACAGAATGGACAGACAAAGTAGCAACTAAACAGGTTCTGGAAATTATAAGAGAAAGGATAATTTTGTGGATTCACCACTTGTTTATGACTTTGGTAATGGATGGAGCAGTAAATGGGAAAGAACTACAGGGAAAGCAGGGATTAGAATCTCTGACCCTGATTGTTGAGACTGTGGGATGCTGTAACTAATCAGATATTAAGAGATTGGTTCAGCGTAGGAGCAGCTGGAGAACGTTAAAAACCAGTCAGGTGGCTGATGTCACGCTTTACATTCCATTGTTTATAAATGTTTTATAAACTTTCTTATAATTATAACTATACATGTGTAGTGTGTATTTTAACCAATTAAAAATACATTTTAGCATGGGCGTAACTTGGGGCCTAACTTTGGGGGGCAGGGTAAAGCTTCATAAATTCAAGTGTGTAGTGAGACCATCTATATAATAAAATTAATAAAATATATTATATACAAAATTAGAAAGGTTAGTAATAATTCTTAGTTAGTAAACGAGGGACAATTTCATTTTTTAATGATCAACAAACCTTTCTTCATAAGTTGTACTTCCAGTTATGTTTACCTAGAACAGATATACTGTAGGCCTATAAACAAAAACAATTTAAGTTCTTCCAATTCTTATACCCAGTTTTCATAAACGCATCCTCTCCTTTAGGCACACTGTCACAAAATGCTCGGCAGTAGTAGCAGTAAGCCGAATCAGTCACAACACAAAGAAATTTTCAAATTGCCAGTCTGGTAATTTTCAAAGAAATTAAGCAGTGTTACTCCTTTTCGTTTCTTATCTCCCATTTCTCAGAACTTAGGAACACATAACACCAAAACAATCACAACAATAAAGAATTAAGAAAGAGACAAGCGATGTGTAGGCCTACTTAATGGACTACATGCACGACCGAGTAACCGACCTCACTTGTATCAGTAATCATTAACAAATAACAGTTCCAAATGACCGTCTTTTAAGATTCGTGAACAAAGCCATCGATGTCTTGCACAGTAAGCCAGCTTTGTTCATACTGCCCAGTATGTTACCTCTACCATACCGCTCTCTTTTACACAGGCCTGTAGTGTTTGCGAAATTCTGCTGAACTGAAAACAGAGATAATCTCGAAGAAACAATAAATAATCCGAGCACACAGATGATGACTCAGGAGAATATGTGTGACAAAGAGAGAAAATGTGTAAAGGGAGCAAATTCTTAAAAGTACAGCTGCGCTTATTATTTCATTATGGTGTTCCAAAACAAGTCTTTGTTTGTGTAAAAGGCACGCATTGTACTCCAGTTAATTATGTCTCTAGCATTTGTTATTTTTTTTTTGAACAGAAATATTATTTTGACGTATATCGTTCAAATCTGTCAAACATTCCACTTACAAGTTTCTTTGAAAGAAATAAGAATAATAAATTTATGGCAACTGGTTGTCTGATAACCGTACAGACGTTGATAATTAGTGCTTACTGTGCTCGCAAGCATAGAAACTGTCTCCTGTTTGACTATTTGTTAGTTTTTATTTATAATAACTGGAAACAAAATTTTATAATGCTTGGAACATTGGTGAGGTGAGTGCCCCCCTTCCCCCTCCCAAGTTACGCCTATGCATTTTAGTATAAACTACACATGAGCTTGTACCTTGACTGACAAGCAGCATATACTTACCAACTAATACAATAGGTACATTTGGGCAATGATGTCGTATCTCAGGACACCACTTAC
Organism: Magicicada septendecula; assembly: GCA_034769895.1. Taxonomy (NCBI): domain Eukaryota; kingdom Metazoa; phylum Arthropoda; class Insecta; order Hemiptera; family Cicadidae; genus Magicicada; species Magicicada septendecula. The sequence continues at coordinate 466,991,660 of CM068370.1, read as the reverse complement.
TGACTATGTTCTCATACGAACTTCTGCTTCCTACCGAATAACACAGTAGAAAACAATCTGTCTGCAAAACACAAACATATTTATTAATCAACTGTTGTGAATACAACGAGTCTGTCTGAGACATTTTTTAAATCTAAGATTTCCATGGTAGGTCACTATTCAAGTTATAATGTCCTGGACTTACACCATCATGAAGCAATAATTAAAATCATAATGTTTATTTTATCACGTCAGAACTTGTCTTCTGATGCCACTTACAAAAATCATTATATATAAAGATCTACAACAAATATTAATCTGTAAATGGAAATATGTAATTAAAACATTAAAATAAAATACAAGACATAAATAAATTTAAAGTTCCCTTGCCTGTAGTGATTAATGTCAGATTTTTGAAACTCTAGTTCCACAGGGGAAAACCTAACAGTTAATCCCTAGGCAGGGGTTTTACTAATAAGTTTAGTTTTGTATTTGTATTATAACAATGATAATGACAACAACAATGGCCCTTTTTGTAGTACTGAAATTGTTTAGGAGAAGAGGGTAGGACTTGTAAGTAACCTGTTCAGCATACAAAGTAGATATTGTGGCCAGTATTACACATCAGCCACCTGTTATTACCCCGGGTACTCATTTTTACAGATTGAATCCACTGGGGAGTGAAAAACATATATGTGTCTTACATTATATTTTAGTTTATTAAACATTTGGTTTCATAATTATATAATTACCTTATTATCCAGAAGGTAGCTCGGAACCTCAGGTCCCGAGCGGTTCGTCTCTGCGACGCACAACCGCAGAAGCCCAGAGCAAAATGTCATTACAAAATATTCAACTACACACTTGTTTGTGTCGCTTTGAGAAACATATTCAAGTGTGATTAGTATGAGGATTAAAAGTAGCATTAAGCATGGTGTCATTCTACTTTCCAGTTTGAAAAAATGTAGTTTCAACCGCCAGTACCCAGACACACTATGGGGAGCTACACCATGTGTGTCCTGCCAGGTCCACCCCAACCAATTCCCAACCACATGGACCAAACGAGAAAATAAGAAAAATATTCTGAGAGATTTTTTATTTGGTAGAACAGTTTTTTCAGTGTCACTACGTATTGACTAGAATCACTTGCAAATATATTCCATCTGTCTTTCTTTCTTCATGAAAGAAAGCTGGCACTTGCCTTGTCTTGAAACTTGCAATCCAAGAGCTAACTTCAAACAGCGACAACCAAAACAATAAACAAGAAAAAAATGACTGCATTTTCACTGAGCCATGTCATTGGTAATACTCCTAGCGGTTTAAAGCACTACTTTAAGCATCCTTTGCATCTCGTTAAGCACTACTTTAAGAGCGCTTGCTTTTTGCATCTATGAGAGCCAGGTGCTGTGTAGCATTCTACGTTTTCTACTTAGGTACTAGCAAACTATCATACTTATAAGTTAGATTATTGTAAGTTTGAGTAGTTTTTACTGTCAGACTAATGTAAAAAAGAAGGCTAAATAATGATAGTATAGTAATGAAATCCAAAATAAATGCTACGATATCTGAAATTATGACCAACTCACAGTTAGTGCACCGAAGCAGTTTCTTGAAGTGATTGGTTTGAGGGCGGAGCGGTCAGTCAGCTGTTAAAACAGTGTACATAACTGGAAGGGAAGTGATATTAATGACTTTCATTAAATCAAGTGATCAATATAATTCTGACTGGAAGGTAGGCGACAAACGTGCTGCCAATTTTCAAAAGATGAGCGATAAGAAGGCTTTGGTGACAATAATGTAGATCATGTAATAATTTATTTACTTTTGTCTGATTTTCTTTGGGCAAGCACTTCTTGTGTTGCTTGCTCTGAGGATTCGCCTTTGATATTTACAACATATGACACATAGACACACACATACACACGTAAGGTAAGCACTAATTCTGAACAATTGAATGTTTTAATTACTGTTTTACAGTTGTGGAAATCTAGTCCAGGATAATATACCTTCTAATTCTGCCTCATCTGTTTTTATCATTATATACACAGTATATTATTGTATATATTTACAAACATTTCACACAGACAGACAGTGCTTATAATAAATGAATACTATACAATTTTTTAAGTTTTGACAACGCTTATAGTGTTGACAATGGATTTATAGCCTAGTTCAGAAATTCTATCAGTGCTGTGGCATGCTTCTAGTGTGTGTGTGTGTGTGTGTGTGTGTGTGTGTGTGTGTGTGTGTGTGTGTGTGTGTGTGTGTGTGTGTGTGTGTGTGTGCGCGTGCGTGTGTGCGTGCGTGCGTGCGTGCATATATGCATGTGGTGTGGAGTAAACATCTAGTTAATATAAATTAAACTTTTTATAAAAAATGAATTTAAATAATAACAAAATTTTCTCTGCCTGACTGTGTTCCATAAAAAGTAAAACGAAATTAATTAAAATTTGATATGAAATAAGGTGTTTACTCAAAAATAAAACTCGCTCAAATATAAGCTCTCCCTATAATTTGTGTTTTTTGTAACAAGGTTGACCTGATGTTAATGCTGTATTAATGGCCTGACCCAGAATACTGTTAGATTTATGTTGTAATACAAACTGACAACTATTACCTAGTTATACTCCTTTTTCTCATTTTTATTTTCTGTCTCTATAAATTTGATTCTAATTCTTGATTCAAGTATAAAACTAACAAATTTTAGAGGAAAAAATTACCAAGAAAAGGGGGCCTCGTTTTTTAGTAAATACTGTAGTATTTGTACACAGGACAGGAATTAATGTGCTATTACAAGACTTACATTTGGATATGACAGTGGTCTTAACCTTTCATAGTCCTCTTGACCAGCTGTGTCCCACAGTGTCATATTGAAGTCTTGACCATCAACTGTTATGTTATCTGCATAATTGTCAAAACTAGAACAGAAACACATTGTATAGATGAATCTTGCGATTCATTCAATTTCCATACACAAGAGACGGACCAATTAGAGGTTAAAATTAGAGATGCTCTGTCTGAAATGGAAGCAAGGCCAGTGAGAGTCTTACAGGAGAAGACAGAATTTAAAGCATTAATGAGAGTACAAAAGTGTGTAAATATTTGTGTGTGTGAGTGTGCGAGTGTGCATGTGTCCACATACCTGTGCATGTACATGAACTAAATAGAAAATATTACAAGATGAGATCATGAATTCAAGAATTTTAGTTTTTTTGGAGGGGGATAGGTGCCTGCAAATTATGAAAACGTATTATATCACAAAAAAAAAGTTTTATGAATTATCAAAAACTAATCTGTATCCCAAATATATGAAAAAGAAAATGTTAATTTTTTTAAACAAAAATAATTTTTCAAATGTGTGTATTTATGCAAGTTCTTAAGGTTTCACGACGAGTTTCAGTATTGTTGAAATTGCTATTATCAGCCTAGCTGTTAAGCCATGGTCCACAGTTGTTGCTGTTGACAAATGTTTCAGCCACACCATCGGAGGCCATGGTGAATTGGCAGACACAAATGATGTTGGCAGACAGCAACTACTGTTGACTACAGCCCAACAGTGTGACTGATGATAGCAATTTCAACAATGTGTGTATTTATTTTCTTACACCAAAATATGAAATACAATTTTCGATTATTTTTTAAACAGCGTTTCTAATGATACATAAAATTAGAAATTAGAATTAATTTCTAAAAGTAAAATCAAGCTTGTTAGACAAAAATAATTTTTTCTCAACCGAGTTGTTGTAAATTGATTTTTCAAAATTTTAAGGGGGTTTTCTCTTTTTCTACTCCAAGAATAAAGCCGCCATGAAAATTCATGTCTATTACTTGATAATCTTGTTTTTCAAATGTAGGTTGAACATATATAGTGAGATACAATTATTTATTAAATTCTGAAATGCGATTTAACAATGTAGCATAATTCAGAGCTCGCAGAGATAATAGTAAATGTATGGTCAATGGTGCACCCTCGAGGGTTACTTGGTGTGCTGCAACCCCCTCCCAGAACCAAGCTAATAATATAACTAATAATATGAGCTCATGTCCCGTTTTCCTTCAAAAGTCAGTTTTTAAATTAAAAGTCTGGCAACATTTTGCCACACATAGAACAGTTGTTCCATTGTACAAGGGCGAAACTGCTCTGTACATACCTGTATACTTGGGTTTAATTTTACTTAGCAAGTGCATACACTTTGTTGGACAGTTGAAACAGTAAGACACGAAACGGTTCACGCAGATCGTAGTGGAGGCTGGTAAGGCAATGCAGGAAGTGGGGTGTGAAGTGACCGACCATGACACAGAACCATGTGACACATCAATCATGGAGCTGTTCTGAACACAAGAGAATTGCTCCGAAAACAAGGGGTCAAAGTAACGCATGCGCAATGAGATCTATCGGCACAGCGCAACCAGACACCCGTTTCATGACTAATTATTTTAGCTGTACTTACGGTAGCTGAAGTTAACATCATAGTGAGGAGACTTTAACGTGTTATATTTTCATCTTTTATTACAATAATTTCATCTTTTAAGACATAAATATACCTTTTTTTCTGGAAGTCTATAAATATTAAGTAAGTTGCTCTATTTCTTTTTAATTTCTTTTCAATAACTTCTTTTAGACAAAACACGTTGTCTGTACAGGACCTACCCGCTCTAAAGCCACACTGTTCTTCTTCTTCATAGGCCTAGATATGAAATATGATAATTTTTCCGTGTACTCTACTAATTGTACTCGTTATCGATATTCCACGATAATTGTTGCTATCTAGTTTGTTGCCTTTTATTGTATATTGGCAGGCATAATATAGGTTGTTTACCATAAGACCTGGAATATATGACACGCAAACTGAAGGAAGAGTATGAAAAATGGGGATTACTACTGATGAACATTGAAAAAACCCAGTATCTGTGTCGGAGAAGAAACAACGGACGTATAAACAAATGCAACAGCTACAAGTACTTAGGAATAAACTTTAATGAAGAAGGGACAGATGATGTTGAAATAAAATCAAGAATAAACAAAGCAAAACAAATAATTAGATAATTGAATGGGATTCTACGGAACACAGAAATTGGAAAAGAAAGGAAGAAACGAATATACGATAGTATGATTAAAAGCACGTTGATGTACTGATCCGAAACATGGAGAATAAAAGAACAAGTAAACAGAAAGTTAAAAGCTACAGAAATGGATGCTTTGAGACGAGCTGCTAGAACTTCAAGGCTAGAACGAATACGAAATGAAACGATCAAAGAAGAAATGGTCGTACAAAAGACAATCATCAACTGCATTGAAGAAAACAACTAATCTGGTACGGACACGTACAAAGAATGGGACAAGACTAAAGAGGGACAATGAGGGATAGAGGACTAAACGACGAAACTGCAACGACAGACAGAAATGGAGATAATGCATCGGACAACGTCGTAGGACGTATCGACCCCGAATTATAAAAATAGGCCTATATATACCTTTTTCAGTATAATAAATAAGAGCGATATTTTTTTTATCTCCATGAAAAATTGTTTTTAGAAAGCTCGGATTACTTACACTGTGGGCACGTACTCGGTCGGGAACCTCTGTGTCGTGTAAGTGATGAGCATGCACGTCTTGCCGACCATACCGTCGCCGACAGCCGTTATCTTCAGCGGCCTGATACGAGTCGGAGCCGCTTTTGTCACTCCGTTCTTCTCGCCAGCCATTTCTACCCCACACCCGCCTGAAACAGCACAATATTCTTCATCACATTTACACATCATCTACACATTAAAACTTACTGCGAATTCTACGAACACATTTTGTTGCATACTAGAGAACCCCTAACCCATATTCAAAGTAATATTATGAATATTGTATAATATATTAAGTAATATTGTGATTGGTATTATTAAAACTATTTGTCATTATAATACATCCCCAGAATACACTAGAATGTTCTGTTTCAATAATAATATAGATTGGTAGGTAAACAGTTTATTCTACACGATTCTAGAATAGGCGCCTGGAATGAACGCGACAGTAATGCTGGTGAATGACGCCATTAGTTACTATACATAAACAGAAGCAGACGGAGGGAGGTGTGTGGGTAGACCCAGGAAGAGATGGCTGGAGGATCTTCGAAGGCGGAACAGGCAGCACCTTGCCTATGGCGTGGTGTGAAGATCATGATTTTGACGCTGGTTTTGGGTTTAGCACATGTTTCGTAAACTCTGCATGACGAGGTCAGAGGACTCTACCGCCAGTTGGTTTGACTAGGACGAATGTATCCTTTATTTAATGAATGCTCACACCAAAGGTGGAATGGTTGGTTAGAGCTTCAACATCGTATGTTTACTGCCAATGGAATGACGAAGATAAGCTCTCATCCAGAATAGCTCAAGGAACACAAAACAGAATCAGAACACGGCTTAACAGACTGAAATACACATACTTATGAATAGAAAGGGGACTGATTAAAAATCTATTTACAGAATTTCGTGTCACAGTGATTCAAACTCGGACGTGTTAACACGGCCCGTTCTTAATAAGAGCGTCTCTCACTTTATTTGGCTAGTGACGTATTTTGTGTTCTGCAATGCAAACCGGTTTCTGAAACGTTTACCCACGCGCCAGTGATGTCATCGTTCAGAAATTATATAATGTCAGTATACAAACAAGTTTTCAAGGTCATGACCTGCATTTTTTCCACTGCATCGAGAAACGGTGAAAACTCGTTCTGAACGAGCAGGAAAAAAAACAAAAAAAAAACGATGTGTCTTTTTGCTCTTCCAGCGGAGTGGGATTAAGCACGCAGCTCTATCTATCGTTAGTCGCGGTGTATAGGCTTACTCTATTGAAAAAACTAATCCTCTCCTGAACGCGAAATTTCTTGCCAACCGCAAAAGATTTCAGCTTAACCAGCAGCTGGAGTTACAAATCTAGGCAACACGGTGTGCACAGACGCTGGGTATTAAAACACGATGTTTTCATCCGTTTGTAAAAAGGAAAGAGCAGACGCTACGTAAAAAGTGTTTACTTGCTCCGACACACTACTCTCCGTTTCATTTAATCTACATTTTTCTCCTCCAACGTTAATTAACACGCATCCTCGTAGCTCGTTTTCATGGAACCTTTCATACCATCCTGTCACAGCGTTAACAGGTTATACCCATCACGAGCGACAAGTAAATTAATATCGATTTTATTGGGTGCGCTTATCTGTACGGAGATAAACGACGTTAGATAGTGGCATACACCTTTATCGTGTCAACAAACGATAAACATAATATACTGTTAAGGATGATCATAATATATTCGTGTTGATCTATTTCACTACCGTCAGACATATTACATGTTACAACAGTAATAGGCAGCAGTTTGAATTTTTCAATAATGGCTCAAACAGACTCAGTCGGCACAAAATAGAAGTCCTCTATGTTGAACCAATAGCGTTTACTGTCGAGTGTTTACCATAATTTATAATTCCATTCCAATTCCAGCTTAACATTGCAACCTGAATTGCCTCTGTTAGCAGAGGCACAACTACTGTCTCTGTCCACCTTACTGTCTCTGGACTTGTAATCCAACTTTGTTGTGTTTACATGCTAAACTGGTATTTGTCATGTTTAGGACGAGGCCTTTCAGTACCTATTTCCACCATTTTCAAGTCCTAAACCACGTCCTACTTACTGTACTGTACTTACTCACTAAATTAATAAAACTGATTTTCAGTCGGTTTGTAGTTTTCTTAAATTGAACAACTTAATTGTCAGTCATGAATTGTGTAAAAATTTTCAAACTAAAAGTGTTAAGCTTACTTACAAGTACCGTAATGTAATTTAATTTTGTATGTGACAGATTTTTAGGCTTCGGAACGACTGACGAAGTAGAACATGTACTTATTAGTAATTACATAATCACGTAAAAACGATTCCTCGGTTATCATCGTCGACATTGTCTGCTTATTATAAAAATTATTCTATTGAATGAATCATACGAGATTCAACTCGGGAGAATTTTTGCGAAGATTTTGATGACGCTATAGAGCAAGAAGACAATGATCTGCGATAATTGAAATAATAGGCCTACTCAAATTTAAAATAAATCTAGCCCCAAGCCACTTCTTAAGTAATATTTAATAATTTTCAGCTCAGTAAGATTCCTTTTCCCCTGAAGTTAAGAATAAACTTAAGGCTGTAGTGGGTGTGCTTCTTCAAGTCTGTGTTTGTAAATTAGGCTCGAGAGTATTGCTATATGCAGTGTTTTTCAAAGTGTCATCATCTGCTAGGCCACTTCACATTATAAAGAATATGTTACATTCATATTTCCACTTGATAACACGTTACCACTGCATCCCAAACACCTATTTTTAATGTGTCTATACCTACAAAAACACGTTTTGAAATAGACGACCGGAGTACATTGTTGAATGATTCATTAGGATTCTGTGTTTGCCCATGAAGACACGCCACAACACTGGATTAGATAACTCCTTAAATATTGGTTTTATGATATTATTTTATTATATGATATATATGATATATGATATTATGATATTATAGGTTATATGATATTATGACAGCTGCTCGCAATTAGTTTTTATGGTTGAATTTCATCATCAGCATCACCACCACTCCAAGGACTAGGCTTTAGACCTGTTCCGGAACCCATCTCATCCTCGGTCTACCGACAGCTCTCTTCCCAGTAGGGTGATGTGATAACCCAAGGCAGCCACAGGTAGACGGATACCAGGCATGCGATTCAAGTGTTCACACCATCTCCTTCTGTGGTCTTAAATCTTCTGGTGCAAAGATACAATGTTAAATAGCGTCTAATATTCTCCGATCCAAGATAGAACAACCTTGCGTCCCTTTTAGAAATTTCATTGCCTGAATCCTCTGTACGTTCCTTTTACCAGGAGTCCATGTCTCACTAGCATATAGGAATGTGGGGACAGCCAGTTTAAAAAAAAATTTCGTTCGAGTATCCTTCCGTGTTTTATTTTTCAGGTACCTATGAATCGTTCCACAGGTGCGTCTAAATTTTGTTAGCTTACTTCTGGTGAAATTTTCTTTAATAATTAATGAACGTTTATATTTGCACCAGGAATTAACACCATTAGGATAAAGGAATGTTGGTGCTCTAAGCGAGGCTCCAAGGTCACTTCACTGATAGGCCAAGGAAGAGTGCTGTGTTAATAAAAACTATTAATTTCATAATCAAAACTCATTCTAATTTCCATGTAATATATATATATATATATGAAAATTTTCAAAATAAACCATAGAATAATTTAGGAAAAAAACAACAACAGAAAATCATAATTTTGTCAGACACTGACGTCAGTCTCGCCCCTAATTATAGAATTTGTACATAACAAATTAATAAACATCCATCTTCCTGAGACAAAATAATGTGTATATTTTTGTTTAGAAAGCAAGCAGCAGGGAGGATCGGCAAGGGTAGGGGGTAGGTGTGGACGGGGTGCGGCTGGCATACATTAGTGGCATCACGCAGTTCAGCAGGGTGGTTTCCAAACCTCGCCCACACGTGCGCTATATTCATAATAAGCATAATAACAACATTTGTCTTCTCCGCGTGTTGTTTCCTGTAGGCCTACACGTTTTGTACATTTTTAAAACGGTTAAAAAAACCTACTGCACGCACGAATGAAGAACGGGTCAAATCACTTCTGATTTACGCAGATTTGTATTTAGTTACTTCTTAAGGCAGTGGTTCACAAAGTGGGCTCCGCGGACCCCTGGGGGTCCGCAGACACTTTTAAGAAAAATTAGAGTATACCGTAATTTTCTCCGATTTTTTATGCTCTAAAATCTAAATTGTAGAATCTTAAAATAATTTGTAGAAGATTCCAGTTTGGGGGGGGGGGTTCAAACTAATTGTAATTGTAAAAGTAATTTCAAACTAATAGCATTGATAATGTCATTAAAAAATGTCGTGTAGCAGACCTGTTTGTCAGCCGAACTGACTAGACCTCTCTCGTACACTACAAAAAGAAGGTTCATTGGCGGAACTTTCAACTGACAGTTCATTAAAATTACAGTTTTCACAATTACAGCTACCTGACGTCTGGTTATATGTAATGACTGACTATCCTGAACTCGCAAAAAAAAAAATTTGGAAGCGTTTAACTGCGTTTCCCTCTACTTATCTGTGTCAAACCTGATTCTCCCTGCTCACGTACTTGAAGCCAAAGTTAAGAAATAAACTTGATGTCGAGAGTGACTTAATATTGAAATTATCAGACACTAAACCCAATATTGCAGAGCTAATTGTTCAAAAACAGCTTCATTGTTCACACTAAACTATGTTTGATATCATTAATATTATAATTTTGCAAGTTGAAAGAATTTTGATTTTAATACATTTCAATAAAAATATAAGAGTTTCTATCATACTTACTGTTTGGTTTATTTCAGAACTCAGACGGGGTCCGTGAATTTTAAAATTATTTGGGGGGGGGATCCGCGGACTGAAAAGTCCGGGATCCACTGCCTTAAAGTCGTAAGTTAGTTACTGGTATTGTGTATCAGGATAAATGGCGCTGGAGGTAAAAACGGCATCAATTTCAACGACACTGTAGATCCGGTAAAACTGGTACACACGAACGGACTATGTTTGCAAATATAAATATACGAGGGGGTACCCAAAATTAACCGGAATAGCGCTGCGATTGGCGGAGCTTACGTAGTACGCATTTCTCCCGCTAGGCGAGCGTAGCGCAACTCGTTCCGAGTTCAGTGCCGTCATTGTTGTCGCCCGGGAAGGTTGTGTCCGGTCACAGTAATTCGTTTTGTAAAAGCAGTTTCGCTTGGTCCTCGTTTTTTTTGCTGTGAAAGTTTGCTTCCTGCTTGGGAAAAACGCCGCAGAAACTGTTGTGATGTTGAAAACAGCTTACAAGGATAGTGCTATGGGAAAAACTCAAGTGTACCAATGGTTTTCTCGTTTCAAAGAAGGTGAAATGTCAATTGATGACAAACCTCGTTCTGGACGTCCGTCAACTTCTAGAATTGACGAAAATGTTGAAAAAGTTCATGCAATCATCCTTGAAGACCGACGACACACCAATGAAGAAATTAGTAAGTTATCTGGAATAACTTCGAGTTCGGTTCAGCGATTTTTGTCAGAAGATTTGGGGATGAGAAAGGTCACTGCAAAATTTGTGCCTCAGGTCCATTTCAGTGCGCCAGTTTTTAGCAAAAAGCAACATGACTCCCTTGCCCCACGACCCTTACTCACCTGACCTCGCTCCGTGCGATTTCTTCTTGTTTCCGCGAATGAAGAGGGACATGAAAGGACAACGTTTTGACGACGTGGAAGCGGTAAAGAAAAAAACGAGGCAGGAGCTGTCGGCTATCACAACAGACGAGTTTGAAAAATGTTTCCAGGAATGGGATCGCAGATTGGACAAATGTATTAAGTGTAATGTAGAGTACTTTGAAGGTGGTAAGGTTGTTTTGTAAAAAAAATTAAATACATAGCTTTAAAAAAAAATTCCTGTTAGTTTTGGGTATCCCCTCGTATTGTTTTCTTGTTACATGATTTTTTTTGTTTAACTGATAGGGGAGTCTGCCCGTCGTGTCCAGTACTAACGGTAAGACTCGCTTTGTTGTCATCGTCATGAACACAAATTATGTCTCACTGCAACGCTTGGGAGTATTCCACCATGTTAACGTAAGGAATATTTAAAAAAAAAAAAGATTGACCCAATCTGTTCTGTTTGAAATTTTCACAGCTGTTTCAACAGAGCTTCCCACAAAAGCTGTTTTTCTTAAAAAAAAAAAAAAAAAAAAAAAAAAAAAAAAATGTAGCTTAGGAAAAGAGAAAAAATTTCACCTTCAACCTTTGAAAGTTACTAAATTTTTATAAATACTGTTTTTGTAATGTCTAAATTTGCATTTAACGTGACAGAAAAATCTCACTATGTACACCCACATACTGTGGATATTGTGTGAAAATTTCACAATGATTGGTCTAGTGGTTGGTGAGAAAATGTTCCTTATGTACTGAAAAAACTATATTTTCCGTAGTCGAAAAAAAAAACTAAAAACGTGTGAAAATTAACTTAGCCTAATTGTAATACATTGAACGATCATAGGAAGGCAATTCTTCAAATTTTCCCTCAAATTTCTTTTTTTTTCCTATCTTTTGTCTCCTAGCATCCCGCTCATATTCACTGATGGAATTTTCTGCATCATGAACTCGCTCCTTGTCAAAATGTTTCATCCCTTGGACAGCATTCACTTGTCCTTTTCCCATGGACAGAACTCACGCTATACGTTGTTTCCATTTCGGAAGGAAGCTATTGCCTTAAACGCACCAGATTTAACAGTATTTTCTGATAAAAATATTTTTTTTAGAAACACGTACCCAAATCAGGTTATTTACACTTTCATTGGCGCTTTGAGTGTTTCCGCGGAGACACTTTTCAGTAATTCTGGATTGCTAAGATCTCTGAATATTGGTTTGATTTCAGTCATTATGGCTTATGGAATATTGTTTTTCTCCTATGGCAACTGCTTTGTTCATGCATTGCATTGCATTGCATAGTGGGGCGTCTTTGCACCCGTGGCTTATTACAGCTTCCGGGACGTGCCCGATGGCTGTCAGAAGAAAACAGTGCTGGACTTTCAAAAAGAAGGTTTCCTAAATTTTTCGGGAGGGACACGCCAACCAGTTAACTGAGAAGGCGGCGGAAAATTTTTCAATTTTGTAGTATATAGGTACCGGGTCATGGTAACACTGACGCCGGTCGCGGGGCGAACGGCAGATGCCGCACGCGCCCGGCCCGGCATGCAGGCGCCTTGTAGCGCCGGTCGTTCCCCGCGAGGCAGGGAACCGCCGTGTCTGTGGCATCGGTAACAGCGCCAAGCAGTTTGCAAACCAACATACTTGGGGAAGGTATCTGACAGTATAGGAAGGTAACAAGGAGATAGAGTTGCTCGGGAACCTAAGTCACAGCTTATTAGAATTACGGGGGAACATCTAAGATCGCCCGAGGGCGCTTGACACGTATAGCGGGAGGTGGTTCAGACGTGCTGATGGAACGGAGATATGGAAAGGACGAGGTCGCTGCAGAAGCAAAGAGAGTTTCGGCAAGCGACCGGACAAAATCGGCAAGGGTAGGAACTCGAAGGCCTCCACGAATGACATTATTTCTCACAAACCATGGAGACCCCGACAAGGATCGGAGGGTACGGGCCTGGAAAGCTTCCAGCCTACACTTGTTAGTGGTCGACACAAGCGACCACCATGCGGGAGCAGCATAGGTCAATACTGACCGGAGAAACAAAAGATAGATCGTAACTTTAGTGCGCAAAGCCAGGCGGTTGCGGCACGAGAGCATGGGAAATATTTTGGCTCGGACGCCTCGAGCTTTGTTGAGGGTAGCAGTCACGTGGCCGTTGAAGCTAAGGCGCCGGTCTAGCCGAACGCCCAAATACTTCACCGACTTTTGCCAGGCGATAGGCCTCCCTTCGAGGGAGAGGGTCTGGCATCGGGAAGTGGACTTGCTGGTGAAACAGATCGCCTCGGATTTCTCCGCGTTGATCAGCACCCGCCACTTCCGTAGCCAGGCCGGAAGCAGATTCAACTGACGCTGCAGCTTTGAGCACGCAATTCGCGGGGACAGGGAGCTGCAGTAATACATTGCGTCGTCAGCGAATAGAGATAACGTGACTCCAGGAATAACAGGCAGGTCGTTCGTGTACACTAGGTACAGAACGGGGCCGAGGACAGATCCCTGCGGAACGCCAGCGGCGACGGGTCGGACTGACGAACAGGACCCTTCGACGCTAACCCTGAAGGTACGATCACAGAGGTATGACCGCAAGAAATGCACAATGGACGGTGGGATGGGGGAGTGAGCGAGTTTGTAGAGAAGACCTTCGTGCCAGACTTTGTCGAAGGCCTTACTCACGTCCAACAAGACAGCGCCCGTAGACTCTTTCTTGTTGGCGGCGTCGGATAATGCTGTGACAACTCGGACGAGTTGTAAAGTTGTCGAGTGCTCTCCACGGAACCCGAACTGTTCGCTCCGAATAAAGTTATCCAGCAGCGGCCAGATGCGGGCGAGTAGGAGACGCTCAAACACCTTTGAGAGTACTGGCAACAATGATATGGGACGATAGCTGCCTGCAAGCATTCGAGGCTTGCCGGGCTTGGGAATCATACAGATGTTGGCATTTTTCCACAGGCGGGGGAAGTATTGCAGCCGGAGACTGGAGTTGAACAGATCCAGGACCAATTCAACGCCCGAGGCCGGGAGATGTTGCAAAGCTGCGGCCCCGATCCGATCAGGACCAGGGGCGCGACGTCGGTTTAGTCGACAGATAGACGAAACTAGTTCGTCCCTGTCGAAGAGAGCGGGAGGGTCAGGTGGAGGGCGGGAAAAATAACCAGATAGGAAGTCTCGAACCACAACCGAGAAGGCAGGGTCCGAGACGCCTCCATGAACGGTGAATTGAGTCTCCATGCAGTCGGCGAAGACCTCTGCCCTGCCTTCCGACGAAGAAACAATGCCGTTCGGGGTATTCAGCGGGTTGCGAGTACGCTTCTGCTTTGTTCAACCGACACCAAGAATCATTAAAGGTGGGACACAAGCCATGATTTGGTCTTTCATCAGCTGACAGTTTGTGAAAGTAAATGGTCCACAGTGACGGCAGCCGTCAAAATAGTGAGATGCTGCAAAACATTTTTCAAAAATATAATTTGATGCAAATTTCTATTCAGAATAACAAGTGTTGCACATCAGTGTGTTAAGAAAAATCTCAATTTTTAATTAACGCTAAAAACGAAAATAAAAAAAAATATATTTCTTTCCGTGTCCCCTATGACTACGCTCAGGTTGTTTCCAAATAATTCTGCTTACACATCAAAACGTTCTTGGACCATCTGTCATCCTCGCTGATTGTTAATAACGCTTCAGGAATACTGATTTTGCTTTAAAAATAATGATAAATATATTTATTTTAGCCCTAACAAAGGATAAACGACGCGGATAAATTGTTCTATAATATTTTTTACTGAAAGTATTTTTTTCATAGACTGTAATAATTGGCACGTAACTAGAGCGAAACACTGATTAACACCAATGTGTCTAAGTCATCTGCTTTGTTCAAAAAGAGAGAAAGAATTAGTTTTGTTGAATTAGTTTAGAAATAATTTTTAGCGTAATTATAATTATAATTCTATTAGAATTTTAATAGAAATAATAAATTCTATTCGAATTTTTACAGAAAGAAAGCTTGCAACAGATTAACAGTATTCTGAAAATAAGGCTGATATTATAACAGTATTCTGATATTAAACCCAATACAAGTAAATGTCACTGAAACCATACGGTTCTTTAAGGTTCATAAATAGCTTACACACGCAGTGAGAAATATGACAGTTTTCGATTATATGAAGAGAAGAATTTAGTTTACTGAAAATCTTAAAATTTTTCATTATAAATGTGATGAAAACTAGGTAACAGTGTTGAGTAGATTCAACCATACACTTAGCTATTTACTTATGGTTGGCAGCACAAATATGAGGTCTTCTTCTTTGTCAAAGCTTCTGTGGCAATTTTCTTCTATCTTTTGACCTGTGACGACATCCACTACTGTCACTGTTTTCTGACTTTTATTGTCTTTTGAAACAAACGAATAATTTTTTTTGTTTGAATCAGAGTGTTTTAAATTTTGTCTCCAATGCTTATCAATCTTATCAGCTATTATTTTTACAAGCAATTCTTCTCTCGTATTTACGTCCAAAAGAATATGTATCCCATAACCACCTTAAAAATATCATTTCCGCAGGCCGAGTGCTTCCTTCTTCATCGCTCATACCCTTCCCTTGATGACGCAGCACGATACTACTATAACTTTGTTAAACGTTAATCATGTTTTCTTTTCAACTTTTCCAGTTATGAGTTCGGATCGGGACACGAGATAGGCATGTTTCTCGTTCAGTACCGTTGTTGGTTTAATACACAGAAGAGGCGGTTTTATTACAACAGGTGAGAATTTCTCCGCTGGCAAGGTACGTTAACTGACAGCTGGTTTAAGTCTTTGTATATGCGTTGTAGATTTCACGAAGAACTATCAAAAACATTACAAAAAATCTGTTTTTAAGCTTCATCAGATTTGGAAACAATACAATATGAAAATCTCCACTACAAAAACAAAGGTAATGGCGTGTCAAGGTAAGAACCAATAACAACGAAAATAATGATTAATGACCAAATTGTAAAACAGGTGAGCTATTTTTATTATTTGGGAAATAATATTGGCTATGATAAGAATTATGATATTGGTGTTAAGTTAGGCAAGTTCCGATCTGCGGGACAATCAACCGTATTTTTAGAAAAAAAAAACGTCGTCGAGATACAAAATTAAAGTTTCACAAAGTTATGGCGTTCCCGGTACTGTCCTATGGGTGTGGATTGTGGACAACAACCAAGAATCAAGAAAGTAAAATATAGGCCTCAGAAAGGTCTGAGAGGACTTTAAAAGTGTTCTAAACTTGGTCGTATAAAGAATAAGGCCAGAAGGGAAGAATTACAATAATTACTTAAAACTTCCGGGCTGAAAGGCCGTGGTCGAATGATTGACGTTGTGTAGCTAGACGTTTCGGCCACACCACCGGTGCCCATCTTCAGTAGCAAAAATGTTCGTAATAGGTGGTATGCCGAACAAAGTCACCCAGAGAACTGGGAACAACCAACAGTGAGAGAAGACTACGCTGTTTCTATTTATAACTTTTTGGCCGCTTAAGGTGTATAACGCGAACCAATCAGAAGCCAGTTCGTCATTCTCCACTCTGATTGGCCGTGGAAAATAGCGTATAGAAACAGCGTAGCCTTCTCTCACTGTTGCTTGTTCCCAGTTCTCTGGGTGACTTTGTTCGGCGTACCACCTATTACGAACATTTTTGCTACTGAAGATGGCCACCGGTGGTGTGGCCGAAACGTCTAGCTACACAACATCAAGCATTCGACCACGGCCTTTCAACCAGGAAATTTTAAGTAATCATAGTGACACCGGCCGTGAAAGCCTACGTACTAAAAAAAAAAAGAAGAATTACAAGTTTTTAACTTGAATGAAAGATTAAAAGATTATAAACAACGGTGGAAAGAACACTTAGTAAGAATGTCAGATTCAAGACTGGGCAAACAAGTCTGGAATACAAACCTATAAGACACAGGTGTGTGGGTAGGTTGTTATAGTCTTCCTATAAGACCCAGGAAGAGATGGCTGGAGGATGTTTGAAGGCGGAACAGGCAACAACTTGGCTATGGCGTGACGTGAAGATGATGGTGATAATGAATTTACACAGAAATAGTTAAAAGTAAGACTAGATCCATCAACGAAAACGTGCGTGATTAATCTGAACTGTGCACAATATTGTGAAATGTCAAACACTGTCGGCGAGATTCAAAACAGACCAAACACGTCTGGAAATTAACCTATAGGAGGCGGGTGTGTGGGTAGAGATGGCTGGAGGACCTTTGAAGGGGGAACAGGCGGTACCTTGTTTATGCCACGATGTGAAGAAAATGATGATGAACTATCAAACAATCAACTAACTCGTAATAGTCAGGTTGGGAAACATGATTTCCAAAAACATTTAAACAAGTACAATATGTCATAATAATTATTCCGTCGTAACGTTTAATTACAGCTCGTAGTTTAGTAAATTTAAAATTTCTCCTTTTCAGTTATTAAGCGAAAGGCTTTATCGATCGGTTCGAGGGAACAATTTTCTAAACGACTCGTGAAACGTTTAGAATTTCACCACAAAGCAGAGGCGGCCGCGAGTTAATAGTAATTCCAAACACACGTCGACAGTCTCATTTTGTCAGTGGTGACGTATGTACTGTACGTAGCTAATACTCGTTTCGTTAACGTATAATAATCAGTTGTAGTCAGTCGTCTTATCGAAATGAGTTGGATCACTCGTCTGGTATCTGGCGGAGTCATCGGGAAAACACGCAACAGATCAACATGACAGCCTGTCAAATTTAAACATTTTTTATTACTGAATCTATTTTTGTCCAGATTTTATAATTAAAACGCGTAAGATGCGACAGATTAGCGGAAACTACGAGATAACTGTGTAAACAGGTTTGCCACCGTCAGGTGTTTCATGAATTAGTCGACAACGTTCTGAGAATCGGTTTCTCTTACTACCGGCTACCGGCCTAACGCGACATTGCGTTAACTGACGTTAATAGAGTTTTCGTGTTATGTCTTCCGTCAAGGCAGTTGCCAGAGTTATCTCCGCTTGTGTTACACACTCTGACCGAATGCTTATGTTAATGTTGCAACTTTACACCTTCTCCGCAGATGTGTCCTACTACAAGCAGTGGCGAAGCTAGTAGTTAATGAATGGGTAGGCAAAAATCTTAACATAAATTTTTTTTAAGGAATCACTAAAAGGATGGTGGTTCAATCGGACGCTGAGGTAGGTAGAGTTTGCTGTAGGCCTAAGCGAATGGTTCCACAAACAGCCGTGAGAATTTTCCTTAGCAGGGAATCTACAGGTTAGTGCAACAGTGGAATTCATGTCTTAATGTTAATGGAGACTTCTTTTAAAATCGTTGAATAAAAAATGCTTTACAGCTCTATACGTGTTTCTATTGAACAATCCTTGAATTAGTCATACACAATAATACAACTGATTGAACTTCAAATTTTTAAACTTGATTAGTCTCTCTCTCTCTCTCTCTCTCTCTCTCTCTCTCTCTATATATATATATATATATATATATGTTTAATGTTACAAATAATTCAAATAACAATCTTGATCATCTGTTAGTTCAGCGGAATAACAGGGACACTTTTAATAACCGCATAAAATAAACACACTCTTAAACAACACAGCGCGATTTAACTTAACTGTTTGGACCACAGAAGTGAGACATGCCTCAGCGCTCTATGTGTACAGCGCGGGACAATCCCCCCTCCCTTCACTTTCCTATCACACCAGCACATTGCTTACATACGATGTATACAAAAAACGCTGAGGCAAATTCAGGTTGCCTCATTTGATTTAAACGAGCTATGCCGAATCTCACCTATCACCATCTAGCGGTCGCTCAGTAAAGCACGTTTCGGCTTAATAAATTCGACAGTCGCGGTAACAATGTACGTATAATCTTTACATTATGTAGTTCATACGTATTTATAATTTTTATTCTACAGAATTTTTTAGGGTAGGCATTGCCTCAATTGCCTCCATGTAACTTCGCCACTGACTACAAGGCAAGTGCATACATTGAGTATTTCAAATCGGGACACGTACGTGCGAACATGAGTTGTGTATGTGTGTGTGTGTGTGTGTGTGTGTGTGTGCAAAAACTGTACAGAAGACAAAACTATGGCATTTATGGGCAAATACGTCTTGTGAACTAAAATTGTATTGTATAATAAAGGGTATAGAGCAAGTGTCAAATTTCTGCTATCTTGGCTGTGACATCACTTCCTAATATGGATTATGATCATAAGTGTCATCAACTGCTAAGGAATGGTGTTTTAACTTTCCAAATATTCAAGTTTATTAAATACAACTGACACCGGCCGTGAAAGCCTTCGAACAATATTCAAGTTTATTTCTTTTTGATTTGGGTCATGTCTGTTTATGTAAATATCTCTGATACTAAATTCAACATTATAAAGAATATGTTAATTTCACGTTTAAATTATTTATTACTAGCTGTGGGGATTGTTATAAGCGCCCAGATGCAAAAACATTCATTGCGCAAATACTATTTTGTCATTTTCGCGTCCTCCTAGCACGACGTCCGGGGCATATGCCCCTCTTACTCCCCCACTAGTTGCGGGCCTGAACATCTATACAAGAATGTAACAGCTGATGTTTAAAAAAAAAGAAGAAGGTTATAATATGATTTCTATAATAACAGTACGGCGTACATTTGCAATATTATCAGACAATATAAGTATACACGGACTCGTGCGTGCGTTTAGAAAGTCGCGCTTCTAGTCATCAGTGGCACATTTACGTACTTTAAGTTTTGCCTACCTACTGTAGTTCTTCTAAAGGGTTATGAGTGAAATTTTAATTTTATCCAGGTAATTATACTGACTCTTTTATTTTAATTTTTTGCCAATTAGTTATTTAATTACTCGACCTAAACATGTTACTGTTTCCTATGCCGGTCGCCTCTTCTTCGTTCGCCCAACGCTCTGCCCATCTTCGTCGTTTGTGCTTCCATTGTTTCAGTTCCGTTTCCGTCTTTCTCTCTTCCATTTCTCTTTAGGGGTTCGCTCCAGAATTCTTATTATATGCCTGTGTTTCGTCACCCTATTCACATGCCGAAACCACACGAATCTCTTTGTTTCAACCTGTGTCTCTGTCTCTGTTAACACGCGTGTCTCTGCTTCTCATATCAATATTTCTTTTTCTTTCCGGCAGTAATACACTAAATCTGAAATGTTCTTCTCTTTCGATAACAGTTTTTAATTGATGTTATTTGTACACGGTACTTCAGCCCCATACAATGCCACGATTACTATTGATTTATACAAAATTTATCTGTTAATTGAACACGCGAAACGAGTTCTCAGTGTTAACTCGACAGTTTGCCATTTGTCTGTCTGTCTCCTGTCTGTTTGGAATATGTCTCACGATTACTTTTGAATGCATCAACCGATTTTTGTAATCCTTTCATTAACTGCAAAAATATCTAAATCAGTTCTTATCTCTTCACTTCTTATATGATCTCGTCTATTACACCTTTTAACTGATCTCAGAAATTTCATTTCTGCAGTTCGTACCTTTGTTCTTCTTTTTTCTTTACGACCCAAGTTTCAGAACCATACAGTAGTGTAGGTATTGGCATTGTTTTATAAAATTTTATTTGGGTTTCTTTTCCACATTTATTTCCCAACGTTCTCCAAATCGTTCCACACATTCTTGTGAAATTCGTCACTTTATTTTCTATATCTCTATCTTGATGATAAGTAATGTAATGTCACGTCCAAGATTGTCGAAATGTCTTATTTGTTCTATGCATGTTTTCTCCATACATATTTTGGTTTGAACCAGTTCGTCTCGTATAAAGGCCATTATTTTTGTCTTCGACTCAGATATGTTACAAGTTATATTCTTTTCATATTTTATGTGAGATGTATATTGCTCGCTGGACATCGTCTTCTGAAGTGGCGAATATAGCTTGGTCATCCGCGAAGAGAATGGTTTTCAAGCTTTTATTTCGGTGGATTTTAATACCGTCAGGGGATTGTTGTTTCTATTTTTTGAGGAAATCATCTAAATTAAGGTTAAAAAGTAATGGTTGAAAACTTATCTAATATCAAAATGTATTTAGGCCTAATAATAAATGTACTTTGTTCAAAACAGTGAGCGACTTAAGGGAGCATACTAGTTATTTTATATTTTACCCTGGAGTACATTTATGATTCGTTTCCTGGACATTTTCAGAAATGTGCGATGGACGAAGTACAATGATACTTGCTGAGTGCATGCGTCGATGCTTGCTCATTTTTGTTCCAGCGTTTATGGGCATCTGTGTGTAATGTCAAAACTGTTTAACGTAACCGATCAGAACGCAGTACTGTCAGATGTCGCGTACTAAAACTGTGACTGTGTCTCGCGTGTAGTCAACGAATCTACAATTACTGCATGACGTCACATTTTGTTGGGTTTCAGCATTTAAACTACGCTACTTGCACTATCAAGGACGCTTACAAAAAGATTTTAAATTTAACCGCTGTCTGAAAAAGATGCGTTGATATGTTAAAGAAGCATTGTCCGATTAACGGAACACCGACCATTAATCGGACAACGAAGCACTGTCCCCGTCAAAATAAAAAAAAAATGTAATGCGGGTGAGAACGCGTCTGTACTAGTGGTGGGGCGATATACCTGTAACAGGTATTTTGGAACGATATGTTTGTGGAACGGATATAACAGTGATTGAAAAGTCGAAATACCCGTTCCGATTACTCGCGGTTTCACGGTTCCGAGTCGCGGGACCCTCCTACGCAACTAACGAATAAACAAGTAAATGAGTACTATGAGTATTACGAGTTTTACGAGTACACGAGTACAAATCCACTTTTTGATGGTGAATACTTCATTCTGCGCATGTGCCGATTGCCATACAAGTACGAAACGAAGCAAAACAGCAAGGTTCGGATCTCTCTATGTCAAAGAGACGAAGCTGATTTAATAAATGAAAAACTTGATACTGATGTTACATTTATTCTCGTGTGTTATGCAGATATATCATACAGATTATAATAACAAATTATATATTATACTAATCACCAACTTGGTAAATTTTGAAAAAGCGAATTATATTGTGTTATAACCTTACAGAGTGGCTGATAAGCCATATAGTACTTTTTGTTAATGTGCTTTCGGAGATGATTTTAACTTCACTGCACATCTCACGTAAATTGTTTTGACTTTCTTTGTTATGTTATTACGTGCATTCTAAATTTCATTGCCTGAATTTCGCAACTTATTTGTATAACCAAAATGGAATCAATAATTTAATATTAAGTCTATGTCAGTTTATTTGCTCCTAGTGAAAACTTAAATTAGTATTCCTAAAGGGAAATAGACCTATAAATTCTCTTGTTTCTTATTTTCTTTCAAACAGTAACAGCTTAATAAAGTCACAGTGTAAAGTAACAGTGTTAATACTTTTAGTTTCAATTTATTTTTTATAAAAAATTATATAATACTGGTATATGTATAATAGGTATATATCTACTAGTAATTTTGTACAAACCACTATGTTGTCTTTGGTACTGACGAGCGCTTTCGGCAGTCAAGCCATCTTCAGGTCATTTACCAACCCTGGTCAATTACCAAAAAAGGTTAATAAATGACCTGAAGATGGCTTGACTGCCGAAAGCGCTCGTCAATACCAAAGACAACATAGTGGTTTGTACAAAATTACTAGTAGATATATCTGAGACCACTAACACTCCAATACAACAATAAAAAAAAATAGGTATATAATAACAGGTATTTGTAAGTGTTAATTTTTTGGAACGGTTTAGCCATTCACGGCCGGTATTTGACTGGAAAACAATTGCCGGGCTGTTAGGTCGTGGTCCAACATTATTACAATTATGGTTTCTATCGAAAAGCTGGTCCACGATAGCAACTCTGTCAATATTCTACTACAGTAGAACTTCCATATTACGAACTTCTAAATAACGAAATTCTCTGTTCAACGGATTTTTTTCAGGAATTTTGAGAATTTGTCAGAAAAATATGTTAAAATGTCTTAACGAAGTTAGTTTTCTATTTAACGATCTTTTTTCTGTCTAGGTTTATAAAAAACTCTGGCTGTTTTCCTTTTTAATTGATTCTACCTCCGTCCGTCTGATAACCAACTATAGTGTGTTGATATTTAATAAAATGTTTGAATGACTTCGCCTATTACTGTACTGTTTAGTGTAATGTGATCCCGCCCACTCATCTACACGTTCGCGTTCAGTTCTCCCTACCACCACTGTCTGTTACTGTTCCACAGTTTACATACGTCCTTCTGGTTTCGTCTTCGCGTTAGTGTGGTTCTCTGTTTTAGCGAGTTCAAGTGATTTGCTGTATACAATAGTTGTCAACCTGTGTTTTTGTGATATTGTCAGTGTTCTTTGGGCAGAATAGCGGAATTTCAAATGTCAAAACGCAAGCTTTTGAGTATCAAAGAAAAATTGCAAATTCTTAATGAAGTGGACAATCGAGTTAATAAAAGAGAAATTGCATTACGTTTCGGTATTCCGGCCAATTCTTTATCGACCATTTTAAAGAATCGCGAATAAATCGAAAAACACGGTGAGCAGTTAAATACGAATCGAAAACGTTTTAAAACATGTGTTTATGAAGATTTAGACGAGGCGGTTCTTAAATGGTTTACCGTGGTCCGTGAAAAAAATGTTCCTGTATCGGGAGCATTAATAAAAAAGAAAGCTTTAGCATTTGCTAAAATGTTAAACTATCCTGATTTTCAAGCTAGTACGGGGTGGTTGGATAAGTTTAAATTCCGTCTCGGCATTTCCCAAAAGTGTGTCAGCGGCGCGAGTGCTGATGTTAAAGTAGACGACTGTGTTTGGGAAACAAAATGTTTTGCCGAAATTATTGCAGGAATGCAACGACGACGATATTTTTAACGCCGATGAGACCGGCTTGTTATTTAAATGTCTTCCTGATAAAACCCTTGCTTTCAAAGGAAACAAATCTTTCAGCGGGAAGCATAGTAAAGAGAGAGTGACTGTTATAGTCGCAGCGAATATGAGCGGAAGTGAAAAGTTAAAACTCCTGGTTACAGGGAAAAGTCAACAGCCACATTGTTTCCGAGGAGTTAAATCTTTGGAAACAGATTTCGATTTTAACCGGAAAGCCTGGATGACTTCTGAAATCTACACAACATTTTTAATGAAACTACACCATGAAATGATTAAGCAAAAACAAAAAAATAATTGCCCTGCGTAACTACGAACTGTTTCCGAGAAATGTAAAAATGTTAAGGTACCGCCATGACCGCAAAACCTCACCCTGTGGATCAGGGGATTATTAAAAATTTGAAAGTCCATTATCGCAAGCGAATTCTTGCAAACGTTTTTGCAACGTTTTAAAGGCCATTAATAAAAATAAACCATTTAACACCAGTAAATTAATTTCGTTGAAAGAATGCGTCGAAGCTGTTTCAAAACCATGGTCTCCGGACGTCACGGGTGAAACAATAAGATTATGCTTCAAAAAAGCAGACTTTAAAACGGAACGTGAAAATGAAAAGGTAGCAGACTCGGAAACAGATGTGGACGAGATTCCTAAGATTGTTAAAGACGCCTGGGAGAAGTTAGAAAACTGTTCTAATTTATGTAAAGACGTTCAACTAGGTGACTATATTCAAGTCGACGATATCGTTGAAGTAGCAGCGTTTCCAGACGATGAAGAGATTATCAATGAAGTTAATGATAGAAAAGCTGTAGCATCGGAAAACAGTAATAGAAGTGAAGATTTCGAAGAAAATGAAGAAGACGAAGAAGAAAAAGCTGGTTCCAACGATCAACGATTTATTGAATGCTCTTAAGACGATAAGAAACACGGAATACGTCAGCACGAAAACTGTACCGGATGAGATGTTTTTGTCATTAAATAAACTTGAATCATTCATTGAAAACAGAACGATCTTTTCAAAAAAATAAGCAAGCTAAGATAACAGATTCTTTTTCAAACTCAGAACTGTAAGTAATAGCCTAGTTTTTAATTTCGTTATCCCTTAAATTTGTGTTTTCACTACTTTCATGGATTATTAGAAAATACTGTATAACACGTAATTACGTTATCTAAATGAATTCCAGTTTTATAATTAACATATTTCGCTAGAAAGTTATTTTTAATTTCACTGTTCAATCACAATTCAATTTGTTAATTTTATCAATCAATTTGTTATCACTTTTATTTTATTGATTGCCTATTCATCAATAAAATAAGACACATTTTATTCATGTTTTTGTTCGATCACACACGCCATTTTTAATTTTTTCTATTTAACGAATTTTCCATATAACGAACTTTTTTCGGTCCCCCGTGACACTTCGCTGTATGGAAGTTCGACTGTATATATAAAACTTAACAAACTAACAAAAACAGACGTTTCGGACGTGCCTGCGACGGCCTCCTCCAGTGTGGCGGGAAAGAGGTAGTCAGTCCAGCGAGACACTGAGACTGCGAAACGCACCTTATTGGACACTGTGTCCCTTAAAACGCACCATATTGCAAAATTTTTGGAAGCAGAAACATCGTATTAAAATAACTCATTCTGATTTGATCGCGTTGCACCGCGAATCAACTCGGGGTTTTGGTTCTTGTTGTGAATTTGCTGAGTTTTTATATAGTTTATGTTGACGGGGTTTGTACCATGGACCAGCTTTTCGACAGCAACCATAAATTTAATAATGTCGGCCCACGCCCTAACTGTTCGGCAATTGTTTTCTAGACTTAAAAATCTCGGGAAGCTGAAATCCGAAATCAACGGGTCGGATTTGTGTTTTATTAGTAATTACTATAATAACTGGTAGAGAAATTGTTCCGGTTTGGGGAATTAAGCAAATTCACTGATGCATGTCGTAGCCAATTTTAGATCATCGATGTATTATTAAAAAAAAATAAAGAAACAAGGAAACAACCATCTGTTTGCATACATTAAAAGACAGATGAAAGAGACGACACTAAAAAACAAACGACGAGTTACTCTTACATCTTTGCAAATTCGGAAAGTAGAAGCATAATTTCTTTGAAAGCTCTGAGTATACTACTTTACCCATAATAGAGTACCAGCCTGTAGATGGATAAGTCATGTGGCGGCGCTGCATCCTTACGGGCCATGACTTCCAGTAATTTTTATTCAGGCTTGCCCTAGCCTTTGATGTCCTAACACCCAACTGCAAGACAGCGGAAAAATAAATATAATCCTATAACAATAGGACGCAGTATTATATCGGACTAAATCCCACTAGATTTACGCCTGTAATATGCCAAAGATAAGCCGGTCCAGATCCAGGATCCAGGATTATATGCTGGTCCAGGTTTTTTCTGCTGTACAAAATTCCGTTTTTAAACTCCATCACATTTGCAAACAATACAATATGAAAACCTCCACTACAAAAACAAAGGTAATGGCATTTAAAGACAAGGAACCAATAAGAACAAATATATAACTGATGATCTAATTGTAGAACAGGTGAGCCGCTTTAACTATTTAGAAAGTGAGATTAGCTGTGATAAGAATTATATTGAAGCTACGTTAGTTAAGTTCCAGACGATCTGTGGGAGGATAAATCGTATTTTTAGAAATAAGTGCGTCGAGAGACAAAATTTAAGTTTAAAAAGTTATGGCGTCCTATGGGTGTGAATTGTGGACGACAACCAAGAAACAAGAAAGTAACAAATACAGGCCTCGGAAATGGCGTTTTTAAGAGGAGTTAAAAGGTGTTCTAAACTTGATCGAATAAAGTACAAGAGAAGAAGAGAAAAATCGAGGTCATAAGAGAATAAATACAAGTTTTTAACTCGAATGAAAGATTAAAAGATTATAAACAAACAACGATGCAAAGAACGCTTAGGTAGAATGTCAGATTCAAGACTGGCCAAATAAGTCTGGAAACTGGCCAAACAAGTCTGGAAATATAAACGTATAGAATTTAGGTATGTGGGTAGACTCAGGTAGAAATGGCTGGAGGATTTTTAAAGGCAGAACAAGCAGCACTTTGTCTATAGCGTGATGTGAATACGATGGTGGTGGTGATGAGAAGCATAATTTGCAAATAAATTAAACTAAAGGGCTATATAAAGAGAGAACGAGATGAAACAGAGGGGTGTGTTACTCGAGGAACGCCAGCACGGCGCGGCGGTAAGCCTAGCCACACGTACAAGAACTGTGCGAGTCCCATACTAATCATATGAACAAACGCCAACTACCACAAGTTTGTAAGTTACCCAAACCATATCAAGCGGACAGAATGCTTTACATTTCGATCACTATCTACAAAAGACTTACAATAAATTGTTTTCAACTTTGTCGAAATTAATGTGTACTCAAGAAATAGAGAGCTGTTGAGGAATTAAATAAGAAACAATTTAAACAATTTTTTTTCAGTTAGACAAACCAATTATGTAACGACCAACTTTTTACATTTTAATGGTCTTGGCTGACAGTGACGGTCTAAAATGTGTTTTGGTTGAAATTTCATGAAAGTATCTTTTTGTTGACATATCTTCCTTCAATTCAGTCATATGCTAATTCTTTAATCGAAAACAGGAAATACAACTTTCGAGTTGCACAGTTTTAGCCATTATCTGTGGACACGTAAGCCGCTAAAAGGATATGTCTTTTCTTGTGTCGAAAAGTATTACGAAAACTGTTGGTGACAATAAATGTAAGACAAGTGTAAAGGAAAGCGTGAGAGGGAAATGGATAACAATTGTCATTAACTTGTAATCTGCTCCCTTTAGATTTTGATGTCCAATAATGGTCCCTCCGTTTGTGTAGTACGAACATTCTGACCCACCGGAATGATCCAATTGAAAGCAACAACCTGACGTGTATATTTAGGCCTATATATATGTTACGCTGAGTACGTTCTGCGCTGTGTTCTGTAACTTAGGATGCCAAGTTAACTCCGATGGGGGAAGCAACAGAAGAAATAAAGCGAAGAATCACCTCAGCTAATAGGTGTTTCTTTGGTTTCAGACCCCTGTTCCAGAGCAGAACAATTGCCAGAATCATCAAGCTGCATCTGTATAAACACACACACACACACACACACACACACACACACACACACACACACACACACACAAAATTGTTTTCCTATCCATTACCATTTCAGCGTTACCCCTCACATTCTTCTTAGATCTTCCAGCACATCATCCAGACCTCTTATCCTACGTCGACCCCTCTTTCTGCTTTTATAGGCTTCCTCCGCGGTATTTTTGGTCCAATATGTGTGGGAGGTGAATAGAGGAAAAGGACCAAACAAGAACTGAAGATTCTTCTGAATGAACCAGATATTGTGATAAAACTTGGTAGACTCAAGTGGGCTGGACATGTGATCAGAATGGGGGAAAATGAAATACCCAGAAATGCACTCATGGAACAGATCTGTGGCACCAGGAGAGAGGTTGACCCAAACTACGTTAGGAAGATGGTGTGAATTATGATGCGCGCCATATCCTTGGGAACCGGAACTGGAGAGCAGCTGCACTTGACCGGGACAGCTGGTGGAGGCTGTTAAAGGAGGCCTTGACTCAGTAATGGGTTGTCGCGCCCCTGAAGAAGAAGAAGAAGAAGAAGAAGAAGAAGAAGAAGAAGAAGAAGAAGAAGAAGAAGAAGAAGAAGAAGAAGAAGAAGAAGAAGAAGAAGAAGAAGAAGAAGAAGAAGAAGAAGAAGAAGAAGACGGTGAAGAAGAAGGAGTACATTCTGTCATATGTTACCAGTCCATAACTAACCTCATTTCTCCACACAAGACACATATCACAGTGGTAGAATGTTAATCCTATGCAGATGAGCTGTCAAGCTCATCCACCACCAGTAGGTTTATTCGGGGTGTCGGGGTATTAGGTGTTCCTCTGTCAGGAGGGTGGCCTGTCAAACTTTGTTGCCCTTTGAATCCTTCAAAAATTTCATCTTTACGTGTTCTTTGATGTCATAATTTAGTAAACGATATGAAAGTTTAGGTACTGATGTTGAAATAATTTTAGTTCCCTTTTCGGTTAAAAAGTCTGCTAGTTACACAATGGGACGAAGCCACTGAAAATGACTCATTTCCAGATGCGTGGAGAGATATTGACGATTGGCTATTAAGCAACCTCGGTGGTCTGACGAAAATGAACTAATGTCGACTCTTGTATTACTGAGTGTTACGTAATTGTGATGATTGTTCAGGGGAGTTGTTGTTTTAAGGCTATACATATGTCTTCTTGCTATCGTCAACAATTTTTGGAGAGCCCAGACTCAAGTAGAAGTTGAACAATGTAGAAATGTAAAGTGGGTCGCGGCTCCGTGTGCACTAGGGTGGGTCGAAAAAAATAATTATTTTTTTTCAAACGCTATAGTGCTTAAAAGTGTCCTGTGGTATGTAGAAAGAAAATTACATAAAGAAAAAAAATATCGGTTGACATCTTCCGTTCGCGCATCACCGCTAAAGTTTGTAAAAATTGACAAAATCAGATATTTTTCAAAATTTTTTTTACAATTACCATAATTATTTTAAAAATGCTATAGCGCTTTTTGTTTAGTTGTGGGTCCCAATAGTATAAGTCACCAAAGAAATAGTTGATACTTGAAGATGTTCTCCGCTGCTGCTTTCAAGAGAGATTTAACTTATCATGTGAAACTAATAATAAGAGGGTAAGTTTCTCAAAAGTTGCCGCTATAGTAACAAATAAAGTTAAGTGTTTGTACGACAAATCATCCATCCCAACTGTGACTGAGTACAGAGTAGTTCAGCTTATTAATGCTTACCATGATTCATATTATAAGCTCAGAAAGTCATACTGCTGTGACAAAGATAAAACAACATACAAAGTAAAAATTGTGCAGTTTAAGATAAACGCATCCTCCCTGTTTGACATTGCCGCATGTAAATGTATTATCAATATAGAATGTACATGCAAAAAAACTCCAGACGCATGTAAATGTCCATTATCAATTGACTGTATTTGTGAAAAAGAAAAGAAAATTCCTGTAATAGAGTTACGATTTATGTTTGTGCAAAGGAAATATGGATTAGGGAAAATTGGCCCACTGGACCTAAAGGAAACTCAAAGAAATAAGGAAAAACTAAAGCGAAAAATGCGATATATTCCACAAATCGAGTCCTCAGCGTCAAACGAACAACAGGAAGTCACCTTAAACATGGAAGATTCAGATTTGAAGCATTCAAATCGTCCACCTAATATTTCTGAGGATGACGATTCTGATTCTGAATTTGAACCAGAACCTAGTACATCATCTGCGAAACCACAGTGACAAATGCGAATCAAATTAAAAGCCACAGCTTTAAATAGTGATCGCTATTGTGTGTCTGATCGCGCAACTGCTGCCATCGCTTCGAGTGTACTACAAGACATAGGTTTAATTACGGAATCAGATACTTCACACGTAGTGGACAAATGTAAAATTCGAAGGGAGAAAAGCTTAGTTAGAACTGGTTTGCAAAGTAAAGAGACAACAGAAATCTATGGCCTTTATTTTGATGGCAGAAAGGATGATACATTATTTGTAGAAAAATTTAACACAAAGCACTTTCGAAGGAGCAAAAAAGAAGAACATTAGCCTATTCATTAATTAGTGAACCGGGATCAAATTACATAGGACATGTTTCTCCCAGTACCAGTTCAGCTTCTGACATAGCTATCAGTATAATATCTTATATTTCACAGATTGGAACTGGATGGAAAAATGGCGTAATTCGTCAAATTGAATTACATGTGGGAAGACATTAGTTCTGAGTCGTTTTGTCACTAAAAAACGGGCGAAGAGCTGCACATCAAAAGTTGAAAAAAACGATATTTTGTCCGTTTTTCAATAGATTGCGCGAACGGTTAATACTAAAATATCAACTATTTCTTTGCTGAAATATACTATTGGGACCCTCAACTAAACAAACGCGCTATAGCATTTTAAAAATAATTATGGTAGTTGTACAAAAAAATTTTCAAAAATATCTGATTTTGTCAATTTTTACAAACTTTAGCGGTGATGCGCGAACAGAAGATATCAACCGATATTTTTTTTTATGTCATTTTCTTTCTACATACCACAGGACACTTTTAAGCACTATAGCGTTTGAAAAAAAAATAATTATTATTTTTCGACCCACCCTAGTGTGCACACTGGATAACGCTAAAAATCCTTGCAGGAAAACTCTTGTAGGATCAAATCAGGAGGTAAAATGGCCTTCCAGCAGGATTTCAGAGAGAGGATAGTATACGTTAGGAACTACAATCTCCTAACTGTTCTTATTAATTATACCTTAAATTTTTAGTGACCGTCAATCATCCACTAAAACATTAATTATACCAGTCAAGTAACTATATGAGTTATTAATTTTTAATCGAAGTCTTGGAAAATTTATAGTGGAAATTTATAATTTATAGTGTAATGCTCACTATGAATTACAAACAATATCTATTATCATGTTCCTTAATAAGGGAAAAAGAAACTGTCTTGGAAGACTTCTGTTAAATGTATTTATAAAAGTACTGTACGTTTGTGTGGGGACCTACAGAGTATTCATTCCCACTGAGGAAGAGGAACATCACCTCGAAACGTTTGGGAAAGATAAATGATATATTCTATGTGAGGAAAGTTAGTAAAATCGTTACAACAGCTGTATATATTTATTTATGATTTTCATGCCTATTACCTTATCTTTGTAATGGGAGCGATTTCCAAGAGAATCTATTTACCGTTACACCATAATAAATTGGTGTATACACAAAAGGTGTATATATCCCTAAAGGTGTATTAAAATTGAAGTCAATTTCAAGCATTTGCTCCATTCGAATTCATCTTGAGGTTTTAAGTTTTAGAACGTCAGTACACTTGCATACACCGTCCATGAAGTGGGCTTTATCTTGCCCTCGAAGCATCTGAAGATAAGTGAACTAGGCCCGAGCTGAATGTAGTAAATAATTTGTCATCGTCAGACATCCAGTTTACAGTACTCGGTGCCAAAATCAGGTTCATTGTACGGCATCTGTCGTTTGCTGGTTACTGTGTAGGTCCTCGAGCACCGCTTTGGCATTACGTCAAGGTCGCAGGTCGCTCAGCGGCCGAAACAAGACGGTGTCCCTTGCAGCTCGTCTACGCGTTTATTTACCTTTAAATCCAAAGTTGTCGCCTTGTATATTAAGTCACGCTGATTTTCATTCATCAGTCGGACGATCGCTGACAGCCTCAAAGTTGACCAGTAAAATGTTTATTATATTTTTGAAGTCTTCTCCCGGTATGGACAGCGTCAAAAATGTCTTGTTTGACAACGTTTCACTATTATTACAATGAGTATCCTCAGGTCACTTAGACTTGAGGATACTCAGGTCACTTAGACTTGAGGATACTCATTGTAATATGAGTGAAACGCGGTCCATGCCGGAAGAAAACTTAAAATCATAATGGACACCGGCCGCGGACACCTAGACGAGAATACATTAAAATGTTTGTGCAAAAGCGTTAAAAAGGTAACAACATATTTTTGTAAATAATACACACGCACGCACGCTTTTGATACAAATGAATCTAGTAATGCAATCACGAACTATGTATAAATTTGTAGATTTAATGAAAGAAATATCTAATAACTGTGTTTATGCCGTACAAACCCAAAGTACTTAATTACGCGTACTCACTGAAAGATAAGCGAAGCTGTTAACTAGATAAACGTTCTTATCAGGTTAATATACATTTTAAACGGTGCGTACTTTATGAAAATTGGCTTCTGTTGTAGGGTACTTCTGCTTCGGGATGCCGATTCAACTTTTATTTTGGGATTCGTATTTGGCTATTCGTTGAACACACGTGTACCAAATTAACTGCTTGTATCTGATGTCTGCGTGATTGAATGTTGTGGCTCCGTAATCCTAGTAATGTAGTGGACGTTTATTATCCTTAACGTTTACTATCAGGGCGCTGTTATCCATTCTCTTCCGGCCGATTTCCTCTAAAAATCCATTTCAGTTGGTCTTTATCCTCTTCACGTTCTCATTCAACCAGTGGCACCGGGGTGAATTTCTTTCTGAGACCTTCCTCCCATAAGACGGGGTTTTATAATCTAATTTATCTTTAAGTAATACATAGCAAAAACACTTTACTGTTGTATAGTTATTGTTTAATTACTGTATTGATATGTCCAGATAGGGCACTTTATAAGAAGCTGTAGTAATGTTTGAAGTAAAAATCCACTTCCATATTGTAAATACAAAGTTTAAAGAGATAACAGAATTAGTGTTATTTATAGACTGCATTAAATTTATTACAGTATTTTATAATATACAATAAACTTATGTACTGCTAAACAAATTTACCATTACCGAGGGACGGTCTTTTTGAATCACTGCCGCTGCGTTGCCGTCCTTACTGTGTGGGGTTCAATTTGCGACTTTCGACTGCGTGGAGAGTTATTGACTCCAGGTACAACAAACGTTTCTTTTTTAGTAGGAATGTGTTTCTAATAAAAGACTTTCCTTTAAAAGTTATATTTTTTTAATATCTGTAAACACTTTATGAGGTAGGTTCGTACGGTAGATTTCAAAATAATATGAAAAAATTTTTGGAATCGATCGACTAAATCCTGGAACTCTCCTAGTGTTGCGTTTCAAGACGTGACAATCGAACATTTGCAAATAAATTTCAAAAAATTACCAAAAGAAATTAATTTTCCAAATGTGGAGGCCCCCTACTAACTGAGGCGCGTGGCGGACCGCCTCTGCATTCAACCATTACCCCCTGTATAGACAAGGTGATCTCGACGGTAACAGCGAGATAACTTAGTGGTAGAGAGCTCGCTTTAAAGGTCATTCGTCGTGCTGTGCTGTGGGTTCCACCAAGTCCGGCAGAAATAGTCTGGCTTCAGATAGTAACAACAGGACATCTACACGTAAACACACATACAACATCCAGTGGCGAAGTTACATGGAGGCAATTGAGGCGATGCCTACCCTAATAATTCTGTAGAATAATAATTATAAATACGTATGAACTACGTAACGTAAAGATTATACATTGTTACTGTGACTGTCGAATTTATTAAGCCGACCGCTACTACTGAGCTTTACTTACTGAGCGACCGCTAGATGGTGACAGGTGAGATTCGGCATAAAGCGAATGAGGCAACGTGAACTTGCCTCAGCGTTTTTTGTATACATCGTATGTAAGCAATGTGCCGTCGCAAAGGGAAGTGCGGGGAGGGGGATTGTCCCGTGCTGTACACATAGAGCGTTGAGGCATGTCTGACTTCTATGGTGCAAACAGTTAAGTTAAAGCGCGCTGTGTGGTTTATAAGTGTGCTTATTTTATGCGGTTATTAAAAGTGTGCCTGTTATTCCGCTGAACTAACAGATATGATCAAGATTGTTTTTTGAATTGTTTGTAACATTAAACATATAATATAGGTATAGAAACTAATCAAGTTTAAAAATTTGAAGTTCAATCAGATGTAGGCCTAGTATTATTGTGTATGACTTATATAAGGATTGTTCAATAGAAACACGTTTAGAGTTGTAAAGCATTTTTATTCAACGATTTAAAAGAAGTCTCCATTAACATTAAGACATAAGTCCCACTCTTGCACTAATCTGTAGATTCCCTGCTAGTAAAATTCTTACGGCTGTTTGGGGAAACAGCAAACTCTACCTCAGCGTCCGATTTGAACCACAGTCCTTTTAGTGATTCCTTAAAAAAAATTTACGGCAAGATTTTTGCCTACCCATTCATTAACTACTAGCTTCGCCACTGACAACATCTCGTTTCATAGGCACAACAGTATGATTTTAAATAGGCCTACCGTCAAAAAATTCCTTTTACAAGAGGAATGGTTTTAAATAGACCTATCCCTAGATTTCAAACCACTCTTCGACGCTATAATATTGTTACGTTCGTTGAGATTAAAGACAATTACGTAACGCTCTTGATAATTCGAGACTTTTTTTTTTTAATTTTATTTACAGCAAAGCTCCATTACAATTGTGTAATACTACATGCCAACTATTTTTCCTTATTTGAATAACAATGTTTTTATACACTTACTTCAAGTAATTACAAATTACATAGGCCTATTACATATCATATTTCACAATGCTTTTGTGTGAATATCTGATTATTTACAATAAAATAATTATTAGATTTCAGTTGCAATAATAAAGGATTTGAATTCTTTCAGATGCTTCTTTATAATACCTTCTTTTGTAGGTGGCCAAGTTCCTGATTTATTTACACTATTGATTAAATTTTGTCTCCAATTTTTTAACATTTCACACCATATATGATGTCTAATATTAAATATATTTACCTTATTTCCTGTCTCGTGACCACATGTATTTAACGCAATGAGTATAATTTACGCGTTTCGAGACATATGTCTCGTCATCAGAGTATATATTAAAATTTAAATCACTCAACGAGGTCGTTAAAAATTAAAACATCAAAATCACAATCGAAAACCAAACATATAAGTATTTATGTGATGCGAGTGCGCACTCGACGAAAGCCGGCCGGACACTGATTGATATCAGTTACAGATAAATTTTAGTGCTGTGTCATATAATGGATTCGACTTGAAATGTAAGTGGTCGTTTAATATGAAATTACGGTAGTATTTGTCATTATGTGCTCTATATATTTCAAGTTCTTCACGTGCATTTAAATAAGCGCCTTTACCACAGACATGTAAGGGTTTCAAATTGGTGTCAAAGCCTGTATAATTATGGTTCACCTGTATAAGATGACGAGCATAGTTAGACTTTATACAAGATTGTGTTGTCAAATCAGTTACATTATGCTTTGTAGTGTGTTCAACGAAACGTTTATAAAAACTTCTCCCTGTCTGACCAATATAAAAGCATTCACAGTCATTACATGAAAGCTTATAAACACCTGTTTTCATTTCCAAAGGTGTACTGGTTCTATTACGAAGCTTATTAAACAGACTGTTGCTGGTTTTAAATATTACAGTTCTATTTTAAATACTTATATGTTTGGTTTTCGATTGTGATTTTGATGTTTTAATTTTTAACGACCTCATTGAGTGATTTAAATTTTAATATATCTGCATGCCAGAGGTAAAGGGCACTATGTCCATTTTTTCAAATATTGGAATCTGCTGTTAGTTTATTATACTGTTATTACATTATGCAGAGGTATAGAGCACTATGTCCTATTTCAATAAATAACAGAGATAGCAACCTTACTATGTCCACAAATTTTTTTCATTTAAAAAATAATAAACCTTAAAAATTGCAGTACCTATTATATTTTAAAAGTCAATAGTCCAAAGAGTAACTGTATAAGAGTTTATTGAAAAATATTCACAAATAAGCAAGCTGTAAACAAACAAACGCAAAACACTTTAAACCTCTCTCCTGTAAAATTTACTTTTGTGACATGTGCCCTTTACCTCCCACGTACAGATATATTCTGATGACGAGACATATGTCTCGCAACGCGTAAATTATATGTACTCATTGCGTTAAATACATGTGGTCACGAGACAGGAAATAAGGTAAATATTTTTATTATTAGTCATTATAAGTGGTCTCGATGCCGACAGACATGTTATTCATATATGATGTGATCCACTGCGTGTTCTGCATTGCACTGGCAAATTGGGTCGTTTATTATCTTAATGCGGTGGAGGTAAGATTTAGTTTTTCCGTGGCCAGTCACTATTGCCGTGAAGTTGGGAGTAATTTTGAGTGTTGTTTGTAATCTGTCTTTGATATTAGGAAAGAACATTTTAGTTACTGTACCGTTCGTTGTTTCCTTCCATTCGTTTTCCCATTTATGTCTAGTTTCTTCGGTTAATTCTTGAATTGGGTATTTTCCAAAAACAAAATTGCCAGTTCATTATTCCGTGCTGCTGCTTGTGCTAGCCGGTCTGCCAGTTCGTTACCATAAACTCCTACACGAGCCTTGATCCATTTGAAGTTTATTCTCCAGTTATTGCTTTTTAGCATCGCTGTGGCTTTCCTTATTTCTTCTAAAACGTAGTTATGGTTGCTGGGATTATTAATTAGATCTATTGTTATTCTACCGTGCGTATATATTGTTGTTTTCTTTGAGAATACTTCTTTTATATGTTGTAAGTTTCCGTGAATCTCTTCTATGCCTTTAGAATTGCAAGTTGTTCAGCTTGATTATTTGAGCATCTGTTATCGAGTTTGAGCGTCACGTTGCTTGACTAGACTAACGCGTGCAAGGTGGGGCTTTGACCTAGTCTCCAGATAGTTCTAGCATCTGTAGCTACGCAAGTTATGCTCGCCGTGGCACCCGGAAAATGGAAGATTATTCTGGAATCTCTGCGGGAGTCAGCGGCCGGCTTAGAAGTTCTGTTTGGACCTGGCGATTATAGAAGTGCTGTTCGCAGTGATTGTTGCTGTTTATTGAGAAGTGATTATTTTGTTAATTAGTACAAAATGTAATAAGGTAACATTTATTGTTGGACAGATTTAACTTGAATTATTGTATAAGAGTGCTTTGTTGATTTATAACTGCTGTTTGTGACTGATTAAAGTTTTTAATTGCCGACTTCATTGGTGTCAGTTATTCTGTTTCCGCTGAACAACACGACGATCTGTGTGACCGTCGTAACAATATCGTACATTAAATGTTGGTCTAAGTAGAAGAAACCTTTCTCAGGCCTGCTGAAAAGTTTTCTTTATATCTTTAAGTCGTAATCTTTGGGTAAATTTATTCTGCTCCTCTGGAATCGTTTAGTTGGTTGTCGACACATATAGACTATATATACCGTTTTCTCGTTTCCTTTGTGTTCTTCAACACTATTTTTTGAATAACATATATCACTATCGTATCCACCTTAACAGACTTTTTTTTAGGTATAATAATTTGAAATTTGTAATTTTTGTTTTCAAACCATTAACGAAAATAACTGTAAAGCATGGGACCCTATAGCTGTATAGCGACAGGTCGTTGTTTGAGCCCTATAACGTATCTGAGTTGTTACATACAGTACCAGTTTTTCGGAATACATAGAACGTTTTCCTAGTTTAATGCATTATGATTATTATTTTATTTTTCCTGAAATGAATCGCATTAATATAAACGGTAATAACGGTTATAATACAATGAAAATACGTGCCATTGAAATATTATTACTAAGATTTTTACTGACATTTTACATTTAAAAATGATGACTACAATTTTAATTTTAAAAAAGTCATCATCATCTTAACGGTTTTAGGCTTTAGCGGCCTGTTCCTATTCCAGTTCTTTTCTTAGGTCTACCAACGTTTCTTCTGTCTCTAGGGTTGTAATCTTTCGCTATCTTCCGTATTCTACTTTCTTCCATTCTATCTATGTGTTGAATCCATTTTCTTCTGTATTCTTTAATCCTTTCATTAACTGCAAAATTATCTAAATCACTTCTTATCTTGAAGAGATAATAATAAGAAATGAGGAGATAAGATGAGATAAGAAGAAAAAAGGTGAACCAAGAAATTCTTATACATAGAAAAGATACGCCGTTTGAAAATGTTTTAGAGTTTAATTCGCCTTGTGTTTTTTGAGCCGTTTTATTAACAACTCGTCTGGGGTCTCTGAATTGACTTTCTATATTTCATATTTTAAACATATAAGCAAATGCTGTGTAATAAACCTGTTTGCACATTTAAAAAATAATTACTACTATATTAGCGTACACAGCTGAAAAAATAATAAAACAGCATAAAAACTAAGATATTAATGAATTTTTTAGTGGACGGTTAGTGAGGATCGGTAAAAAATAACAATGATACATACATACGCACGCACACACTCACATACACGAACACGTTCACCCAAATATTTAATTGTTCCGTTGTGTTTGACATTTCTTTTGTATTTCATACACAGGTCCTAAAGATGACAATAAACATTGTCGAAACGTCGACGCAAAATAGTTAAAATTTGTGTTATTTTTGACGGATCTCACTAACCATCTACTAAAAAATTCATTGATTGACGATCACTACAAATTTAAGGATTTAAGATATTAATAACATTTCTTGTCAACTTTTTTCGACCATCTGTGGGGAGGGGTCCGGTCCCGTTCGTCACCTCCCCCGTAAATACGCCCCTAACATCTGTACCAACCTACCTGTCTTTTTGTACACTTCTACATTTTAAAGTAGAATTAAATTTTGCTATTAAAAAATAGTCGAATTTAACCAAAATTATCGTTAAATTTTACACAACTACGAGTTTATTTAAATTTTTAAAGAGCAGATACAGGCTAATACAATTAGGTGGGAGTTTCAAGCTCAAACGTTCCTCTTTAAAAGCTATAATTATTTAACAAAGCTGATGTTGTGATACAACACGTGAAGTCAGTGCACTGTTGCTCGGTGGCAACTGGCCAGTGACGGGCGAGTGTGGTGTTGCTCCGGACGTGAAATCCATATTTCATTATTATTGTCTTCTTTAAAAAAAAACCTTTTAACGTAATTGAAGCTTCAGCCTGTAATCTACACCACATGCTGCTCCTAGTTAGCCGCGTACGTGTCCTCATCACGTGACCGCTTTGCTCAATTAATTATCCAGCCATTAGACTGACTACAAATTAGAACGACCATAACAGTAAACGTTTACAGAATTTAAAAATAATATATTATTTATTTATAATAGGATGTAGTTGCTATTCCGCTACAAGTGTTCAATATTGGCGTCGAGTTTCGGTTGTTAAACCATTTTCAAACCACTTGTAAGGAGTGATTGTATTCCTACACACACGCACACGCGCCCCCCCACACACAGACCACTGTATTCCCATCCATTACCATCTCAGCGTAACCCCACACATTCTTCTTGGATCTTC
Source organism: Magicicada septendecula (assembly GCA_034769895.1). Classification (NCBI taxonomy): domain Eukaryota; kingdom Metazoa; phylum Arthropoda; class Insecta; order Hemiptera; family Cicadidae; genus Magicicada; species Magicicada septendecula. The sequence continues at coordinate 466,951,604 of CM068370.1, read as the reverse complement.
CAGCACATCATCCAGCCATCTTATCCTAGGTTGGCCCCTCTTTCTGCTTTTACTACAGACTTGCGCCCTCAGGATTTTCTTTGGCATACCATGATCACCCATTCATCCATCAGCTCTGGGCAGCCTAGCCATTGTATTCATTGAGAGCCTTTAGTATTTTACAATGTCCTCATGCTGAGAGAGAGGTAAAGATAGAGAGAAGAGAGAGAGAGAGAGAGAGAGAGAGAGAGAGAGAGAGAGAGAGAGAGAGAGAGAGAGAGAGAGAGAGAGAGAGAGACTCTGTGTTTTGTAAGCACGCATTGAAGTAAAGTACCCATTGAAATAAAGTACGCATTGAAGTAACATCCCTAACATCCCGGGAAGGAATTTTAACAAAAACTACTTCTTTGTTGCCGATAACGTTGTACATATATATATATATATATATATATATATATATATATATATATATATATAAAATATGCATAAAATTAATGGCTTGTATAAGTTAATGTTTGATCTCCATTAAGTAGTGCTCAAGTTTCCAAAGTTTTAATATTATGATGTCCGTAATTAAAACATCAGAGCAGGTTTAGTGTGTATGAGGGTACACCGTGAACCAAAATTTTCAACATTTCCTATTGAGCGTTGCTTAGAGTAAAGCTGCGAATCTACAGTGTACGTTTCACAGAACAAACACGCGGAAAAGAAGGAGCGCTCCGAAGTCACTCATGGACCCTCAGCATCTTGCAGAGGGTTCATTCCCTAAAGACGAAAAGTCTGTCTATGAATCGTTCCTCTGTAAACACGTGCAGTTACACTGCCCAGCGATCCACAGGAAGCAAATCGCTATCCACGCTGGACACTTTTTCGGCTTGCACGCGTTATGTTGGTGAGGGTTTCGGTACTTTCCATTTAAAAAGCTTGCAAATGTAAGAAAATAAACATCGGTGAGGCCAGAAATAACGCGAATTTTGTGCGCGCGCGCGCGTGTGTGTGTGCGTGTGTGTCTTCCCTGGCTTTTTATTGCAGTAATCATAATAATAAAATGGAAACGTAAACATTACATAATTGAGATATGCGTGCCTGCCACGAACGATATATTTTCTCTCATATATGATTTACATTAAAATGAAAAAATTATAATTTTATTGCCTGGCAACAAAATTATTTTATTTTTAACAATTACCATTGTTTGAAAAAGTTTAAATGTATTTTCATGTACTTTACTGTTGTTAAAACGTAAAAGGTTGCAGGTAAACTACCCCTTCCCCTTAACTGATCTTCACCAAAATCAAAATGCCTTGAGATCTCTACAATTCAGTGATGTATGCAAAAAATTATTTGATTCTGTTTGAATATGCGGCAGTTATCGTTCGTCATAGAAAAAATTACCCTTGTTAAAACATAAAACGTTGCAGGTAAACTACCCCTTTCCCTTAACCGATCTCCACCAAAACAACAGGTCTTGAGAACTCTAGAATTCAGGGCTGTATGCGAAACATTATTTGATTCTGTTTGAATTTGCGGCTGTTATCGTTTGCAAAAAAAAGTTACCTTGATAAAAAAAACGTTGCAGGTAAACTACCCCTTTCCCTCAACCGATCTTCACCAAAAACAATAGGTCTTAAGAACTCTACAAATCAGGGCTGTATGCAAAAAATTATTTGATTCTGTTTGAATTTGCGGCTGTTATCGTTTGCCATAGAAAAAAATCTACAGACAGTAGACACACAGACACACAGACACTTTTCGAAAAACGACTTTTTTTCATGTTTTGAGTGTAGTACAATCAGAACCTGCAATAATCTCGAACACGATTTTTTTTGCCATCACCATACTTCCATTTCCTTAAGGAACATGGAAGTAAAATGTGTTCAACAATTTCGTAGGACGTCTCGGACGTCCCCGGGCGCGATAAGTCGAACCGCAAACACTGTTGTAGTTTCCCGAATACAGGTCACTTCAGTCTGATCAAGATACCCTAATGTCACAATGATTTTGTGCAAAGCGTACCTTGGATTGAAAGAAGCTCGAGTAGCGGCAACGAAAATTTCTTCTTTTTATTCTGCTTCTTATTTAGCACTACAGCCCAACGTGAGCTCTGGCTTCCAACACCGATCTTCTCCAGTGTCTCCTATCCGTTGCTCTCAGTGCAACTCTTCACATCCATTCCTCTTCCAGCACATCATCCAACCATCTTACCCTAGGTCGGCCCCTCCTTCTTCTGCTTTTATAGGATTTTCTTTGGCATTCGCTGATCATCCATCCATTCTAGGTGACCTAGCCGTTGTATTCGTTGAGCCTTTACGAATGTTACAGTGTTCTCATTCTTCAACAGCTTATCTATCTCCTGGTTATTTCTTATTCTACATTCATCATCTTCTTTAACCGGACCGTAAACACGTCCTACAATCTTTCTTTCAAACCTTCTTAATGTTTCTTGTTCCTTTTCTGTTAATGTTAATGTCTCGCCTCCATATGTAACAACCGGTCTGACAAGTGTCTTATGTATTTTTTATTTCCATGTTCCATAAGGAAATGGAAGTATGGTGATGGCGAAAAAATCGTGTTCTAGATAAGGGCTGATTCTGATTGCACTACCCTCAAAACACGAAGAAAAGTGTCTGTGTGTCTGCGTGTCTGTGTAGAATTTTTTCTACGGCGAACCATAACTGCCGCAAATTCAAAAGAATCAAATAAGTTTTTGCATCTGTCTGACAAGTGTCTTATGTATTTTTTATTTCCATGTTCCATAAGGAAATGGAAGTATGGTGATGGCGAAAAAATCGTGTTCGAGATAAGGGCTGATTCTGATTGCACTACCCTCAAAACACGAAGAAAAGTGTCTGTGTGTCTGCGTGTCTGTGTAGAATTTTTTCTACGGCGAACCATAACTGCCGCAAATTCAAAAGAATCAAATAATTTTTTGCATCTGTGGCTGAGTTGTAGAGGACTCAAGGCCTATTGATTTTGGTGAAGATCGGTTAACGGGAAGGGGTAGTTTACCAGCAACGTATTATGTTTTAACAAAAGTAAAGTACTTATAGTAATAATGGCTCCCATGTATACCACCGAAGTAGCTTAGGAGTAGGTAGGGTAGGCTGCCTAATGTGAGCCATACGGCATAAAAGGAAGGCAGTGTGGCCAGCACTACGCTTCAGCCGCCCATTATTATCCCCAGGATGTTATCCCAGGTACTCATTTTCAACAGGCTGAGTCGACCTGGGGAAGTAAAGTACTTAAATTTGATAAATAAGTACCCCCCCCCCCCAGTAAAGTACTTAAATTTGATAAATAAAGTATCCTGAAAAGAAGGTCATAATAATCCACTGTAGAAAGGTAGATGAAATATCTATTAATAAAAAGGGTAGTTGAAGGTGGAGGGGGTAATTTTTTATAAACGAAATGACAGTTGAAGGGGCAGGGATAATTTTTTATGTGTACTACGTTATCGGCAACAAAGGAGTAGTTTGTTGTTAAAATGCCTTCACGGGCTGTTTGGCCGTGGTCCAATGTTTTCTGCAAAACCAGTCGTTTCGGCAGTGCCATCGACTGCCATCATCAGTGAAAATCGAGTGCGCTAACGTGAGGTGGTAAACGTTAGTGACCACAGTACTGTGGTTAAGGCTGAAGTAATAAGTGGAAAGAAGTAGTTTCTATGGAAATATTTCATTTCGAAAATGATTTTAAATATAAATCTTAGAACATGGAAGTCATGTATGGTTCTCCATACCGATTTTTATTTTTGTGTTACGAGTAATGAGTTTGCTTCTCAATAGTTTACTGTTAACATAATATGTCTTGTTTAGTATTTGTATCTTGTCATGTACCGTGTTTATGAACCCTTCATAATCTATCCAGGTATATGAACTCATTAACTGGATCAAATGAAATACTTTCTATGTACAAATTACATAAACTTCTTTTCCTTTCTGATGCTGAAATCAGCATGTACGTATTTAGTTTTGCTGATATTTACATTCAATCGCATTCCAGCAGATTCTTGAATCAGCGCCTTTTAAACCTCACCTACTCGTTGTATTGATCTGGCTATTACAGTATCATGTTTATCCAGACGATAATGGTTATGTGGACGGTATCAGCGTACGATTTTATAAAAAATTCAAAAAATAGACTTGAATAACAGAATTTATAGGAACAGGTGTAAAATGAATCGGAGGAAATAAAATGAGGTCAAACTATGTAGTCGGATCGGAAATAAAAGCCACGTGACAATACGTACGTAGTCTGATGGTTACGATGGCTTCATCAGGCTACGTGCTTGACGTGACACAAAACAGCGAACCACGTGCAACCTGTGCCTATACCGCACTTTGACAGTTGTGACGTGCGCAAATTTTACAGAAAAAAGTCGCAAAGGAAAACATCAGATTTTTTTGTTTCGATTCGATTGTAGAAGCTATAATTTTAAAGAAATCCTGCAAAAGTACAATGAAAATAACAAATACATCATCATCATCGTCGTCACTTCACGGCAAAGGAAAGGTGCTGTCTGTTGCACCTATAAAGATCCTCCAGCTATCTCTTCCTGGGTTTATCCACACACCTGTGTCCTGTAGGGTTATATTTCCGGACTTGATTGGTGAGTCTTGAATCTGATATTCTTTCTAACTGTTCTTCCACCGTTGTTTATAATCTTTCAGTTTTTCAGTTCTTCTCTTGTGGCCTCATTCTTTATACAGTCAAGTTTAGAACACCTTTTAATTCCTGTTAACAACGCCATTTTCGAGACCTATATTTTAATTTTTTTTTTTTTTTTGTCCATAATTCACACCCGTAGGACAGTACAGGGACCGCCACAAGTTTTTAAAACTTTAATTTCGTATCTCGGCGTACCTTGTTTCTAAAAACATAATTTATTGTCCCACAGATCGTCTGGACGTTAACTAACTTAACATAAATATAATTCTTATCATATGTAATATCACTTTCCACATAGTTAAAATGGCTCAGCTGTTCTACAATTTGATCATCGATTATTATTTTTGTTGTTATTAGTTTCTTGCCTCGAAACACCATTACCTTTGTTTTTGTAGTGGAGTTTTTCATATTGTATTGTTTGCAAATGTGATGAAGCTTAAAAACAGATTATTGTAAAGTAGATTCTGTATTTTAAATTACAAGCAAGTCGTCAGCAAACAATAGCACAGTCACGTATCTGTCTCGTGACGTCTTAATACCAGGGTTCGCTAGATGTTTCCATTGCCTTACTAGATTGTCAATATAAATGTTAAAAAGAGTAGGTGATGTACTGCACCCTTGTCGGTAGACCTTGATTGGCAGACATTTGTTGAGATATTCTACAATTATCTTTAACAGCTATTCTAGTTCCATTATGTAGGCCTTCTACGGTTCTTATACGTTGTTGTGGGTACCTCCGTTCTTATTGTATTTGTCATTTCTAGTATTAGAAATGACAAATAAAAAAATTAAAAAAAAAAAACAGTTCCGGTCACGAATCATGGTAGAAAACTCTAGGGCTGGCTCTCTGTATTGCTCAAAATATGTTGAAAAAAAAAATAGCTAATTCTAAAGAATTCCTTTCCTTCGAAATTTTTATGTAGCTGTTCTCCACTATAACTTGTACTACAATATATTTTTAGGATTATGACTTTAAACAAATTAGTTATTTTTTTTGGTAATAGGTCTTTAGTAAGTAAAGTTAATATACTTGTTATAACTACCATGGATTTTACGTTGCCTCAATTTTGTATTTTATAAATAATTTTTTTTTGTATTTCTTATTATCTGTGTTATTTGTCGTATTTATTTTATATTTGTTACCTTTTGCTACATGCGTAAAAATACTTGTTTATTTTTTCTATTTCTGCGTTGCTTTCGGGTTTTTTAGGAGTTGGTACACAAGATCATTGAAGGGGGGGGGGTCGTTTTGAGGTGAGACGAATGGTTAGAATTAGTGATGGTGTTCGACCATTAGAGATATTTACAGTCAATAAGTAATCTTGGAGCGGGTATTTTAACACTTAAAAGCAGGCTGGTTTGTATGGACGCAGACTGTATTTGCCGTGCAGCGTGTGAAGTTGAGGGAGCCACAAGACAGTTGGGACAAGCACTTACGTTTTGTTAACAAGAATCAATGTTTACTTAAAATCAATATTGCACTGTTGAATAATCATAAAACAATGATTTAAATAAAATCAACACAGTTCTACATGAGTTCCTACAAAGAAGATTAAAAACCAGATTCAAACTTCGGAAATTAAGTTTCTGAGAAGAACAAAGGGTTGCACGTTTGCGCGCTAAGGATAATAGAGAAGATCTACAGGTAATCTCCACAAATGATAAGAACCAGACATATCGCAGGGAATGGTTACAGCATCTGGAGGATGGACGACTACCTAAGGTTGCGTTTCGATATAGACCCTTTCGTAAAAGAGATGTAGAAAGGCCGACAGTGAGATGGAGAGATACTCTGTGAAGGCGGAACAGGCAAAGTGCCTAATGCGTGAGGTGAAGAAGAAGAAGAAGAAGAAGAAGAAGAAGAAGAAGAAGAAGAAGAAGAAGAAGAAGAAGAAGAAGAAGAAGGAGGAGGAGGAGGAGGAGGAGGAGGAGGAGAAGGAGGAGGAGAAGAAGAAGAAGGAGAAGGAGGAGAAGAAGGAGAAGACAGTCCTTGATATCAATGGGGGGTCGGAGAAAATTTATACAGTTTGCCCATTGGGCGATATATGAAACGTAGGTCTAGATAAAGGTGCCAAATTCTGAGCTCCAAATAGAAGTATAGTTCCTGAATCTCGTGTGTAAGAATTGTGTGTTTTATTTAATCCCCGATTCGTAACAGTGACACAAAAATAAACAGTTTAAAAGAAAATTATGACTCTCCTCAGCGAAACTCATGGTGAAAGCAAACTTACTCACCATGGTAGGTATTTATTTATACATTCAATTTTCTCAGTTGTAATAAATTGAACTGAAGACGAATACGAAGAACAGGAACGTCTAAACATACGGCGACTATAAAGCGTGAGGAAGAACAAACATCGCACTTGGTTGGTATTTCCAATTAATATTCCAAGCTGGTAGCGAAGCTGTCTTTAGAATTCCGGTAGCATTAAACTCTGACACGGGTATAAACATCTAATCTGTCTACGGCAAATAAAGTAAATACAGAAATACCAGTAATTCCAGCGAAGGTTGACCGCAGTGACTGCTGCGCCATCGTCATTTGATACAGTGTTCACATTTACACGTACTCTGTTCAGTCATACTGGACCCGTCGTGGTTGAAACTCACATACGTACACACTGCACGTACTCGCAGTGACCCCAGCAGCAGGTCAGTAGTCAATCGTCGTTTATATAAGTGGGTTATTACAATATTTTCCTAGTGGCTGCTATGAAGAAATCGGATACAGTCCTGAAAGGTGGGGCCCGGGCTTCTGTACCAACGAGCCTACAGACCGGATGTCCCGGTATACTAACTGTGTTCCTCTTTCCCGGAATCTGCATGCACTATGGCTCGCGTACGACACTACATTACGAGGGTGTACACTCCACTCAACGTGTTAGAGCTGGTGATCTGTGACCCGACCCGGTTGCAAGTCGGACAAGGGCGGAGAACGTCGGACTGTTGACTGCAAGGAGCTGGTTGCTTTGGGATACATGCCTGCGCTCATCTTACTCGGCGTACTGACTTCCTCCTGGTCCCCGGTGGAAACTATGAGACACGCCATTCTCATAGTGGCGTCTAATCACATCTCATGGGCTGTGAGGATGTGGGTTTAATGACGTGCCCAAGGTTCACATGTTCCGAGCTTCCGACACGAGCTTGCCATGTGGTCCAGTCCAGAACGGAATATTTTTTTGTTTTGTTTCTGGGGCCGTTACAGCGGCATGCTCGTACTAGATCACTCTTGCACAGTATTTGTTGAGGCCGTTTCCAAGAAACACGTGGTGGTGCACGGTACCTGCTATGTCTGGGTCCTTACCGCTCGAACGTTAAATGTACGTCCAATACGTCATCCAAGCACGGTGTCAAGAAGGTAACGAGTCCACATCTCAAAAGACGAGAAGAGAACCGACGCGAAGGACTTTAGCCGCTAACCTAAGCTCCCAGTCGAGAACGCTTTGCAACTTTTTTTATGAATAGAGGCGAAGATCATCACCCGGCGTACGTGATGATCGACAACAGACAGGCGTTCACGATCGACTTAACTAGCTTACGGGTCATAGCCTCGTTGGCAAGTATCGGAAACAGAGAGCCCAAACGAGCTGACGCTCTAGTTCTGACTGGGCATGGGTGCGCCAGGTGAGCCGACGATCAAGTTGACTTCTCTCGACCAAGGCAAGGCAAGTAAGGTCTGCCGATTCTCACTCGTCCTCGCGGTTCCTTCCGGTGCTTGGAGAATATCACAACGGAGCTCTTGTTCTCCAATTTGACGACAACTTTCCAGTTATCCGCCAAGTTCGCAAACGCATCGAGTGCGCGTTGAAGTCGTCCGATCGCCCTGTCAGGGTTCCGATCGGCGGCATAAACTGCTATGTCGTCAGCAAACAGGCCGAACTAGACTCCAGGCTCTCTGGGTACGTCGTTGACGTAGAAAGGGGCCCTAAGATGCTACAATGAGGTACTCCGGGTTTAATACGTCTCTCGCAAGAGACGTGGTCACGCAGTAAGTCCTCCCCGTCAGAAAGCTACCAATTAAACGAAAGTAGCAATCTGGGAGCTTGAATAAGAGCCCATCGTGCCAGACACTGTCAAAGGCCTTTTCCACGCTATGAGACACGAGGTTCATTGTACGTATTTATCTGGCGTATAACCGATTGCGTTAATCCCCTTTCTGTAGGAGGTTCAGGTGCCAGTCCCTCGCTCATTAACGCTGTCAGTGGTGGAGAGCTTCTCCCGCTCTTTCTCTCGGATGATAATATGGCTTTTTCTAAATGGGGCGATTGACTAAAAAGGGCGCCTGGTGTAGGGGAAATCCCGAGGTACTCTGCTTTAACAATATCTGTATCCTCTTTTTTCGTGTTATCTGAGACTTATCCAGAAGGAGAAGTCTCGGGCTGATCTTGGGCAAGCCCCCTTCAGCCGGATGGAAGGATGCGAGGAAATGCACGCCAGTGCAGGCCGGAAGCGAAAAAGATGGAGGCACATTGGAAGCAGAGTAGTGCGTGTGTGTGTATTTGTGTGTAGATGTAGTGTGTAGAAGTATAGGTAATGGAAGTGCCATTACATTTATACATGAGGCCGAACAAGACAGGGACGAATAACGCAGGTCGCCAAAGCTGGAAGGAGGCGACATAAAGGTAGGCGGGGACACAAAGAAGAGGGCTAAAGACTAGGTAAGTAGTTAGGGAAAATGTAAATTGTTATGTGATCAGGAAGGATGGCAGGTTGAGTATGTATGAAGATAGGAATTAAGTGTGTCTGTTTCTATGACGTTGGCGGCGAGGAGGCCCATCGGCTATATAAAAAGACCGTTTATGAGGAAGGAAGGTCTGCGGGTAGTTCTGTTGATGGAACTGGCTATGGATTGTAAAGAAGTGCGTTGTTTTCCAGTTTGTGGTGAGTATTTCCAGTTGATATTGTACAGGAAAGAGTCGAGGTTTGGGAAGAGTTTGTTGACTGCGTACAGAGCGGTACTGGAGGTTTTGGTAAGGGGAGGAGAGCTCGCCGGTCGGTGATTTGGTATGACTTCAGGGGGGCCGGGTCGGCAGTCAGGAGCATGGGATGGGCGTACGCTATGATCGGGCGGACACAGGCTGTGTAGATTCGGCTAAGAAGTCCGCTGGAGCAACGTCTGTATCCTCCATGCCTGTTTTTTTGATGTAGTATGAGAAACGATCTGTTTGCTTTCGAACACCCCCAGACCGGTTCGTCCGCTGTCTGAAATACGGACGAAATCATGACTGTATCTACCCCAGACCAAACTGTATGAGGGTATTATAATGTAAAGAATAGCAAGTTCATCATATTTAAGCTTTTGGTCGTAATATTGACATGATAATGTCTTATGGCTGGGGGTCATTTGAAAATTTCTGTAACGCATCACGCTGCATGACGTCATCATTTACCAGCCGGGAATCGTTAACTAAAACCGCGACCGCTAACGTGCTAACGTCCGTCGCAGATTAAAGACCTAACAAGCAAACAACACTGCATAGCTGTAGATAGGTATGTAACCAATCAGTCAGTCAGTAACCATAATAATGTTGCGTTTAGCTGGCGGCTGAAAGACATTATCATGCTCTTAAGCTTTTACCATTTGGTAAACGGTACTTTACATTTTTCTGATGTAGTATGAGAAACGATCTGTTTGCTTTCGAACACCCTCAGACCGGTTCGTCCGCTGTCTGAAATACGGACGAAATCATGACTGCATCTACCCCAGACCAAACTGTATGAGGGTATTATAATGTAAAGAATAGCAAGTTCATCATATTTAAGCTTTTGGTCGTAATATTTTGTTACATCCATCGACAAAAAAAAATTTCAAAACATATTTAATTTATTCTAAATTTCTCTTCGCCTTACTAGGGTTTTATGCGTTATTTAAATTGTTAATTTTAATCTTATAGTTCTCAGTTTATAGCCTCAGAGAATTCAATCGAACGGCATAGTAGCACACAGGGACTTCATGTTAACAACGCGGATATATGTATCTAGGTACGGGAGAGAGTGAAAACGTACGTCGTTTTATGGGAGAGAGTGAAAGCCACTCACTGAATAACGGCGTTCTCCAACCGTGAGGATTCAAAGGAAACAATCACAACAATAATTTGACATTTTATTTGCTTGCTTTCATTTTATTCTACGGATGAAGATTGGCTGTATTTAATCATTGGGAAAAACGTACCCCAACCATAACACCATTGCTGCCCCCTGCTATACGGATAATAAGAATTAAGATTCACATTTTACACACAAAAAAAACATTTCTAACGTTTAAATTTAAGATTAATTTTAAATATCTTTCCATTAAATATTGGATTTCCTTTTGTTTGTTATAAATTTGCAGTATAAAATTAGATTTTGAATAATATTTTATTATCGATATTCAGAACTATGTCCCTGAAATAATTTTTACTATACAGTAAGAAACAAATTTTATTATTTTTACTATTTCATCACTCTGTATCAAACATCACACATCCAATTCGGCGACCAGGACCCGGGGCCGGTTTTGTTCAAAATAACCGCATGTAAAACCGTCCTATTTTAGTGCTATTGCGATTTGTGAACTGGCCGTGTAAAATTAAAATACATAATTAAAATTACCGTGTAATTTTAATATATTAATTTTGACTTTTCATAATTTTTTAACTTAAACATTTAATACAGTGTTTCATAAATGTCGAGTTCTTTAAACCTATTCAACGAAAGGAAGAGAAATAAGTTATGGGAAATTAAAAAAAGTATTTAACAATTTTCAAAAATATTCGGGGCCGTCAGGTACGTATTCTAAACACAGTCTACGTGAAATTTTAAGTTATACGTTGTAAAAATGAGGTTGTAATTTCATTATTCAAAAAAGGAGATCGGACAAAGACAGATAATTATAGAGGAGTTTCTATTTTGGATATTATATACACGGTCTATGCTAGAATAATAAATGGTAGACTGAAGCCAATAACTGACGCTTTAATATCAGAAGAACAAAATGGCTTCAGGAAGGAGAGATCATGCATAGATCTGAAAAACTCTGAAAAAATACTTTAATATACATAAATAACTATGAAATCAGGAAAACAGTAATGTCAAGCATATGTGTCATTCACGTATTACTTAAGGATTTAAGGGTAAGTATACGGAATAGGTGGATCCTTACATAAGACAAACATGCATGCGAGATGGACAAATGTTAGCAAAGGACAGAATCAATATGTAGTACAAAAACCTTATGACACAAGAGTTGAAGAAATTCAGATTCGACACCAGCCATAACGAGACATGTTTTTGTTTACTTCCAAGGAATTCTACCACTGTGGAGTGCTATCTTTACACTTAAATTAATAATTGAAAAGAGAAGGGAATTTAACTTGGAGACGCATCATAGATGTGTCGAAAGCTTTTGATAATGTGAAACGTTCGTTACTCTGGAGTGTAATGGAAAGAAGGGGTTTCCCTTCCCAATTAATTAAAGTTCTTAGGAGCTTATATTACAAGACAGCGGTTGTTGTGTATTTGAATGGTAAATTATCAGAAGATATTCCTACAAACAAAGGTGTGAGACAAGGATGCCCTATTTCACCGACACTTTTTAATATCTACATGGACGACATATTTCGGCGATGGACAGCTAAAGTTGACTCGGGAATATCACTTTAGCGAAATATTCATATGAATGCAACGCTTTATGCAGATGACAAGGTAACGATACAGAAAACAGAAGACCAGTTACAGCGGACGATATTTACGTTCAATAGCATCATACAAGACTATGGGCTACAGATCTCTGCTACAAAATCTAAAAGGATGGCATATCAGGGCAGGTATCCTATAAGAACTTATACAGTCGTGAATAATCAGATTTTGGATCAGGTTAGGCATTTTAATTAACTGGGTTGTAATATCTCATATGAAAGTGATATTGATTGGGATAGTAAGCTAACAAAATTTAGACGCATCTGTGGAACGATTCATAGGTACCCGAAAAATAAAACACGGAACGACCCCCCAATGAAATTTTATAAAACTGTCGCTGCCCCCACATTCCTGTATGCTAGTGAGACATAAACTCTTGGTAAAAGTGACATGCAGAGGATTCGGGCAGCCGAAATAAAATTTCTAAGAGGGAAGCACAGTTGTTCTCTCTTGGATCGGAGAAAGAACGAGGATATTAGACGCGATTTAAACATGGTATCGTTGCACCAGAAGATAGAAGACCACAGAAGGGGATGGTGTGAACACTTGACTCGCACGCCTGATATCCGTCTACCTGTAGTGTCTACCTTGGGCTATCATCCTACTGGGAAGAGAGATGTCGATAGACTGAGGAGGAGATGGGTTCCGGAACAGGTCTAAGCCCTAGTCCTTGGAGTGGTGATGATGATGACGTTGTAAAAATAAGTGAATTATAGCAAGAACACTTTTTGATATTTATATTCAAATTACTTATCGATATTTATATTATATTGTTAGAACCAAAAATTTCGCTCATTCTATGAAATGACATCCTCGGTGACTCCCATCTTTAAAGGGAGTTCTGGGAAACTCAGCTTTACAATAAAGGGTGTGTCACATCATAGGCAATAGGCAGAAGGTTTGGTGTTAATAATAACATCAAGAAAACCTATTTCTTCTGATCAACTCCTCTTCTCGTCCTCAACTCGGAGGTTGGTGGGCTTCCCTTCCGTAGGCAGTCTCTTAATCTCGACATACTTTTCTCCTGCTTTCATTTCATCCCCATACACTCCTGTCCGAGACTTCCCTCCTATTACAGCCCTTAATCATTCGTTCGGTCGGGGTGGTGAAGTAGTTTGAACGGCATAGAACCTGTGTGTGCTCCTCCTTTCCGCAATGGTCATCATCGTCATCCTCTAAACGGTTTTAGGCTTTAGCGGCCTGTTCCTATTCCAAAGCCCACCTTTTCTTAGGTTTACCAACCTTTATTCTGCCCTTAGGGTTGTGATCTTTCGCCATCTTCGATATTTTACTTTCTTCCATTCTGTTGATGTGTTGATCCATTTTCTTCTGTATTATTTAATCCTTTCATTAACTGCAAAAATATCTAAATCACTTCTTATCTCTTCGTTTCTTATATGATCTCGTCTATTACACGTTTAACTGATCTCAGAAATTTCATTTCTGCCGTTTGTATCTATTCCGCATGGTTTTAATCAGAACCTTTCTTTCATCCATTGTTTTCAGTACTACATCGTTAGTCACTCTTTCTGTCTACGACATTCAGCACCACATCTCAAACTCTTCAAGGTAGCTACTTTCGAATTTTGCCCGGGTCCCGGTTACCGAGCCATATATGTAGGCTATATCCTCCAAACAAAGCATATGCTCCAACTTTTAATAAATTTCTTCCTGATTTCTAGAAAAACGTTTAAATAGCTTTTCATTAAACACGGGTTCCCTCTTATTTGTAATGAAATTGTATTACACATTTGTTGTTATAAAAAATTCCGGCCACACAAGTCTACGACTGAAAGATTAGTGTAAAGTACTACAATATAACAGTGAGTTTCATACTGACGAAACAAGTATAGAAGCCTGTATTCTGATGTGTTTGCCTCGAGAAGTCGAAGGTAATATTCATAGCTCAACACATGACGATGATCAGGGGCGGATTAGAAGCGCGTGGTGTCCTGTGCTACCATCAGACTGGTGCCTCCCCCCCCCCGAATCAAAATTCAAACTTTAATCCATTAGACCTATTTACACTGACAAATGGCATACACAATTTTGAAAGTTAACAATTATTGTACTATTACAACACATATTTAGCTAAATAGTGATTACAATGAGCATAGTAGTACTTAAGTTTAGAAAATACCAATCGATCCACTTTTTTTCTTGATTTTGCCTTAACGAAGTCTTGTATAATTTCTTCTAAATCGAGGGATTCAAGTATCTCGCTTTCAATATTCAACCTTGCTAACGAAGATAATCTATCTTCTCCCGTAGTTGAACTCGTCATATATTTAATGCATTTTAATACAGAAAATAATGTTTCAGTTTCTAAGTCAGCTGTTGGACTCGTCAAAAGCAGACGATAAGCGGTGTATATATTCGGAAATACATAAATCATTTTACAATCAATAATCCCCTTGAACATTTTTTTTAGCATCATGGGATCTATCGTATCCATTCGAACGATTTGAAAAAACCTCTTTCTTGAAATTTTACTCGTGGCACAAAGTGCTTCATTTCTGGTAGAAGATCGTCATTGAAATCGGTCCAGTAAACTTCTGTAAGAGCTTTCGCTTGATTTTCAAACTCGACACTCTCCATGGATAATAACTGCGTAAGAAACCAAACCATTGCGTTATGTGATCATAAGCTTTGCTTCGCTTAGTCAATTCAGCTCACAGCTCTGGTGCCCGGTGCTGCAGCATACTCAAGCGTTATGGATAATCCGCCACTGCATAAGGACGATGCCCTTATTTCTGAATATCCAGTTACAGCTTATGACAAAGTGCAAACACCATTCATGAAAATTCATAAGTGTTATAAGGGCGTTCGTCAGCAAACGGACCAATAAATAAAATAAAAACTTGAATAATGCTTTAAAATTAACACAAGAAATGACGTGCGAGCGGTTTACTCCACTTGAAAAACTTGAGACTGTAGGTTTTTTTTAAGAGTCTCTAAGTAAATGAAAATAACAAATTTAATTCGGTAATGTTAGTTTTATGGAAAACATCGGTGTTAGTGTCGGTGAAGAGTCTGAGTTGAGTACTACGTGGCCCTCTCTGTAGAATCACGCAGATAACTCGCTTATCAGAACGAACGGTATGACCTTGACTGCAACTATGCCAAGGACGTTGCGACACCTGTTACAGCTACACAGGTGTGCGGCACAGTGCAGCCAGCTTTCTACGGGCCCAGTTGTGTGTGTGTGAGAGAGAGAGAGAGGGGCCCAGTTTTGTGTGTGTGTGTGTGTGTGTGTGTGTGTGTGTGTGTGTGTGTGTGTGTGAGTGAGAGAGAGAGAGAGCGTCTTGTGTATACACAAAAGTAAATATGTACGTAAAGGCTTCAGGTTGAAGACCGGTTTCCCTTAACTCATGTATTTTCCAGTACAGTAGCAGTGGTTTCCAGCCTTTCCGGACCCGCGTACCACTTCGATCTTCTGCGTTCATTTCGAGGACCACCGGAGCTTAAAGAAAGGTTATTGGGGTTTCCTAATTAAAAAACTTGATAATTGATACAACATGAATAGTATATCTTACTATTCCTAGTTATGTATAGTTATTTAAATCTAATACATAGAATGTACAAAACAGGAACTGATTTTGAAAATTAATTTCAGGTTGCGTCCAGTGTTTACGCAAACGCGAATAAATAAAACAAAATAAGATAAGAGCAGGCATTTAATGAAATATTACCGCAAAGCGTTTAAGTTGTGTTTTTATAAGGGTAATCGTTTTAAATCTTGTCCGATGAAAATTTAATGATGCTTTGAACATAAATTTTTATTTATTCATTTCTTTAATTACATTCATATTTGCTCAGTTTTCTTGTATATTTTATATTATTATTATTAATAATAATCCTTTTTGTACAAGAATATATTTTATTATTTTGTGAATATTACAATGTTTCAATAGTAGGTACTTAACTATCATCATCAGATATAAATTAATAAATTAAATTTTTTAAGTAAATTAAGTAAATAAGTAAGTAAATACTTTTTCCTAGCTAGATATTCTTTTGTACCACCTTGGATCCTTCCGCGTACCACCGTTTGGGAACCACTGGCTTATAGAATCATGTATAGAGCTCTCCATTCCCAAACATATTCAATCTGTATTCTTGACCTCATCGTTTAGGTGTCTAATTAATTTATATCTGTTCTCCTTAAAGATTACCCAGATGTCCTGATCAGTCGGGATAGCACTTTTTTTAAAGCACTGCCTCGACTTTTTTTGGGATGTAAGTCCCGATTTTAAAAACGCAGTATCCGTGTGTCGGAGAAGAAACAACAGATTTAATCTTAGAAAACAACGAACGTATAAAAAAGTCTCTCTCTCTCTCCCTCTCTCTATTTATGCACCTAAGCATTCAAAGAATTTCGACGAAACCGAAACATCGAAGCATGATAATGTTTTTAGGCTTTTGAAAAGTATAATGTGAACTACGTAAATCATTTCCAAACCACAGACGATCACAAACAGAGCATGTAAAACCAAATTTATTCTCACTAAAACGTTTGCTAAACTCAATGTCAGCAGCGATTATTTCTGTCTTGATGTGTTTACATATCAAATTTCTAGACTGTGGGGTATCGAAAGTGTGGAAGCGTTACGTTTTTCGATGACGATTTTCGTGGAATGACCCCCAGCCTAAAAACATTATCACGTTAAAAATGCAACAGCTACAAATACTTAGAAATAAACTCACGAAGGAACAGATGATGTTGAAATAAAATCAAGAACAAACAAAACAAAACAAATAATTAGGTCATTGAATGGGCTTTATGGAGCACAGAAATTGGAAAAGAAAGGAAGACAAGAATATACAATAGTATGATTAAAAGCATGTAGATGTACAAATCCGAAACATAAAATAACAGGTAAAAAGAAAGTTAGAAGCTACAGAAATGGATGCTTCGAGACGAGCTGCTAGAACTTCAAGGCTAGAGCGAATACGAAATGAAACAATCAAAGAAGAAATGAGCGTACAAAAGACGATCATCGACTGCATTGAAGAAAAACAACTAATCTGGTACGGACAAAGAACGGGACAAACCGACTACCAAAGAAAAAAATGAGATGGATACCTCAAGAGCGCAGAAAGAAAGGAAGACGAAATAAAACATGGATAGAGGGCATAAGAAGATCCATGAGCGATAGAGGACTAAACGACGAAAACTGCAACGACAGACAGCAATGGATATTAGGCATCGGACAACGTCGTAGGACGTTTTGACCCCTAAGTTTGAGATTGAAGTCCCGATTTTTCAGATTTCTTCTTGTTTTCTGCACTGTTAGGGGTTATATTCTTGGCCTGTTCCACGTTCAAAGGGTATCTTTCCACCTCTTCCGATGTCTTCCTACTCTTCTCTGTCCTTCAGACTTACATTTCAGCGCTGTCTTCCTCTGATACGTCGCTACGTCATCCGTAACACTCTTGACTCAATCACATCCTCAGTCTATACAATAGACTATAACTTTTAACTTCCCGCAAAAACAATATTTATGACGCTTTATTTGATCTTCCTTGATTTTCTGGCGATCCAACTTCACACCTATAAAACAGATATAGGTTGTTTGACCACGATCTTATAATATTTCAGCTTTCAGTTTTCTTAAATATTTATTCAAGGGTATGTAATTTGCAAGTACTTATTTTTATATTTACGTATTTTTTGTAAGTAGGGTCATGGATACAAGCTAGCTCAATAGTAACATTTACCGCCATCCTGTGGATAAGTGATAAAACCCTTCTTACAGCACAATCTCTTCTTCAGTGTTACTTAATAAAATGTCACCAGATCATGTCAGGTAGCAGTGTTACTCAATAAGGTCAATTTTGATTACACATCTATCGATTTTATATGTGTGACGAAAATGACGTCATAAGGAAGATTTATTGATAAGATAAATAATAATAACATTAGTCGGAACGTAGGACTGCAACCGTAAATTGGTTTGTACATACTTAGGTATACATTTTTATTTTGGTTCACTCATGTCCTGACTTCATGTTCTGAAGTGTGATATATTTCACGATACGAAATACGGTAACTTTAATATATGCATAATATTCTCTATATTTAAAACAAATTGGTCGAATGACTTTTGTGTGAGCCTCCTCATGCACTGACGTTTTGGTAAAGATTTTATTTATTCTAATAATTCCTTCTGTTGCTTTCAGTTCTCTTTAAGATACCAATTACAGGGTCTGCTCGTCCTATTTTTCTCCTTTATTACCAGTTTCATCTAATCTCTTTTCCTAGAAAAGTACGTTTTAGATAGTTAAAACCGACAATACTATCAGGCTATTTCCATTCGCACATATCGCTGTTCGTAATTATAATTTTGATTTTATTAGTGGTTACTTTGTTTCAATCAGAGTGATATAGGAAAATTTCGAAAACCTGAATGTTAGTCGACAAGTTTACTTATCATTAAAGAATGGAGTTAGTATGATGCATTTACAATTTTAAATAGGTTAATAAAACTTGGGAGACAAAACAGTTCATGTAACTAGGAGCTGCTCCTGCGGGGGGGGGGGGATGAGACTTGAAGGTTGAACTCCCTATTTTTCTCAGGAAAAATGTTATGAATTCTTTGCTTCTGAAAGATTTTTAGTAAACCGACATGACGTGTGCTGGAAATACTTCCGTTATTAATCAAATGTTGAGTGATTGCCATTATTTAGAAAAATCGAAGTTTATTTTATTAATTTACAGATATTGTAATTCTTTTTGTTTCTCCAATTATTATTTATAAGCCTTATTTTAACACACGTAAGTGACTTAGAAATAAGGCGTAGGCTACACTAAATGATTATGTAATTTTGATGAAATTTTTAATAGCTCTAGGGGGGGGAGTTGATCCTCCTTATCCCCCCCGTGGTTACGCCACTGAAACAAAATATGTTTACGAGAGCAGACTGTTAGATTATTATTATTTCGGCTGTACAATGTTTACACATTTTCCGGAATCAAAGATTACAGAATTGTTTGTATTCTTATCTTCCACTGCTGCTTGTCCATCCAAAGGTCTTCTTCAATTTCTCGATCCCTCAATATAGTCTGAATTTCTGCTGTCCAGGTGATAGGTGGTCTTCCTCTTTTCCTTCTTCCTGGTGGGGTCCAATTCCATAACTCTCGTTAGTAATCTTTCCTGTGCCATTCTTTTCGTGTGTCCGTACCATTGTAATTTTTTTGTTTGGATAAAATCAACGATTGCATTTTTCACATTCATTCGGTCCTTAATAACTGTATTTCTAATTTTCTCACGTCTGGATACTCTTGCCGAACGTCTCCAAAAGTCCATCTCTGCTGTCATTAATTTTGTTCTTGTGTGTTTATTAGTAAGACAAACTTCTGAGCCGTAAGTAATGATATTCATAACGGTGGTTTCAAACATTTTGATTTTACAATTTACTTATCCCACAGGATTCCATTTAATGTAGATAGCCATCTTTCCCAAATGAATTCTGGATTGTATTTCTTTGTCTTGCTTCCACTGGCCGTAATTTTCACTCCTAAATACTTGTATTCCTCTGTATATATGTAGTCTTCCCCATGTCTTCCTACAATATCAGGTCTTGCTGAAGGTCACCTATTGCTATGTATTTTGTTTTATTCATATTTACCTTTAGTCCCCATTTCTGATATTCATGTATCAGTTTTCTAGTCATGTACTCTATGTCTTCAAAATATTAAGCCAAAAGTAACTGGTCATAAGCAAACTGTAATGAATAAACTGTATCACCATGAACCTGAATTCCCATGTTCCTGCACATTTGTTTCCAAGTCTCTATTGCTTTCTCCGTATAAATTTTAAAAAGCGTGAGTGACAGACAACACCCCTGGCGTAAACCTTTGTCACTTGAAACCCTGCTGACAAATTCTTTCCTATTTTTATTCTCGAGACCATTAATACAAATACGACTTTGTGAAGAAAGCTTATCTCATCACGACATAAGATATACAAGATACAGAATTCTGGGACTGCTATTCTAGAGGAAAACTTCAAAGACACGATTTGGGAAAGGCTATTAGTCCGGTTTGCTGTCGTGTATATAGGCCTACCTTACACCAATTTAATTTAAAAAAAGCAACGCGTTTGCAACAAAGCGTTTTCCTTATTCAGGACAAAGAATGCTCAGGCGACACGGTTCTGTTGTGTAGGTTTATTTTGCGTCACTCAGGGACATTTCTCCATAAATATGCCATGACTCCTGCAATGCATAAAGAAACGAGCTGACAACCAGATAATTTTAAACACGCAGCAACTGTGAAGCTTTTTGTGCGGTATTCTTTTATGTGCCTAGTTTTCTTCGTCTATTCAGTGTTTTAGAGAACACATTTTAGAGTACTTAATATACTTTATAAAAATTTAAGGTTTTTGTAAGGGTAAACAAATAAGCCCTTATGTTATGTATATATAATATATATATATATATATATATATATATATAAACTTCACGTTTGAGATTACAGTATGTAGGCCTAAACAACCGTTTGTCATTGAGGGTAACAGTGACTGTCCCAAAAAATGTCCACCCTTTAATTAATATGCCGGTATTATAAATTTCTAAGTGACTTATCGCTGAATGAGCGGCCCATGAAAGTCCGCCAGATCGAAAGTAATTTTAATCAGATTATAGATATGTTATATAAAAATTACAGAACACTTTGTTGTACTAGACTGATAAATTTCTTCACCTATTTTGACCTGCAGCAGTCGCTATACCACTTGAACCGACTGTGTATGTGGGACATATAATTTTAAAATATCTCAAAGCAGGACGAAGGTTATGGCTTTAAAGGGAACTGCCAATCCGTTCCAAAATAGTTGTTGGGGATAAGATTTTAGAGCAGGTATTGCACTTTGCTTTTCTTGGCTGTGACATAAGTTATGAAATGATAATGATAACAATAAAAAAGTAAATGTGATGATGTGCGGTACATTACAACGAACACTAAGAAAAAAAACAAGAACTGATACTAAAATGAAATTCTATAAAGTAACGGCAAAGCCTGTTCTTATATATGCTAGTAAAATATGGACGATAACTGGGAAATAAAAGCAGCATATACAAACCGCTGAAATGAATTTTTTTAACGTGCGTGAGTGGTTATCGCTAAGAGATCGAATGCGTAATGAACATACAGCATAATGGCCAAACTGGGTATATCCTCCATCAATGATTAGATAGAAGAACGAAAGCAGCAGTGGATGGAGCACGTCTACAGGATGGACCACCAAAGACTGTAAATTATAAACCAGTTGCAGAAGAGATGGCTGCAATGAAGACGGAACAGGCTATAAGCCTACATCTTGAAGTGACGACGACAACGATAATTAATTTTTTGAAACAACGAAATATCGGTGATTGATGAATGCACTTGGTTCCGGAGCCATTAGCAGCCTCGTTGTCCAGTATTTCGTAACTAACGATTTGCTCCTTCGACTACCGTGGGGACTTCCAGAAGATGATCATACGTTACTTATATAACCATACGTGGGATGGTTATACAAGACGCGTTTTAGTGAGGAATTTCTATGGAGGCATTTTATGAGACAATCATGCTCCGTAGAAAATATGGATTCCACAACTGCGTGGAAAATTAAAAACGCACAAAATATCGCGTGGAAGATTCGGATCTCCGGGATACGACAGTTGCAAGAAACACGTCTTTCATAGTTTCAAGATTATATAATGGAATATTCTACCGGTGGGTTATCATAAGGAAAGAAATCTGGATTATTCAAAATTCTTTAAGAAAGCAAAATAAAAGCGCTCAAACGTTCACACAAACCTCTACCTCGTCCTATCTCATCTCCGCCGCCTTAATGCAGACGGAGACACACCTCCACGAAGACAAAAGGCCCCCGAACCCTGCTCGACGACCCCCTCCCATAAACTATCTTCTGTCCCCCACTCCCGGCCTTGCGTACCTTGACCTTCAATCTGATTCCTAATAAACAGTAAATAAATCATTGCCGTTCTTTTGGGTAAATAATATTACTCTATAACCATCAATACCTTTCCTAGACGTCTTTTATCATCTGTGAGAAAAAACCCGTTGCAGATCGCTACGCGGTCCAGAACCATGCGCGTGCGGGCACACACATCACTCCAAATGATAACCGGAGGACTGATCCTTAACAAGCACATCAGTAGTTACTCAGGATAACTGTAGCATCAGGCAGTCACCGGATTTGCCCGGACACTGGGGCACGTCCAGCTTGCTGTCCCCAACGACTGGTCTTGGTCTTGGTAGACTTGATCACTATCTCAGTTTCTCAGAGACCTCTTACCTCTTGTCGACAACAACCGACAAAACAAATATTTTACCGAAGACTTATGGGTCCTTCAAGAATTCGGCCGAAGGATAGGATAATGGAGGACTACAAAGGTTTAATATTAAAAACTGGAAGGTTGGAGCGAACAACAGGGACGAATGGAGGCCAATTCCATGAAGGTTTGCGAAACCACAGATGACGATGTTGAAAGGATACTTACTGTTTGGATAAGCAGAGGCTCAAGTCGTTGGGGATGCCTCACTTTTTAATGCAGAGAAAAATGTTCAGAAAATATTTGATGCTATGAAAAATAAAACGTGCCATAACCCGAAAAACTGAATAATTATTAACAACATAATAAAGATTCGAAGTATTTAAAAAACGGGCTAACATGCTGAGCTTAGTGCTCAAGTAGTACACTAGGCGGATCTGGAAAACTCGTAGCCTGTACACTGATTACATAATGACTAATAATAAATTTTAATGCGGTTGACAAACAACTCAAGAGCATGAATCATAAACAGAACACTTGTCGACACCTACTTACTTCAAAACGACTATCAAATATCATCCCACTGGAAATGGTTGTACACGTGTTTGTACACGCAAACACGTACCCACTCACACGTGTGTGTGTTTGTTTGCGAGGGTGAGACAGATAGATAGATAGAGAGAATGAGAGAGTGAGAGAGATAGCGAGAGATAGATAGGTACAAAGAGAGAGAGACAGAGAGAGAGAGACTGTGTACTTGTAAGCACGCATTAAATGAAAATATCATACCCATTTTACTATTATGAAAGTAAATATAACCACGTTACTGCTTGCCGGGCTGTACGCGTAAGGCCGTGTTCCAGAGTTGTTCGTCGCAGACGTTTCAGCCGTGCCTTGACGGCCAACTTCAGTGCTAAAAATATAGAGAGCATAGAGAGGAACATTTTGCTTTCTATAGCTTGGTACACAAAATAGATATGAAAGCAAATAATCAGATAAGAGAGGTACTGAATGTTGAAGAAGTAAATGGAATCATGATTAAGTATAGAGAAAGCTGGAAACAACACATTAACAACACACTGGCAGTGACAGATTTCCCAAGGTAGCCTTATTGTATCAGCCGAAAGGGAAGAGAAACCTGGGAAGACAAAAAAGAGATGGTCCAACCAGTTTGGAGCCGGAACAGACTAAACAGTCTAAGACGTGACGAAGAAGAAGAAGAAGATAGAGACAAACGGAAGCAACTATGGAGGCTTATGCTTAAAGAAGGCGACGAGAGGGAAGAAAAGGAGAAGAAGAAGAAGAAGGAGCAGAAGGAGAAAGAAGAAGAGGAGGAGGAGAAGGAGAAGAAGAAGAAGAAGACGAGGAGGAGGAGAGGAGGAGGAAGAGGAAGAGGAAGAGTAACAAAATGATAAAAGAAGAAGAAGAGAAGAAGAACAGTAGGTATATATGCACGCATCGATCACGACTTAACGAGCGTAGAAATGTTAAGTTGGACCAGCTTGTACACATATCGTGTTTGTGCATGTTTTCAGACAGGATGTCAACGAAGTGGTCGACACGCCATCGAGGAGTTCGTACATGGCGATACACAGAACTAACGATATATGTATAATAATAATAATATTATAATACGTTCAGCGGCGTTGGTATGCAACAGAAATTGTCTACTGATACGGCGTTTATTGACAATACATGTGTGTGTGTGTGTGTGTGTGTGTGTGTGAATATATATAATAATAAACGTTTCCTGTCGTAAAAACAAACAAAACATCTGACGAGTAAACAAACTGAGCAAGCCATAAACCTAACGCCAAACAGAACTGTGTTTACATACTCATTCGCAACGCAGCGTTACTTATTTACGCGCTGAATTTAAATTTGCTCTGTCGTCTGTTGGGCCTGTTGTCTCAACGTGCAAATGCATTCTCACTACTTGAATTGACAACGTCTAGAGCAGTCATAGGGAACCTTTGAATTTATGGGGGCGCATATATAACTGAGGAGCAGTTCGATGGGCGCACCCTCCCCACCCCATCAATGGAAATTAGAAAGGTGCGGAGTTCAATAGGAGATTACAAACATTAACTGTCGCTTTATAATACCTTTGCGCTTATATTTAGCGACGTGGGAGACCGAATCAAAAAAAGCTTTGCAGTATTTTTCATATAAATTTGTGAAAATTTTCACAATAGGAGTAGTAGGTCATCAACAATTTGTCATCATGCACACGCACGTTAAAATTAATAAGACTTAAAAAAAAAAAAAAAAAAAAAAAAAAAAAAAAAAAAAAAAAAAGTTAAACAGGAAAAGATTTTAATAAAAATAAATTGAAGAACTTACCACAATAACAACACTATTTTCATAAAGTGCACAGAAATGTAAAACTTGAAAAAATCATTTTAGGGAGAAAGGTGTTTACAGACTCTGGGCGACAAGTTCGACAATCGTATTGGGGGAAGACGTAGACCGGATCACTAAATGGCTGGTACTGTTTTATAATACAGTACTTCGAAGCAGGTACAATGCGGGTGGGTTCCTTCGTTGAAAAGAAAACAAAATTACAAATTCGTTTTCGGGGCGCGTCAAACCTTATCGACGGGCACAGGGTGCCGACTGCTGGTCTAGGTGGTACAATTCCATCGTTACGGCTGTGACATCTGGTGTCTAAAATACTGAAGTTCTTCCAAATTCGTGTCGGCAGAGAGGGGGATTTGATAAGCCTACGGTACACATACATAGACATATCGTAGGGTTACTGGTAAATCTACTCATGTAAGTCCACATGTGTGAATTTACGGAATATTTTAAGTGTAATGATAAATCATAAAACTGATCTTTAAGGTTAGTTTTTATTATTAATAGAGTTTTTTTTATTGATTACATAGTTGTTAAAATAAAAAGAAAAAGAGAAATAAAAATGTCGTTTTTGAGACGTCGTGAAACATCATTAAAAGTTGGACTTGGGTAGTTTAACCAATAACCCCTCGATCGATATAACTACTAACCACTATACATACTTTCTATTTTCTATTCAAGTAGCCTAAATGTGTATGCAGTACATATGCAGTATTTTAATGTTATTTTTCAACAATAGATTACTTCTGACAATATTTAAATTTAGTATATTAATTTTATTTATATTTAAATTTAAATATTTAAAAAACCTGACGCATGTTTCACAGAACAATCTGTGTCATCAGAGTTTACAATGTAAATTGATATTATTAATTATTATTGAAACCTCTGGTGCTACAGATCGTTCAGTTAAAAATGCGTCAGGTTTTCATATATACTCACTAAATTGAATTATATTTGCAGAAATAGTAACTTATATTGTTAAAAATAATATACATATTGATAATAACATATACATATATACATTGCCTAATGAATGCCAAGATTGCAATAAATGTTACATAGGACAAACAAAAAAACAACTGAAAAAACGTTATTTTGAACATCTAAACGCATACAAAGAAACAGAAATATATAACTTCAATTTGCCCACACATCCAATAAACACTGGCATGAATTCCCAGGCATAATCAACATGACACTAATAAAACACATACCACACAAAGGCACCATAATGAACATTTGGGAAAATTTACAAATATGCAAGCATAAAACACAAAACAAACTAATACCTGAACAAACACAAATCAATACAGAACACGACACAATTTTCAAACCACTCAACATCGAAAATACACAAATACTAATATATAGGCTACACCACAATCACACACAATAATACCAATTTCAAGTGCCAAAGGCCAACCATCAAACCACAACCAATTAGGAAGGCTGAGGATGGGAACACAAAGCGTCCCGAAACATGTTCCAAATAAGGGAAAAAATACATCTTGAGGTAAAATCATTATAAATATTAAATATAATATATACATAAATATATGTTGTTATATGATTATATGTATTTCTTGTTTATGGTTTCGATCGCAGCCAAGGTTACTACAATGTAGGCATGGTGTGTCTCCAAATGATATTCTCTTGTTGTCTCATTCCACGAATTGATTTAATCCAAATCAATCGAAATTCTTGATGGAAGCCTCTAATAAAGATTTCGGATCGACAGTAGAAAAGCTCGATTCTTTATACGGTGACTCTGATAAAGAACAAGTATATCCCAAAAAGTAAAAAAATTTCGACGATATGTACGTATGCGCTACTATTGCCACCGCAGAAGCAGCAGTTACATGGACAGCCAAGGAAGTTCTTCAGCTTATTGTGAAGAGGGATTTCATTGACTCCTTCCGCACTCTATGTCTCATCCCACATTTTTTTTTAACAATTTGTATGGCTGTGGCATGATGTAAAAAATTCTCAAAATTTAAACCAATCAAAAATGTATTTATTAGATCAACGATGAGTGAGAAAAAGCGGAAAATCTTGACCATTTGTCAATAGTGAGGCAACGTATTTGTAAGTGAATAATTCTTTTATTTTTATCGTTTTATACGTGTTCTTTTTATTTTTCGTTAAAACGTCGCCATCATCATCATCATCATCATCATCATTACCACTCCAAGGATTAGGCCCTAGACCTGTTCCGGAACCCATCTCCTCCTCGGTCTACCGACTTCTCTTTTCGCAGTAGGGGGATAACCCATGGCAGCTACGGGTAGACGGATAGACGGATATTAGGCATGCGGTTCAAGTGGTTACACCATCTCCTTTTGTGGTCTTCAATGTGTCCCCACATTCCTGTATGCTAATGAGACATGGAGTCTTGGTAAAAGGAACATACAGAGGATTCAAGCAGCCGAAATGAAATTTCTAAGAGGGACGCAAGGTTGTTCTCTCCTGGATCGGAAAAGAAACGAGGATATTAGACGCGAATTAAACATTGTATCGTTCGTTAAAACTTACAAATACTAAAAAAAATATTTTGTACCTATTAAGAAAAAATTATAAAATATTTTAAAAAGAACCGTAGCTAGAGTCTCAAAATGAAACCTTCCGCTCCGTCCCCCACAAAAAAAGCCCAGGGCTGTGGTTAACCTTTGTCGCCCATGACTCTGAACATTCATTTCCGCTGATCGAGTCGACGTGGGGGCTGAAAGCGTACGTTGATTTTATGGCTTTGTCCGGGAATGGAACTCGAGACCCACAGCTTAGTAGCCAAGTACTGTACCGACTGGTCTTCCATTTCAGTTGCTTATCTACAGCAGTGGATAATAAATGCATAATATTTATTGGGTGCAGACGAAGAGTGGTAGTAAAGACGAGTTCGTCTTCAAATTGGAGATATTCTGTACAAAAACACGTGTTCTTGAACTGTACTTAGGCGATAATATAAACATGGTGGAAAGTTGAGTAACCAGTAGCGGACTAAGGGTGGGGCGGAGGTGGCGGACTGCCCCGGGCCTCACTTAGTAGGGGGCCATCAGATTTAGAAAATTAAGTATTTTCGGTAAATGTTTTTTTAATTTATTTGCAAATGTTCTATTGTCGCGTCCTGAAACACAACACTAGGAGAGGTCCAGGATTTAATAGATTGATTCCAGAGGTTTTTTCATATTATTTTCAAATCTACCTTACAACCCTACCTCATAAAGTGTTTACAGATATTAAAAATAAACTTATAAAGTTAAGTTTATTATTAGAAATATATTCATACTAAAAAAGAAGCGTCAGTTGTACCTGGCGTCAATGCCTCACCACGTAGTCGGAAGTCGCAAATTGAACCCCAAACAGCATGAACGGCAACGCCAGCGGCAACGACTAAAGAAGGCCGTGCCTCGGTACGAAAACGTAAACGGCGGAGTGAAATACTGGACGATAACACGTAGGCCTACGCTAAAAGAGATTACACTAGTGAACAATATTTTAAGATTTCAGGACACTAAAAATTTATTTAAAATCAGTCATTAGAATTTGTACCGAACAGTGGATAATTCGGAGTGCGGAAATCGGGTCAGTCACTCGAATTCTCTAAGGCCAAAACTAGAAAACTGCCATTTTAGAAAGTTCACCTTATTTGCACTAAAATAAAAAAAAAATTAAAAGGATTTTGACTGCTGACTTGATAAAAACGTTGCCAAATATAGTTTGCAGCAATGATAAATTTGTTTTGCAGTATATAAGTTTATTGTATTGTAATAGTTTCAATGCAGTCTATAAATAATAAGACTACTTCTATTATTTCTTTAAACTTTGTATTCACAATATGAAAGTGGATTTTTATTTTAAATATTACTACAGCTTCTTATAAAGTTCCTAACTAGATGTATCAAGAGAGTAATTAGACAATAAATATGTAACAGTAAAGTGTTTTTGCTGTGTATTACTTAAAGATAAATTAGTTTATAAACACTCGTCTTATGAGAGGGGGGCCTTAGAAATAAATCCGCCCCCCGCCTCACAGGTACGCCACTGTAACATTTCTCTCTAAAACTATAGTGATGTTGCCACTACGGCTAATTATGTGTCCACGCTATCGATATGTATTTCTTCTTATGGGTCTTCTTCAAATTATTTTTTTCAGACGTCCTTTTGAGCAATTCTTTGCTTTTCACTCTGTATGTCTTTCCATGAAGTCCTCCGTATTTTCTCGAATACTCTAAAACTCTAAAAGTCCTCAAAAAAACTCTAAACGTTTCTTCTGTAACTTCCTAATAGTATACTATTGTAGCTCATACAGAGTCACGTTCCACACAAAAGAAACGATTGCCTACTTTGAAATGTTTTCGTTTACATAAAACGTATATGAAATGAAGACGAGTTCGTCTTCGAACTCGAGAGATATTGTGTACAAAAACACGTGTCCTTGAGTTAGCAGGTAGGCTGTGTAATACCGTAGAGCGGCCGCTTTAGGCCTATGTGTATCTATATATACCTGTTGACAGTCGTGCCGCGTACTGGTGACACTCGATGCTGCATACAAAACACTTCCTGCAGACACCTCTGGCTGCCTGCTGCATTGCACCTTACACACACACGGCACTGTTTTAGATTACTATTATGAAATTCCTCGTTTTTCTTGTTTTCGATATAGCTCTCTCTCTCTCTCTCCCTCTCTCTCTCTCTCTCTCTCTCTCTCTCTCTGCTGCTCTGTATATAGGTAGACTCAGGAAAAGATGGTTGGAGGATCTTTGAAAAAGGAACAGGCAGCACCGTGGTGTGAAGAAGATGATGACGATGACGAAAATAAACCGTTAAGATAAAGAAAGGTATGAAAATTAATACATTTTACACGCCAACCAACTAAACACATTTGGTATACGATTTCCAACATAATGTTTATTAAATACATTGTTCATTGTAACTGTAAATTTCAAAGATCCTTACGGTTGTGTGACAGAAATACGTATGCTTGAAATTAAAAGTAATCGAATTAGCACATTCAGTCCCTGACGGTGCAGTTAGAAGTCTGTAAAAGTACGTTAGACAAAATAATCACTACTTATTGCTCTTTTCCGACTAAGGAACATCAATAATGGGTGTTCTGTAGTAGGACGCACGCATTATGTTCTATCTGATAAACGCACGTTGTTGTATAGTAGGGAACCCTCAACCCACATTCAAAGCAATAATGTCAATATTGTATATATGTTGTAACGTCACAGAAGTCACAGAACGTTCCATAAAAAGAAATCATTTATATAGTAAGTTAGCATAGGAGGAAAGTGAAGTGAACAGTATCGAACCCAAGTAGTCCCAAAAATTGTGTAATTTTGTATAATAATTATTTCTATCAACTTGAAAAAACGACCAAACTATGACTAAGACAAAACCCCATATATATTATTAAAGTGAATAAGAGTGAAAAAACCATAAGACACTATAAGAGAGAGAAATAATGTCAGAATCCACCAGAATAAAGTCAATAATTATTAAGTTTTATAACTATGAATAGGGTATTAAAAACTATTTTTTGTGAATAAATGGACATGATCCATTACTATATTATGTGATGTAAATAAAATAAATGTATTAAATGAGTTAAATACATTATTAGAAAGAGTTTAAGTTAAAATAAAAATTGTATATTTGCAATGACAAAAAATATTAATGTGTTGGATTTGAGACCATACACCAAGATTTCATGAAAAAATTAATTATTATCAGATTTAAATAAAAACTATATGTAATTGTCAAGCAGACAATAGTGAACAATTTATCTTAAATAAAGGAAGCTGTCAAATAAATAAAAAGCAGCCAAAATAACCAAAAACAGTGTTAACTAAAAACATGTAACAGGCATCTAATATTGTATAATTTATGAATTTAATGTTGCCAAAATGCAACCAAACTGTATTAGAAAGCTGTAATATGATATAAAGCAACTATACTAATATACCTAACCAACTTTAACATTGTAATAGTCAAGTCAGCAAAATATTTACTAATACCATGTATGGCTGAAGCCAATTATCCAGTACAAAAGAATCATATCTGGCTAAAATACTTACATAATACTAACAAAAATAAGATAGAAAGGTACAATACATCAAAATACCTTAATAAGAAATAAACTCAGTTGAAAGTAAAATCAATTCTAAAAGAATTTAACTATTTAGAGTGAGATTTGTCACACCATAAAAAATGACATCTCAAGACAATCAATGATGCTATGTCATCTTGTGATAAATATAAAATATGTACAAAGTAACCAGGTATCACAAAAGATAGACAAAATAATAAACTCTGTGTGTATAGTGGTGAAATAATACATATATTAAGGAAAAAGACTAATCATTGTATTAGAAAACTGACAAGAACCTAGGCCATGAGCAGAGGCCATATAAAATTGTATTTATTTGTGTTTTATTGATGTTAAAATTTGTTTATTTTGTTGTAGGAGAGTAGTAGTAGTAGATGTCCAGCTTGTGAAGGGAACTTTATAACTCCACAGCAATTTTTGTTATAAATATTGTGTTTTTAATGACTACAACTCAAGGTGAGGGTTGTAAATTGTAATGTTTTTTAGACTTAAGTTAATTAGATACCAATCATATTTAGTATCGCTAGATTCAGTAAAAAACAAGGAATCTAAATACATTAATGGCATACAAATTGTAAGTACTAATGTGAAACTGTTTGATAAATACCAGTGTAAATTTTGAAATATCCATTGTATGAAGAATAAGAAATTCGTTCTAAAAGCTTCTACGGAAGTGAAAATTGTTCTATGACATTCCATTTCGTTTATTCTCGAACAATCTAGAAAGAATTTTTACACAAATATACCGGAAGTCGACGAAAACAGTCATCCCGATTTAGTATAAAAGCGAGACAAAATTTGACCAAAAAACACTTGAAGATTGAACTCCAGAACTGATGCATCTCACACAACACTGATCAACGCAGCTAAGGCGAAACCAAGAGGCGAAAAATCGACAAGACACGGCAGGAAGGCTTTTTCCCGTACATAGACATATCCGACTGACTTAACCTCAACGAGAGTATACGCCAAAAAATATCGCTGAAATAGAGCAGCGATACGGCAAATTTTAATAGAAAGCACGCAGCCAGAACGTCGACGGCCCAGGAGGGTCCCAACATTTAATAGAGAACGAATTCTGCTGTGTTCGCATTGACTGACTAACGTGACAAATAATTCCCCCGAACGTAAACAAAACAATACACTGAGCCTTCCTCAAAACTGCATGGGAGTCAGCGCTGCGGTGGCAGATTTCTGAATCAACGCTAAACAGATGATTCGTAGTGGCGGCGTTTGAACGAGATTTTACTGCCAAACGTTTTGACAAAAAGTGCGGAAAAAGTAACGATCGCAAAAATTGACTTTAAATAGATTCAGTGTACACACGAAGAGGCGAGATCGAGAAACTACCCGAAGGAAGTGTCCAGTGAGAGAATAAACGACCATTGGAACGTGAGTTACCAAAATTAAAGTCATTTGTTACCTGGTTACATTTATCACACAGTTGTACTTTACACGCCACACATACACCTTAAATCACTTAGTTTTTTTTTCTTGTAAGGCATCTAATTGATATGTCTTGGTAGTTCAAAGGAGTCACGTCCTGAGATTAAAGTTTTTTCACATATAAAACTCATGCTTGTCAACTGAGTCAGAATCTGAAATACTAGCCGATACTTGATTGGACATATAAAAAATTGTCAATAATAATAACTTGTAAATTTTTTCTCTGCAATTTTATAATTTTTATGAATGATAGTCCTTCAGACGATTTGTTTGTTGTTTTTAAAGAACCATTAAACTTAACCGATTTTTCAAAGCTAAACTGACTTGTTTAAATTTTTTCGTAGATTTAAAAATTTTATCAATCACATTTAAATTTTTTTCTTGGAACAAACGTTTCCAAGTGGCGCCCACAAAAAGCATAGTTTTAAGTTGTGTTACAGGACTACATCACTGCAGAGGATCCAGTCAACAGGGTAAGTAACAAAAGTGCGCGGAGGTAACGCCCGACACAGATTACAATTACAACACAAACAACAACACCCAATCCTTTCTTTTCGTTATAAATTGGCAGCCCAACTAGTGAGGCTTGAAAAAGACGGAACAAGCCCGGCAACTACCAACATATTAAAATGCCGCAACCAAAGGGAAAGAAGGTGAAGAAGACTGTGGAACCCGAGTTGAGTGTGGAAGACGGAGAGGCAGTACAAATGGAGGAAACGGAATTAGAACCGCCCTCACTAGAAATGGAAAGACCGGTACAAACGGCAGAGGAATTAGAAGAACAAACGGGAGAAGAACCCATACAAATGGTAGAACAGACAGAGAAACCCGAACCAGAAAAAATAACAGGGAGCGTTGACACGAATATAATGATGATGATGGCGATGCTCCAAAGGATGGAAGAAAAAATGAACAAAAACACAGAATCTTTGAAGGAGGATATGAACAAAAATACAGAATCCCTGAAGGAGGAGAATAATAAAAATAGACGGGAAGATAAGGAGGAGAATAATAAAAATATGGGGAAATTAGACAAAAACATAGAATCCTTAAGGGAGGATATAACCAAGAAAATAAATGATAATGGGAGAAAACTGGAGATATTTCAGGAGGAGAACAAAAAAAGCATAGAGTCCCTGAAAAAGGAAATTAGCATAAAATACGAAACAGTAACCAAAAAGATCGATGATAATAAAATTGATAGTGACAGGAAGGTCGAGAATATGGAGAAACAGTTGGAAAGGTTACGGGAGGGAAACAATACACGTTTCGAAAGTATAGAGGAGCAAACAGTAGAGACCAAACAAGATGTTATAAATCTCGAAAACAGGGTAAGGCAGAACCAAGACGCCATCATGCAGGAGGTAGGAGAAGTCCAGCACATCGCTAACAGGCTGGACGAACAGATAAAAACTAACAAAAATAGTATAATGGAAATAGACCAGAGAGAGAAAAACCTGCAGGAAAGATTAGAGGCGCTGAGAGACACACCAATACTAAACACTCATACGTGTCATGGTGAAAACAGGGAAGTAATCAACTTCCAGGACTATCGACGAAACCCAATGGAATTTTTGGAAAGAATGGAGGAGGTTATTGGGAGAAGTAGAGAAACAAGGTGGGACAGGATAAGAGAGATGCTTGACGAGACATTTAAAAATACTAAGGATAACTGGTGGATAGCGGTACGACCCGAAATAACAAATTTAGCAGAGTTTAAACGCCAGTTTAAGGAAAAGTATTGGTCAGAGACCGCACAAAACAGGGTAAGAATGGACATTTTCTATGGCAAATACGACGCGTCCTATGGACAGTCCCCGACGTCTTATTTCCTGGGAAAGGTATGTTTAGCACGGAAGTTGATACCGCCGATCCCAGAAGAATGTTTGGTAAGGCAGTTAGCTGGACATTACAGCTATGGGATCAAGGATGCCCAATTATACCAACAGATTAGCAAAATAGCCGATCTGGCCAAATTATTGGAAAATTGCGAATCCACAGGAAGGTTCCAGGATTAGCAACCCCCCAATCGTAAGGTAGAGTACAACAACAATAATAACGGGCCAAACCGGAATGGAGGTGGGAACGGTAATAATCTAAGCACCAATAATCAGAATAATAATATCCCACCAAATGGCCGAAATGATACCACTCAGGGCCCAATTAACCGCAACTATCCGGGACCAAACAGAGGTAATTACACCGGGAATAATTACGGTAGGAACTTCCACCAGGGAAACGGTTATCGCGGGAATAATTATAGAGGAAGTAATTACGGTCAACGTAATGGTTATCGCAACGGGGGAAACCAAGGAGGAGGCGGTAGGAGAAACCAAAATGAATATAGGCCCCAGGTAAATTATATAATGGCCGATAATCGACGACCATATCCACCCAATTTACCAAGTTACGGGTATATGACTCAACAGGCGCCAGGTAGCCAGGGTGATACGGCGAATAACCGGCAGCAGTTTTCAGAGGGTAGGAGTAGCGAACCACCCCGAAACGAAAGTAACAACCAACAAGAGCCAAACGCTAATCAAAATAATAATGAGAATCGGGTAACAGTTCACGAAAATCCGGGTTTTTCATTACAACATAATCAGGCAAATAATGACGAAAAACCCCGAGTATTTTATGTAAACCATGTATTGGCAGAAACTGGCCGAGAACCAGATAATGATCCCCAAACTGAAAGTGAGAGAGAGGAGGAATTCCGCTATGCAGAAAAATTATGGCCCAAACATGTGATGAGATGGTAAGGCCATGAAACCAATCATCCAGAATAAATGTCATAGACCAGGCATTTGAAGGAGTAGAGGTGATAAACATCGAAGGTCGAATATTGAAAAGAGAAGGAATTAAAAAGGAATGGGAACGATAAATAAGGATATAATATAAGGGACACACAACCAAAAGGGAGTTGAAATAATTAACCCAAACTGACAAATATAACCCAAATATTATCAAACATGAAAACAATACCTACGAGGTAACT
Organism: Magicicada septendecula; assembly: GCA_034769895.1. Classification (NCBI taxonomy): domain Eukaryota; kingdom Metazoa; phylum Arthropoda; class Insecta; order Hemiptera; family Cicadidae; genus Magicicada; species Magicicada septendecula. The sequence continues at coordinate 466,916,082 of CM068370.1, read as the reverse complement.
GACACAATTAGGAACAAGGTAAAAGGAACGTATAACCAGACTTCATTAAAAAAGTACCATGATTAAAAAATCGCAAGTCAAATACTCAATCAGTAACCAAGTACCATGACCAAAGACCCAAGTCAAATACAGCATCATAGAGAAGGTACCTTGACTAAACATGTCAACGTGAATTTTTTAACTTAGCCATAATTAGAAAGGAGATAGAGATTTTTAAATAAATATAAATATTATTGTATAATGATTATTATAAATAAATATTACGAGAAGGACACCTTACACCAAAGGCATAAAGATATATATAAAATATAGATTTATTTCCAATAGCCATGTCAACGTATATTTACCAGCTTACCCGTACTTAGAGAAGGAGAGAGATTATTATTAATAAATACTACAAGATGGACACTTAGTAAAGGAGAAAAGAGGGAGAAATACTGTCAGATATTTGATATTTAAATGGAAATGATAAATGAAAAAAAAAAAGGGAAAACAGTGTGTTACATAAGGAGGTAATGATGAATATGAATATAGCTATTAACATTGAATGATTTTAAACGATAATTTTAACCTGCGGAGAACGATATATTAATATAATTGTGAATTAATCAGAAGAGTTTAAGAAAGGGAATTTATGTGTAGGAACCTATGATCTTTGAATATTGTATTTTTTATTATTATTATTATTATTATTATTTGTTGCAAAGGTGCAATTATTATTTTCTGAACAGGGATGTGTTGCCTCTGATTTCAGTAGTTATAGACAGGAAGGGACAGGGAATGTATGCCATAGCGAGCCACTCTGACTCCCAACCCTCTATGTAAGTTAGGGAATTGATAGGGAATTATATCAAAGATTAATTATAAAACATCAAGGTAAAAAGGAAAGGAACAGGTGATATGACAAAGAACGAACTAGGAATATTGAGTTGGATTAATATATTAAAGGAGTAGTACAGGAATTTAATTATAAGATAAAAGAATGAAATATAAAAAAGCTAATAATAAAGGGTTATTATAGAGATGATAATTTCATCAAAACCAAAGATATGTTTTTCCAAAATTATCAACTTTAACGGTGAGGCATATGTAACGTCACAGAACGTTCCATAAAAAGAAATCATTTATATAGTAAGTTAGCATAGGAGGAAAGTGAAGTGAACAGTATCGAACCCAAGTAGTCCCAAAAATTGTGTAATTTTGTATAATAATTATTTCTATCAACTTGAAAAAACGACCAAACTATGACTAAGACAAAACCCCATATATATTATTAAAGTGAATAAGAGTGAAAAAACCATAAGACACTATAAGAGAGAGAAATAATGTCAGAATCCACCAGAATAAAGTCAATAATTATTAAGTTTTATAACTATGAATAGGGTATTAAAAACTATTTTTTGTGAATAAATGGACATGATCCATTACTATATTATGTGATGTAAATAAAATAAATGTATTAAATGACTTAAATACATTATTAGAAAGAGTTTAAGTTAAAATAAAAATTGTATATTTGCAATGACAAAAAATATTAATGTGTTGGATTTGAGACCATACACCAAGATTTCATGAAAAAATTAATTATTATCAGATTTAAATAAAAACTATATGTAATTGTCAAGCAGACAATAGTGAACAATTTATCTTAAATAAAGGAAGCTGTCAAATGAATAAAAAGCAGCCAAAATAACCAAAAACAGTGTTAACTAAAAACATGTAACAGGCATCTAATATTGTATAATTTATGAATTTAATGTTGCCAAAATGCAACCAAACTGTATTAGAAAGCTGTAATATGATATAAAGCAACTATACTAATATACCTAACCAACTTTAACATTGTAATAGTCAAGTCAGCAAAATATTTACTAATACCATGTATGGCTGAAGCCAATTGGATGGTCTTATGCCAGAGTGAACTATGTGAATTTTTTTTAATTTTGACTTTTTTATGTTGGTATAATCTACATGTTGTGTTTTGTCTTATGCCAAAGAGAACTGTGTGAGCAAAACAATAAAAACTGTGTGTATGATAATATTTTGTTTTGGTGTAAGGTTGGTAGTACCATTAGTCTTATGCCATAGTGAACTATACACCAGTCCAAGATGGCTTCCGGTGGACATAGTTCAAGTCACTTTAACATTAACATGTATGATATGTTAAGTGAAAACAGTGAAGACGGACTTACTGACTTCAGCAGTGGTTCCTCAGATAATTACCGTCCTAGCAATGAATCAGAACATTCAGAATCAGGTAAGTTAATAACTTTTTATCATCAAAAACTTCATGGACCAAAAGGGTTATGTTTGACAAAATTTGTCTTTTGCCAGAGTGAACCATGTACAAAAGTAGTTCTTGCTTTGTCCACTAAGAGCAGTAGTGGAATAAAAGTAGTGATACCAACTTAAAAACACATATTGTACCTTTGCTTATGAAATCAAAACAAAATATTTCAATATTTTGGTAATAGACAAGAAAAAATCACATGGTTCACTCTGGCAAAAGTAAAGCCTACAAATTTTTCTTTTGGATGCTAATTTTGAAAACATGAGTAAAGATGTGGATTTATTGGTTATGTAGTAAAAAGGGATTGCTAAGCCTGAATTTTGGTACTCTAATTTCAGCAATATGACATTAATGGGCATGATAGTAATTTTGTTTTCTTTTACAGCTGAAGAAGATGAAGAAGCTGAAGAGCCCCTTAAGAAACGGAGAAAGGCTGACCCAAAAAAATGGAAGAAAAATGTTCGAAAGCTAAACAGAGTGTCTGGTAAAGAATATATAAATACTTTGTGTACAGTGATTCCAGCTAGAGTTTTTGAAAGACTACTCCTGTAATTGCAAAATGAAATGTCAAAATGAAGTTACATCTGAAGAAAAGGAGAATTTTTTTAATTTGTTTTATAATGAATCACAGTCCTGGGAAACACAAACAAGCATTATAGCTGGTGCTGTAAAATGCAATACCGTCAAAAGAAGACGTAATGAAAATGATGCATCTAAAAAGCAGGTTAGTCGAACATTTTATATGATGAACACGGGGATATAAAAGTGTGTAAAAAAATGTTTTTGGAGACATTACAAATCAATAGTAGTAGGGTACATCGTGCATTACTAAAAAAACATCTGGAATTTTAAGTGACCTTAGAGGAAAGAAAGTTCCCCATAACAAAGCCCCAGAATCCACAGTGGATCTAATTGAAAACCATGTACAGAGTTTTCCTACAGTTGTTAGCCACTATTGTAGAAATCAATCCAAAAAACAGTATTTGGATACAAATCTAAATCTCTCACTAATGTATAGACTCTTTGTTGATAGTATGAAAGAAAAAAATATAGATAAAATCCCAAGTCAATCATTGTATGAAAAAGTGTTTAGAAGGGATATTAACCTTAGTTTTAAGCATCCCAGAAAAGATACCTGTCACACATGTGACAGGCTGAAAGTTGAGTTGAAAGCAGCGGAAGAAACTAAAAATGAAAAACAACTTCAAGTTAAATCATGAGTTACACCACAGAAAAGTTCTGATAAAACTAGCTCGTTCTGAAATGAAAAAGGACATAGAAAGTAGCAAAGAAGAAAGGGCAACAATAATTTCATTTTACCTGCAGAAAGTTATGCTTCTTCCTAGACTTACTACAGGTGTTGTTTATTATAAACGGCAGCTGTCATGCTACAATCTGGGCATTCATAGTTTTCAAAATGACATTGGTACAATGCATGTTTGGGATGAGAGCATTGCTTCAAGAGGGTCACAGGAGATAGGATCCTGTATATTAAAATATATCAATACACATAACCATAAAGATATATTAATTGCTTGGTCTGACTCATGTGGTGGTCAGAATCGCAACATAAACATGGCTGTGTTATGGATGTATTTAGTCCAGTGCCCATCCTTAAACATAAAAGAGGTAGTTCATAAGTTTGCTGAGCCAGGACATTCGTATTTACAAAATGATAGTGACTTTGGTGATATTGAAAAAAATTGAAGTACCATCCTGAAATATATATCCCCACACAATGGTATGACATAATTTTAAATGCCAGAGTAAAAAAGAATAAATTTGAAGTAGTACACATGAAGAGAGAAGATTTTAAAAGTATGGATATGTTAAAACAAAATTTGGTAAATCGAAAAAAAGATGTAAATAGACAAAAGATAGAATGGATGAAAATAAAACAAATGAAATTTAGAAAAGAAACCCCAGGAGTTATGGAATATAAGTATACCCATAACAATGACGTTCAGTTTTCTTCAGTGAACATGAACAAAAGGCTTAAAGGAAGGCCTGTGAACTTGGGTTCTTTGAACTTAGATATTCTTTATCCAGATGGGAGAAAACTAACTCACGCGAAACTAAATGATATCAAATCCCTTTTGCAGTTTGTACCACCATGTCACCACCAGTTTTACAATCAACTCCAACAGGGTGACGTGTTGGATGATAGGTGTGATGAAGTCGACGTGGAAACAAGCTGTGATGACAAAGAAGATTGACATAATACCATAAAATTCCAAGCTTGTATGTGTTTTATTTACTAAACAATATTCTTAGATTTGATTTTAACCATCTTTAGTTTAAATAAAATATGTAAAAAAGAAACCGTATGTACATTATTCTTATGCCAGAGGGCACTACCAGCCAAACCTTTTGCTAAAGTGAACTATGTACTGCTATCACTGATAAAAAAAGTTAAAAAACGGTTATAAACAAGTGCTGCTACTTTTATTTAATAATAAATAACTTTAGCATTATTTGCTACACCTTTCCTAATTTATTACAGAAAAAAATATTTAACGTGGATTTTTTAATATGATTCTAACTTTAAACATTGATAGTGAAAAAAATGCATTTTGGCTGTTGGTTCACTCTGGCATAACACCATCCAATTATCCAGTACAAAAGAATCATATCTGGCTAAAATACTTACATAATACTAACAAAAATAAGATAGAAAGGTACAATACATCAAAATACCTTAATAAGAAATAAACTCAGTTGAAAGTAAAATCAATTCTAAAAGAATTTAACTATTTAGAGTGAGATTTGTCACACCATAAAAAATGACATCTCAAGACAATCAATGATGCTATGTCATCTTGTGATAAATATAAAATATGTACAAAGTAACCAGGTATCACAAAAGATAGACAAAATAATAAACTCTGTGTGTATAGTGGTGAAATAATACATATATTAAGGAAAAAGACTAATCATTGTATTAGAAAACTGACAAGAACCTAGGCCATGAGCAGAGGCCATATAAAATTGTATTTATTTGTGTTTTATTGATGTTAAAATTTGTTTATTTTGTTGTAGGAGAGTAGTAGTAGTAGATGTCCAGCTTGTGAAGGGAACTTTATAACTCCACAGCAATTTTTGTTATAAATATTGTGTTTTTAATGACTACAACTCAAGGTGAGGGTTGTAAATTGTAATGTTTTTTAGACTTAAGTTAATTAGATACCAATCATATTTAGTATCGCTAGATTCAGTAAAAAACAAGGAATCTAAATACATTAATGGCATACAAATTGTAAGTACTAATGTGAAACTGTTTGATAAATACCAGTGTAAATTTTGAAATATCCATTGTATGAAGAATAAGAAATTCGTTCTAAAAGCTTCTACGGAAGTGAAAATTGTTCTATGACATTCCATTTCGTTTATTCTCGAACAATCTAGAAAGAATTTTTACACAAATATACCGGAAGTCGACGAAAACAGTCATCCCGATTTAGTATAAAAGCGAGACAAAATTTGACCAAAAAACACTTGAAGATTGAACTCCAGAACTGATGCATCTCACACAACACTGATCAACGCAGCTAAGGCGAAACCAAGAGGCGAAAAATCGACAAGACACGGCAGGAAGGCTTTTTCCCGTACATAGACATATCCGACTGACTTAACCTCAACGAGAGTATACGCCAAAAAATATCGCTGAAATAGAGCAGCGATACGGCAAATTTTAATAGAAAGCACGCAGCCAGAACGTCGACGGCCCAGGAGGGTCCCAACATTTAATAGAGAACGAATTCTGCTGTGTTCGCATTGACTGACTAACGTGACAAATAATTCCCCCGAACGTAAACAAAACAATACACTGAGCCTTCCTCAAAACTGCATGGGAGTCAGCGCTGCGGTGGCAGATTTCTGAATCAACGCTAAACAGATGATTCGTAGTGGCGGCGTTTGAACGAGATTTTACTGCCAAACGTTTTGACAAAAAGTGCGGAAAAAGTAACGATCGCAAAAATTGACTTTAAATAGATTCAGTGTACACCCGAAGAGGCGAGATCGAGAAACTACCCGAAGGAAGTGTCCAGTGAGAGAATAAACGACCATTGGAACGTGAGTTACCAAAATTAAAGTCATTTGTTACCTGGTTACATTTATCACACAGTTGTACTTTACACGCCACACATACACCTTCAAATCACTTAGTTTTTTTTTCTTGTAAGGCATCTAATTGATATGTCTTGGTAGTTCAAAGGAGTCACGTCCTGAGATTAAAGTTTTTTCACATATAAAACTCATGCTTGTCAACTGAGTCAGAATCTGAAATACTAGCCGATACTTGATTGGACATATAAAAAATTGTCAATAATAATAACTTGTAAATTTTTTCTCTGCAATTTTATAATTTTTATGAATGATAGTCCTTCAGACGATTTGTTTGTTGTTTTTAAAGAACCATTAAACTTAACCGATTTTTCAAAGCTAAACTGACTTGTTTAAATTTTTTCGTAGATTTAAAAATTTTATCAATCACATTTAAATTTTTTTCTTGGAACAAACGTTTCCAAGTGGCGCCCACAAAAAGCATAGTTTTAAGTTGTGTTACAGGACTACATCACTGCAGAGGATCCAGTCAACAGGGTAAGTAACAAAAGTGCGCGGAGGTAACGCCCGACACAGATTACAATTACAACACAAACAACAACACCCAATCCTTTCTTTTCGTTATAAATTGGCAGCCCAACTAGTGAGGCTTGAAAAAGACGGAACAAGCCCGGCAACTACCAACATATTAAAATGCCGCAACCAAAGGGAAAGAAGGTGAAGAAGACTGTGGAACCCGAGTTGAGTGTGGAAGACGGAGAGGCAGTACAAATGGAGGAAACGGAATTAGAACCGCCCTCACTAGAAATGGAAAGACCGGTACAAACGGCAGAGGAATTAGAAGAACAAACGGGAGAAGAACCCATACAAATGGTAGAACAGACAGAGAAACCCGAACCAGAAAAAATAACAGGGAGCGTTGACACGAATATAATGATGATGATGGCGATGCTCCAAAGGATGGAAGAAAAAATGAACAAAAACACAGAATCTTTGAAGGAGGATATGAACAAAAATACAGAATCCCTGAAGGAGGAGAATAATAAAAATAGACGGGAAGATAAGGAGGAGAATAATAAAAATATGGGGAAATTAGACAAAAACATAGAATCCTTAAGGGAGGATATAACCAAGAAAATAAATGATAATGGGAGAAAACTGGAGATATTTCAGGAGGAGAACAAAAAAAGCATAGAGTCCCTGAAAAAGGAAATTAGCATAAAATACGAAACAGTAACCAAAAAGATCGATGATAATAAAATTGATAGTGACAGGAAGGTCGAGAATATGGAGAAACAGTTGGAAAGGTTACGGGAGGGAAACAATACACGTTTCGAAAGTATAGAGGAGCAAACAGTAGAGACCAAACAAGATGTTATAAATCTCGAAAACAGGGTAAGGCAGAACCAAGACGCCATCATGCAGGAGGTAGGAGAAGTCCAGCACATCGCTAACAGGCTGGACGAACAGATAAAAACTAACAAAAATAGTATAATGGAAATAGACCAGAGAGAGAAAAACCTGCAGGAAAGATTAGAGGCGCTGAGAGACACACCAATACTAAACACTCATACGTGTCATGGTGAAAACAGGGAAGTAATCAACTTCCAGGACTATCGACGAAACCCAATGGAATTTTTGGAAAGAATGGAGGAGGTTATTGGGAGAAGTAGAGAAACAAGGTGGGACAGGATAAGAGAGATGCTTGACGAGACATTTAAAAATACTAAGGATAACTGGTGGATAGCGGTACGACCCGAAATAACAAATTTAGCAGAGTTTAAACGCCAGTTTAAGGAAAAGTATTGGTCAGAGACCGCACAAAACAGGGTAAGAATGGACATTTTCTATGGCAAATACGACGCGTCCTATGGACAGTCCCCGACGTCTTATTTCCTGGGAAAGGTATGTTTAGCACGGAAGTTGATACCGCCGATCCCAGAAGAATGTTTGGTAAGGCAGTTAGCTGGACATTACAGCTATGGGATCAAGGATGCCCAATTATACCAACAGATTAGCAAAATAGCCGATCTGGCCAAATTATTGGAAAATTGCGAATCCACAGGAAGGTTCCAGGATTAGCAACCCCCCAATCGTAAGGTAGAGTACAACAACAATAATAACGGACCAAACCGGAATGGAGGTGGGAACGGTAATAATCTAAGCACCAATAATCAGAATAATAATATCCCACCAAATGGCCGAAATGATACCACTCAGGGCCCAATTAACCGCAACTATCCGGGACCAAACAGAGGTAATTACACCGGGAATAATTACGGTAGGAACTTCCACCAGGGAAACGGTTATCGCGGGAATAATTATAGAGGAAGTAATTACGGTCAACGTAATGGTTATCGCAACGGGGGAAACCAAGGAGGAGGCGGTAGGAGAAACCAAAATGAATATAGGCCCCAGGTAAATTATATAATGGCCGATAATCGACGACCATATCCACCCAATTTACCAAGTTACGGGTATATGACTCAACAGGCGCCAGGTAGCCAGGGTGATACGGCGAATAACCGGCAGCAGTTTTCAGAGGGTAGGAGTAGCGAACCACCCCGAAACGAAAGTAACAACCAACAAGAGCCAAACGCTAATCAAAATAATAATGAGAATCGGGTAACAGTTCACGAAAATCCGGGTTTTTCATTACAACATAATCAGGCAAATAATGACGAAAAACCCCGAGTATTTTATGTAAACCATGTATTGGCAGAAACTGGCCGAGAACCAGATAATGATCCCCAAACTGAAAGTGAGAGAGAGGAGGAATTCCGCTATGCAGAAAAATTATGGCCCAAACATGTGATGAGATGGTAAGGCCATGAAACCAATCATCCAGAATAAATGTCATAGACCAGGCATTTGAAGGAGTAGAGGTGATAAACATCGAAGGTCGAATATTGAAAAGAGAAGGAATTAAAAAGGAATGGGAACGATAAATAAGGATATAATATAAGGGACACACAACCAAAAGGAGTTGAAATAATTAACCCAAACTGACAAATATAACCCAAATATTATCAAACATGAAAACAATACCTACGAGGTAACTGACACAATTAGGAACAAGGTAAAAGGAACGTATAACCAGACTTCATTAAAAAAGTACCATGATTAAAAAATCGCAAGTCAAATACTCAATCAGTAACCAAGTACCATGACCAAAGACCCAAGTCAAATACAGCATCATAGAGAAGGTACCTTGACTAAACATGTCAACGTGAATTTTTTAACTTAGCCATAATTAGAAAGGAGATAGAGATTTTTAAATAAATATAAATATTATTGTATAATGATTATTATAAATAAATATTACGAGAAGGACACCTTACACCAAAGGCATAAAGATATATATAAAATATAGATTTATTTCCAATAGCCATGTCAACGTATATTTACCAGCTTACCCGTACTTAGAGAAGGAGAGAGATTATTATTAATAAATACTACAAGATGGACACTTAGTAAAGGAGAAAAGAGGGAGAAATACTGTCAGATATTTGATATTTAAATGGAAATGATAAATGAAAAAAAAAAGGGAAAACAGTGTGTTACATAAGGAGGTAATGATGAATATGAATATAGCTATTAACATTGAATGATTTTAAACGATAATTTTAACCTGCGGAGAACGATATATTAATATAATTGTGAATTAATCAGAAGAGTTTAAGAAAGGGAATTTATGTGTAGGAACCTATGATCTTTGAATATTGTATTTTTTTTTATTATTATTATTATTATTTGTTGCAAAGGTGCAATTATTATTTTCTGAACAGGGATGTGTTGCCTCTGATTTCAGTAGTTATAGACAGGAAGGGACAGGGAATGTATGCCATAGCGAGCCACTCTGACTCCCAACCCTCTATGTAAGTTAGGGAATTGATAGGGAATTATATCAAAGATTAATTATAAAACATCAAGGTAAAAAGGAAAGGAACAGGTGATATGACAAAGAACGAACTAGGAATATTGAGTTGGATTAATATATTAAAGGAGTAGTACAGGAATTTAATTATAAGATAAAAGAATGAAATATAAAAAAGCTAATAATAAAGGGTTATTATAGAGATGATAATTTCATCAAAACCAAAGATATGTTTTTCCAAAATTATCAACTTTAACGGTGAGGCATATGTAACGTCACAGAACGTTCCATAAAAAGAAATCATTTATATAGTAAGTTAGCATAGGAGGAAAGTGAAGTGAACAGTATCAAACCCAAGTAGTCCCAAAAATTGTGTAATTTTGTATAATAATTATTTCTATCAACTTGAAAAAACGACCAAACTATGACTAAGACAAAACCCCATATATATTATTAAAGTGAATAAGAGTGAAAAAACCATAAGACACTATAAGAGAGAGAAATAATGTCAGAATCCACCAGAATAAAGTCAATAATTATTAAGTTTTATAACTATGAATAGGGTATTAAAAACTATTTTTTGTGAATAAATGGACATGATCCATTACTATATTATGTGATGTAAATAAAATAAATGTATTAAATGACTTAAATACATTATTAGAAAGAGTTTAAGTTAAAATAAAAATTGTATATTTGCAATGACAAAAAATATTAATGTGTTGGATTTGAGACCATACACCAAGATTTCATGAAAAAATTAATTATTATCAGATTTAAATAAAAACTATATGTAATTGTCAAGCAGACAATAGTGAACAATTTATCTTAAATAAAGGAAGCTGTCAAATGAATAAAAAGCAGCCAAAATAGCCAAAAACAGTGTTAACTAAAAACATGTAACAGGCATCTAATATTGTATAATTTATGAATTTAATGTTGCCAAAATGCAACAAAACTGTATTAGAAAGCTGTAATATGATATAAAGCAACTATACTAATATACCTGACCAACTTTAACATTGTAATAGTCAAGTCAGCAAAATATTTACTAATACCATGTATGGCTGAAGCCAATTATCCAGTACAAAAGAATCATATCTGGCTAAAATACTTACATAATACTAACAAAAATAAGATAGAAAGGTACAATACATCAAAATACCTTAATAAGAAATAAACTCAGTTGAAAGTAAAATCAATTCTAAAAGAATTTAACTATTTAGAGTGAGATTTGTCACACCATAAAAAATGACATCTCAAGACAATCAATGATGCTATGTCATCTTGTGATAAATATAAAATATGTACAAAGTAACCAGGTATCACAAAAGATAGACAAAATAATAAACTCTGTGTGTATAGTGGTGAAATAATACATATATTAAGGAAAAAGACTAATCATTGTATTAGAAAACTGACAAGAACCTAGGCCATGAGCAGAGGCCATATAAAATTGTATTTATTTGTGTTTTATTGATGTTAAAATTTGTTTATTTTGTTGTAGGAGAGTAGTAGTAGTAGATGTCCAGCTTGTGAAGGGAACTTTATAACTCCACAGCAATTTTTGTTATAAATATTGTGTTTTTAATGACTACAACTCAAGGTGAGGGTTGTAAATTGTAATGTTTTTTAGACTTAAGTTAATTAGATACCAATCATATTTAGTATCGCTAGATTCAGTAAAAAACAAGGAATCTAAATACATTAATGGCATACAAATTGTAAGTACTAATGTGAAACTGTTTGATAAATACCAGTGTAAATTTTGAAATATCCATTGTATGAAGAATAAGAAATTCGTTCTAAAAGCTTCTACGGAAGTGAAAATTGTTCTATGACATTCCATTTCGTTTATTCTCGAACAATCTAGAAAGAATTTTTACACAAATATACCGGAAGTCGACGAAAACAGTCATCCCGATTTAGTATAAAAGCGAGACAAAATTTGACCAAAAAACACTTGAAGATTGAACTCCAGAACTGATGCATCTCACACAACACTGATCAACGCAGCTAAGGCGAAACCAAGAGGCGAAAAATCGACAAGACACGGCAGGAAGGCTTTTTCCCGTACATAGACATATCCGACTGACTTAACCTCAACGAGAGTATACGCCAAAAAATATCGCTGAAATAGAGCAGCGATACGGCAAATTTTAATAGAAAGCACGCAGCCAGAACGTCGACGGCCCAGGAGGGTCCCAACATTTAATAGAGAACGAATTCTGCTGTGTTCGCATTGACTGACTAACGTGACAAATAATTCCCCCGAACGTAAACAAAACAATACACTGAGCCTTCCTCAAAACTGCATGGGAGTCAGCGCTGCGGTGGCAGATTTCTGAATCAACGCTAAACAGATGATTCGTAGTGGCGGCGTTTGAACGAGATTTTACTGCCAAACGTTTTGACAAAAAGTGCGGAAAAAGTAACGATCGCAAAAATTGACTTTAAATAGATTCAGTGTACACCCGAAGAGGCGAGATCGAGAAACTACCCGAAGGAAGTGTCCAGTGAGAGAATAAACGACCATTGGAACGTGAGTTACCAAAATTAAAGTCATTTGTTACCTGGTTACATTTATCACACAGTTGTACTTTACACGCCACACATACACCTTCAAATCACTTAGTTTTTTTTTCTTGTAAGGCATCTAACTGATATGTCTTGGTAGTTCAAAGGAGTCACGTCCTGAGATTAAAGTTTTTTCACATATAAAACTCATGCTTGTCAACTGAGTCAGAATCTGAAATACTAGCCGATACTTGATTGGACATATAAAAAATTGTCAATAATAATAACTTGTAAATTTTTTCTCTGCAATTTTATAATTTTTATGAATGATAGTCCTTCAGACGATTTGTTTGTTGTTTTTAAAGAACCATTAAACTTAACCGATTTTTCAAAGCTAAACTGACTTGTTTAAATTTTTTCGTAGATTTAAAAATTTTATCAATCACATTTAAATTTTTTTCTTGGAACAAACGTTTCCAAGTGGCGCCCACAAAAAGCATAGTTTTAAGTTGTGTTACAGGACTACATCACTGCAGAGGATCCAGTCAACAGGGTAAGTAACAAAAGTGCGCGGAGGTAACGCCCGACACAGATTACAATTACAACACAAACAACAACACCCAATCCTTTCTTTTCGTTATAATGTACAGGATGATTCAAAATTCCAATGCAATTTCTCGGAAGCTGATTCTATAGCTAAAAATAAGAAAAAAGTCCATATAAACATAGGTCCGAAAACGGTTCGTTAGCGAGTTACGGCTCGCGAACCAGTTCATCCTGATTTCTGCTCCCACGGTAAAATGACACCATGCTGAAATTCTTGGGGTATAAGGTGAAGGGTAAATTTGATGGTTTCTTATGGTTTTAGATCTGAAAAATTAAATAAAAGAGATCCAAGAGCTCTATCTCAATTAGTTTTTAAGCCAAACTGTGTAAACCACAAAAAATTGGAACAAAAGAACACACATTTTTAGATTTGGGATAAAATAACTTCGTTATTTTGCCAATAAACAAATAAAAATTTCTAACTAACTTTGTAGAGAATTTAATTATGAGAAAATTGGTGTGTATAATATTTATTTAAAATAAGTACAAATTTGAGAAATTTGACTTTGGTTAAAAACAAAGCAGGCCAAAATGCGCCAGAAAAATGTTACAATTTACAAGAAATGACATTGAAAACATTCGAAACGCCCACACTTGGGCAGAAGGAAACCCACATGAGACTGCTACAAGACATGACCAACATTTAATGTAGGTTTTATTTAATGTGTAGTGCGGTCTTCATGGTGATAATCTCATAGGCTCTTTTTTCTTACCTCCAAGGTTTAATGGAAGAAAACACTTACATTTTTTGCAAACGAATCTGATGGAACTCTTGGAAGGTATTCCACTTGCAGATAGAGTGCAGATGTAGTTTTTGAATGACGGATAATCTACTCACTACTGACGTGATTTGATGAACCATTTAAATAATACGTTCGGTAAGCGATGGATTGGTCGAAACGGACCAGTAAAGTGTCCACCTCGATCTCCTGATCTCACGCTAGCAGACTTTTTCCTTTAGGGTTGGACGAAATCGTTAGTTTATTCCGCTCGTATTGGCACACAAGAAGAATTGAGACATCGCATAATAGAATATGGAGCTACTGTTAAGAATAATACTGATGATATTAGACGAGCCCGGCTAGCATGGATTCGCTGAGCTGCATTCAACAAATGGCCACATTGAAAAACTGCTTTGTTTACAGCTTTATCAATTTAACAATTTTGATACTTAATCATTTTAAGAAAAAATTCAATAATATACGTTTTCCGTTTGTTTACAATTACATTTGTTGTGAAAACATTTACGTAAACCATTGTTCTGTTTAAAATCGTAACACTTTTCTGACGCACTTTGGTCTGTTTTGTTTTTAATTAAAGACGAATTTTTCAAATTTGCGACTTTCAATTCGAAAGTCAATTTTTTATATTTGCAAAAAATTTTCAAATTTTTCAAACTTTTCTTATTTTTAGCCACGGAATCAGGTCCCGAGAGATTGCCGTGCAATCTATAGGCCCATATTAAGTGACTGATATTAAAACTATTTGTAATTAGAATACGTAGGTTATGCTTCTCACGTATATTCACATTACCCAGAATTGATGTATAAATTATGTATTTTGATGCACACTATTTATTGAATACACTAGAATGTTCTATGACAATACTACTATACATTTGTAGATAAACACAGGTTATTCTAGCAGATTCCCCAATATGCGCCTGGAATAGCCTAGATATTTCTAGTAGTGTCCGATACTCAAATGACGCACGTTTACCAACTATATAATAAGACTCAGAGACAGAGGGAGTGAATCAGTCTTTACTGTGATTTCGGTTAAGTGAGGAGGTACAGAATTAGTGACACGACATTTGTGGATCAATATTATATTACATTTGTGTGTTCTCTTTTTGTTTATATAAATTACGGTTGTATCAATAGTCGATAGCATCATCTTGAATCAAAATTTATATTTTGTATTGTATATATTTTTATTTGTGAAAAATTATTTGTGATAACGATAAATAAACAGGGTGTCGACAGTGAGACGAGTGTTTTTATTTCGATCGCTGCCTAGAAAACAATATGTTATGGACAACAATCTCTAACACTTTTAACAAAATTTTATACTTGCAAAAAATGTAATGTTTATGCAATAACTGTGTATGAGCGCGCACGCGTGTGCGTACTCGCGCGCGATTTCGTGAGAGAGAGAGAGAGAGAGAGAGAGAGAGAGAGAGAGAGAGAGAGAGAGAGAGAGAGAGAGAGAGTGAGTATACTCGCGCTATTAATTTTCCCCAATAAATTAAACAAAATCAACCTCAATACTGTCCATGTGAGTGAAAAAAATAGGAAGTTCTCAGTGTATTAAAATTATCATTTAAATCGAATCACGTACGCAAGGCCGAGCTGCTTGTCACTGATTCTCTAACTGCTGGTCATCAACACAATACATCCCAGCAATTTTCATCGACTATCTGTGAAATTACACTACACACGCAACAGATTCAACAGTTTTTATGCTGAAGGTCGCCGCCACTGGCGTTTCTATTAATGTCAGTGCACATGGTATCAATTTAATAGTTTTTATGGTGTTGGCCGACCCAGTAAACATTATCGCCTTGGGTCGTTACCAGTGGCGAAGCTAGTAGTTAATGAATGGGTAGGCAAAAATCTTATCTTAATTTTTTTTTTTAGGAATCACTAAAAGGATGGTGGTTCAAATCGGACGCTGAGGTAGAGTTTGCTGTAAGCGAATGGTTCCACAAACAGCCGTAAGAATTTTACTAGCAGGGAATCTACAAGTTGGTGCAACAGTGGAACTCATGTCTTAATGTTAATGGAGCTTCTTTTAAAATCGTTGAATAAAAAATGCTTTACAGCTCTATACGTGTTTCTATTGAACAATCCTTGTATTAGTCATACACAATAATACAACTGATTGAACTTCAAATTTTTAAACTTGATTAGTTTCTATATATATGTTTAATGTTACAAATAATTCAAATAACAATCTTGATCATCTGTTAGTTCAGCGGAATAACAGGGACACTTTAATAACCGCATAAAATAAACACACTTATAAACAACACAGCGCGCTTTAACTTGAATGTTTGGACCACAGAAGTGAGGCATGCCTCAACGCTCTATGTGTACAGCACGGGACAATCCCCCCTCCCTTCACTTCCGTATCTTTCCTGCACATTGCTTACATACGATGTATACAAAAAAAACGCAGAGGCAAGTTCAGTTGCCTCATTCGCTTTAAACGAGCTATGCCGAGTCTCGCCTGTCACCATCTAGCGGTCGCTCAGTAAAGCACGTTTCGGCCTAATAAATTCGACAGTCGCCGTAACAATGTATAATCTTTACGTTATGTAGTTCATACGTATTTATAATTTTTATTCTACAGAATTTTTTAGGGTAGGCGTTGCCTCAATGTAACTTCGCCACTGGTCGTTACCCAAACAGACGGTCAATAACACGTAGCTCTGTAGTAGAAAAAAAAGATATAACTAGTAAGGAAACACCCCGAGCTGCAGAACTCGCTCACAATTTTGAACGAAATACATTATTTTTTTATTGAATAAAATTAATCTGTTTCTCAAGTTTTCACGGCCGGAGTCATAATTATTCAAATTATTATCCGCGCTGTAAGGATTATAGTCTACAATAATTCTCATGCCGTCGATGTTATAATCAGGCGTTTCGGCCTCACCTCTGCAGGCCGAGAAGAGCAGAGAAGATGACCTCCACAGGTGAGGCCGAATCGTCTGATTATAACATCGATCAGCAGTAGAATTATTGTAGACCGCGGCCTTACAGTCCGAATAATAATTTCGATAAAATTAAATTAATAAATTTTACTTTTTTAAAGCTGTAAGTAACGTCCTTAATATACGATTCTTAGCGTTAGCCCAGATAAACCAGGAGGAGGTGACCGTATACAGGCGTTATCACGGTTGATAGAGGTTTTGCTGTGACTTAAAGAGCAAAAAAAAGAAGGAAAAGAAAATTACCAACTACTCTACTAATTTTCTTTTTTGTAAAATAACAATTACAAAGCAACCATTATTACTTTATTATTATTATGAACACAATACTAATCACTAAAAATTATGCATTGGGTTTTTCTTGTTAAATGCTTTGTAGTAGGGGGGTATATGTAGAGAAATCATGCTCCGTGGCAGAATTAATGATGCAAAGATGGGGGAGTGTTTTTTCCATCAGAAACTATCTCTAGATGAATAATTTCCATGGTGTCGCTCTGTAGTGGGCGTCATATAAAATTAACGACGTCATCAAGATGGCCGCCGCTGAAATTCTGAAAATCTATGATATTTCAGTTATGTATGGACCGATTTTAATTTTTTACGACTTAAATTAAACAAAATAAGAAATCCTATTAAAAAGGTTATTACGGGATTTTTCCTAAATTGAATATTTTTAGAGATATTCCCACAAACGTACCTCGGATTCTTAAAAAATACACTTTTGTTGAAATACCATTAATTATTTAGCCAATATCAACACTTTTTGAAGAACAATTTATTTATTCATTTAAAAAAAATACATAACTTTTAATAGATACAAAATATTTCTAAAAATACACGTACCGTACTTAAAAAAATAAGTCATCTGAAATGTCTAAATGCCATCAGTGCTGTTTGCATCATCGCTGCTGTCATTGTCACACTGAATATCAAGCGAAACAATACAGTTATCACATTCTTCTTCTTTGCCACCACACTCAAACATTTCTGTGCAAGGTAAGCTATTTGAATGAATAGCCATTATTTGAAAATTAATTGCAATAGCTATTTGAAAATCGGCCATTAAATAACCGATATATTGTAGATTTATGAAATCTTATTGGCGGCCATCTTGATGACATCATTATTTTTATGACGCCCATCAAAGGGTGACACCATGGAAATTATCAATCTAAAGGTGGTGTCTGGTGTAAAAATCATCCTTTCACCTTTGCATCATTAACTCTGCCACGGGATGACAAATGCTCCCCGACACATGCACCACCAGACGCCACCTTGGTTTTTACAACCATTAAGCCTATGCGTAAACACTGCGGGCCCAGCCGTTACGACACTGAAGCATGTTACACCGTCGGTTTCCATCAACTGAAGAAAGCGGAGCAGATACAAACACAAGAATATTATACCACACAACTGAAACGATTGATCACAATTGTAAACAAGCCAATTATCTCTTTATAGGCATATGAGGCGGTTAAAACCAAAGTGGTGTAAGTCACATTATAACCATTTTGAGATATAAAAGGTTTTATTAGAATTGTTATAAAGAATTCTACAGCGTGATTTTATAAACTATTTCCACATGGCCAACTCAAAATACCTTAATCTAACTATGTATATGGTTATTTTTTATAATATGTAAATGTGACTTGTCCAAATTGTAAGATTTGTTGGTTACAGAAACTAGGCAAAACTATATTAAACAAACGGTCGAGTAGGAAATTATAGTCTAAAACAGTCACATTGCAATGACCTCACGTTTCCTTCAACACAACGAAAGCGGCTTTTACTGCCCATTGTTTAACATATTTGATGAATATTTTTCTATATCTGTAGTAAACAAAAGGTCCACACCACACATATATCAAAATTCTGCACGAAGAAACCATTATGTTTATCATGAGCAGCGTACAGGAAGAAAGCATCCTGTGGGCGACAAAGAGAGCAATAACCTACTGACGCCTCTTTGAGACATTTAATGAAGTGTTTGAGCGACCGCATAATGGGGTACTTCCGCTTTGCCGCAGCGACTCACCCCGCTTCGCCACCGCCCGCACGCGTAGGGATGATTCCGACGTGACAGCTTCCTACACGCGTCACAGGAATTTAAATCGACGCGTAAATTACACAGTTTATGGTGGTATTGTCTGCATCGCTGTTTGAGGTCTGGTGTGCGTCCTACGCGTGTTCCCGACCGACACGTGATTTCACCGGCCAGAAGCGTTAGCTATCTCGTTCGCTCGCTTCTCTTCTCTAAATTGACTCACTCACTGTTCCAATTGGTTCCTACTTAACAGCAGCCGAAGTATTTGGTTTTATAAGTGTAAAAGTTTTGGATTTAATTAAACTGTTTATGACTAGTAAGCTCTCCGAGTTACAGAACTAGCTCGCTATTTTGAACCAATAAGATTTCATTTGTTCTTAATTTCGTAGTGACAGTCAACCGACTTTTGTAAAACGTGCCACGCATATCCCACAGATACATTTTGCCTTTGAGATTGACACCCCACCCCACCAAGAGGCAAAAATTCGAGGTTTCAAGATTTTGAAAAAAAATCTATAGGCTAAGGGGTATGAAATTAAAGACTATTTTGACACAAATCTTAATACACTATACAGTTTTAGAAATTTTAAAATTTCAGAACACCTGGCCCCAAAAACGGGTCTAGCGAATTTTAACCCAGATCCTGGCGCCGTGTTTAATTTTAACATTTTTTAAACTTCAGATGCACCATAGGCTAAACAGTGAAACTTTTGAGGAATTTTGAAAGTCAATGCGAGAAATCAAATTGTGAAATTTTTTTAAAACTAAACTCGGTACCTATCTTTAATACTTTGACAAAATTAGCATGTGTTGCCCGTTACAAAATTTGTGACGCCTTCAAAATCTTTGTGAGCTGTTAAAAAAAAAAAAAAAAAAAAAAAAAAAAAACAAGCTTACTGATTACGTTTTCGGTTATATAGGCTATATACTTGTGATACGTGTTAGTTAATTGTCTATAGATATGTGTGGAAACATATATATAAACTTAAAAATCTAAGACCAAATTATTTGTTGAAAATAAAATCCGGGCTATTGGGGCTATTAAAATGCTACTCTCAAAGATGTTATTGTCAGACGTTTCGCCCTCCCCCCTGGAGGTCATGTTCAGTTATAAAACGATTCTACACAACTGACACGATGTTCGTCAGCAACCACAGTAGACCTACTGTGGCAAAGAATGATTCGTGTAGAATCGTTTTATAACTGAAGATGGCCTCCAAATGTGAGGTCGAAATGTCTGAAAATAACATCTTTGAAAACAATAACTTGAGTAGACCACGACCCAATAGCCCGGATTTTATTTTCAACAAGACTGACACCGGCCGTGAAAACCTTAGAAATAGGTTACCAAATTATTTGTCATTCAGGCATTAAGGTTATAAATTTTCGTAAAAAAAAAAAAAAACAAATGAAATAGTCGAAACTTTTTGTGGTTTATTGTGTTCATAATAATAAAGAGATAATAGCGAATGTCTGGTTCACAATTATTTTACTAAAAAACAGTGGAGTAACTACGTGCTTTTCGTAGTGCTTCTGATAAATAATTGAAAACTTATCTAACATTAAATTTTATCTTATAATAAATGTAATTTTAAAGGAAACTGTTTGCGTTTAAAGTGAGTCCATTATGTTGAAAATGTCTGTTTAAAAATTTCTTTCGGTGAACACTGCCAATCATACTGCACGATGATTTTAGTGGATTTTGTGTGCGATTGGTCGACCTTGTAATGGTACATTTTATTAAGCATCGCAAAAGCAGATTTTTGTGGTTGTGAAACATCAGACACCATGGGATTGTTTTGTACGCGACTTTGGCCTGGGAAGTTTTTGGCGTTGGTCTGTCAAGTGCGTAATTATTTGGCCGGTGCGCGTGCTGGAAAGTTCACACGCCCAAAGAGCGTTGCATCAGCCTCACTGGCTGATTTTCTCACAGGAGAGCGGAAAAACCGGTATGTGCAGGAGCGAGGAGAGAAACGCGCAAGCATAGCGTCAGTCAGTCGTAATTTTGACACCAAACGGTCCGGACGTCAATGCCGGTGGCAGCGACTCAAGAAGGCTTAAATAAATACTGCAGGCTTAAAGTGAGTCCATTCAGATGACTGAAGATATCAGCAAGATATAATAGCTTCAAAATCCAGGTAAAGTCATGGAACCTGTCTTTAAGGTCGAAGTTGGAATATAACGAAAAGAGCTTTACTTCATCCCTCAGTTCAGATAATCTGTTCCATTACCCTTCCACGAGAAAGTCATCGTACTTCACAGTGGATCAACAATTGCTTGTGGGAACTCCCCATTTCTGTACATATTATTAAGGAAGAACGTTTTGCTTAGAAGTAAAGTGCTTATACGTGGACTAAAACAGCACGATCAGTTCTGCGTTGATGCTGCGCTCTGGTTAGGTCGGCTGAGAAACATATCTGCTATACGACATGATCTAAAAACATTATTAAAGCCTTTAGTTTGAAATTACTTTTACAATTACAATTAGTTTAAGTCAAAAATAAAATATAGTGGAACCTTCTACTAATTGTTTTAAGATTCTAAAATTTTTTATTAAAAGTGTCCGCGGACCCCCTGAAACATGTTGCGGACCCTACTTTGGGAACCACTGCCTTAGACGATAACCACTCACGTGCCTTACAAAATTCATTTCAGCGGTTTGTATATTCTGCTTTTCTTTCTATATAATGTAAACTCCCTATAATAATGCCCTATAAGACTCCCTATATAATGTAGACTCTCTCTCTATATATATAATGTAAAAATAATGTGTACACAATACGTAGGTACCTTATAAAACTGTTCTCCTGCTTTTAGCGGTACTAAATTTATCAATGGCAACAGAAAAGTCCAGTTTTGAAGCGATTCACTGTTAGTTGATAAGATCGAAAGTGAAGATCCTCCCCTTTTTTGAAGTGAAGACTTCACAGTTTTCTGGTTCTAAACTGACGGTTACTTATGCGATAATATAAATACGGTGGAAAACTGAGTGATCTTGATGGAAAGATGAGTAACTTTTCTCTTCAAAACTATAGTGATGTTGCTACTTTGGCCAATTAAGTGTCCCTACTATCGATATGTATTTATTCTTATGGGTCTTCTACAAATTATTTTTCTCAGGCGTCCTTTTGCTTTTTACTCTGTTTGTCTTTCCATGAAGTCCTCCGTATTTTCTCGAATACCGTGCCTCATACGACTCCAAACGTTTCTTGTGTGTCTTCCTAATAGTACATTATTCTGGCCCGTACAGAGTCACGTTCCACACAAAATAAACGATTACATTCTTTGTTTTCGTTTTCACAAAACTTTTCAGCCTGTGCTGTTTAGGATTCAAGTCTTAATGGATATTACTTACGCTTTTAGGACGAAATTAAAGACGAATAACAAATAACCTGCAGTGAACGTGGATAACGATGACGTCACGGAGAAGGCATACACGGTGGCATCAGCTGCAAAACACATGTACTGGATATTGTGTAAATAAATACCGTATACAGCAGTTTGACGTAGCGGCGGTTTGAGCACATCCGCTTCGTTTGCGGCGGCGGTCGTGGGATCGAAACTTCTCAGCACTTAACCAGCTGTGCAGCTTCCAGGCGGACGTTAAATTAAAAAAAAAAAAAATAACAACAGACTTCTCAAAAAACTTTGTCATAAACAGAAACGAACAAACTTGTACGCACACACAAATAAATAGGCCTATATAGCCCTAAATGACACATTCACATGGAAGAACTTATGCTGCAGTAAACAATTATAGAATTTAATGTATATATATATATTGTAACGAAACAGAACGCTGTATGAATAATTATAAATAATAAACTGTGAAACCTCATTCAGGGATAGAACCAAGCATTATGATCACCAACTAATAAACAGAAACCCCCAAAATTGAAGATAATGAATGGACCAAACTCAACAACACCAACCACTGACCTGACTATGACTAACAAATAATAACCAGACATTACCCAGTAAGATAGGGCAGTAAATCAATAAAAAAGTAAAGCAGTAATCAAACACCAAATAAATAAACATAATCCAAATAATAAAGAGTACAGCCACTTCATAGTATAAAATGTGTATGACCTATATGACTAAATAGGCCAATAAAAATCTGCGTTTTTGTAAAAATGAGGTGACAACAAAAGGGGCACAACAAAACCCTATAGTGATATAAGTGAAAACAAACACATAAAAGGTAGCCTAATAATATTCACATAGACTACAGTTAAAAAGTGTGATGTTATTTAGATTAAGAAGTGATGTTCAATCAATCATGATTGACAATAGTGATTTAGAAATTAACACACAAACAATTGTTTAGCAGTGTGTGACCATTTAAATGTAGTAAGTTATAATTATTAAGATAAGGAGTATAGTTAAGAGTTTTGTTTTACATTATAAAAGTTTCATGTTACTAGCAGATCAAGAAAATAATATTGTATCAAAGGGTCATAGTCAACTGTCATCCATCATTCTTAATTGTTAAATAAGATAAATGTAAAATCCAAAAAATACTAATTTTTACATGACCAAACCAGGCCATGTTTGGTATCAAATGATTTGTAATGTTATTTTGATTAACCACATATACATTGTATTAAATATTATTGTGTTATGATAAAAAAGTAATTTGAAGGCAAATTATAAAATGTAATGTATTTTAATGACCATGGTAATGTAACAGTTGAACTTTGTACTATGGGCCAATAAGAATCCAAGAAATTTTGGTCAGCTTCTGTGAAAAAAAAGAAGAAATTAGAACACTTGATTGTTAACCACGATCGAATACGGTTGAGGAGTGCAGATAAAAAATATTATTATGTAAAAAAGTTTAAAAAGCAAGAAACCAAACTCAGAAGAATGAATTGCCAAACGGAACAATCGTGAAGTCATTACAACAAATCATATAACTCAACAGGAACGACTACCAGTGAAATTAAGAAATTCTAAAATGATTAATAAGAAAGAAGCCTAAATTAAATTTAACTGAGGAACTGTATGTATTCTACAAAAATTATAACCAACCAATTCTTGTAATCCAAATACGAGTCATCACCAACGACACCAACAACTCACACAACATTAATAACTGATAAACATTTTATAAAAGAAAACAAGAACATAATATAAGAAATATTGAACACTAAGTGACAATATTGTATTAAAATACATTGGGAACCAATTTACTCTAACCACAGCTGGCAACACATTGGTCATGATTATGACGTCACTCAACAACCAGCATGCATTGCGCACATAGCGAAATGAATATTTTACCGGCCATATTGTTCAAACATTAATAATTATTTATACTATTATATTAGATAATAAGTATTAAACTATTTCTATTGTAGTGTACTCTTTATTGTTTTTTATTAATTAATGGAACCTTGCGTAGCAGCCGAAAGAATTCACTTTTATATAATTAAATCATTTGACGATTGACCCTGAGATAAGAATCGATCATTGGTAACGTATATATCGAAATAACAATTTTTACTAAAATTTTCAAGGATTAAACATTAATATTACCAATATCATTTCCATGTGTTTTATTTCTCGAATGTAAGGTATAAACAGGATTCGTTCTATACTCACGAAGATCAAGAAGACGTCTGCGAGCTGTAAGAATAACAGAAACTACGAAACCGAAATTAACCTCAACGAATACGTTTAAGATGGAAATCGAATGTAGTCGTTGAGAAATTGTTTTGGGACGATACAACCGCTATATTCAAATATTTGAAGCAGACGAACTGAAGAATTTTCTTCAGTTAATTCGAGAATTAACCAATAAAGAAGACTCATACATAAAAATAAAATAAAATTAAAAAGAATTAACATAAATACAAGGAATAAACACGCAACCATTAGTATCAACTGACAAAACAAATACACATAGAGCACAAGGATTTACTAACAACACAGTTTTATTACATATTAACATTAATAATACCAGCAACACGGAATAGTTATTATATATATATATATATATATATATACACACGTGGAGATTTCTATATTAGAAAAAGGAACATCAAGTACTACATGGCATGGGTAAATGACAAGTACGTAAGTTCATCTTGGGCACAAATTCAATTAGAGCAGTGGTTCTCAACGTTTTCAGGTCCGGGGCCCACCTTGAAGGATATTACATTTGATGAGACCCATAAGCAGGGGCGCCGGCAGAATTACTTGTAGGGGTGGACACTCAGTTTACAATAATATTTTAATAATGGTATTCAGAAGTTAGATTTGAACAAGAGAGGTTAGATTTGAAGCTGTCGTAACTGGTGGAACAACTGTCAGGAAATTAAAAGGATCTGTAGAACTATATCAAGTGGTTATTTAATAAATTCGAGACGTTATAGTTATTGCAGTGATCATAAATGACATCATAAGATATAAAAACCAAACTACACTTTAACAGGTAACTACAATTATATATAGGCTCATTTACGAACGGAAAATTGTGTTTTATACACAATACATTGTGTACATTGTTGTACATTGTGTTTGTATACTTGTTAATTGTAGTTGATAATTACACGGCAAAAATGGTCGTCCAATGTCAGTTTTCAATTTCTGTGTCAGCAGTGATGACAATGGTCGTGTCTAACCAGCGAAATACGTATACGTTTGTTTTACAGAATCAAAATAAATATCCTTATTGTATATGAAGAATACTTTTTGAGCCTAAATTCATAGGTTGGTTTGGTTAGGCAGCTGTTCTTCATATGGATGCCTTTTGTGCCTTCCGTAACATTTCTTTACAAGAAACGCAATCTGCATCATTTGTTGTGCGTTGAACATACTAGAGACCTCGGTTTTCCTGCGTATCGTTTCCCTCGATGAACATTCCATTAATGACATAGAATGCGTTCAATAAATCCATCTCTTCACTTTGCAATACTTTCCCGTATTTTTTTTCCATTCACAAGGAACTTCCTAACCGCCGGTCCACCGGTTTTTCAGTAGCTTTTGAATGAGCCACACTTCGAAAGAGTCTAGCCTCTTTAGTTCTTCTGCTCTATTGTTCAGATCTCACGATCTTAAACTGCTATGCTGCCTATATAATTATTTAGAAGTCTTTTTCTTGTTGCCAAATTTACTTAAAATGCGTAATGAACATATAAGGGTATGTTCTCCATCAATGATAAGATAGAAGAACGAAAGCAGTAGTGGCTGGAGCACGTCTACTGAATGAACCACCAGGGGTTAGTAAAGCGCGCTGTAGACTACAAACCAGTTGGCAGAAGATCTGTAGGTAGGCTCTGGAAGAGATGGGTGCAGTGAAGACTGAACAGGCTATAAGCCTACTCCGTAAAGTGACGCCGACGACCAAATTTACTACTTTGGCGGGCAGAAACGAATATTTACTGTTGAACGTAAGTTTTCACCTTTCCTGTGATATTTAAAAGTTCTTTGTCACTCTGCGCTACCATTAGTATTTTTCTGCCTTCGTAGGTGAACTCTCCAAGTTCTTCTATCCTTTCCGCATTCGGTAACTGGCTCACATAAGTCTGTCCATCCGCGCTTCACGCAAAGGTTTTTCTTTCGCTAAACTTGTGTAGCTACCACTAACACTCACTTACACTTCCATGAGCGCTTTCAAGCCTCTCGGCTCATCTTCAGATGGAAACAACCTATCTTGGTAGTGTAAGTGAGTATTAGTGGTAGCAACACAAGTTTAGCAAAAGTTAGACTTAACCACTACATTGTATTTATGGGACAGGAGTTTTGTTTTTACCATGTTTAACTTTAAAATACATACTTTTCTCGTAACTGTGAATTTCTTCCATTGTAAGTAACCGTTTACTCACATCTTTTGTACTATTATCAATGACGGCAATGACATCTCTGGAGAACAACATTAATCCTGTCTCCATTCATCCATCCTGTACTTCCGCTGCTTCTCAAATTTGTTCATTAAAAAATTCAGAAAAATTTGTACAAACAGACTAAATAATGTAGAAAAATCATCATCATCTTCTACAAGGATTAAACCAAAAAAGGGTTTCCTCCTCTCCCAAACAGATACACTAGAGCTGGTCACTGCAACGCTTCTTCGGACGCTCCACATCTCTCCGTGCCTTCTGCTTACAGTTCAACAGTTGTTTGGGAGTGCGGCAGTCACGGTCCGACCATTTTAGCCGATACTGGTAAATCCTATCCGGTATCCCCATAATGTTCAGTCGTATATATCTGCATTTATTCTGCGATCTTGAAGAGTATACCCCCTGCCACGTGCCTGAGAAATCGAATTTCGGCAGTTTGAATGCGACTGGCCTGGGAATTCGTTGAAGTCCAATTCTCAGACTCTTAGAAAAGCGTGGAGAAGGCCATCACCTTGTAGAACTTAAGGCGTGTTTCTTTCCTAGTTGATTTTAGAGTTAACGTAGAAAAGAGTAGTAGAAAATATGATTTATTTAGTTAAATAAAAATATTTCCAAAGTAAAGCGTGTACATATTTGTTAATTTTTACAGTTACGCATCAAACTTCGTCGACAATGATGACGGAGAGGTGAAGAGAAGTCTAGTAAACACTAGTAAATTTAAAGGACTTTACTGTTTATTTTATTGCTAAATATTAAAAAATTCTAATCTGTTTTTCCAGTAGGAAGATATGCAATATAAAGACGAACGCGGTGGATGCATCGATCACATAACGGTCTCTGCAATCAGTCACAATCGAATTATTATGTACGGTTATTGTGAGCGCAGTGTTACTGCGCTCAGACTTTGTACTCGTAGGCATACACAAGCTTTAAGGAAAACAACTAGAGGCGTGTGATTTCCGGTTTTATCTTATCAGTTTGAGCGTTCAGTCAGTAGCTGTTGGTTGATAACGTTTCCGCATTTTTATCATAATGTACAGAGTCTACCGATTCTAGTACATGTCTGTACTATTACCAGGGCAAGTATGAATAAAAATAATAAGCATCCGTCTTTTTACGTATTGTGCTTTGTGTGAGTGTGCGTTGTAAACTGGAGAGGCAAAGTGGAGAGAGAAGCAGAGACAGAATCTGGTTTCAAAGAAAATATTCATATTCACTCACATATACAGAGAAGAAACAACACAGTACACGCTAAAGTTATGTTTTTTGGAAAGGACGTTTTCACTAGTATCACTGGAACCTTTTACGTACTGTATGTGTTTCTGCCTGTCACAGTTATGTACGTTCTAAACTGACCTCATGTTGTCGAGTCGCAAAATAAACTACTGAAACGACAGTAAATGACGAGGGAACGTTTTATGCAGTGTAGCAATTTGTTGTTTACATCAATTTTGTTGTGAATTCCCAGAACCGCGACACAATTAGCTAAAAACACAACTTAGTCTCCCGCAAGTCCGTGTTACGTGCCCACGCGCTTTTTAAACGTAACTTCGACGTATTTACCATTATACGCACACTACGTTACATGTAGTCCGCGAACTAACACGTGTTTCCCGAACATAGTCTCCTATTGTAAGTATACAAGTCTATTGTAATTTAGACTAGTCTTTATAATTGGCAATAATTTTTAGTATAGGACTAATTAGTATTGGCATTGGAATTAAAGAAAAATATTCTGATATAAAGACATTTTATTTTAGAAAATAGTATTATTTTATTTCAAAAGATTACTTAAAATGAGATTCTTAACTGGCCTCCGTGCATTATTATCAGGAATCACCGCTCTATTGTGCAGTTATCCAAATAATGTATGGGCCTACTCTCAAAGTACATTATTAGGTACTAGTAAAATAACAGTAAAAATATAAGGGTTACAACGCTACCTTTCTTCTAACCTTTCATGTAATTCATTTCTAAATTTATTTAGCTTTCCGTCTTGACGGCGAAAATTAGTGTTTACTTGTTTTCTAAACTCTTCTAAGGTAGTTTTAACCTCTTCGGTATGCTTATCAAATCTATTATTACTCTCATCTATTTTACCCGCTAAGTTAATAGCTAAATTTGCTATTTCTTCATCTATTTTAAATGTAGCCTCTTTAATACTTTGTTCTATTTGGCTAGACAAATTTTCATTTATTTGTTTCATTTCACTGGACAAATATTTATTAGTTTGTTCTATTTTATTATTAACATCTGTTATTAATTTTTGATTACTTTCTTCTAAACATTTATTATTTTCTTCAATTTTACTATCAATTTTTTCAATTTTATTATTTAATTGACTATTTGTACTTTCAATTTTACTTTCAAGTTTACTATTAGTAATTTCGATTTTACTTTCTATTTTACCATTATTTTCATCCATTTTAGTGGTCAACTGTTTAAACATTTGCTCAATTGCTGCCATATCTACTGCTGATGATTTAGCCATTTTTTAAAATTTATTATTAACAAATAAATTCAACAATTATTTAATAGTTATTTGTAACCTTGAATTCCACTTTCTTTTCAATTTTATTAATATTACAATTTAATTATCACTTGGGTAAAAGCAACGCCAAATTATATAACTTTATTTATATAATTTTGTGTTTAATCGGGCTTAATCGAGCTTAATCGAGCCCCCTAGTTGGCCGCGCCAAATCTATATGTAACTTATTTTTACATATGAATTTGGTGCTTTAATCGTGCCCCACGTTGGGCGCCAAATCTATACAACGCTCCCTTTCTTCTTACACAATTATCTAATATTTGTAATGTTAGATAAAATGTTACTTACCCGTGATATTACTTTACCTGGGCGCCAGAACAAATCCCTGATACAAATGACACGGTTTCAGCTTAGCTCAGCGCATAAAGACACTTTTTCTCAGGATTCGTTCAGTGATTGTGGTTTTCAAGAGGAATCGTTACAAACAACACTTTAAGATTTGCTTGATTATTAGATTTAATGTTTAATCAATGATTTTTAAACTTTAAATTGTTAATGGTAGGACTTAATTCTACCCTATCCTTATAATTATTGAGTGAGTGTGGAAAGTAATGATTAAGACGCTCAAACGACCTCTAGCTCTTATCTGGTTTGATTAAGAGATTTCTATCTCCCAAACCAGTGCTAAAGAACAGGTCTTCAATAATTTGCACGTCCAATACTATACACCACTTTCCATTCAACACTCCTATCCTATATTTAAAATTGTTTGTTTTATTATTTGTTTAGCGGTTATGTCATTGATCAATGAATCTATTTCTTACTGTTTGATGCGTTGACCGAAGATAGGAATCTGTAGAGGTCCTCCTTTCGATGGTGTTGCACAGAAGAATGGATTGATCAATGCGGTTGAAGATGCCCTGGCAATTACAGATGCTGTAGCCTTCTGTAGCACAGGTCCTTCACGGCTGATTGATTAATTAATTAACTAATTAATTAATTAACGGTTGTTTTACGCAGCTAGTGTTATTGAATGTTGTTAATTCATCTACACTGCCGGACTACTTCTCGATTTAGAACTTATTTGCACTGTTGTGTAATTTAAAAATTTCTGTATGTGAATTATACACGTCTAGTGTGTTTAAGTACCGAACGAAGAGTGATGCTACCCCTCGCTTTGAGCTGGCGTCAGTTTAAAATACGGGCTGCTGATTGGTTGTACAAATAAATCATTCGTTTTTCCAGTTTCGACAATCTCGAACAAGTCGGTCAAACACACTGTGACAGGTTTCAAACGGCAGAGAATTCTTGTCAAAATCGTACTTCCTGTATTTGCAAATCGATTGATTACAGGTATTTGCAAATGTGTTTCCGAAGATCTGACCACAGAATATTGTTGCTTAGGTCTTTATCTGTGTGTGTGTGAAAACACCTTATTCCTACGTAGCCTAATTCTCTCGTTATTCCTGTTGGCGTGCGTCATCCGTATAACTTCTTTATTTGTTAATTATATTAACTGAGCTTGCGGCTACTTATAAAGCTTTTCTTGCTGAATACAATACTGTTTTCAGAATTGCCGTATATTTACAACTTTTGAAGTTATCGCAGGTTGAACTGATAATTCGCTTTGAGTAAAATTACCTGTTTGAACTGGATTCTACTGTAGCGGTGTCGTGGTTAGAGTGAGATGGCTGCGATTATACGCTCTCTCTCTCTATCTTACGGCGTTACGCTCGTACTGTCTATAGCTTTCATATAACGCTCTGATAGGACGCTATAATGAATCGTTATAGGGTATAAATTTGTCTTTGATGTTAACACATACAGGGAAATTTGGTTTTACATAAGTTCAATGGTTTATACCCATTTGTAAAAAATTAAGGGAAATATTTGCAGGGGGCCCACTAGTCCGCAGGCCCAACCGCGTTGCGGGCCCTCCGCCCCCCCCCACAGTTACGCTACTGGCACCAAACAGTTTTTTGCTTCAAAACATAATGCTAATGAGATGAAACATAGTTTAATGTGAACAGTGAATACGTATTTATGGGTTTGAACAATTAGCTTATTTTGTTTGAGCAATTAGTTAGCGTATTAGGTTATGAACAGACTTCAGGCGATTTGTGGCACTATTAGAAGAAGTTTAGGGAGAAAGGAAACTCAAATGAAGTTCTATAAGGTTATGGGGGTCCTCACTCTTTTATACGGTTCCGAAACATGGGTATTGTCTAAAAAGGATACAAGTCATATACAAGGTGCTGAGATGAATTTCTTGAGATACGTAAAGGGATGTACACGAATTGATAGAATTGGAAACGATGTGACAAGACATGAATTGGATATATTCTCTGTAAATGCAAAAGTCGAGGAATGTAAGGTGGGATGGACTGAACATGTAGGTAGAATGGAAGCGAAAATGCTACCTCAAGAAGTTTTACAATAAGCGTCTGAAGGAAAAGGAGATGTGGGAAGATCACGCAGAAGATGGCTTGAAAATAGAGGGCGGAACAGGTAGGTTGGTTTAGCCTTTGAATCCTGGTAGATTGGTAATTGAATCCTGGAATCAAGAAGAAGATGAAGAACAGTTAGCTCTACAGTGTTGGGTGTATTGTCTGATAATATCAATCTGGGAGAAAGTGGTTTCGTTTCAGATGAGCGATGGTAAACACAGGTAAGTACTTCGAAGGTTTTTTTTTTTAGAGTTCCGGATAGTCAGTCAGTGGGCCTACGTACAATCAAAAGGCAGTTAGATAATTT
This sequence comes from Magicicada septendecula, assembly GCA_034769895.1. Classification (NCBI taxonomy): domain Eukaryota; kingdom Metazoa; phylum Arthropoda; class Insecta; order Hemiptera; family Cicadidae; genus Magicicada; species Magicicada septendecula. The sequence continues at coordinate 466,883,876 of CM068370.1, read as the reverse complement.
TAATGAACTCTCCGTTATACATTATTAAAACGAGTATAAGCCGTGTCGTTAGGCCGTGGTCTCATGGTATTTAGACCAGAGGTTTCGGCCTCACCGTCGTAGGCCATCTTCAGTGATAAAAGTAGAACGTTGTTGATGTTCGCTAAATAACCCCAGAGGTTTTGCCTCAGTACTGGGACTACTTGGCGAACATCAGTAAGTTCTTACGTTCACTCTTGTCTCTACTCTCATTCCCTCTCTTCTCTCACTTCTTTCCCTTTAAACTATCCTTTTCTCTCTTTCTTTCCTCGCTTTCACTCTTCTTCCCGAGAGCGCGCGCGCACACACACACACACACACGAGCAAACTGACGTCTGCTTTTTCATTACCAATTTTATATTCATACACATAAAAATGTGTACACATATGGAGAACCATACGTAGCTTCCATGTTGTCAGATTTATATTTACAATCATTTGCTTGAATTCGGTTCGATAATTTCTAAAAAACTATCCCTCACCTTGTAAATCGAGTTTTATGTTTAACAAATTGAAATCAAATAATTCCATAGAAATTACTTCTTTGTTGCCGATAACGTAGTACAAATAGGCCTATAAAAAACTATCCCCTCCCCCATTAACTATCATTTTCATTTATAGAAATTTACCCTCTCCCCCTTCAACTACCCTTTTCATTTATAGATATTTCATCTACCTTTCTACAGTGGATTATTATGACCTCCTTTTCAGGATACTTTGTTTATCAAAATTAAGTACTTTACTCTAGTTAAAACGTAAAACGTTTTAGGTAAACTATCCCTTCCCCTTAACCGATCTTCACTAAAATCAATAGGCCTCGAGTCCTCTACAACTCGGGCACTATGAAAAAAATATTTGATTATGTTTGAATTTGCGGCAGTTATCGTTCGCTATAGAAAAAATTTTACATACAGACACTTTTTCGGAAAATGACTTTTCTTCATGTTTTGAGGGTAGTACAATCAGAATCAGCCTTTATCTCGAACACGATGTTTTTCGCGATCACCATACTTCCATTTCCTTACGGAATATGGAAGTAAAAAAGATAATACCCAACAGAAAAAACGTATTCTAAGTGGAATAACAAAGGTAATCTAGAAAATCGCCCATGCAAGCGAGAGTTTATGTTCTCCACTGAATACGCATGAATCCCTATAATCTCAATTCGTCGCATTAAAAGCCAGAAACTCGTCATCGGTTCTGTTCACGGTGAATACCTGCACAAATAACGAGGTGAAAGTGAAAATAAATGGCCTACAACTGGACCGTGGGCGATCGGGCAACAAATTGCTTTATTGCAGCGCGATCGCGTCCAGTAATGATAGAAAGTTTAACAGCATTGACTATAACGTTACGCATTGTTTATCGATGCGCGCGCTCGCTCGCACAATTCTAGTTATCAAGTGAAAGTTATTAATTATTCTGCTATCTGATCGTAGTCCACTCGCGAAAGATGTGATTAAATTAGGCAGATCGTTCACAACCCGTTTAGTGAACACGTCAAAAATGTCAGATGTCTGCAGTTTATGTGGAATTTCAGACGGTCATGAAAGCAGCATTATATATATCGGATTGATGCTAACCGTTTTACATGTTAATTTACAGTTGTATACAAAATCAATTAAAAGTTAATAAGTCCAATACTGTAATATGCACAAATCGATGTTTTGGAGGACAAGCTAAATGCTATTCAGAGAGCATGATATCATACCCAGAGCGCCAGATAAAACTCTTATCGTTAATAAGTTTGTATTTACATGTTAATTTACAGTTGTATACAAAATCAATTAAAAGTTAATAAGTCCAATACTGTAATATGCACAAATCGATGTTTTGGAGGACAAGCTAAATGCTATTCAGAGAGCATGATATCATACCCAGAGCGCCAGATAAAACTCTTATCGTTAATAAGTTTGTAAAAAAACAAAAAATACAATTCGCGCCACCCAACGCAATGCCTGTCTATCTATACTGCTTAGATTTTCAAGGGCTGAGTGGATTTAGTCTACTATACTACTCGGTGATAAGAGAGATAAATTGAGATTTCAGTGTGAACCCCGGTGTAACGTTAAATCATAAGTAGACTCGACTCTTAAATATTACAATTTTTCGGATAAGCGTTTACCTCTTATTACTTCATGTCTTGTCCGTAGATGCAAAGTGCTAGAAGCAGCCAACTGACATACACCATATTGGGTGGAGACCAACACAATGTGACAGGGATTGGCAGCATCGACCCCACAGCGCTTGTTCCTCCTGCCACGAGAATTTTTTGACGAAGGGCATGTGCAGGGCCTGATTTGCCATTAGGCTGAGTAGGCTATAGCTTTATTTACACCTATACGTAGAGGAGAACTACCGGTGATTGGATTTTACTGCCCAACAGACACGGACCGTATTATCACCTGGGCTTCCGCGACCAGTGTCCACTCTGTTTTTGAAGTCTTCTTCCGGAGTGGCCGCGTCAAAAATATCTCGTACGACAACATTTCACTAGTATTACAATAAGTATCCTCAAGTCCATGTGACGACAATAGACCTAAGAATACTCATTGTAATATGGGTGAAACGTTGTCGTACAAAGGCCACGCCAGTCGCATCCAAGCGTCTGAAATGAGATTTCTCAGGCATTTATACTCTCCATGATCATAGAAGAAACACAGATATACGGCAGGAATTGAATATTATGTGTATACTCGACAGGATTGCCCAGTATCGGCTGAATGGGTGGGAACATCTTTGCCGAATGGATGACTGCCGCATCCCCAAACAACTCTGGAACTATAAGCCGAGGGGACGGAGAGGTGTGGGATGTCCGAGAAAGCGCCTGGAGTGACCAGGTATAATCTTTTCCTATTTGAGACCGGAACAAACCATTTTTGGTTTAATTCGTGAAGGTGATGATGATGATGATGATGACGTTGTCGTACAAGACATTTTTGACGCGGTCCATAGCGGAAGAAGACTTCAAAAATAGAATATAGGCCTACATACACTAACACTAAATACTGTTGACCAAAACAGTAGAGTAGTGAAGTTTCTTCACGAATTCGTGTTTTTCACGAATAAGTAAATCAGAGAAGAACGTTTAGAGTGAGTTTTAGCGACGTTACAGTGCCCAAAGGAAACGTTCTGGTCTAAGTCGTACCAACGAAGCGGCTTCATGGCGCTTGACTGTCATCGTGTTCCCTGTCGTCGGCTGAAAAGAACACGTGACATGCTACCTAGTATCAGACAGCTCAGCTTATTATTTGATCCACGATTCGTGGCTTGTCTTCTACTGCGATTTCGGCAGAATGGAGGCACGACAACCACTTATTCCAATTTCCTGTTACTGTTCATCTTGTTATTTGAATTAGCAGTCTCCGTAATTCAAACTTTGTCGTGGTTACTTGCTGAACTTCTACCTGTCGTGCTCCGGACGAGGCCTTTCAGTGTCTCCACCAGTATCAAGTCCTAAACCACGACAGACAAATACGTACAAATACTGGAACCTGTAGCCGTGAATCCGCCTTCACGGCAGGCCAATACGTAGACAACTCTACTTGTCACTATCTTATTGGCTCAGCATCGTTACGCCACACCCCTTATGGTTTCCTATTGGCTACCTACTATGGAGCTTCGTCTATTAACCTAATAAGCCACACCCAGCTTTGTCTGCTTACCTAACACTTGTTATGCAACTGTCTGACGGAAGTCACACGTCCCCCACCCTTGGAAAATATGATAAAATATTTCTTCAGACAAGTAGACGATAGGGTAATGATGAGTAGGGTTGTTTCCCAATTGACCAGACGTGAAGGCGGATTCACGAGTAGGCCTATATGTGCGGGTTCCAGTGGTATATTTGTTTGGCGTGGTTTAGGACTTGATAATGGTGAACACACTGAAAGTCCTCTCCCAGAGTATGACAGGTAGCAGTTTAGCAAGTAAGCACGACAAAGTTGGAATTTCCTGTTACCTCTAAGATAATCCATAATATCTGAGTGAAGTTTAAGTTTCAACGTTACAGAACGTTTTTGTATTTCTAATTCTGTAAGTAATGAGACAATCATTTCCTTTCTGTGTGCTATTATCCTTATGTCTCAGCAAGACATATAATTGGTAGTCAGCAGCATAAATTTTCAAGTCTATCAGTTGCGTAGACTATGAGAGGAAAACCAGCCATACGTATTTTGGCACATCTCCTTAGTCTTCTATACTTTCGTAAACAATTTAGCTCATCCCGGTTTCTTGCTCGCTTAGCTTCCACCTTTTGATGTCATTCTCGCCCCAGATACTGTTGACACTTATTTAACGACAAGAGCTGGCGTGTACTGTAATGTACTGTAATAGAACACCTGGTAACTAATAGAAGTATCCTTTCAAAGGCCGGCCGCACACTGGAGCGAGTTCTGTTTCGCGACAGAACCGTCTTGGTGCATCGTGCCGCAAAGCGTCGCAGATGACTATACTACCACTAGGATCAAATAAAGCGCCTCACATCGGCTGCGACATCGTCTAGAGGCGTCGCAAGACCTCTCGCGACCAAAGTCCAAGTCCAAGTCCAAGTTGAACGGAGCAGCAGCTAGTCGTGCTCCGGTGGTCGCAGTGTCCGGGCGAGCCGGACAAAACGCTACATATAGTCAGAGAAGAGTTATTAAAGCAGCTGCCACTAGAATGCAGCACACATAACTAGACATCATCATCATCATCTTCTTCTTAACGGTTCTTAACATGTTGGCTGTTTGTTACCTTGACTAGCGATCTCGCGCTATCAAAGGAATGGAACCTCCATCGATTTTATTTTGGAGGGAGCGACCAAAGACGAAGCTCCTTCAATTTATGTCTCGCAACACAACAGCTTCCGACGTTTTGAACTGAGCATGCGCTCGATTCTAACCACACAAGGCGGGGAGTTTATATTACACTTACTTAGTCCTACGTGAAAAGTTAGTGCAGTGTCCTTTCGTTCTGATTCTCGCATATTGTTGTGTATTTATTACTATTATTAACTGCTATTGAGAATAAAATGTAGGTGTAATAAGAACTGAAATAAATGCAAAATAATGCCCATAACAATCAAAGAACCACACTTTTTCGCAGCTCAAAAAAAAAAAAAAAACTGATGGGAAATTGTTTTGTCCTGAGCAAACCAATGTCTCTAGTCTCTCTTCACTGAAGCGACAATTTGTTAACACAATGCGTCAAAACGGTCAGTCGCGAAACTAAATATCGCGGCCGACCTAACAATTCACGTAAATTTTACAAATTTCACCACATACGTGCACTCAGCACAGACTCCACCTTTGAACGCTACATATAGTCAGAGAAGAGTTATTAAAGCAGCTGCCACTAGAATGCAGCACACATAACTAGACATCATCATCATCATCATCATCTTAACGGTTTAAGGCTTTAGCGGCCTGTTTCTATTCCACAGTCCACCTTTTCTTAGGTCCACCAACTTTTCTTCTGCCTCTAGGGTTGTAGTCTTTAGCCATCTTCGGTACACATCCAGGATATTTTCGTCTTAGGATGTTTTCACACCCAGGAGTAGGATATGCGCAACGTAGAGCCGTTTGGACCGAGTCTCTACCTACTCAAGACCGTCGTGCGTGGTGAAGAGCCGCACCCTTTTCGAGGTGGTCCTATAACAGAACACGACGGATCTAGACCAGAGAAGGTCGATAAAAAATCTAGCCGGCACAGGGTTGGTTGCCCTATACGGTGGTCCCAATCAACAACTCACAATTCCAACAGTAGCCACGGAAACCAGGCATGACTAGACCAACTTCTAAAACCACATTTAACCTATGTCCAGTGCTTGTCTATCATTAACGATAACCGTTATTCTCCTCAATCAGTTCGCATGTAGGCCAGCGTCTTCTTCACTTATTTATTCGAATCGTTGGAAGGAACCGTAGATTTCCTGCTCAGTTACCTCCGACTAGAAGACTATAATTCTGTCACTTAAGTTGTGGTGGGTACGCTTTTGGGTTGAAACCACGTCAGGAGACGCAATGACACGAATACAACGTCCGCAAACCGAGGCAACTGGGCCGTGAACACAAGATTACATGGATCGTGTATGTATAAGACCCAATGTATAATTATCTGCGCTCTCAGCATACAAATCATCAGGCCAATCGGACCTTAGTGAACAGTTATTTGTTGCAGTAAAAATTACTACTACATACATTGCTTTGTGTCGTTTGAATTCACGTATATCGTGGCTGTCTACTAAGTTTTCAACGAGAAATAATGAATATAAATAAAACGACAAATGAATATGACGACAAATTTACGTCCTTTGTTTTAGGCTCCTGTCCTTTACATTAAATTATTTTTCAAAAATCAATTTTTTTTATTTTATCAGTAAATAAAGATATCGAAAATTTAAGTATCTAGGAGAAATAATTCGAGAGAATGGTTTAGAAAAATCTGCTATAGAAGAAAGGATTCATAAGATGGAAAGGGCATATGGTAGTCTATAACTAAAGATATTTACAATAAAAAGTGCATATCTAAAAATGCGAAAATAAGGCATTACAGTACAGTAGTGAAGCCAGAATGCCGATATGCAAGTGAATGTCTAGCACTGAATTATAATTTAGACAAACTAGAAATATTGGAAAGACGAATTATTAGAAAAATAATAGGCCCACGAAAATCTTCAGAAGGTTGGAAATTAAGAAGTAATGATGTGCAAAGTATAGAAAATATAACAGAAACAATGAGAAAAAGAAGACTATTATTTTTTGGGCATTTATACAGAATGGACGACGATAGGTTAACAAAGCAGATCTTCAAATATCTGTGGGGGAAGAAGTCAACATCAAGTTGGATTAAAGAAGTCCAAAAGGATTTAGAAAAAAATAATATACACACGCAGAAGAAACAATTGAAGGAGAAGTTTTTCGGGCAAAAGTGATAAAAATTGAAGGAGTCCGGGGTAGGAGAGAGAAAAACCCAGGTTCAAAGTGGACTGAAGACTGGACGAAGAGACACAGTGAAAAGATGAAAGAATATTGGGGAATAAGAAAAGAACAAAGAATACAGAATTGAAATTGGCATATGGTCGTTAGATGGCCGATACAAAAAAAAATATTGATGACTTGATATACCAGCGGATTAATCTAGAGGTCTCGACCCAATCCGGTGAAGCATCACAAAACATGACGGCGGTTTTTAATTCTCGTATGTGTGTGTACGTACGAGCCAGTGTTTGTTGTATAATCCAAAGTAATAACAGTGGTAACAGAAATACCACGGTTGCATACCACTATAAATAAAAACCCCCGATTAGCGCTTTCCAATCATATTTCCGATACGATTGATAAGCTGTGAATCTTGAAAGCGCTAATCGAGAATTTTTATGTATAGTGGTGTGGAACAGTGTAATTTTTGTTGTTATTATAACCATTAACACAACTTTATTAATTAATAACAATGAAGTTGAACGATATGAAAGCGATGAAAGATGTACTGCTAAACGACTACACACACAAAAAGGTAAGGAAGACTGAAAGACAACAATTTATAAACGAGAGATTAGATCCTGGAACAAGTTAGCAATTTTGAATACCTGGGCTACAGTGTGTCTCATAATGCATGCAACGACGTTGTGAATAAGTTGCATAAGTTCAACCTTATGTGCGGGACCATTAGGCGAACCCTTAAGTCAGCAAGGAACACGCCTAAAATTCTACAAGGTAACGGCTCTTCCCACACTTCTTTATGGGTCTGAGACTTGGACTTAACGAAGGGCCAGGCCAGTCGCATACAAGCGGGGCTGAAATGAGATTTCTTAGGTACGTGGCATGGTATACTCTCCATGATCATAGAAGAAACACAGATATACGGCAGGAATTGAATATTATGAGTATACTCGACAGGATCGTCCAGTATCGGCTGAGTTGGTGGGAACATCTTTGCCGAATGGATGACTGCCGCATACCCAAACAACTCTGGAACTATAAGCCGAGGGGACGGAGAGGTGTGGGACGTCCGAGGAAGCGCTGGAGTGACCAACTCTAATCTTTTCCTATTTGAGACAGGAACAAACCATTTTTAGTTTAATTTGTGAAGAAGAAGAAGAAGAGAAAGAAGAAGAAGAAGAAGAAGAAGAAAATGATGATGACGACGATGACGATGACGATAATGATGATGATGATGATGATGATGATGAGATTAGATCTTGTGTGAGTGAAATTAGACAGAGAGAATGCAATAATTACAGTAGTAATTATTGCATTAATGTCCACAGAAGAGGAAAAACGGAAGGAAATGGACGGTTTTCATGAAAAAGCTGTTTATTAGATGTAACACAATCGACCACGTCATTCTAACAAGACACTAAACTGTTACTGTTCTGAATAGACTGAAAACACATTATTAATACTTACCATTCGCTACACAAGCACCGTTGTTTATTCCGAGATCACTAAACTAGTGAATGACGAGGAACACAGCATACCTGCAACACGTGAAAAACAAACGTGATTTCATCAGCATACATATCAAAAACGACATTGCTAGAGTTAAGAACTCGAACTAAAATGCTAAAACGCTAGAGAGTTTGTTGCCTTCAGTAAACGTAGAATCACTAACGGGGTCTTTACAAAAGTTAGAAATGAATACACGTGGACTTCAAGAGGTTACACATTAATAATCGACTACGTCTTCATCATCAGCCGTGGCTCTACAACCCTTGCTGTGTCTTGACCTGCTCCAACAGTCGATTCAATTCTTCGATATTTGCGTGCCCTGGCTTTCCAGCTTCTTATGTTCAGCTTTCTGATGTGTTCCTCTATTTGGTCTTTGAATCTACTATGTATTCCCCTTGTTCTACTACACATTGGTTTCTGGTAGAAAATATGTTTCGTAGGCTGTCTTTCCTCCATTCTCTCTGTGTGCCCAACCCACCTTAGCCTGTATATTTTTATTATCCTGACAATGTCCGGCTCTTTGTAAAGATGGTATAGTTCAAAATTATAGTGCCTGCGCCACCTTCCTCTAATACTGCTCCTCCTCTAAATACTATTCCTAGAATCCGTCTTTCACAGCAACCTACAACTCTATCGCTATTTTTTGTCACTGTCCAGCTTTCTGAATCATATGTTAGCACTGGCCTGATAAGTATTCTGTAAATTTTGCATTTCGTGTTTGTTGAGATGAAGCTAGACGCCAGGTGCTTTTTTAATCCATAATACGTTTTATTTGCGAGACATATTCTTCTTCTTATTTCAGTGTTCGTGTCATTATTGGTGTTTATCTGGGAGCCAAGATATATGAACTCTTTTACTGCCACTATTGAGGAAGATCTAAGATGGTTTGAAAGAAAGATCATAAGACGTGTTTATGGCTCAGTTAAAGAAGATGACGAATGGAGAATAAGAAATAACCAGGAGATAGACGAGCTATTGAAGCGTGAGGACATTGTAAGATTCATAAAGCTCAACGAATACAATGGTTAGGTCACCTAGAGCGGATGGATGATCAGCGTATCCCAAAGAAAATTCTGAGGGCGCAGGTCTATAAAAGTAGAAAGAGTGGCCGACCTAGGATAAGGTAGTTGAATGAAGTGTTACAAGATTTCAGAAAAAAAGGATATGAGGGGATACACTGAGATGACAATAGGCAAGAGACCTTGGAGAAGAATGATATTGGAAGCCAGGGATCACGTTGGGGGAAGAAGAAGAAGAAGAAGAAGAAGAAGAAGAAGAAGAAGAAGAAGAAGAAGAAGAAGAAGAAGAAGAAGAAGAAGAAGAAGATATTTGTGTTGATTTATTTCACTACCGTAGGGGTCATTACATATTACAACAGTGTTAGGCAGCACCAGTTTTAATTTTTCAATATTGATTCAAACAAATTAGTCTTTATAAGATAGTGGTATTCTATGTGGTCTTCTTGTTCTAGTTGTTCTTGATCTTCACTTGAAGGATTAGGTTTTATAAACCTGTAAGGGATGTAGAGGCAAAGTGGAGAGAGAGGCAAACACAGAATCTGTATTAATAGAACACATTCATATTCACTCACATTGTTCTTGTTATTCAAATAAATAATAATTAATACTTTATATTTTAAGAGAAGAATATATTTTTTATTTTATTTTTTATAAATGAATGTAACCCAAATATTACTGATAAAGTTATAAACAAAATTAATAAAAAAATTGTAAACAATTCTTTTAATAAAAATATACAAAGTTGTCAAAACATTAAATATAATAATTTTAAATACGTTCATAGATACAATAAATCATAAAGTTATGCAGAAGCAAAAATATAAAAATTACATATAGGCCTAACAGTAGCGAAAGAGATTTTGATAGAATCAAATCTAAAACACCTAATATTAATCATAATTTAAATGGTGCATATAAAATTGAATGCTCTGACTGTAATTAATTCAATAAATTGTAAATAAATTGTTACACGGAGATGGCAATGGACACCAGACTTTGGAGAAGTTTGGTGTTGTAAGCCAGGGCTGACGTTGAGCTGTAGTGCTGAACAGAACCGGAAAATTTCATATACGAGATATTCTCGTAAGTGCCAGAAAATATACAACTAAAATAAAATAAGATATTCTGCCAATAAAATTTGTATTTCTCTGTGGTTTAGTTAAATTCAGGCGGTTAAATTCAGGAGGTATCTTTGATAGACGCATCCATCTGTCGCTGAGCGTGTCAAGAGAATTGTTTAATTCTAAATACTGTAGAGCAATTAAATTTGTAGAGCGGCAATTACTGCCATAGCCGAGCCCGCCTTGTTTAGATCATTGACACAATTAGACGACGACGAGCGAGCTTCGGCCTGTCCACTTCAATTGTGCCAAGGTAGAGGAGTCAAGGCCCTCCACAATTCAGATTATTGTATGATTCACATATCGGCTGCAGCTTTCTTGCCCTTTTCCTACTTAACTCGAACGCTCATAAAAATAAAAACGCAGCAATGCCACCGCTTCCTGCCTGCGATGTGACGAAAACGAACACAAGGACGTTCGTAATTAATTATTGTTGCTCGGGGAACACGGAGCGAAGACAAAAACACTGTCACAGTTACAGAACAAAAACGACCACAATTTATAAGCGTCTCTCTGTAATTAATATTCCTAAACAATGTTTCTAATGTGGCACACATTAACGAAGCGTCCAACGACCCACGTGATTCACATAACTCAGAGTTTCTTACGTAGAAGTCGTTGTTGTTTATAAACAATGAAACACTTTTGTCAAGAAACAGAATGTTTCTACTGGCTACGTCAAATAGCTGCCCTATTTAGATATCTTTAGTGCGATCTGATCCATCTCTGGTTCCAAGATGTCTTAGGGTAATTTACGTGCCCCCAGTGGCGAATATAGAATTCGGTCTGGGGGGGGGGGGGCTTCATATAAAAAAAAGAACAAGTTGAGATTAATCAATAATATAATCTTGAAAGTGGCTGAAAAACGTTGATAACATCCCGAATCAATCCCATTAAAGTAAACGATAATACTGTAACACAATAAACGTACGTACTACTGAAACATCGTTTACAAGATATTTATTGACATTTTACTTTTAAAAATGATGACTACAGTTTTAATAAAAAAAAAGTGGCAATTTAATTAACATCTTCCGGGGTCACCGAATTGAATTTCCCACATTTCATATTTCAAACGAATACGCAAATGCTGTGTGACAAACCTGTTTGTACATGTAAAAAAAGAGTTACAACTATATTAGCGTACACAGCTGAAAAAATAATCTAAAAAGGCAAAAAATTAAGAGATTACCAAAATGCCTTGTCAACTTTTCGACCCACTGCGGAGGGGGGGTTCGCTCTCGTCCCCCCCCCGTAAATACACCTCTGCGCGCCCCGATAGTTTGCAGCATCCTACGAAACTTCTCGGCGTTTTATGTTGTGCTTTTGGTTAGGAAAAGCTCTTTATTATTATTTTTTTTTTAGGATAGAGATGATCGTTTTGCACAGTTCAATTTCAGTTGACTCTGAACAGCTTTACGCTAGACTAGTTAACGGCAGTTTGAAATATGCAGAAGACGCACTTATGTCAGAAAAACAGGTGGGCTTAAAAAAGGAAGGTCTTGTACGAACGCTACAAGATGATGGATACTTAACATTGAAAGAAATAATTAAAAAATGTTGGAAGCACATTTTGGTAAACCATTCAGCTTTTAAAGATATAAAAACCAATTCGATGATGTAAACAGATCTTTTCTATGTAAATTTCCGAGCGGAGAAGAATTTTCTGTACAGCAGTCCTGCTACAGTGAAACAACACTGGACTTCAATTAAAAGCCTACTGCAAGCGTTACGATTAGAGAAGAGTGTCATTTATCACCAACTGTTTTTAATTTTTCTATTGATGATATTCTTTTTCTTCTTCTTCTTCTTCTTCTTTTTCAGGGTTTAGGTTATATAAACCTGTTCCGGCACCCATCTAAGGAGGAGGAGGAGGAGAAGAAGAAGAAACAACAACAACGACATGAGCAAACCCATTCGCAGTGACATTATGTTGAAGGAAACCGCTTGGTGAATTGGGGGGGGGGGTAATTCACTCGCAACGGGTCAAAGTACGTCCGCGCTCGGAAGAGTAAACAATCCGTTACCGTGGCGTGGGAGAAACTAAAAGGGAAGCAGTCGCTCACAAAAGATAGCTCAGAGTACTACACTTTGCTCAAGGCAACAACAACTTCCGATCTGTCAATCACCAAGCTCCGGCAAAAATTGCTGTAGTGTACGATCTGAAATACATTCCTAGTGAACACTACAATTTTTATAGTGTTCTACACGAAGTAAGGTAATTTAAATGAAGTTTTGAATGACGTTTTTCAATACGTGAATAAGGTTTTGACGTAAAGTTAGGAGTCAATTGTATAGACATCAATTACCAGTACTCTTGTTTTCTTAATACGGCTCTTTTCATTTGACGTCATTTGACGTCAATTAGAACGTACCTGACAATTACGATCAATACTATCCATCACAAGAGGAGAACCTTTACAACAGAGGCGTAAAGGTCAGGTTCTTCATGAAGAAAGATCATGAATGTAAATGATTTTAACACTAGTTTTTAAATACTTTGGTATTTTGGGATGACCAAGTTGTAATCAAGGATAGTGAAGATAAGCTGCAGCTAGGCTGGCTGTCCAGAAACTACGACAGTGGTTTATAACTTAAAAATTTCAGTATAAAAAAATGACCATGATGTTTATGGAAAAAGAGCCATTACGAACAAGAACTGTCAAAGGTAATCAAACGATAGAACAGATAACAAATTTTAAATATTTAGGATTCCATATTAGTTTTTAACATGATAAAGATATTCTCGAGAAAAATTAACAACCGTCAGAGAGTGTGTGACAATCAAAGACGAACTTTGTAAAGTACTAGTAAAACGCTTCTTTGTAAAGGGCAGTAAAACCCAAGAATAAAATTTTAGAAATTATAGAAATCGTTAGTTCCGCTTTCCTAAGCAACTTTAATTTACAGAAACATTTTCCAGCTAAACATAGAAGAAAGGCCTTAGGACGGGACAGGACAAAAATCTGGAGTTCACCAGTTACAATATTTCTAGGTTACAAGTAAAATGAAAGATGGAAATATTATGTAATGCGAGCGTTTCCAGAAGGAATATTGCGGAAAGCTGTAGTGTCAACACATCCAAAAGGAAGGAGAAGCGTAGAGACAATGACGATAAGATATTCTTTGTGAAGCCAGAACAGAAAACCTGGCTAATCCTGCAAAAAACGGAAGATTGTCGTCTTCTAGGCAGCCATCGAAATATAAACACTCGCATCATTGTCGACTCCTTGTTTATTTATCGTTATCGCAATTTTACTTCGTTGTGGGTCTGAGAATTGGACTTTAACAAAATCCCAGGCCAGCCGTATCCAAGTGGCTAAAATGGGATTTCTCAGGCACGTGGAACGGTATGATCATAGAAAAAACACCGATATACGGCAGGAACTGAATATTATGTGTATACTCGACAGGATTGCCCAGTATCGGATGAATTTGTGGGAACATCTTTGCCGAATGAATGACTGCCACATCCCCAAACAATTATGGACGGAGAGGTATGGGACGTCCGAAGAAGCGCTGGAGTGACAAGCTCTAGACTTTGCCTGTTTGAGATTGGAACAATTTTTCCAAATAAAACGTATAACACAAAAAAAAAGATTCAAATTTAGGTTTACAACTGTGATATCGATTATTGACACAACCGTAATTTGTACAAACAGTAAGATAACACACAAACATAATATAATGTTGATCCAAAAATGTGGTATCAAACACAAGCACTAATTCTGTAACTCAAATAACCGAAATCTCAATAAAGACTGATCTTACTAAAAACTAACTTAACCGTACTCGCAATAAAATATTCTTTCCTCTGTCTACCATTGCTTATATAGGGGTGTTGGTAATGACGTCATTCCCAGCCTTTGTCACTTACTACATAAGTCGAGAAAATTCTGGCCCCTATTTCTGAAATCGTGTTGAACAAACTATATTTACCTATCAATTTATAGTACAGTCGTTACAGAACATTTTAGTGTGTTCTGTAAATAGTGTCTAGGATAATGTATGTACTTAAGCTACCTACATACTATTCTAACGTATTGTAACGAGAACCGTATAGAACCGCCTAGAACAGCCGTGAGCGTCCTCCACGCTCCCTCCTCCCGCTAGTAGTGCAGGTGTTGCCACAGTCAAGGCCGCGCTCAAATACGTTCCAGTATCCTCTAGAGAACACTTGAACTACGCATTAAGTGACGTGCACATTGAGGATGGAATATTTCTAGAAGGCATGCGGACCTATAAAAAGCCATAGCAGCCGGCTTGTCAGTTAGCTGTGTTGAGCGATTTTCCTTAGCGCGGATCGAGTGTTTTTCGAAGTATTGTGTTAAGTATTATCGTGTTATAGTTAGTGTGGAATTCTAATAGTTGACATTATTATTGCGTGTGGAGAAATTTAACTGGTATTATTGTACGAGTTGATTACAAATTGTTATTTGTGAGGACTTAAAGCTGGTAATTAGTGACTTCATTGGTGTCTGTATTTTGTTTTCCACTGTACCATACGACGATCAGAATGAGACCGTCGCAACAGTATGTAGGCCTACTATTCTAATGACAGAATAGTTTTAATAATACACTAATCACAATATTACTTTGAATGTGGGTTTGGGGGTTCTCTAGTATACAACAAGACGAATGCTATCTTTACCTAAACTCGTCTTCAAATATGTCTCCTTAAGTATTCACTCCGCGATTTACATGTCTTATTTGATTATTACAGGGCGATAAGTTAAGTAAATGTTAATAGAATATAAAAAGTGATTATTTTTCAAGTTTAAATGATTATTTTTCATGTTAAAAATGTCTCCTGTTTTCTTATTAAAGTTTTTCAAACATTATTTTCGCCTGCAAACACGTTTCGTATTAAAAAAAAAATTCTTTTCACGTTACAATATCCGCGACAGCTTAAAGGAACACAAATACTTTATCCCTTTGAATGACAACACTATAAGGATTAATTTAGACCTGCTTGCACGTGTAAAGAATAAATTTTAAGTACACTAATGAAAGTCGACACGAAGTGACACGGTGCTGAGAACTGTATTATTAACCTTACTGGCTGACTGTTTTACGAGGGTTGATGAAAACAATTGACTAACGTTTGAAAAGAGGATGTCGGTTAATTAGGGATGACAACTGACGAGGGGAAGTAGAATTAGACGCGCGTGCGTTGAGGCTCACGTAATGAAATAGAAAAGCAAATGGTGACTGAGCAAAGGACACTGTAATGTAGGGAGAACCACCCGCCTAAAGCATTAATTGCTACGGTTATAAAGGCGAAGTGATTCAAACCTAATAAAAAATCTTTGTTGAGACTACAGCTATCTTCGGTGTTATTTTACAGCTACAAAGTACTACAGTTCATCAGGAGTCCCCTACCTGGTTGATACAGGTTTAGAACACCCGATGTACTCTAGCTGGATTCTCACCTTGCTTCAACCTGTCTTGAGTGGGATCCCTTTCTTTAATCTTTCCTGTCTGGTCTCCCTTTCCACGGCCGGTAGCAGGCCACACCCCCCATATCCAACACGTCTGTGGTCCCTGCAGCTCGGGACGCAGCACACGAGCGGGCGACGGGCATGCCCTTCGTCTCGCACAGCCCCGCACTCAGTCTCCCTTGATTAACTATTGGTCTTTTCGACCCAGACGCTATGAGTTTCCTACGGCTACGGAGTCTTTCATTGTTTTCATACTTCAACTTTTTTATGTAATTTCTGTTTTACTTTCCCACTACCCGGTAAGGGCCCGGCCAGCGGTAAAGGTGTCAAATGATCCACGCTCCTAGGGACGGAAGAGGAAGGTTTCTCAACGGCATTAGGGGCAGAAGAACCTAGGAGATGGGTCTCCGAATGAAACACAGAGCAAAACCAGAGGCTCAAAGGTACTATGAGGCTCACTTCTACACTGGTCTTGTACTACAGGACGCTGGTAACGTCCTTAGAAGACATCTATCCTACTCGAAAGTCACAAAGGAAGAAAGACGGATTGCTTACATGAATAGGAGGATGTCAGATGGCAGGTTGTCTAATAAAGTTTGGCATCACGAGCCTGCTGGACAGCGAAGTATAGGAAAACCTAGGAAGCCTTGGCAAAGTGTAGGCCTATATATTCCTTTGAGACCGGAACAGGTGAATCGCCTAGTCGCTGATAGAAGAAGAAATACTAGAGTTATTTACCCGATGTTTCTAGAACTTGGTAGAAACTATATGTCGATTCATGATACCGCTGAAGTAATACGTGTTTATGGATTGCTTTGCAATGAATCGCAGCAGGAGTTTGCAGGCAGCATGTATGCGTGTTATGTACGACACGTGGCTGTAACAACGGCTACTAAATCCCTATTTTTATTAATACCATGAAGTAAGGATTCCAATGTGAAGTGTCCGTCATCCTTCTCTCAGACATGTTTCAATTCGTGTCTGTTTTTCTAGAGCCACTAATCGCCTCTTCGTCCAGGATCTTCTGGGTCGGCCTCTCCTAGTTCTTCCCGTGGGCTCCAGTCAGTTGCGTGTATTGTTCATCGAATTAAATCCGCCCTTCATATACGTTCGTACCGCACCAGTGTTTCCGAAACAGTAAGTACTTAAGATATAGCCTACTGTTTAAAAAAGTACCTGCAAAGTGCTTAGAGATACTCTGAAAATCAAGCGTCACAGTAACTAAGGCAGCTTCGAAGTAATCAGAGGAGCAGTTTCGAGGTGGAGTTCTGGAGTTATGCCTGATGTGAGGCGTAGTTTTTTAGTCGGCTAGAGTTCAATATATCAGGGGGCAGCCAATCAGCTTCATGTCGATGTATTTTTCTCCTCCTTAAAAAAATATTATGCTTATTGTTATATCATGGATGGAGGAACAGAAGGAGAAGACAACGTCTAGCCCCGTAAGCCTACTTACTGCAGGAAGGGCCATCACCTCGTAGAATTTTAGGTGTGTTTCTTTACTTACTGCCTTAAAAGTTCTCCTGATGATCCCGCACATAAGGTTGAACTTAAGCAACGTATTCAGAACGTCGTTGCTTGTAATTTAAGACACACTGTAGCCCAGGTATTCAAAATTGCTGACTTGTTCCAGGGCAGTACGATCTATAACAATTTTTACCCGTACGGCACCAGTACCACGAAAAGCCATTACCCTGGTTTTTAATGCGGATATTTGTAATCCAGAGCCTTTCCAGATTCGATATACCCATCCGCAACCTGTTTTTCGAGTCCGACAGAATAGCCTGATCGTCCGCAAACAACAAAGTGTCAATTGCAGAGTGGCCGGTCATAAAATGCTTCGGCAGACACATCTGAAAGTTTTGTATGACATCGTCAATATATAAATTAAAAAGAGAAGCTGATAATGGACACCCTTGTCGTACTCCGCAATTGATCAGGAGCTCTTCTCGGTTTTCCTAGTTCAATTACGACTTTATTCTCCACATAAAGACTCTGTGTGGCTCTAATTAGATGTTGTGGGATCCATTTTCTTGCCATTATTACTCATACTTTGCTCCGATTCACCCTGTCAAACGCTTTCCTCGAAGTCGACGAAAGCTCTGTATGTGTGACGTACTTATTGCCACTATTATACCTTAAAAACGACGAATCTGTAAGTACAGGTCGGAAGCGGAGGTACTGAAGGCAGATGACAGTAACGGAGACAATGGCTGGACCTGTACTCCTCGTACAAAGTACAGGTCGGAAGCTGGGGTACTGAAGACAGCTGACAGTAACGGAGACAATGTCTGGACCTGTAGCCTACTCATTGTACAACAAACAATGATTAATAGCGCAAACCGCAGATACAACTATTGCTATCGAGCTGACTATACTGCAACTCGCGTAAACGCCAGATTTGTGTAACTTCTGACGACATGAGTCACACACCGCCGACGTCTCATCGGTTTGTCAGCGAATTTATTGTGTCGTCGGTGTCGTAACTGTGACCAGACGTTCGCAACAAATGACTCAGATACACTTAATCATTACTTAACCAACTCCGAGTATCCATAAAATCGTAACAGTCTTGAATGACGTGATCGGTTTTAGCCGTACAAGAATTTCAGGGGAAGTAACTGTACAGTATATCATGGGGTGTAAGGTATGGGGTGTGTCTCAAATAGCCTCTCCCATACAACCGTCAATCTTACTTTCCCGAGCGATGTCTTTACACCTGGTGCACCCTGTTACCACTGACGAGGCTCTGACGACCGAGTATTGGCGGTATAACCATAGCTTATAGTAGGGAATTGTAGGAAGTGACACTCTCTTTCCGGACTTGCAACCCGGTTGGTGAAAGAGCACGTCCCAGGGAGTAAGGTGAGCCATGATATCAGGCTGCTGAAGCAACTCCATGTAGGATTGGATGAACAGGAGGCATTCCCTCCACCAAGGTATGGGTGCTGTAAGCCAATAACCTACACGTTCGGGACCGGGCTTATTCAAAGAAAGCAAAGATAGAAAGCCGGACGAAAAAGTTTGGGTCTCTTGGAATCGGACAAGGGCGCTTGCTCTCCAGAGCCAACGTGGCGATCTCTTTGCAACTCCTCGACTCCGCAGGGTAGAAGAGCATGTGACCAAGATTAAGACTAAAGACTGAGAACTGCATATAATGGAAAGAGGCCACATCTGATAAGAATTAAACGTTTATTCATAAGAAACGTAATCATCTTCTAATTGCATGAAAAATACAATTTTTCCAGATTTCAAAAATTAAAAATCAAGTGTTTTTTTTTTACAAATTACTAACACGAGTTTCATACTATATTAAAATTAAAGTAGAGCTTGGAAGGGAAAAAATGTATTCTGTCAATAAGACTGAGGAAAACATTCTGAGAACGTCTGTGAAATAGGGTTGTGAACGGGGAACGAATTTTCCTTACTCACCTCTTGTAGATCTTGTAGACCCACACAATCTAGTCAGACAATTCTTATCGTTGTTCAGCAGTTTCCGACTGTGTAGCTTTCTAGAGTTGACAAGTTTTACCACTCAGCACATTTTTAATTCGTTGTGTGGTCAGGCGTCTGTGAGTGGCTATTGAAGACATATCGGTTATAGTACGACTTTACCTTTCATGCATCCGATTTATATCTTACGATAAGTTTTGCATCCGATCTGACTCTGATTTCTGTCGTGCGTCAAAAATATCGGAAGCGGGTGAACAAACTCTTTCAGCGCTGCCATCATCAGTACAGAAGACGGATCCGTGTATGTTGTATTTTGAAGAGAAGAAGGAAAACAAGATGGGATGTTTATCCTGTTAACTACGCACAATACGTAGACGGTGCTACAATCCATCGTTCCTTCTTCAAATTTGTGTTTTTATAATTTTCGGAAGCGGGATCCCATAGCGCTCTCCTGTTCTGGATTTCGCCAATGAGTCTTTCTATATTAATGACTTCCATACTTACAAAACGAATTAAGAAAATTACACCACGACGCGAATATTATGGATACGATAAAAAACTCGCGCGAGCGCGTAAACGGAACCATTACTGCCCATGTATCTAGACAACTCGTCTGATTTTTTATCTGATGCGTTTCCTAGGACTGACGATATGGTTTTGAGTTCGGAACGATACATTTATCGTACGATAGTACGTAAAACGGCCCACTTGTTTCTGTTGTTCTACATATATCGTACGATTTTTTATCATTGGTCATCGTACGATGTAAATCGGATGCATAAAAGGGCCCTTAATTACATACTGATTAGTGGGTTAGTTACGATAAGACAGCGCATCGAACAAGTGCCAAACAAGTTTCAAATAGCGACGAGCCAAGAAACCTTACCAAGAAAAACTATTTCAGAACATTACAGATCAAAACGCCTCACAAACAGATTAACGCCAGAATCATTTCTCGTGTAAATGAGAATACAACTTGTCTAGTAATTTACAAGCGCGCTCGCGCACGCACGCGCACACACACACACACAGTATCCCCCCCCCAAATAAACAACTTGTAACAAAAGGAAAAGGGTATATGAAACAAAAAAATTCTTAGTCATAAAGGCAAAACCTCGTATGGCGATCAGCTGACATCATAGTCATTGCGAGCGAGGGTCTTTCCCGACCATAGTCGCCTGGTTTCCGCGAGCGATTATGAAAAACTAACTATTATTTTAGGCGCATAAAGTTGTTCGCTTTAAAGCCAACTCGCAAAGCGGCTCTAATCTGTGACAATATTTTTGCGCGTTTTATCTTGGTCGCGCACTTTAAATAAGAACAACTTATCGCGAAACAAGACCAGCGTCGCGCTCGCGATAAGATACCGTATCGCACTTCCCAACTGCCGTTTAAATGTTCTGCCTACATCCAAATTAAAGATTAACTTTTAATTAACTCACGTTACCAGCAGATAAACAAATGATATATCTACTTATACATTATCAAGTAATGAGAGGTGCTATTTTAAACTATCATTTTCTTGTTATTATTACTAGTTGCTGTATAAATGAAATGGGTAGTTGAAGCGGGAGGGGGTAATTTCTTTTATAAATTAAAATGGTAGCTGATGATGGAGGAGGTAAATTTTACTTCCATGTTCCATAAGGAAATGGAAGTATGGTCATGGCGAAAAAAATCGTGTTCGAGATAACGGCAGATTCTGATTGTACTACCTTCAAAACATGAAAAAAGTCATTTTTCGAAAAAAATGTCTGTGTGTCTCTCTGTGTGTAGAATTTTTTCTATGGCAAACGATAACAGCCGCAAATTCAAACAGAATCAAATAATATTTTGCATACTGTCCTGAATTGTAGAGAACTTGTTGATTTTGGTGAAGATCGGTTAAGGGAAAGGGGCAGTTTACCTGCAACGTTTTACGTTTTAACAAGAGTAAAGTGCTTAATTTTGATAAATAAAATATCCTGAAAAGAAGGTCATAATAATCCACTGTAGAAAGTTAGATGAAATATCTATAAATGAAAAGGGTAGTTGAAGGGGGAGAGGGTAATTTTATTATAAATTAAAATGGTAGTTGATGGAGGAAGTAAATTTATAAGTTTTATATGTGTAATGTTATTGACAACAAAGAAGTAGTTTCTATGGAAACATTTCATTTCACTTTAACAAATTTCTATATTTTTTCATTTTAACTTAAATCATGATGAGAGAAAATATATCGTTCGTGGCAGGCAAGCATATCTCAACTATCTAATGTATACGTTTCCATTTTATTATTATGATTACCGCAATAAAAAGGCAGGCAACACACACACACACACACACACACACACACACACACACACACACACACACACACACACACACAATTCGCGTTATTTCTGGCCTCATTCATGTTTATTTTCTTACATTTGCACGCTTTTTAAATGGAAAGTGCCGAAATCCACACCAACACAACGCGTGCAAGCCGAAAAGTGTCCAGCGCGGATAGCGATTTGCTTCCTGTGGATCGCTGGGCAGTGTAACTGCACGTGTTTACAGAGGAACGGTTCATAGACAGACTTTTCGTCTTTAGGGAATGAACCCTCTGCAAGATGCTCAGGGTCCATGAGTGACTTCGGAGCGCTTCGGAGGAGGGATGATTATTCGGTTTCTTTATAAGAATAAAGTAAGCCTACCTAATTTTTACGGATAAAGTGACTGAAAATAACATTATATTAAACGACTACCCCATAATAACAAAAATATCTATAAATAGTGAAATTAGTTTGAGGGTGGGCGATATTTTTTTAGAAATTAACGAACCGAATTCAAGTAAATTATTTTAAACATAAATCTTACAACATGGAAGTCATGTATGGTTCTCCATACAGATATTTTTATAAGTTTTATATGTGTACTACGTTATTGACAACAAAGAAGTAGTTTCTATGGAAACATTTCATTTCACTTTAACAAAATTCTATATTTTTCATTTTAATTTAAATCACGTATGAGTGAAAATATATTGTTCCTGGTAGGCAAGCATATCTCAATTATGTAATGTTTACTTTTCCAAAGTTTTATTATTGTGATTACCGCAATAAAAAGGCCGGCAGGACACACAACACACACACACACACACACACACACACACATACAAAATTCGCGTTATTTCTGGCCTCACTCATGTTTATTTTATTATGTGTGCACGCTTTTTACATGGAAAGTGCCGAAACCCACACCAACACAACGCGTGCAAGCCGAAAAGGTGGACATCGATTTGTTTCCTGTGGATCGCTGGGCAGTGTTGTTGTATTAAAGCAATTAATACAATCTGTGTACTTATTTCTATTATGATATGAGAATTATAAACTAATATGTGCATGTGCGTATGTATGAAAAATATATAAATATTTTTTTCATTTGGAAAATTGTTTGTTCCTCCTTGAAAATATTTTGACCTTCCTGATGGCTAGATATTTACTAGCCTGTGTGGAATATAGCTTTCAAAAAAATTAAAAAAAATACATTTACTTCCAACCTATTATTTGTTTCTACTGACACACCCAAATTTTAACATACAACAGAAGATTAGTATTTTTAAATTTTCTTGTTAAATTTAATTATTTTCTTTAACTACCATTTAAATTTACGTACAGTGATTATATTTACAACTTTAAGTCTTTACTGCTCATATATAAGTTTCTTTTTAAGAGTTATTTTCACAAACAAAAAATATAATTGTTTATTCATCACCTGCGTACTGCCGACGTTACCGTTGCGTGTGTGTGTGTGTGTCCTGAATCCTGAGGCTTTGATGATGATGATTATGCTGATGCTGTGTTCTCTGTCTCTACGGTTTGTTGTTTGTGATGGTCCAGAGTTCCTCCATAAGTCTTGGTGTGTGTGGTAAAGATGTTCGATCGGTCGGCAGACCAGTAGTGAGACGTTTTGTGAAGATATCTTGAGTCTGAGATCGCCCCAAAATTGCCGGTAGTATTTATACTGGACTGCGATCTGACAAGTCCAGGACTGTTTTCGACCTGTTAGATATTGTCACTTCGTGCAAAGCGTCCTTTTAATTACAAATCACTTTTTGGTTAATTTTCGCGAATTCGTAAACATACTCGTAGCACGAGCGATATCACCGTTTTCGTCATTTTTTCTGGTCACTCACATATAACACACTTATTAATTACTATTTAATTACACTAGCAATTAACATTAAATCACCTAGCGTCTTTATTATTGCACACATTTCTGCAATAATTTTTCATCACCATATTCGTTAAACATTCCTTACTGTAATGGTGTCTTTATAATTGGGGTAAGTCTTTGTTCACAGGTTTAAAACGTATTAATTAGTTTATTTTTATCCGGTTAAAACCTGATTACAGACAAACAACTAATTCGTACGCATCACCCCATCTTTGCATGTCCGAGCTGGCTTTTTCACACAAACACACAAGCGCTGTATTCACTCGCGGGGCAGGTGTACGCTTTCTGACAATTCTTAGCCTGCATAATAGGCATATTGTTAAAAACTGTTCATCATATATTTTCTATGCTAAATATTTACAAACATACCGCCCTGGGCAAATATATGTATTGTTGCAATATATATATAATATTTTTTCGCACCACCTAAAAACGACCATCGTACGACCATCGTTTCTAAATGGTCGAAACGTTGTGTTTTTAAATACGATATTATTTCGCGGTAGCGGGAGTCCACGATATTGAAACTAACAAAAAATACGTTTATGTTCAGCGCCTGTCCGCCTCTGATGAACACCACATCTCCGCTGTATTATTTTTGAGAACACAAGTGCTTTCTGTAATAAACACGTGTAACTTCTGAGTAAACAATCGGTCTGTTTTTTGTCTTGTCCATTAGCGGCAATACTGACACCGCTAAAAATAAAAACCCGTCAAGTACCTCTCTAGTGAGATGTTTCACTCTGGTATGTAGTGCGGTCAACGGAACAACATATCTTTTCCGCTTCCCGTGAGCGGGGAACCAGTTCGTTTTAGTTCGTTTGACCTGTACCCAAACCCAAGACCAAGCTATATAACTTGGTGCTGCCCAAACCTAACGCGAGCGAGACACGTGCGGTGATCAGTCTCTTAGACACGACAGTTAACTCTCACTTCAACGACTTGCGACCAACAGATAAACCGGTAATAAAGACTTGTATTCGCTCCGCATAATACCAACAGGCCATTCGACGTTAACGAAACTATGAAAGTATAAACGGTTCCCTTCTTTTTCTTTTCGAATATAAGACATAAACTGAAGTTTTTTCCACCAGATTTAAATCTTCTTCAGCTTATTTCTCACGCGTTTAAACAGCAGCTAGCGAGATGTTTTAACCTTCCTCCCCCTAACAGGGATAAAGAAAAAAGAAAATTTCAAAAATAAAAATAATCTCTTCTTCCTCTATCAGGGACTATGCGAATCACCTGTCCCGGTCCTAAAGAAATATAGGCTACACTCGAAAAACAGTCTTAGGTAGAAAAGCTTTATTTATTCTTTTCTGTCTCGTCTGTCTTGACCAACGCTTGGTCTTACCAACCCCGATGCTACTAGTTTTTAGAGGGCTAGGGAGTGTTTCACTGTTTTCATACTTCAGCTTTACTATGTAGGCCTACATCTTGTTTTCTTGTTTTCCTTTCGCAATACCCGGTATGGGCCCGGTTAGAGTTAAATGTGTCAAGTAGTCAACGGTCTTAGGGCGTGAAGAGGAAGTTTTCCAACGGCTCTAGGGGAGAAAGAATCTAGGAGGTGGGTCCCCGAATGAAACCATTAGCAAGACATAGGCTTAAAGGTAGCACTCCATTTATCCTATTCGAAAGTCACAAAGTAACAAATCGGAAAAACTAAAATTCTCCGTTAAAATGTAGTCTTCTAAATCAAAGTAAATAAGTAATCAAATTAGTTATGTGAATACGAACTGTGGTGTCTTCTGAGTTCAGTCTGTATTCGAAGATTGGCGATTATAGTGTTTGTCCTCCCGCAGTTTGAGTCGGTCGCGTGTCTTTTTACCGTTAACTTTCAGGCGACAGGTTAAGTTTATCACGGTATCAGGTGCTGCTGGTAGAACACATCTGTACCCACTAAGTCGCCAATCCTCCATTTTATCTTTGGAGCCATGCCGCGCCTGCAGCAGTGTTGTTTACACGATCAAGCAGCGAAATTCCTATTGTTCTTTGCAACATCCGAATTTCCATGACATGGAATGAGTGTTCTGCGCTTTTGGAGCAGCTCAACACTCGATACCGTACAGGGTACCTGGTGTCACCACTGTGGGGTATACTGAAAAAATTTTACATACATACCTAAAAATAAAAACCATATTATAGCACTCAAACATCATATACTCTAACACGTTTTCGAAAATATTGTCGTGATTCTATGTACTATAAGTCTATCAGTTTTGCTGCCGAGACGCCTGAGGAGCGGGGAGTCTACTGAATGATGGTGCGTGCTTATGTTGGTGAGGTATTACTGGTTCTGAAAACATTATTCAGACGTCAGAACACGTATTTAGTTGTAATTTTGTGTGCGTATCAGATTGAACGTTCGTACATTATATGTAATTGAATATTTTGTTAAAGCGTGTTTTATTATTCGCTACAAGAAATACCTTGTGAGAGACAGTCAAGTCACGCCGAAACTGTGTTAAACGTATTTTTAATTTGTAGTATTACAGTGATGCGTGCAGTGGAATGGCTGGCATACATCACCACATTCCTTGTTCGGTAGCAAAGGTGAACTGCTGATAGAACGTTCTATTTAATCAGATGTTCAATGGTTCTTTGCTTGTGTAAGTTTTTTATAAATAACAAGTCCCCCTACTTATTGTTCTCATAAATGCACACTTATTGAGGCTCGTTTCTGGGAGTAAATTTATTAAACGAGAAGTAGATATAATATTAGAAAGAGCAAATCTCTTTTCTTTTTTTTTTTTTTTTGGCGTCCCCTTTCCAAAGTATCACGCTCCGCCACTGGCGTAACTACCGAGCCCGCAATGGGGGGGCCTGTCGTCTAAGGGAGCCCGCAAAAACATTTCTCTTAATTTTTTAAGAACGGGTGTAAAAATTAAACTTAGTAGAACAATACTTTCCCGCACGTATTTAACATCCAAAACAAATACATTTATTTTTTTACTGTTATTTTACTAATACCTAACGATGTACTTCGAGAGTATACATTTATTTAGTTAACTGCACAGTAGAGCGGTGATTCCATTTACGAATGCACCGAGGCCACCGTCCGGGCCTGCATCGCATCGTTATTCCTTATGTTAGCCCTAAAAGGATACTAAAAAATGGGCCAAGTACTGGGCAGCGTTGTGAATGTTACTCTGACATCGGCAGCTTCAAATTTAACCTTTAGAGGTCATAATGATAAACCAAGGCCAGCCCAATAGCGGAAACCTTTTGGCAGTTATCGATCTTATGAGTAAATACGTTGTATTTTTGAAAGAGATAATCAGTGATCCGAAGAACAGGCAAAAGTATATGAGTCCCGAAATCCAAAATAAACTCACACGGTTTTTATCGAAAAAAGTTGAAAATATTACTTTGAAACAGATTGAATCTGCTCAGTGAAGCAAGAAGGCTCACCAACTTAAAAGTTAACGAAACCTTTTTAGGAATTATCGAAGTGACCGTTCAAACTGGCCTAGGCTTAAAAGAAAAGATTTTAAACAGTCTACAGTAGAACATATTTTGTTTGTGTTATATAATTTTAGTAGTTGTCCTACATCTGTAAGGAGGCGCTAGTATTCAAGAGGAAACAATAACATGCATTAAGTAAGGGTAGTAGCGGGACCCTCAACGTAAGAAGGGTCTGCTGGGGCAAAAAAAACAAAACACGCCACTGCACTCCACAGTTTAGGAACCACCGAACTAGAGAGGACTGGACGCGTACTATATACAGTAGTAAAATTCACTAGACATGAATCAACCGTTTTCGTGCTAACGGCGCAGGTTATGTAATTCGCATGCGTCAAAAGAGAAACCTAGCTTAGTTTTCTCTGAGACGCTGTGGAGGTTATTGTGTAAGTACTTTTCAAAAAAACATCAGTATTCATCAAAAGTGAAGCGTTTAGTTTCATTTCATTTGAATAAGAAGAGCGTAATAGTAATAGATAATGCCTCCTACCACAATGTATAAATAAATACACCTCCAACATTATTAACAAAAAAGGCAGACATGATTAACTGGTTATAAACCATTACATTCCTTGTAGTCCATCTATGTTAAAGCATGAGCTGTATGCACTAATTAAACAAAACAAACCAACTTAAAAAACTTTTAAAATAGATGCTATTTTGGCAAACCATGGACATTCTGTTTTACGACTTCCACTCTATCAGCCGGATTTTAATCCTATGGAACTGACTTGGGCAACTGTGAAGAAGCGTGTTGAAAGAAAAAACGTTCATTTTTCTGTAGACAGTGTCAAAGGTATTTTATTGTATTTCTCCTGCAGACTAGAGATCAAGGCGTGACGTCATGAAAATTGAAAATGAGTACGTTAGGTCGGACCAAATAAGGGATACTGTAACAGATCGTTTAGAAAGTATTGTAAGACGAGATAACAATGGTGATAACAGTGACGGAAATATTAGTAGGGTGAAGAACTGACCTAAATAATTATTGTAATTGCATGTAAGTAAATGTGCTCTATGGTACTTATATAGTTTCAGTCTAATTGTTGCACTAATATTGTCTCTCCTGTTCTTTTTGCGGATAGTTTACATATGCTTGTTTTTTAAACACACACACACACACACACACACACACACACACACACACACACACACACACACACACACACACACACACACACACACACACACACACACACACACACACACACACACACACACACACACACATTTCACGTACGAAGCTGTTATTAATGTTACTTATTCAAACAAATTAAGATCATATAATATATTATTAAGTTTTTTCGCGAATCGTAACATGTACAAAAAGTGTACACATTCCAAAATATACAACGATTGTTGATGTCTAGGCTCGACTTTCGAGAAACATTGCAACAGACACAACACGCCAAGTCACTGTTTACAAAATACTGTAATGGCAGTATTAAACATTTTTTAGTAGGAATAAACCTGTTTTAGTACCAAGCCACGTGTCCGTTAACTATATGAAAAATCCTTAAATTTTTAGTGACCGTCAATCAGTGAATGTTTTAGTGGATGGTTAGTGAGGATCGGTCAATAATACAACTTTTCGTTATTTTGCGTCGACGTTTCGACAATATTTATTGTCATCTTCAGGACCTGTGTATGAAATACAATAGAAATATCAAACATAACGAAACAATTAAATATTTGGGTGAACGTGTTGGTGATGTGAGTGTGTGCGTGCGTATGTATGTATCATTTTTTATGTGAAGACTTATGATAGTTTGTTTACATCTTCAAATTATCTTTAAGAAAGCGAGCAAATTATAGTATGAGGGAACTTAATTTATACAGTATTACAATTTAAATTACTATATGTAATGTTATTTAAATTAATTAAACAGTGTACACTGTGCAGTGGGTCGCTGCGCAGTGTACACTGTTTGCCCGATTCATGTTACAAAAAGTATATAGTTTATATGTTAAATTGTGTTATTTATGGTTTTAACGTTTGACAAGTATATCAGTGAATGATAAGCGCTAAATATTTTATGCTTTGAAAATGAGACAAGTGTCTCGAAACATGTCGCAATAAGAAAGGACATCATACGAGAAGTCACAGACGGTTAGTACTATTTTTCATATAGTTAACGGACACGTGGCTTGGTACTAAAACACATTTATTCCTACTAAAATATGAATACAGTTAGTCGAACAAATCTAGTACGAGAATTTCAAAACGTTAAAACCCAAATTCACAAAACTATTTTGCATATCAAATTTAATAAATCTTGCTTGAAATACGGTGTTACACCAAACTATGCTACCATACATATAAAATGCTCAAGTATTGCTGACAGAAAAACTAAGAAGCATGCCGAAATATATAGAATTAAGGAGGAATTAAAATCTCTTCACATCAAAAAAGCATATTTAAACTCAAAATTATATAAAATACATTTGAGGTTACTAGATAACACACACCCTGCCGCATTAGAATACTATCTTGATTTTATAAACAGAGATATACAACAGATTACTTATCGCATGCGTGTCACGCAGGCAAACAAACTTCAAAAATTAATGAAAGATCAATTACAGACATTTGATAATATTAAACATAAACAAACATTCTATACACGACTACAGAATTTGACTTCCATCGAATTAAACTCAGACGAAACTGAATTACTAAATACGGGTTTGAAATATAATTTACCATTACATACATCCAATTTTAGCCGCAAACATATTATTGCAGAAATTTTAAACGCCGAAACTATCGTCAAAGCGATATCTGACCAACAAGAACAAAATAAGATGCGGTTTTTAATAAATGACAAGTTTAATAAGATTATTGAAAGACATAACAGCAATAAGAACATTCGCTCTGTTTTTTTTTCAACCAATTATAACAAAGAACGAAAAACTTTAGTTAATCTCAAAAAGAAATTAACTGATAATCATGCTTTAGTTACTAAAGCAGACAAAGGCAACACTGTAGTTATCATGGACACGAATACTTATAATGAAAAGATACAAGATTTTATAGCAGACAATAACATAGTTAGATTAACTTCTGACCGTACAGAACAATATACTAAAAGTCTAAATCAATGTATAAATAAATGCATACATCTATTTGATGAACGGACTAGGAGATATTTGAAACCTATCAACGCAAAAGCGCCCCTTTTTACAGGACTACCGAAGTTACACAAAGATAATACCCCTATAAGACCGTTAGTGAATTTTACCACTGCTCCGGGTTATAAAACCACTAAAAAACTACTCCTCATAATCAAAGAGAATATAATATTGAAGAATAACTACAGCTTAACTAATAGCATTGATTTTGTCGATAAAGTTAAAAAACTAAAAATCGAACGTTCATATAAACTGGCGTCCCTCGATATCGTTAACTTATATACAAATATACCGATATCCGAAACTCTACAGATACTGAAGAAGAACCTCATAAATACCAAAAAACTAGATATCAAGAGTATACACGAATTGATTGAGTTATTAAAGTTGCTCCTCGACCAAAATTACTTTACCCATAACAAATTATATTTCAGCCAACGAGAAGGATTAGCTATGGGTTCACCTCTTTCGGGCCTTCTTGCCGATATATACTTAAATTACTTCGAGAATTCTTATATCTTTGAGAATGATATACATAGCAACAATATTATATTTTATGGTAGATATATCGATGACACGTTTTTAATTTATAAGGGTACACAGCGGCAGACTGATCGATTACACAGTTATCTAAATAATATTAACAAACATGAAATTCACCTTGGAATATGAAGACAATGGACAACTAAACTTTTTAGATCTGACAATCACAAAAAACACCAACAATAAATTAAATTTTAATATATACAGAAAACCAACGACGACAGACACCGTGATACATGCCACATCATTTCATCCCATATCGCAAAAAATGGCTGCGTTTCACAGCATGATACATAGACTTTTATCTTTGCCCCTTGATAACAAAGATTTTCGTAACGAGTTAAATACCATCAAATGCATCGCGGTTGCAAATGGTTACAATACCAACGTCGTAAACAACATTCTCAAGAAACATGAAAACAGAAAAAGGAACATTAACCAATTATCAATGACTGCATGGGAGAAAAAACCACACAAATATATCACCGCAACATACACCAATTTTATGCCGAACATTTTAAAATCACTCATAAACAAAAACACTGATGTTGTAGTCACTTACAAGACTACAAATAATATCTTAAATAATCTTCGCACCCACGAATCCACTTGCCTTGAGAATAAAACGGGCGTTTATAAATTGTCATACAATGACTGTGACGCTTTCTATGTGGGTCAGACGGGCCGTGGTTTCCTCAAAAGATTTAACGAACACAAACCACCCACTATCTGTCGCAACTATGATACCATCAAATCAAAATTCGCCAAACATCTTATTAATGAAAATCATAATTACACCGATTTCGGAACCAATTTAAAACCCCTCCACTTTTGTAGTAGAGGACGTTATATGAACGCACTCGAGGAATTTGAGGTGTATAAAGCGTTCAGGAACACTAGTACCAAGCCAAACATCTTGAACGACCAGTTGTTATTCAAATCTAATATATTGTACGACACCGCGTTGAGATACTAAGATACCAAGAATCATTTGCGGTTAATGCGCGGTGGGTCGCTGCGCAGTGTACACTGTTTGCCCGATTCATGTTACAAAAAGTATATAGTTTATATGTTAAATTGTGCTATTTATGGTTTTAACGTTTGACAAGTATATCAGTGAATGATATGTGCTAAATATTTTATGCTTTGAAAATGAGACAAGTGTCTCGAAACATGTCGCAATAAGAAAGGACATCATATGAGAAGTCACAGACGGTTAGTACAATATATTTTTCATATAGTATTAAACATTTTATAACTGTGTGAAATCTTTATTACATTGTCTCTCTCTGTTGTCTGGCGCTTGTTCGTCTTACAAAATGTCCACGTTTACGCCGTAATCGAAATCAAAAACTTACCTACAACCAAATTTTTAGTAGGCTGTTTAGTAACTTAGTAAAAAAGTAGAGAATTAAATATAAAACGTACTAAACTGTAAAAACCTTAAAAACAATTAAAAGAATAACAAAAGAATTTTAAAATTATAAGAATAATTGGTTAGTAAAAAGTTAGGTAAGTTAGTAAAAAGTAAGTTACATATATCTATGAGTGCGCGCGCGCGTGTGTGTGTGGTGTTGGTAGGGCTGTAAAATTTAGTTTGGTAAAGTATTTAGTAATATAATTAAAAATATAGCCAATGAAATGTAAAAAACAATAAACACAAAAAACGTTAAAAATTAAAAATCAACAAATGAAAACACAGACAAGAATCATAGACAATAGAAAACTAAATAAATAAAGGTATAAATATAATAAAACGAAAATAATTGTGAATCGATAAGGCAGTGTAACTGCTTTATTTCAGCTGTCATTATAAGCGATATCAGTTTTTAAATTTTAGTACTTTTACAGGGAGAAACGTAAATTTTACGATTTACTTTCATTTCTAATTAAGGAAGCGTAACTTCGTCACATTAGGTATAAAAAGTTAATCCGTGCCAAAATAGATTACTCATGTCATATGTGCGTCTTATTTACAGTTCAGAGAGTAGACCAATATTTTCAACTGCGTTAGTAGACATTTTCCTCTCTCGTGGCTTCCACTGCCCCCGACTTCTCCCCACTTCAACCTGCGCGCTGTTTCATGTCTGTTTAATTTTACTATACATCCACATACCTAGAAACACAACAGAGAGGTAACGTGACCATTTGCAAGGACAACGCAGCGATTTCAGACAGGTGCTCGTTAAATATACAAACACGACATACAAACGAAAAACACGCGTGTACTACGTTTGTGTAATTGTACGGCAATGAGGAAATCCATAATTGGCGGGTACACACGAAATTACGACCGTCGACGTAATTTATTGCAGTAAACGCTTTTATCGTCAAGTCAGATACAATAAAACTATGCGCTTAAGTTGGGTTATGTCCGTGAACAGCTAATGAAAGAACGTTCTATAAGAGAACAAAATATAGTATGACCACGTACTAATGCACCAAGTGGATTATCGCACTCCCTCTCACACAAGCGCGCGCTCACACAAGTTATTAGTTTCTTATTTGCGCCATCCACAGTGTGCATGTTTACTCTATAAATATCTGAGCGGTGCCCACGACACTACGAGCTTCTTCGTCCTTTGCTAATTTTTCCTGCAGTCATTATTTAATATGCCTATTTCTAATGCGTTTCTCGTGTGTTAAGGTTTATTTTTTGACGTGCTGATGCTGTGAGGTTTCTAAACGGACACTCGGGTAGTGGTAATGACAATTTATAATCAACAAACATAGACAACGCTCGCTGTGTGCTTCTCACAACTGACCACAATCAGCGAATACGCAGTCCAGTCATTTAGATAATTAAATCCATTCTTGTATTATTATATATTAAATTATTCTTTACTTAATTATATAACTTAGTACACAATTTTATACAGATAAAGATTCTACAAGGAATAAATACTGAATGCAAAATACTCTCCTGTAGCCTACTCATCGCATAGTTTATTGTTTACGGATGAAGATTCGGAGTGGCTATTATTCCCCCCTCTCCCCCAACATCGTTCAGCTATATGACACATGGTGTAGCCTACGTGTTTTCCTGTTATAAAATCACAGAGCGGTTTCCTGTTCCTGGTCGGATCAGCTACCGCAGCGCTCTTTAAAAGTCACCGTGTCTAACTTTGACTGGTTCGTTTTAACAAACCCGTTCCCAGTGATTCGTCATTTAGGACAAAATAGGACATATCAGTGACGACCTTCAAAGCGACTTCCTCCCGTTTGTAACGCTGTTTTTTTTTCAAAGTCTTTATCAATAATGATGCGTTTCCCGCCAAAATATTTATGTCCTTTATGGTGGATGACACATACTTTCTTAAATTACCAACCATAAGTATATTCACAATCTTTTACAGAAATGAATTGCTTTTAGCATGAACGTATTTATGATTAATTATAAATCTATTATATATTTTATATTATTATTAATAATACAACTTTTTACAAGAATATATTTTATTTTGTAAATTACATACGTTTCGATAGTAATCCAACTATCATCATCAGATATAAATGAGTAAATTAAAAAAAATGTAATTCAATCGTTCAAAACAGCTGTTCTATATGTAGTCTAAATTTAATTTTTTTATATCTGTGTATAAAATATGTTATATAATTAATTATTAAATACCGGTAATACATAAATATTTATAATTTTATTAAATTTGTAATTTTGAAAATATTTTCATTTTTCGTATTAATCTGAATTTGTTCTGGTATTAATTTATTATTTCATTTATGTTTAAATATTTCTAAATTTTCCCATAAGGTCAATTTTGGACCTTTGGAAATGTGTTTTAATAAACTGATATTATTTAAATTTGGAAATGTGTCTTTATATAATTAATTTTATATCAATTAATTATATAACATGTTTATATACACATACGAAACATTAAATTTAGTCTTCATAGGCTATAAACAGTTGTTTTTAACAATCGATTTAAACATTTTAATTTATTAATTATATCTGATGATGACAGCTCAATGCTGTTGAAACACTCTAATTTAGAAGATAAAATATATTCTTGTAAAAAGTTTTATTATTAATAATAATATAAAATCTAAGTACATTATAAAACTATTGAAACATCATCATCACCATCATCTTCACATCACGGCAAAGGTGCTGCCTTTTCCGCCTTCAAAGATCCTCCAGCCATCTTTCCTGGGTCTACCCACACACCTGTGTCCTATAGGTATGTTGGGACTGAGAAACAATTGCTCTACTCTTGATGCATGGATATAAGTAGGCTTCAAGTGTGGGGTTCGTGCGGTGCCATTAGAGCGTGTGCGCGTGATATACGAAAGACCCGTTTATGGATTGACTGGTGTCACAACAATGAACTATGACCTTAAACTCCCACTGGCAATAATGCCAACTACGGCCACAATGAGCGATTATTAAAAAGACGTACAAGTCAAATTACACAGAGATACACTGAGGCGTCACCGGTCCGTGCCTTCTTCAACTTTTAAATAGTGTAAATTACCGACGTCCGCAGCACTCAAGGCGTGTCTCTAATTTAGGAGAGTAATGTTTTAATAGCGCAAAGGAAACGCCGCGCTCGGAATGTGTCTTGATTAAATAACACTTTCTCACGAAGTTTTTGCCGTCCGTCGTAAAGCAACGTGACAGTGCATTTTGCATGCAGTTCGCGCCAATGTGTCGAGCAACTTTAAAGCATATACGTACGTAGACTTATTCAGAATGTGAATAAATAATGTACGGTATTGAGAGTACGTTTGACAAAAATTCTTCTTCTTCTTCTTCTTCTTCTTCTTCTTCTTCTTCTTCTTCTCCTTCTCCTTCTCCTTCTCCTTCTCCTTCTCCTTCTCCTTCTCCTTCTCCTTCTCTTCTTCTTCTTCTCCTTCTTCTTTAACTTCCTTGTTAGAATTCTGTCCTGTTCTATAACAACGGTCCTACGTGTTGTCACTCCACCTCTTCCTTGGCCGACCAATGTTCCTCTTCGTCTTTGGTTGGCTGTCTCTTGCCTTTTTCACTAGCCTTGTGTCATCCATTCCTGATATGTGTTCATTCCATATCCTTCTCCTTTCCGCAGTCTAAGAATTAATGTCTGTTACATTACACGTTTCTCTTATACTGTTGTTTGGCAACCTATCGTACTTTGTCTTCCTAGTACCCTCCGTAGTATAGTCATTTCTATAGGTTGTCGTTTTCTTTGAGTTGTTGCTGTATCTGGCTGATCTCTGATGTATAGGATATTACTGAATGTATTGTGCGTTTGTAAACCCTAATTTTTGGTTCTTGTGTAAGGTATTTATTATTCCATATATTCATTCATGCATCCGGCAATTCTTCTTGCTTTCATCAACTGATGTTCTATTTCATCATCTGCCCTATTGTTACCTTTAAGTCTTGTTTCTAAGTAGTTTATCTGCATTACTTGTTCTATTATTCTGTCGTTTATCACAACCTTACACCCCAATGGGACATGTGAAATTGTAATTGAGTTTGATTTCTCTTTCGCTATCTTCACGTTATATTTCTGGCATGCTTTGTAAAATTTTTTAAATTTATATTTATTTTACCTGAAGATGTTATTTTTTCCTTATTTGGAACATGTTTCGAGAACTCCTGTGTTCTCATCCTCAGCCTTCGTGATCTTGCGCCTGGTGAAGTATCTGTGTGTTGGCTGGACGCTATTTTGGTTTCTTGTTAGTCTCTGGCCTTTTAAAGTGGTATTATTGTGTGTGATTGTGGTGTATGTATTAGTATTTTGTGTATTTTCGATGCCGAGTGCTTTGAATATTGTGTCATATTTTGTACTGATTTGTATTTGTTCAGATATTAGTTTGTCTTGTGTTTTATGTTTGTATATTTGTAAATTTTCCCAAATGTTCATTATGGTCCCTTTGTGTGGTATATGTTTTATTAGTGTCAGATTAGTTATGTCTGGGAATTCATGTCCCGTGTTTATTGCATGTGTGGCCAAATTGGATTTATATATTTCTGTCTTTTGTATGCATTTAGATGTTCAAAATAACGTTATTTCAGCTATTTTTTTGTTTGTCCTATGTAACATTTATTGCAATCTTGGCAGTATACCGTTAGTTGTTGTATTATCTTTGTTGTGTGGGTTATTTAGTTTTTGTAAATTATTTTTATTAGTTTTGTATGCTATTTTGATATCTGTGTTTTTAAATAGTTTTGTTAGCTTTGTCATTTGATTATTTATGTATGTCAATGTGGCCCATTTTTTGTTGTTGTTATTATTTATGTTTTGTTCATTTTGGTTAATTCTTAATTGTTCAGTTTTTATTTTATATTTGATTTTATTTTCTATTTTGTTTACAGTATTTTTATTGTATCCATTTTCATAACCAATTTGGTATATTATATTTCTTTCTTTGTCTGTTTCTTGTTTGTTAGGGGAATTTTGTACATTCTGTTAAATAGCGAATAGAATGCTGCCATTTTATGTTGTGGTGGGTGGTCAGAATGGTTAGGTATAATGATGTTAGTAGAAGTTGGTTTTCTGTATATTGCATATTGTATGTGGTTGTTGTTTCTTGTGATGGTTATGTCTAAATAGTTGATTTTGTTGTTTTCTTTTTCTTCTGTGAATTGTATTTTTTGATGTATGTTATTGATTTGTTTTAGTATGTTCTCTGCATTTGTGTTTTTGTTATTTGATACATATAGCCCATCATCTACATATCTTATCCATATGCCATTTGGATCAAATGATTTTATAATATTTTGTATTATACAATGTATTGTTAAAATTATACACACGTCTTTGTAAGTCATTTTCGTTTTCCGCTATTAGAATAACGTCGTCTGCATAACATATTATATTAAACTCACTTCTACCCATCCTACATCCTCTCATATGATTTCTTCTTCTATGGCGTCACAGTTCGAAGTCGAACCTTAGCCTCCACAATCATCCGCCTCCATTTTTCCCTGTCCTTGGCGATCGATGTCCATCATTTTATTTTAAGTAAATTATCAGCATCCCTCGCCACTGCGTCAATCCAGCGTGTCTTGGCCTTCCGACAGGCCTTCTACCCTCGGTCTGACTAAACAGTACCTTCTTAGGCATTCGGTTGTCTTCCATCCTAATGATGTGTCCTGCACATTGAAATCTATGCAGTCGGATGGTGGTGGCCAGATCATATGCTTTACCTCCCTAATAATTTCATCCATAACTACATTGAAGAGTATGGGATTAGGGAATCCCCCTGCCTGATCCCTATTACTTATAGTGTAGCACTTTATTCCACAGCTATTTAAAATATTTCTACATTAAAAGCTATTTGGCTTGCTATTAGATCTTGTGCAGACATCCCCGTTACTGTAAACGGATTTTTAATCCGTGTTTAATAACTTTTTAGTATTTTTTTTTAAATCACTGATTTAGTACCCTTTCGAAAACAAATTAAAATTAAAATTTAAAACATGTCCATTATTCCTACATAATGTAAACCTAACACCGGACGCAATAAGCGGTTCGTGACTTCTACCGATGAACTGATTTGTATTAGAGATGTGACGTTCAGGATTTTATGAATCGCTCTGATCGAATCATTTAAGTGGTCGACTGATCGAAACGATCTTTTAAAAGATGAGTCCGTTAGTAATACCATCACTGACGAACTATCTGTGGTAGTTCATATAATTTCCGCTAGGTGGCTCTGGACAGCTTTCTAATCAATCTCGGTCATTTCGGTCTCGGTCTCGGTCAGCTGGTCATTAGATCAGTTGGTTGCTTTGCGTGTCTCAATCTCGGTCACTTACTGATTCGATCAGTGAACGACATACCGCAAGAAGACTTCGGTAGACGCCTCTGGCTTTCGTTTCGATCAGTAGAAGATTCGATCAGTGAACGCGTTACCGCAAGGAGTCTGCGCTAGACGCCTCTGACATTTATTTCTTCAATTACGATTCGAGCAGTCGCCATTTTAGTCTTTTTTATAAAGCTCGGTCACTTACTGATACGATCAGTGTACGCGTTAACGCTAGCCGACTCCGCTAGATGCCTTTGATACATTTCAATCTCGGTTATTTCAAACAGTACACGAGTTAACATAAGCAGTCTCCGCTAGACGCCTCTGGCACTCGTTTCGATCCCTGTCATTTCATTCAATTACTATATTTACTGTTGAAATCATATGTGCAAGATAGACACTTCCAAATCAAAATCGAAGACACTGTGTCCGTAATCTCTCCTATAAAGTCGGGAGTGCCTCAGGGCAGCGTTCTGGGGCCATACTTATATCTTATATTTACTGCCGACTACCTGTGACAGACTACACTACCACCGCCACCTTCGCTGATGATACCGCTATCCTCGCAGTAGATCCCAACCCGGAACGAGCCTCTGAGAAACTGCAAAGCCATCTTTACCTCCTGCAAGATTGGTTCCAGCGGTGGAGGATCCGAGTTAATTCTGCAAAATCCACTCAAATAACCTTCACCATGAAACGTAGCTCTTGTCCACAAGTCACCATAAACGATGCCCCCATACCTATAAAATCAGAAGTTAAATACCTGGGGCTGCATTTGGACGACAAATTAACATGGAAAGCCCACATTCAGGCTAAGAAACAACAACTCAACTTAAAAGCTAGGCAACTGTACTGGCTCATAGGTAGAAAATCTCAGCTATCTCTCGCAAACAAAGTCATCATATATAAAGCTGTGCTCAGACCAATCTGGACTTACGGTATAGAATTGTGGGGCTGCTCTAAACCTTCCAACACAAAGATTCTGCAGACAGTTCAGTCAAAAATCTTGCGTTGCATAACGAATGCTCCCTGGTTCATCTCTAATTATACTCTTCACAAAGACCTCAACATTCCATACATTTCTGATGTCATCAAGATGCACGCCGCTAAGTACAGGAACCGCAACATAGGACACAGCAATAACCTGATCAACGAGCTCCTCAATCCATCACTGGATGTAAGAAGGCTGAAGAGACAGTGGCCAGATGACCTGACCCGGTGAACGTGGTAATCATCGCTGGATGGTTCCCACCTCAAGTGACGACGTATACATCACTTTTACTTATTACTCTGTAAACTGAGTAGATTGTAAAACTGCATTATAATAAAAAAAAAAAAATTTCATTCAATTACGACTCGAGCAGTCAACATTTTTCGTAAACACGATAAGTTATATAATGGAAAAACAATATGTAGTTTTTAAATAAAATAATTATTAATTATTTAATTATTCATAATTAAGGATCTTTTTATTCTTCACAGTCTGCACAAACATGGAACCAAACCAATCTCACTTACGTTTGTTTACAATTTCAAAAATAACTGTTTGAGAGGGAGGGTATAATCATTCATCTGTCGCAAATTTATACAATAACTGAAATAATATAGCCCTGTCCTCGAATTTGATAAAACTGAATTCTTATACCATTCTTATACCACTGACGTAAAGAGTACAAATAACAGATTTAATCTTAGAAAACAACGAACATATAATAAAATGCAACAGCTACAAATACTTAGGAATGAACTTTAATGAAGAAGGAAGAGATGATGTTGAAATAAAATCAAGAATAAAGAACGCAAAACCAATAATTAGATCATTGAATGGGATTCTATGGAGCACAGTAATTGGAAAAGAAAGGAAGAAAAGGATATACGACAGTATGATTAAAAGCACGTTAATGTACGGATCCGAAACATGCAGAATAAAAGAACAGGTAAAAAGAAATTTAGAAGCTACAGAAATGGGTGCTTTGAGACGAACTGCTAGAACTTCAAGGCTACAGCGAATACGAACTGAAAAGATCAAAGAAGAAATGGGCGTACAAAAGACAATCGTCGACTGCATTGAAGAAGTGCAACTAATCTGGTACGGACACGTACGAAGAATGAGACAAGACCGACTACCGAAGAAAGCAATGAGATGGATACCTAGAGAGCACATAAAGAAAGGAAGACCCAAGAATACATGGATAGAGGGCATAAGAAGATCAATGAGCGTTACAGGACTAAACGATTAAAACTGCAACGACAGACAATAATGGAGGTTGGGCATCGGACAACGTCGTAGGACGTTTTGACTCCGAAAGAAAAAGAGTAGGCCTACAAACAATAGAAGTTAAATGAACGCGGCGGGGGTTAGTGATCCAATGATCGGATCTTAAAGATCGAATTACTTCAATGATCTAGATGTACTGACCGAGTTCACTGAAGTGACCGAATTAGCCCATCTCTAATTTGTATGCTCACTTCAATAAAATTTCCGTCCAACACGTAGCCCTACTTGTCACGGACAGTGACGCCCACAACAGATAGGCCTTCACGTCACACACACACACACACACACACACACACACACACACACACACACACACACACACACACACACACACACACACACACACACACACACACACACCACGCAACAGGTCTGTTCCTACAGTCCCAAGTAACACTGACAGTAGCGGATATATTTACATGCGCACACAATATAGTAACGTTGTGATTCATCGTTTTACAAGTGTGACAATACAAAAATGTAAGGACGCAACTGCGCCGTTGATTCATACCCGGTAGCCGTATGCATGCGTGGAATTTTTTGTAGAAAAATAATTAATATTAAGTTCGCTGTCAACACAGCTGTATACGCGCGCGCGTGGTTGCCCACACACGCACACCACAGCGACTACCGTTCGCGACAATTATAATATACCAGGCTTGCCAGAACGCTGTTAATAACATTGTTTGTTATCCTGATCTAACTTATTAGGCGGCTATCTAAAGGTTTACACCAACTTTGTCACTACTTATTGCCACACTGCTAAATACTTAGTTCGTGACGAGGCCTTTCGGTGTCTAAAACGACCTGAAGATGGTGGAGACACCAAAAGGGCTCGTCAAGAACGAAGTATTTAGCAGTGTGGCAGTAAGTAGTGACAAAGTTGGTGTCAAGATGGCTCCTAATAAAACTAACAAAACTGTTAAAGGTTTACATCTTGACTAGTCTAAAACATATATGCGAGATAATATTTTAAAAATAATATTAATTGCGGTTTAAAGGCTGTTACGATAAATAATTCCCTATTATTAGTGCCACTAACGCTCATTCGTCTTCTTGTTCTTCTTCTTCTATCAGGGCTACCCGAATCAGACGGTCCCAAAGGAATATGTACAGAGGTGGGCCGATTTATCTATAACAGGTATTTTGGAACGATTATTTTTGTGGGGAACGGATATAACAGTGACTGAAAAGCTGGAATACCTTTTTCCGATTCGACGATAACTGAAAAGTCGAAATAACCGTTCCGATTACTCGTGGCCTCGCGGTTCCGAGTCACGGGACCCCCTCCCCCTACGCAACTAACGAATAAACAGTACTACGAGTACAAAGTCAGTTATTGGTGCTGAATACTTGATTCTGCGCATGTGCCGATTGCCATACAAGTACGAAACGAAGCAAAACAGCGGGGTTCAGAATATCTCTATGCTACAGAGACGAAGCTGTTTTCAATAAATGAAAAAAATTCATACTGATGTTACATTTATTCTCGTGTGTTATGCAGATATAGGCCTACGAGTATAATACAGATTATATTAACAAATTACATACTATACTAGTCACCAACTTGATAAATTTTGAAAAAGCGAATTATATTGTGTTATAACCTACAGAGTGGCTGA
Source organism: Magicicada septendecula (assembly GCA_034769895.1). Taxonomy (NCBI): domain Eukaryota; kingdom Metazoa; phylum Arthropoda; class Insecta; order Hemiptera; family Cicadidae; genus Magicicada; species Magicicada septendecula. The sequence continues at coordinate 466,841,406 of CM068370.1, read as the reverse complement.
TAGGCCTTATAGTACTTTTTGTTAATGTGATTTCGGAGATAATTTTAACTTCACTGCACATCTCACGTACATTTTTGTGACATTATTTGTTGTGCTATTACGTGCACTCTAAATTTCATAGCCTGAGTTTCGCAACTGATTTCTCTAAACAAAATGGAATCAATAATTTAATATTAATTCTATGTCAGTTTGTCTACTCCTAGTGAAAACATAAATTAATATTCCCAAAGGGAGATAAGCTTATAAATTCTCTTGTTTCTTAATTCTTTTAAACAGTAACATCTTAATTAAGTCACAGTGTAAAGTAACACTGTTAATACTTTTAGTTTCAATTTATTTCTTATAACACATTATATAATACAGGTATATGTATAATAGGTATATAATAACAGGTATTTGTAGGCCTATGTGTTACTTTTTTTGGAACGGTTTCGTTCGTACCTGTTATTTTCAAATACTAGTTTAGCACACCTCTAACTGACAGTAGCAGATATATTTACATGCGCACACAATACAATAATGTCGTGATTCATCGTTCTACAAGTGTGACAGTATAAATGTAAGGACGCAACTGTGCCGTTGATTCATACCCGGCAGCCGCATGCATGCGTCGAATTTTTGTACAAAAATAATTAATATTAAGGTCGCTGTCAACCCAGCTGTATAAGCGCGTGCGCGCGGTTGCTCGCACACACACCACAGCGACTACCGTTCGCGACAACGATAATATACCAAGTCCTGCCAGAACGCTGTTAATAACATTGTTATCCTAATTACCTTTGGCGACTGTCTAAAGGTTTACATCTTGACTAATCTGAAACGTGTATGCGAGATAACATTTTAAAATATTAGTTGCGGTTTAAAGGCTGTTACGATCAATAATTCCCTATTATTAGTGCCACTAACGATCATTAGTTCTTCTTCTATCAGGGACTAGGCGAATCACCTGTTATGGTCCCAATAGATTGCGTACACTTTACCACCGCTTCCTAGGTCTTCCTATACTTCTTTGTCCAACAGGCTTGTACGAACAAACTTCCTTAGGTAACCTGCCATCTGGCATCCTATTCAGACGAGCAATCTATCTCTCTTTGTTCTCTGCAATACGATGTTGGATATTAAAAATGTTCATCTCCTTTCGTCTGCAATAGAGTCTATTTCTTTGTCAATTAAATTTAATATTTAAAATATACCTTATTTTGATCCGTCTAGCGATCTTGTAGTTTATTATTTCACTACATGTTTCGGGAATAAATTCCCATCATCAGGTAAAAACCTTCTTCTTCCTAGTATATAGGAGTCGTCGGCGAAATTATTAAAAACACATACACACACAAACGAATAAAACAAACACAACTGTTATAAATAACATAATTAAAAACCGTAAACGGGCGGCTGAAGCGTAGTGCTGGCCACACTGCCTTCCTTGTATGCTGTACGGCTCACATAAGACAGCCTACCCTGCCTTCTCCTACACTACTTCAGGTGGTACACAAGGGAGCCATTATTATTATTATTATTATAAACCGTAAACACACAACTATCGAAGACAGTGCGCACTGCCCGACTGTCATATTTCTTTGTGTCTGACCTTTCGCAAGTATCTCATCTCCGACGCCTGTATCCTACTCAGATGTTCTTTTTTTTTGCCGGAACCCAAGTTTCAGTATCACACAATAACAGTGGAACATCCATTAACTCATAAAAATATAGTCGAGTTTCTTTCCTTGTTTTTGTCGACAGTCGGAAGGCAAGAGAGACCCGGAGACTGGAAAATGCAGAGCACGCATCAGACTTGTGGCGCAGCTCGTACTCTACTCTCCCAGAAAGATTTGAGGGGTGTCTTAATGTACCATCAGCTTGTGAAACTACAACCCTCACGAAATCTTTCCTCGACACGTGAACGCTGGAGGGACAGGACCCCCGGCCGGGCTGGTTCACGCTTTTTTTTAGTATGTCTCTGCTCAATACGACGACCCCCGATGCCCAGATTGGTCGCGACCCGACCACCAAGTTCGATCCCAAGGGATCTCCCCCGGAGGTCTACGACTTTTCCTCCGATAGGGGAACACTGTCCACCGGGCAGAGTGGAGGCAGGATATAGCATACCTCCCCCTCTCACTCGAACCAACGCAGAACTCCACCGACTCAACGAAAGCCAGTCTGTCGTGAGGGGAGAACGAGCGGTCCGAGCCCGAAGCTACTAGGGTTCAACTGTACTTTAATAGGACATCACGGACTGGCGTGACAGGTCCAACACAGCTACTAACTAGGGACTGGCCATCCTGGCTGCCGTTCGCTATACGCTACCGGGTCAAGGACGCCTCCTCGCCGTTCGCGTGGGCGACACGCACATTTCCCAACCAACAAATGGCGATGCCACCGAAGGTCGTAGTACCCCCTGCGCTCAAAACAGAGCATGTCTGGGTGCGGTCTTGGTCCCATAGGAGGGCACCCGTAATCGACGGTGATAACCAGCCGTGAGCCTCTACTCGGCCACCCGCAGGGGTCGCAACGGGTCACGCAGGTCTTGCCTGCGCGCCCGTAGCGGATGTGTGTTAAGGGTTCACCCGCTAGGTTCCCAAAGAACCTAGGCTACTTGCCAGGGAAGAGAGCCCTGGTTCCCGAAACACGGCGCTACTTTGGTTCACTACACTTCTTGTAGCTACTCCACCGTGGACGCGGAAACCCTGGTCCCCTTTCGCGCCCGCTACTAGGCTTCACTGCACTTTTGTGAAAGCTACTGACCAGCGACGGCAATGCTCTGGCGCCGCTCGCATAGCCCGTTCCAACAGCCCCAATCCAGCCGAAGGAACAGTTACACCCCTACGCGACTTGTAACGCAGTGTGCCATCGGGGGAGGACGACAACAGGAGGGAGCCACCGGGGATGGCGGTATAGGCCCCAACCTCTTGCCCCTGGGGAAAAAGCCCCAGCTCCCCCACGGGGGTGTTTTTATCGTCAGCACTCGACGACTTGTGCCACATACTGACTGAAACTTAGCTAACTTGTGATTAACATCGTGATCCACATCGTAAGTGATGTCACAACCAACATAGCGGAAATGTGAAACACTCTCTTTACTCTCATTATCCAATGTTCAGCTCTTTGTCGAATGACTTCATTGTACAATCTATCCTTTTGTGTGCAACTTTTAACATATCCGAATGAAGTACGCTCATTCGTTCTTCTTTTTTTTTAGAACCTAAAGACAAGATTTATAACCAGTATTTCAAACGTGTGTTAACAATAATTATTTTTGTTTAAATTTTGTTAAATCGCTATCATGGAATTATTTGCATGCTTTATGGCAATACAACGATGAGAAAGTGATATCTTACTGCTGAGACGCCCGTAGTATTCGTTAACCTTGCTGTCACTACAAGGGGAGTGTTCGGCGCGGAACACATGCTAAGTAAGTGGCAGTTCAATAAACCTGAAGACATTTTTTTTTCTTCTAAATTACGCGCGCACTGTCCCAAACACATGGCCTGCATATTCCTGTGGCTGCGGTTTCTTCTTTCGGTTTAATTCAGATTCCGACGAACAAACTATTTCTTATTAAATTAAACACACACACACACACACACACACACACACACACACACACACACACACACACACACACACACACACACACACACACACACACACACACACACACACACACACACACACACACACACACACACACACACACACACACACACACACACACACACACACACACACACACACACACACACACACACACACACACACACACACACACACACACACACACACACACACACACACATTGACAGCTGTCAATTCCTTTCTCTTCAGCCGTAGCCTCCAAGCGTCTCTACTTTCTCACTCCCATCTCTCAGATCTCGAGTTTTACATCCCCTAGATGACGTCATCTCTCCAGGACCTTCATCTCCCCCCTCCTCCTCCTCCTTCTTCTTCTTCTTCTTCTCCTCAAAGGACTCCAGCAGTTCGCTACCCTTGCTGTACCTCCAGCAGCTCATCTTACGTGCCCGTATCACGCCAATAAGACTGTCGCGTTTCCTTTACTCTTCACTATAACTGATCACATCCAATTCTCCCTCTTCTTGGTGATTCTGTCCGTCCTTTAGAGTGTACACCTTCTTCCTTTTGGCTTATGCGTACGTATTGGCTTATGAGAAATAGTGTATTCTAACGCTCAGGCCTACCTGTATCAAATTTTTTTTAGGAGAACTCGGAGGGAGGTAATTTGGCCCTTCAAGTTAGCGTTTTCTCTAACTATGGGTAGCTATGAGCTTACCACTGGATGTCTCTTTTGCGTGATGTGAAACTGATACGCGGGTGTCAAAGTCCACTTGCCTTTGGACTAACGTGGGGCTTGATCTTTTTTTTTTGCTCTTAAACTGTTCCTCCTCCTAATTTTTCTCCCTCCTGTGCGAAACGCGATAACGTGCGAATTGATATTCCAATTGCCGCAGTAACTGGTCCGAAATCACTTTTAATTGGTATTTTTATTCCTTTAGTCACTTCTTTTCTCACAGACCGTAAAACATAAAAAATTATTTCTCATGCCTGACTGAATAACTTTCCTGTCTTTACTAGTATAACTTGAAGCTGAAGTAACCATTTTAACAATTCACGTTACTGGGCGAAAACACAAATAATTATAAAAATACGTAATTACAGAATAAAAAATACCAATAGAAATTAAACTACAAAACTGAATAACTTTTAAAATGAATAACTGTAAAACAACGATATAATTAATAATAAATTGAGATAATAGTAACAAAAGCAAGTCTGAGATTGAATGCAACACGGTAATTAACAGCGTTACTAAAACATGACAGGCATGTTGGCAACACCTTCACTTGCATAACAGCTGATTCTCCGTTATTCTCCCGTCATTCACTATTTCAAAGTGGACTCGACTGGTCTCTGCGCATGTGCCTTTAACTTTCGATTTTGCTATATGTAACAATTCAGGGATTGTCACGAATTTTTTAAAGACCTTGAGAAGGGTTATGATAGTGTTCCACTGACCAGATTATTCAATAGCGTTCGATAGTGTTCGAGAAAGTAGCGGATTGGAATCCACATATTTTTTTACGAGAAAGTAGTGGATTGGAATCCACATATTTTTTTAAGTATTTTTAGTATCCATAAGGGAGAGCAGTGTGTTGTAAAGGTTGGAAAGGAAATATCTGAGAAAATTGGAGTCACAAAGGGCTTAAGACAATGATGCTGTCTGTCTCCTACACTGTTTAAAATTTACATTCACGAAACTGTTAATGAGTGGAGCAGGACATGAGTGGAAATAGAAACCGGACCAGAGAAGCATAATCTATAACGATTCTTTTTGCAGACGATCACTTGACGTTGCTCTGTTAATGATAAACATGATGCCTTATTTATGGTGATAAATCTAATGGGTACCCAAAGTGGGGTCATAAAATTAATTTACAGAAAACAGATTATTTATGTGTACAGAAAAAAACTGAATGACATCGTGCGAGACTTTGGAACTATAAGACACTGCCATGGGTGTAAATATCTGGGGGACCAAAATTAGCCAATCTAAATGAAAATATGTCAATATCTAAATAATGTAAATATCTCGGGACCATAATTATATGGAACTTGCAAAAAAGGTGTTAACTCTAATCTTACTCAAGGACATGATTACTGAATGGCTATCCAAAAGCTAAATGTTAATCTCTTTGCTTTGGAATTAGATCAGGAATTAAAATGAATGTAAAGATTAATTTATATAAAACTATTGTGCAGTCAGTTGCAACACATGCATCAGAAAGTTGGCAGATGACAAAAAATAATACAGGAAAAAAATAATACAGAAGAATTTTATAGAAAAATACAGTTGAAGTGAACTGTTTGAAAAACATCTTGTTGGATATCTCGGCTGCTCCGTGTAAAAAATGAAGTAATACGGGAGGGAGCAAGTGTCAAAGAAAGTATCAATGGAATGGTTGAAGAACGTAGGTTAATGTGGTAAGGACACATACAGCGAATTAGCAACGAGAAGGATATTAGAATATCGTCCGCTCAATCGCAGGAAAAAAGGTAGGCCTCGAAGGACTTAGAGACAGGATGTGCGCGAGGTTATGAGGAGCAGGAATTTACAGGAAACTGACTGGAAAAACAGAAACTACTGGCGGTTGAGATTCGTGATGCGACGAATGTCGTACGCTCACCGCTATAATATATACGTGTGTATGTCGAAAAAGTTCCTAAAATATATTCACTCCTCCTTGGAACTCCTGTATGGAATGAAGAAACTTTCGAATGTGCGGACATCAGTGGTAGCCATCAAGTTGTCTGTTATTACGTTAATAGTAAGTTACACGTTACGTTAATTTACGTAGTAAATTACGTTAAGTTTCCATTACACGTGTTTATAACACACTAGGTGATACCCGCGGCTTCGCACGAGAATATTTGACTTTTAATAAGTATTTTAATATAATTTTTATTGTCTATGTCTATATGGCGTTCTGTCAGCTCGTATAACAATTTTGTACTCATTAGTCAAATTCTCTCCAAAGCTGTTTTCAACACTTGTGCTATTTTAACTTGTACTAAATTATTATGTTGGCGCAACAGCCTTTGGAGATTTAAAAGTACTCGTTTATAAAGCCTTTGGAGATATTTATAAAGTACCTGTTAAATCAAAAACGCTAAATTCTTTATTTTTAGTGGTACTGTGTTAGAAGCATTGTATAACACATTAAACGTTATGTTTTCCTCAACCTTGGCTTTTATTTATTTCGGCAATAAACAAAAACCAAAAACCATTGTCACCTAACCTCACAAATGAAAACAACACGTATTTTCGCTTTGCATTAAGTACAGTAATAAGACAATTTACAATTAGTACACTTCTTCTTTTCCACATCGTAAAATATCGATACAATCCCATATTATATAAAACGTCGAAAATGTACTGCAGGAATGGATAAATGTACAGTTCCGTTGCCGCTAAGTAGCTTTTGTTTATTTATTTGTTACTATGGTAATTAATTCTGGTCTCAATGGTGAAGTTGACATCTTTATACGCGTCAACGAAAAGGCATAATTAAAAGGGCCTAAATCGTGCGAACGGGGCAAAATATCAAATTCCAAGTTAGACAGTGTTTTTCGCCTTGTGTCAAAGGTTACCGGTGCAAAATTTTGTGGCAATCAGTGTAACGGTGTGGATTTGTATTCAGTACACATAAATCCTCAGACTTTGAGTTTTATATATATAGATTGGTATTATGTTTTTAGATTCGTATCATGTTTTGTACGTCACACCTGTAAATGGATTTGTAAAATGATTTAGGCAGCGTTTAATACGTATTCACTCGAGAAAACAAGCGTGAATCAAGTTAAAATACTTTAAACGTGCTGCCTTGAAACTTCTGGCTAAACGATTGTTTATGACGCTGTTATTCGAGTTCGAAGGTCAGTTAAACACAAAATTATTTTAGCAGCATACTGTTGTCAAACATTGTGGAGGACAACAATTCGCGTTTAAAACTGTACTTACGGAGTGATTCTGAAACGGCAATGAGTTGCGTCACCGTTGCAGGCCTGAACACGTGACTGGTGCAGGCCTTCTCGATGACAGCTACAGTCTCGGCGTTGACACCTGTCGCAAGTGGCGGGTCATTAATTACGGCGTGAAATTATTCAGCCACGCAAAAGCGTTTTCGCGGAGAAATTTCAACTCCGAGCAGAAACTGAAAGATAATTATATGCGCTTTTGGCAAATGCTCGCCGCCAGCGTTTGACATTCAAAACATTGTGCACAATTCAGATTTTTCTACGTTTTCGTTGATGGATCTGGTCTTACTTTTCACTATTTCTGTGTACATTCATTATTATCATCATCATCTTCACATCGCGGCATAGGCAAGGTGCTGCCTGTTCCGCCTTCAAAGATCCTCCCAGCCATCTCTTCCTGGGTCTACCCATACAGCTGTGTCCTACAGGGTTATATTTCCAGACTTGTTTGACCGGTCTTGAATCTCTCATTCTTTCCTTACGTTCTTCCACCGCTGTTTATAATATTTCAATCTATCATTCAAGTTATAAACTTGTAATTCTTCTCTTACGGGCTCACTCTTTATATGATCAAGTTTATAACACCTTTTTAACTCCTCTTAAAAACGCCATTTCTGAGGCCTGCGTTTTACTTTCTTGTTTCTTGGTTGCTGTCCATGATTCACATCATACAACAGAACAAGGATCGCCATAAATTTGTAAAACTTTAATTTGTATAGGGGCCTATCGTCGTACCTTGTTTTTAAAAACAGACTGTTTGATTGTCCCACACATCGTCAGGCACTTACCTAACTTAATATCAATATCATAATTCTTATCACAGTATCCAATATCGTTTCCCAAATAGTTTAACTGGCTCCCCTGTTCTACAATTAGATTATAATTATTATTTTTGTTTCGAGTAAATAAATATATATTTAATTTTATGAAGTCCATCAACAGGCGTCTGTAAGTTGTTTTTGCCTTGTTTCTTCACTTTCACGTTGTTTTTATTCCCTAGCGTTTCATTTTTTCTCTCAGTGGCGGTCTCTTTTTACGCTTTTGGTTAATTCTAGTAACAACTTCCTCTCGGATCTTGTCGGGTGGTGATGACGATCATGATGAAATATGTATAGGCCTACGTAAAGCACATCTTCATTCAATGTCTTCACAATTCAATGTGCTCCCGGAATTTTGTGTGTGAACTCTGAGAATAATTCACATTTTATAGAAATTTGGATAAGGAAGAAGCCTACTACAATAATGAGAAATAACGAAAAGTTTAAAATAAACAATTAAAAGTAGATATTAAACCCATAAGAGTAGAAAAATATATAAAGATACAATTAAAACAATAATAAAAACTCAAACACAACCGAACAGATTCGAAACGAGGAAAAGTACGCTCCAGTGTCTCATATTGATTCTGTTAACAATTAAAACGCATCTTCTCTACATATATATATAAGGTCGTTTTCCCAGAAATGTGACGGTAAAATCTCGCTAGTTACGCCACCCCGAGCCTTGTTATATGGCGCTTGGCAATTGCTTTATTAACGAAAGGGATCAATATTTTCAAAAGTCGATAAAACGCCCACTCGACCGAGTCTGTCACTGTGTATATTCTATCATTGAGCGTGCGCGCGCGCGTGTAGGAGAGTGCTTAATAACACCTAACTTAAGGGGCGTTTAAGACAACGTAACTGTCCCTAAAACGTGTAGAAGTACGGTTTAAAGAGGTGTACGTATACTGGAAGAAAAGTAGTAAGATAGAAGAGAGTGAGATCTGGTCTTTGACAATAAACCGGACGAGAAGAAAAGAGGCAACGGAAATGAGAATTTCTCCGGTCAGATTATACGCTCAGAGAAGGAATATTGAAAGAGCTGGGAGTTAGAAGCGTTGTAGAGAAACTGGATGAATACGAGGTTTGAACAAAAAGTTCATGCAATTCTTGTTTAAACATTACGCCTTCATTCATCGACTCATTGAACTGCCCTCTTCAAAGTGGTCTCAGTAGAATGTAGCACGATTAAAAGCCAGCCGTTTTGCAGGGTTCAAAACATTTCAAGCACACACTTTTTGGTACAGCCTTAAGCTCGCTTAGCGATTTTCGTTTTCCGTCTTCAACGGTCGCAAAACGTTGTCCTTTCGTGGAAATTATCACTACTGGCAGGAGGAAAGATCTGCAAATTATTCTTCCGCAAATCAGGCCGTTTCTACGAATAGCTTCATATACATGACGTAAAATGTCTGAATAGTACTCTTTATATACCACTGCGCACAGCGACGAAATTTCGTGGAACACAAAAACATAATCTTCAGCTGACAACCACGATCTTCAACTCATTTACGACAGTCTTTGAAGTTTATAAACCGCTTGTCCACGCACAGCAGTCTCGCCAGAAGCCTTCTGAACACGTTTACCAGGACAGAACAGTTTATCTCACAGTTTACACAAAATGTAATCCACGTTCTTCAGTCTTCCATTGTAGAATGACAAAAAAAAAATCGCCTAATACACCCAAGGAAGACTTTCTCAATTAGCTGTGAAATCTAAACTATGCATCAAATAGGGCTAAGGTATTAGACGATTGTTACTCAAAATGACTGCCAACATTATATAAAAACAGGTTTTTAATCGGACACCTGTAGCGGTGAAAATTGCAAAATTACACGAACTTTACGATCTAACCTCCTATAACCGACAAAACAGCTGAGTGAGTAATAAACATTAAAAAAAAAAATAAATTAAATAAAATTAAATCGATCATTTCGTTTATATTAAATTAGATTATCCGTTATTTTTATATTGAAATCGAATAAATTCAATTGTTTATTAATTTATTTATAATCCTCTGATGATACTGATGTCACGAGTGAAACGTGCGTCAGGAGAAAGTACAATAATAATTTTAATTGCAGAAGTAGTTAATATTTGAAGAACATTTCATACTGTGTGTGTGTGTGTGTGTGTGTGTGTGTGTGTGTGTGTGTGTGTGTGTGTGTGTGTGTGTGTGTGTGTGTGTGTGTGTGTGTGTGTGTGTGAAATGCAACAAACTGTACAACGACGTTCCCACTCATTTCTGTTCAATGCTGGACGTGCCCATGTTATGGTAGAAACAGGCGGTTTCGTCTCGGCCGCGCTAAATTTAGGTAGCTATAAAGCAAGTTCGGGCTTTATAAACTTTTGAAAACGGGCTGCTTCTCAAAATGGAGCAGGACATTGCAGATGGAAGAATAAGGAATGCTTATAAGTATCTTAAGCATCTCAGGGAAGGTTATAAACCATATACAACACTATGTAGAGACAGAGAGAACAGAATTGTCAGTGATCCAGAGAAAATTAAAACTATCTGGCGAGAGTACTTCGATGGCCTCCTTGGTAGTATGATACAGGGAAAGAAATTGTTGCTCACACCCCGCGGAATGCAAACATTGGGGAGATGGAATCTGACCCACCATCAATTCAGAAAATACAAGAAGCTATTAGTGCCCTCAGGAACAACAAGGGACCAGGTACAGACTTAATTCCTGCAGAACTGCTTAAAGTTGGAGGTACTGATGTGGCAGTCGCACTGCACTCCTTAATCGTGGACATATGGCAAACGGAACGAATCCCCATGGAATGGAATAAGTGCATTATAATATGCCCCATTTATAAAAAAGGCGACAAACGTCAATGTAGAAATTACAGAGGCATTTCGTTGCTGTGCACCTCCTACAAGGTTTTTGCGTACATCTTGAACCAAAGGCTGAGACCCCTCACAGAAAATATAATACGGGAACACCAAGCTGGATTCCGACCTGGAAGGTCTACAATCGACCAACTCTTCTCGGTAAAACAGATATAAAGATGTGGATGGGAACGTGATATTGATGTGCACCAAATCTTTGTGGATTTCAGGCAAGCGTATGACTCTATTAATAGAGGCAAACTCTACACCATAATGCATGAATTTGGAATACCAGGCAAGCTGGTAAGATTAACGCAAGTGACCATGCAGCAGACTGAAGCCCAAGTAAAGGTGGATAGCCAACTAACTGAACCCATAAATATTACACGAGGACTAAAGCAAGGAGATGGGTTAGCCCCAACACTATTTAATATTGCATTGGAATATGTAATTAGAGGCTTATCAATAAATAGCTCCACTCTGTTAACAAATAAAACTGTCCAGATAGCCGCATATGCAGATGACATTAACATCATGTCAAGACGGATCACGGCAGCTAAAGAAATATTTATAGAGCTTAAAAACAAAGCCAAGGAAGTTGGGCTAGCCAGAAATAGGGATAAAATCAAAAATGCTTATCCAAACAAGAAGGGACCAGGTTCATAACAACATTGAGATAGAGGAGGACACAATTGAAGTGGGGGACAATTTCACGTATCTCGGAGTGAATCTAGCAAAGACTGGATCAGAGGAGCCGGAAATCCAAAGACGGACCACCATGGCTAACAAGGCATACTTCGCATGCTGCCATCATTTAGGTCTGGGGATGTGCACAGGGAAACAAAAATGAAAATATATAGGACTGTCATCAGACCGGTGCTATGCTACGGGTGTGAAGCATGGACAATCACACAGAAAACAGTCGACATAGTAGAAGACACCTTTGAAAGGAAAATCCTCAGACGCATTATAGGCCCAATACAAGAAAATGGCTCATGGAGACTGAGATACAACAACGAACTGTATCAAATATATAAAGAGATACCAGTCTCAAAATTTATAAGATTACAAAGATTGCGTTGGGCCGGACATGTTATGAGAATGGAGGATGGCAGGAACCCCAAGAGGGCTTTGCTGGGTACATGTGAGGGAACGAGACCTAGAGGTAGACCGAGGAAGAGGTGGGAAGATGGCGTTGCAGAGGACGTGAGATACATGGAGATAAGAAACTGGAGGAGGGTTGCAGTGGATTGGAGGCGGAGATTGGTGGAGGCCAGGGCCCGACTTGGGCTGTAGCGCCATAGGAGAAGGAGGAGGATAAAGCAAGTTCCTGTAGTTCAACGTTAAAACATTATTTATTTTACTTATACATTTATTTGAATAAATTATTTTGAAATAATCAGCGCGTATACAGCTTTCTGCAATAAAGTGGTTCTTCAGAGTACGAAACAGAAAGTATTAGTACTGGGTACTAATTGAGAGTATCGATTACGTATACTACACTACTACAGGAAGCGGCAAAACACATTTTGCAGGAGTTATTTAGAAAGCTGTGTAATTTTGGTTACAGGTCGAGTGAAATCTGACAAATGGTCAGAACAGACCAGAAACTCAATAAACAAAGGAATCAAAATACGGATTTATGAAGTTGAATTTAGTAAGTAACCAACCAGTTGAAATAAAACAGTTTAAACAACTGCAAATGGAAGTTTTGAGAACCCAATGAAAAAACGTCTCGACGTTTACAAAGAAATAGAGACACTGATGAGGACGTCAACAGTCGGAGCAGGAGCAGGACAGTTAAATAAGGAGTCGGTTAATTAATATTCAGAACAAGTTGCTAGAGAAACTTAACTGAATAACTTGGGTTAAGCATACAAAACTATGACGGCTAGAAAAACGTGGGGTGAATAAAACAAACAGTTTGGAGTATGGTTCAAAGCGTAGTTTTGTCGATAACTTGAGATAGCTTGGTTACTGTTCCTCAGTATCGTAATGTGTGCCATGACACTTAACAAAATACAGTCACTCTCCATCCGTTTATTTGTCGCACTCATTTTTTTACTGCTCTCTCTTTCTTTATCTGCCCCTGAATGTACATATTAAGAACTTGCCTCCGGTCAATATAGAGTGATTTCTCTACAGAGAAAACCTTATCCAATTCACTGTATCAGTACAATACAATATTTGACCAAGTTATCTGTTAGGCTTGTATATATATATATATATATATATATATATGTTATATTTAATATTTATAATGAAATTACCTCAAGATATTTTTTTCTTGTTAGGAACATGTTTCGGGAACCATTGTGTTCCCATCCTCAGCCTTCGTGATTTTGCGTCTGGTGAAGTACCGTACTTGTGTATTGGCTGGTCGTTATTGTGGTTTCTTGTCGGTCCCTGGTACTTTAAAGTGGTGGGTGGTCAGAATGGTTAGGTATAATGATGTTAGTGGGAGTTGGTTTTCTGTATATTGCATATTGTAGGTGGTTATTGGAACAGAAAACCAACTTCTACTAACATCCATTCTGACCACCCACCACAACATAAAATGGCAGCATTCTATTCACTATTTAACAGAATGTACAAAATTCCCCTAAACAAACAAGAAACAGACAAAGAAAGAAATATAATTTACCAAATTGCTTATGAAAATGGATACAATAAACATACTGTAAACAAAATATAAAATAAAATCAAATATAAAATAAAAACTGAACAATTAAGAGTTAATCAAAATGAACAAAACAAAAATAATAACAACAATAATAAATGGACCACATTCACATACATAAATAATACAATGACAAAGCTAACAAAACTGTTTAAAAACACAGACATTAATTTAGCATACAAAACTAACAAAAATTATCTACAAAAACTAAATAACCCACACAACAAAGATAATACAACAACCAATGGTATATACAAAATTGAATGCCAAGATTGCAATAAATGTTACACAGGACAAACAAAAAAACAATTGAAAAAACGTTATTTTGAACACCTAAACGCATACAAAAACCAGAAATATACAAATCTAATTTGGCCACACATTCAATAAACACTGGACACGAATTCCCAGACATAACCAACATGACACTAATAAAACACATACCACACAAAGGCACCATAATGAACATTTGGGAAAATATACAAATATACAAACATAAAAAACCAAACAAACTAATACCTGAACAAATACAAATCAATACAAAATATCATACAATTTTCAAAGCACTCAACATCGAAAATACACAAAATACTAATACATACACCACAATCACACACAATAATACCACACAATAAGTACCAGAAACCAACAAGAAACCACAATAACGACCAGCCAACACACAAGTACTTCACCAGACGCAAAATCACGAAGGCTGAGGATGGGAACACAATGGTTCCCGAAACATTTCCTAATAAGGGCAAAAATATCTTTAGGTAATTTCATTATAAATATTAAATATATTATATACATCAAGAAACGTACTGTAGCAAAAAGTGTTTGGATGTGTGTGTGTGTGTGTGTGTGTGTGTGTGTAATGACAAATATTAGTATCCAGTAAAAGTCAAAGTGCAATCAACTGATTTCAGACTCATGTTTTTTGAATAAAATTTAACGAATAAAATTAAAACGTTAACAAAAAAAAACAAACAAAAACAAGACAGCACAAGGATCAAATTTTATAAGACAATTGCAATACCCACATTGACATATGCGAGTGAGGCGTGGGTCGTGACCAAAAAGGAATGCGGCAAGATTCAGAGTGCTGAAATGCGGTTTATTCGAAATATTTTAATTTAAGCATTGCAAGATAGAATATGGAATGAGGATATCAGAGCAGAACTCGAAGTAAGGACATAAATGAAATTATTTCAATGTCCAGAGGACAATGGTGGGATCATCTGCAAAGGATGACAGAGGATTGATTGCCGAAAGCGGCAGTCAACTATAAAGCCAGTGGTAGAAGAGACGTGGGTCGTCCGAGGATGAGATGGGTGCGGAACAGGATTACATAACCTAATCGAAGAAGAAGAAGAAGAAGAAGAAGAAGAAGAAGAAGAAGAAGAAGAAGAAGAAGAAGAAGAAGAAGAAGAAGAAGAAGAAGAAGAAGAAGAAGAAGAAGAAGAAGAAGAAGAAGAAGTTAAAAACATTTATCAAATAAACGTATATTGCTGGAGGTAAAAATTGTATTCAAGAAAGAAAATTTGCTATCCGCTACGAAGTCGTATTTAAAAAGACTCCAGTACGTACGGAAAGCTGCCTGACAAATGCATGCCGATCTGAGGATAAAGAAACATTCAAAACCGCTGCATTAATAACATTAATAAATAACGTAATTAATAATTAACAGTAGAAATTAATAGCTTAATACATCAGAAATAGCAGTTTTGTAGCAACTTGAATATCTATCGGAAGTGTATATCGAAATACTATTGCTCTGGCATCCGTTATGTTTTGAAATCTTAGCTTTCGTTGCTCGTTATTTTCCGTTTACGAAAAGAAAGCGATCTTAATTTCGCTGTACTCGAGTTTCAGATAACTCGACATCTAAATTACTGTAATTGGTTTATTAACTACTTCGGTCTGCGACATTCAAATGTGTAATGGGCGCAATAATGCGTCCGGTTCGTCACGACAAGCGTTGTGTTGACGAATCTAAGCGCTGTGCATCAAGAAATTATTTAATTATAAATTTTACGATTTATTGTAATTAGTTTTGAAGAGAGAACGGGACTGGAGAAAGCGTTCGGTTCGCCGATTTCACGAATAAATCGGTGTCAATGAATAAGATGACCTGTGCGCTGGAAATTAGAGTAGCATCCTCTCATTGGACAATGCCAGAGGCAGTAGTCCTGGTGATAGAGGGAGTGCTTCCCATAGACCTTTTGGCACAAGAGCGAAAGCATCTCTTCGGAAGAAGAGATGTAATTGGAAGAGATGCGGCAAAGCATGAAGCCAGGGAACTCACTCTCCGGCACTGGTAAGATCGACGGAATAGGGAGGACAGAGGTAGATGGACCGAACTTGAGGGTATGGATTGACCGCCAACACGGTGAGGTTAATTATCATCTGACACAGTTCCTCAGCTGTCGTAACAATTTTAATGCCTACCTCCACAGAATGGGAAAGGTGCAAAACCCAGCATGCCAGTACGACGAATCTCCCCGTGAAGATGCCTTGCACACCTTTTTCAAGTGCAACGGATTCAGAAGAGAGAGAATGGCACTGGTGACAGAGCTCGGGGAGTTCATGCCCGAGGGCGTAGTTGAGATTATGCTTCGACGCAAGTACCGCATTTCTGGATTTATTCAGTGGGTCCTACTAGAAAAGGAAAGACAGACCCAACTTGCATCTAACGGGCAGTATACGATAAGCGACAACTAGAAAGAGCCCGATAAGGGCGCAGGAGCAACATCCTGAAGTAATACGCTAAGTGTTTCCAGGATGGATATGAATGCCTGAATTAGAGGTCGGTTTTTTAGTGGGTGAAAGTCCCACACACCAGGGATAGACGGTTTCCTCTGACGGCGCTAAAATCATTCCCCCTCTTAGAAAAATTATTATTATTATTATTATTGACCTATTATTATTATTATTATTACTACTATTACCCGAAAAATATAAAAAAATATTAAAGTAATTACGTTATCAAAAGAAGAAGGATAACAAACGATCCAACAAGAGAATTCACAGAAATTACTCATTTGAACAACGATGGCATAAAAATTAAACAACTACTTTTGGTATGCACACCTGCAGCGCATGTTCGAACACAGAATTCACAACTAGTGTTGAATTGCACAAAGGCGCACACCTAGGAAACCGAAGAGAACACTTCATCAGGGTCATGTGGAACAGAGGCCTTCACCTTGGCAATGACTCACGAACGACGAGAAAAGTGAAGATTCGAAATCGATTAAAGAACGTTATGGATGAATTAATGAAGTCTTGCCATCGATTTACTGCGAAGACAAGCATAAATAAGTTCCTACATTAGGAACGGAACTGCGGTGTTTGTAATTTGTTTGCGTACAATCAAAACAAATCTTGAAAAATTCAGCTAATTCCAGTGTGTGAGTGAGTTGCGTAGTCTATCGATTTGGCATTGACGGAGTAAACAAAACATCTGATCTAGCAGCTGATTCATGTGTTTACAAATAGTCATTGTCTGTTGTTTCTTAACGAGCCGCTCTGCACAAATACGTTCCAAAGTTCGTTTCGTTACCAAATATACTTATAAAATTGTCGTTTAATTGCATTTTTGTAAAGACTTTCACTCAGAGTAAATAACCTCACTTACAATAGGTTCATGTGCTATATTACTGGCCAATATTTACGCCTAAATACAGGAAACATAAAGAGACAGAATGGCGATACCTACACTTGGTTCTGGTCCAATACCTGGGTATGATTCTGAAACTTGGGTTATAAAGATAAAAAAAAAACAGGAAATACAAACAGCAGAAATGAAATTTCTGAGATCAATTAAAAGGTAATAGACGAGATAATATAAGAAATGAGGAGATAAGAAGTGATTTATATATTTTTGCAGTTAATTAAAGGATTAAATAATACAGAAGAAAATGGATTCAACACATAGATCGAATGGAAGAAAGAATACCGAAGATGGGGAAAGATTACAGCCCTAGAAGCAGAAGAAAAGTTGTTAGACCTTAGAAAAAGTGGACTGTGGAATAGGAACAGGCCCCTTTCGGCGCTGCTCGTCATGTAATTCGCTGTTCACAAGGACGTTTGCGAGCACAAGAGGTCATAAGGGGAGCAAGCATGGTATTTGGGACGGCAACAGCTTTGTGCCTATCCCCAGCAGCGGAAGCTCCTTAATCACAAGCGCAAGAAAGTCACGTACTGCATCTTTAGTTGCCAGCAAACGTTCCACAATACCATCGGGACTCATAGTTGCTGTGGGAATAGTGACTGGATCTCAAGTCGTGCCTCACCGGAGCGGGAGGAACTGAGGACCACGTGTTCCACATTCTCAATCATATCTTGAGAGTTCAGGGCACTTGGATTCCTATCATGTCCGAATTTTTCCAAATTACTCACAAGCACGAACGACCCGACAAAAGGTGTATCTGACGAACGTTAACAGACTTGGGTCTATTTACCTATTTATCCATATTTGTATATATCAGTGTGTGTGTGTGTGTGTGTGTGTGTGTGTGTGTGTGTGTGTGTCTTACTTTCATACTACTTCACTAAATCAGTTCCCCACAGCTCGTGTGTCTTTATCCATTATTGTCGTTAGTGATTAGTCGTTTTTGGGGATGAGTACTGCGTTTAGTTTAATCTGATAGCCTACTTATTACATATACCACACCATAGCCTACTTATTACATATACCACACCGGTACTGTGATGCAATGTGAACAAAACAATGTCTCAATCAGTGACGCAGCGAGGAGGTTTGCCCGTCAATAAGCCGAAGGGACGGAGAGGTGTGGGACGTCCGACGAAGCGCTGGAGTGACCGGCCCTAGATTTTGCCTGTTTGAGACCGGAACGAACTATCCTTGGTGTCTTACGGATGATGATGATATTTTTGACGTTCTGAATTTGAGGAATATATTAAGAATTTTAGCAATACACGCATCTTTGTGCGTATCATACGATACATAAACCTGGTTACAATATTGTGAAAGTAATAATTGAGGATTACAGACGAAACGATATAACTGAGAATATATGGACCAGTCCAAGTCAATGGTATATGGAAAATGCGTCACAATGAGGAACTATATAAGCTATATAAAGACAATGATCTGGCCACCACCATCCGACTGCTTTGATTCCAATGGGCAGGACACATCATTAGGATGGAAGGCAACCGAATACCTAGGAAGGTACTGTTTAGTCAAATCGAAGGTAGAAGGCCTGTCGGAAGACCCAAGCATCGCTGGATTGACGCAGTGGCGAGGGATGCTGATACTTTACTTAAAATAAAACGTTGCACATCGATCGCCAAGGACAGGGTAAAATGGAGGCGGATGATTATGGAGGGTAAGGTTTGACTCCGAACTGTGACGATATAGCAGAAGAAGAATAATAATTGAGGGTTACAGGCGAAGAGAGTTAACCTACAGACCGTTTGTTATATTCTCCTTTTTCGCGGTAAAGTTATCACAAAGAAAAACAGACGAATTGGATAATCTGTTGTCCACAAAATATTAAGAAAATAAATTACTTTAACCGAATTTAGTATGGACGAAATCTTATTGCGACAAACTGGTGTTACGGGCAGTTCTCACGCGAGGACAATTTCCCATGCTTCGCAATAGGATATGAGACCCCAAATACTCTCTTTTAATAACGATAACGATTGATAACGTTGCGTCGTGTGTGCGGTCAAGTGCGCAGAATTCTACGAAACGCGACGCAAAAGGAAGTTTATTAAACCGTATTTGTAACCATAATTGTACATACGTCGATATCCCAAAGCGATCGATTTAACGAGTCGTGAGCAAGCTGTAGACAACACATGAGAACTGGAAGGACAGTTCACGGAGATGAATGTGGACACGAAGAAGAGAGATGAAGAAAGCGTATTAAGGGAGTTGACAGTTGACACGTTTATTTGCTAGCATCAATAAAAAATAACGCTGTCAAGTTTAACAAATTACATACAAAACATTAAAAGTATTACAAGTTTTGCATACACTGTATTACAAAACATTTAAAACCAAAGTTGTTAAGATCTTCAGATTCCGGGCTGTTTGGCCGTCGTCCATTGCTACACATATTAGCAAACGTTACGAAAACGTCCCATAAATTAACAATAAGATGGAGTTTAACTAAAGAACAATATTAATATGATAAATATATAGTTTGTGAAGAAAGAGAACTTCAAACATCATGGACAAGTGACCTACAACAAGTATCAACTATAAATCATCATTGACTGACCGACTACTATTTTGAGGAGACATTAACCCCATAGATTATGTTAGTGAGGGAGTAAATACAAACTGTTTAAAGAAAAAACAAATGTGTAAAACCCAGAATATAATGTAAAACATGTTATTACATGATAACCAACATGTAAACCTATGAGACTTAAGTAGACAGATAAAATGTATTATTATGAAATTCTTATGAATTATAGATAAAAAATAATGTCATAAAAAGAAAGTAGGAATGTTATATGATAAGTAATGTATAAAAGAAAGAACCAAATGTATGGAATTAACCATGCATAATGTAAACTATGAAGAGTACTAGGCAGATGCATAACCCATAAAGGTATGAACATAAAATATGTTTAATTAAGCTCAATAATAGCTTATTAATGGAGAATAAGTAAAAAGAAAGAAATTATGTCAATAAATAAATATGATAAAATACTTATAAATAGGTCTAAATGACCAAGGACTCAGAAAAATGTTAACTAGTAAGAAGTATGTGAAGGTTGTTTATTTGTGAATCAAATGTAAAAACAATTGCTGTTAAAGGATACAGAAATAAAATCCATGAAATAAGGATGGAATAAACCTCCAATAAAGTAGATAAGATACTGAATTAAAAATAAATACCTGATAAGACAGTGAAAATGTAAGACAAACCTGAGAATGTAAGATTAATTATAGTAAAGTTATTATGAATAATTAATTAGTAAAAAGGTTATAAATAATACGTAAATGTATTATATGTTATACAGAATATAAAGGAATTAACCGAATGGATGTAATTAATAATAAATATTGCAAACTATGAATAACTGTATTATGCAGATATATGACCAGTAACGTGAGAAACCAAGATATGGTTAAATGAACCATTTTATAGTTTATTAATGTTAAATAATTGATAATCATGAAATAATGTAAATAAAGAGAGGTGATAGAATCACTAGAAGGATGAATAAATGTTAAAAACATAGAAAAATAATACCTATAGTGAGTACAAGTGAAAACTATTTATTTCTTGACTAATACTGTAAATAATGTTATCAAACTATACACAAACGATGTACATAACTTAAGAAGGACGTGACAAGTAAATAAATAATATATTGTATTAAAATACCTAAGAAATATATTGAAACAAAAGTGTCATGAATGAAATGTTAGTGTGACTAGTAGAAAAGTCATTAGTAAACCAATTATTGTACTTTATACAGCAAAAGGCTGATAAAAATAGATGTATAAGTGAAGTAATAATGTAACCTAAACAAACTCAGTTCATATAAATGACTAAATGATGAGCAAACTATTAAAATGTTGAATGGCCAAAACAGACGTCATCAATGACTTAATATGATGCTAAGGTATAAGGTAAAACACAATTTATATATTAAATATTGTAAAGCAGATAGCAGGTAATCCTGTTAACCAAGCTATAATTTAATATAAAGAACAATACTATTGATAATGTGTTAATGCTAATAATTTAAAAGTTAGAATAGTAAAAATATGTTAGGCCAAGTTCCAGACTTGACTAAGGACAGTAATTTAAATGTGTTATCATAATAATAAGATTATGTTAGTATTGTTTGTTATAAGAAATATATTTGTTTATATTGTGGTAATGTTTGATACCACTCATTATGTAATTAATACCGGTACTTTTAATTATTTATAAAAAGGAGTAAAAATCCGAATTCATGTTATAGTTAATAAGGTAAGCCTGAGGGAAAGGTATTCAGATGCCCTTTATTTGTAAGAATTCTGGCACTCAGTAAATAACGAGCTTTATGATGCTACAAACTATTTTTTCATTGTACTACACACAGCAGATTAATTCATAAAAAACTATTGTATTGTTTCAAATTTTAATAATTGTTTGTAAGGAGAAGAATAAGACGAGGCTGATAGAACAAATACCGAAAATGATAATTGTTCCATCGTGTTCTATGACCAGTTTTCTGGAACAATCTCGAAGGGATTTATTAATTACAACTACCGGAAGTTCATTAAATTAACAGCAAAATGACGTCATATGATGTCAGGTAACCAATGCGAATCTGCATGACTATAAATAATATAGGAACGCAGAAGCTAAACTGTTATTTTAAAATACTAGGTATGAAAATACCGTTCTTTGCGGGGAAAGTGGGGGAATTCCGCGCACTTAAGATATTTTTATCGTTTTTGATTTTACGAGTTAACCTTGTTAGTTCATACTTCTTACAGTTACTCTTTAGACATTTTGTAACAAAAACATACATTAAAATTTTATGTAGCTTTTTCTAAAAAACTAATTATTAATATTTTTTAACATATATGCTTTTGCGCGACATTCCCCACCATGTGGGGGAATTCCGCACATAGTGTGGGGTAATTACGCGCACCACTGCTACTCAGGTATTATCAAATAAAAATCACTTGTAATGTACAAATTTAGTATTTCGAACTTTTATTACGTGACTACTAGTACATAGTAACAAATATTTAAGAAATTATAGGTATTTGAACAAGTTTAAAAATATACAAATAATTTGTAAAATCTTAAAGTTTAAAAAATACATTTCATTTTAAACTGAATTATGCAAATTACATTCGAACAAATATTAAACACTATATTTAGTACTATGTCTAAATAATCGCCATTGAAATTCAAAAAATTACAATGAATCTAAAGATTGTTTAACATTTTTTTGTTATTCAAGTCCCTTTCTTTCTTCAATCACCTATCGCATCTATATTCGTCTGCACAGTCCCACCCACTACACTCTGAATGTGACCAAAATCCACATGTGATGCAGCGATACCACTCTTCGCCATCACGGCCAAAACCATCACAAATAATACACTTTTCATTATTTTGATCACTTACTAAATCGTCCGTATCACTCTCATCATAAATGTCTTCTTCTGTAATGTCTGATTCGTCAGTTTCTTCAATTCTCTGTTTTCGTTTAAGTTTTTTGAAGTTCCTTTTAGCTAGTTTTTTTCTCCATTTAGGTCAAGCTTTCTTTTCGCTTTGAATCCTTTTTCATGTTTTTCAAGTCTCTTCCTCTTTTTTTCCTCAAGTTCCGCTTTCAGGGGTGTGCTCGTCAGTATCTGCAAATGTTGTTTTCTTGCACAGGCTTTCTTTTCTTTGTCAACCAAATTTCGTTTCGGTATTGGTGCTATATCGGCCACGTGAACGTTTGATGGACCCGCAATTAACGAATCTGCACTCCCTGGAACTAAGGCTACAGAAGATGATCCAAAACGTCTAGGGGTTGAATGAACAGATTCGTTTTCTGTATCTGCCTCAACAATCAACTCTTTACATTTTTCTGCTGGTGCAAAATCGTCTGCTGAGAATTTGTCTGGATTAAAAGGAACAATCCCAGGAGCTTTGAAGCCAGAAAGTGCTTTGTCCATTGTTGCTACCTTTAGGTAGGCTTTGTTGAATAACTGAGGTATGTCAGCTACGGTTATACGTCTATGTGCATGACTAAACATAAACAAATCATATTCTCTTGACAGAGCACTCTTAAGCGGGCCAAAAAAAGTTAAATCTAATGGCTGCAAGCGATTTGATGTATGGGGTGGTAAAGAAACCATTACAATATGATTTTCCTTGCAGAACTGGAAGGCTTCTAAGGAAATGTGGCTCTGATGATTGTCACAAATGAGTAATACAGGGTCTTCGATAGAAGATTTTACCTTAGTTTGGAAATGATTAAGCCAGACAAGAAATAAATCTTCATTAATCCATCCATTCTGAGAACACTGGTAAGAAGTTCCAATAGGACCATCGCGCTGGAGATGTGCAGCCATCCGCAAACGAGGATAAATAATCATAGGTGGAATATAGTCTCCTGCTGCGCTAAAGCAGCAGACAATAGTAATATTTTTTCCTCTCTCTGCTGATGTGGGAGCACCGACTCGTTTTTCTCCTTTCTTCGCGAATATTTTGGCTGACTTTTTTTGAACAACTGAAATGCCAGATTCGTCAACATTGTATATTCGGTTAGGAGGGAAATTTTGCCTAGAAAATACCGTCTCCAGGTTCTTGAAGAAAAGTGTTACTTCTATTGAACGAACTGATTCTGTTGATACTAGTTCCTTCAGGATGACGAAGGCTAACGGTTGGGTTTCTCTTCAAAAAGAGGTATAACCAGTCTTTACCAGCAAGTTTAAGTCTGTCATTAAAATTGTGTTTGATATTTTTTAGAGTAGCAAACTGGTACACTATACGTCTAAGTGCTATAGGGGTCAGCCCAAAAAACAGTTTGGCCATTGTGATTACATGCTGCGTGAGCTCTCCCTCGTCTTCTTTTTTAAAAATTGGCTTTCTTCCTAAAGCTGGACACATTAACTTCTCATCAGAAACTTTCAGTTTGTCTCGCAGTGTAGATTCAGGAATATGAAATTCTCTTCCCGCTTTACGTATAGAACTGCCATCTTTTATAGCTTTTAAAGCGTTATTTAGCTGGTCCGGTGTCCACGACTGGCGTTCAGTTTTTCTTTGATACGTTCTCGGCATCTAAAACGAAATAAATCGACTTTTTAAAATAGATAAAATGGAAACGAAAAATGGGTGGAATAGCGAACAATGCGGAGTAAAACCGCGCATTGCGACCTAGCGCGCGTAATTACCCCATCTTAACCTCAACACGTAAACGCGACCACATCTCGGTTAAATAAGATACCTTTACTAATTTAACTATTTATAATCATAGATAAATAAAACGTAGACTTGCCTTGAATTCTGCAAATTCCTCAGATTACTATACACAGCACTATCACAATTCAACTAAATGTTAGAAATAACAACAAAACCACACGTCTTCACATTAACATAGATTGCACACAACTGGCTACATGGAGCGCTATTCCCGCGTATTTATCGCAGTTTACGTTCCAGTCTCTAGAGTTCAGCACCATCCAATACTGACTTGGACAAACCCTAAGCCAAGAAAAGTGATGCGCGATTTTACCCGACTGCGCGAAATTCCCCCACCGTCCCCTACTTTTAAACCAGTGAACGGGTTAAATAATAACAGTATAATTTTAACCGAGTGCAGAAAATACGACGATTCAAGACATTCTCCGAAAATTTAAGAGACAACAATTACCAAAAGTGAACGTAAACTAACGCTACTTGAACACTTCAGTGAAGAGCGAGATCAATAGTAACAACAGTATATTTTAAAACAGTGAAAAAACACTTCAAGAATTTTATTTTATTCTGTGCGTGATAAAGTATTCACAGTAATTTTACTCCGTGTGCTGAAAACTTACTTATAGGTTAATACGAATTGGAAATACACAACAAACGATTCATAACGACACCAGCGCTCCGTCGACTCAACCAGCGAAAGTGAAAGTTTAAATTTTTTTATATTTGTTTGTTAGTAAACACACTGATGGCCTGTATTAAAAAGTGAATCAAATAGTGCAGTGAAATTGGATTTTAACAAAGGAATCACTCAGCAAAGGACGTATTGTGAGCTTATAAAAGATGTAATCAATTAATAACCTTGTATTTACAAATTGTACTACACGAAAAACAACATAACCAAACTTTGTAATCGATACGAACGATAACGTTTTAGAACTGTTCAATAGTAAATCATTCATTAATTTACTGGTATCTGCTAAATCTAAATCTAATATTTGTGTAAAGCATCATAAAAGTGGTACATCTCGGCTATCTGGTTAGTTAAAAGAACTTACAACCTTGAGAATTAATTAACATTAATTATAAATTTTCATAAAGCCAAATAGAGTCAAAATAGCTCAATTAACAACCGAACTGAGTATTGCAGAAAACTATTAAGCCAGGGTTTATTTTGTGTTAGCTTCTTTTGAAATAATATTGTAATTTCAAGTCTTTCAGTATAGTGAAAATCTATGTTCAAATTTATTCAACCTGTTAATAAATCGATGTTAGTGTTAGTAAATGCTAATTCCGTTGCATCATTCATTAAATAAGAGTAGTAAATACACTGAAGTAATATTAGATTCACACTAATATCAGTTAACATTGGAACAAATTATACAATTTTATTCAGGTTAAAAAAAATAACACCATCAAGATTTTATTTAGTAAATTTTAAAATAAGTTTATTACATAATCTATTTGTCCTGGATACTATTTGTGAATTTCCAGGTGGCGCCCAGATCAGCAATAGATTGTATAACAGTGTTAGTTATAAGTATACACAACATTCTAATATCGTTTATACAAGTGAAGTGTACATTTACATTTACTTTAAGTAGACAGGTAATCCTAACCGCAACAATTATAACTAATAACAATACCGATCCGACTGACTCCATCAGTCTACAATCAACCAGAAGATACTACAAGTTAAGGCAAGTAAAGGAGGAGCAAAGCACCTTTTAGTTACAATATTAGCAAACGTTTCGGCCGTGCCACCGACGGCCATCGTCAGTGCTGATCGTACTTTCCCTAACGCAGATGTCGCACGTTAGCGACCAGTACTGTGGTAATGGTTAGCGGCCCCGTGTACTTATAAATTGTACTATATAAAGTGTCATGAAGCAATTGTTACTACACCACCAGCCAATCAAGAAGAAAGTCGCACGGTATTCGTTCGCCAATAAACTATGCCAAAAAGTACTTAACGTGAAGCGTTCACCACGCCGATTCGGCCCTTAAAACTAATTAAAATATGCCGACTGGACAGGACCACTAGGCAGGAGCTCCTTCTGGAATCTCGGAACTAGTAAACCATAGGGACGTCTCGAGACGCCGATTCATAGCAATCGTAGCATGCTTTTGAATCTGGACGGACTCCATCTGCAGACGAGGGAAATACGCACTCATCGACGACAGAAACTAAGTAACGTTCCGCCGAAATGTTTGCTAATTTTTGTGGCAATGGACCATGGCCAAACAGCCCGGAATCTGAAGATCTTCACAACACTGAGTTCGGCCTTGTAAGCCTTAGAAGATATTTACTCAAAACCAAAAGTCACTCCTAAATTATACAATATTGCTTACCTTCACGAATACAAATGAGTCAACATTGTTTTTAGAATACTTTGAAATCCCCCCCCACCCAAAAGTTATAAATAAAACGGTACCACGAGATACGCTTCAATCACGTGATGAAACAGCTGTACAACAACCAAACTGCTGGACACAGTTTGGTGAACTCTGCCAAACTGCAGATACTGCAGGGTGCGTACAAGGGACGGAAGAGGAGATGACATCAAGAAGGGGGCCAAAGGACTATTTCAGAGGAGGAGGAATAGTAGGGACAATTACGGCGGGAACATTAGAACCGATGAAAGAGAGCTCTTGGGTTTCATTTACCGACAAAGAAGGGAGGTGTCTTGAGAGCGAGTGTTGGAGTAAGGTAGGATCGAACACATGACTGTCAAGCCTAATAAAGGAGAAGGAGATAAAGAAAATTAAGAATAATAAGAGGAAGAAGAATAAGAAAGAGTGGCGATGGGTGGGGAGGAGGGGGGAGGAGGGGGGAGGAGGAGTGGAGAAGAAGAAGAAGAAATAATAATCCAGTAAACCAGTAAAGTGAATATTATCCACAAACTTAGAGTTTGAAAGTTAACAGCTAAGAATTTAAAAATCTCAGACGAATAAAAAATTCATCGAGTTGGATAAGAATATTTACTTTAAAAAATGATATAGGCCCTACTACAAGATTTTCAGACTGACTTAGTCAGCTGACAATAATACGATTGCCGTGTCTTTCCTGATGGACAAGAACTGTCGTTGATAACCAAACAATTGGACACAAGAAACACATTCTAAATGTCTACGGGTAGGTTTATGGCGAAATTCCTAATGAACAGTTTTCAGAGAAATACGGCACTCTACGACGAATTCTGCAAGGTAAACTGTGAGAGATACTTTAATAGAATTTACAAATTAACGACAGTCCCTGCTTCACTTACGGATCCGCATCATACAGACGAGGATTTCGACATTTCGACAAATTAGATCATCAGAGATGAAATCTCTTAGAGCGTTTACAGTAGCGTATCTAGAATTTAGATTTTCCGGTCGATTCGGATTAAAAAAAAGAAAAAAAAAACGATAAGACTAATCAACATTACTATCTTTAGAGTGGCTGAAAAACGTGTGATAACATCCTGAAGTCGGTCCCAATAAAGGAAACGGTAATAACACAATAAAAATACGAGTTATTGAAACACTGTTTACAAGAAACTTATTGACTGAATTGATTTTCCTGTATTTCGCATTTCAAACGTACACGTAAATTCTGTGTAATATGCCTGTTTGTATACTTAAAAAAGGGTTGCTATTAGGCCTATATTAGCGTACACAGCTGAAAAAAATAATAAAACAACTTAAAAATTAAGAGAATAACAAAATTCGTCAACTTGTTTCGACGTTTTCGGGACGGGGTCCTGTGTTTTAAACGGCGTTACAGGATTAGAAGACACAATAAATTGTGACACAAGACATAAATGAACAATAAAATCAATAAAAGAAACCGTGACAAGGAGGGTCCGTGTAAAGGGTAGAGTGCGTGACTCCAGTCAGAATACCGCGGAAGGATTTACGCCACTGCAAAGAAGTGTTGGAATACCTCAACGATCCCATCAGTACGACCTTATTGGATAGCATCCAAAAAAAAAGGATTTCGTAGTGTGTTTCGTAGCGGTTTTCTCGGATTACAGCATCCTCACGGTTCCACTCTACGTAGGCTATACCCGCATTTCTACAAATAATGCGGTCGTGACAGTTGTGTGTTTGGCGTCGTAACAAGTCAGCAACAATTGCCCTGATGATGACAATAAATATTGTCGAAACGTCGACACAAATAATTTTAAATTGTGTTATACTTTTCATTTACAAAGAGCTACGTTTCGATTACAAGAAGTGGCAAGAGAGTACTCACCGACAATTTCAGTAAGTAAAACCAAAACCTAAGACCATTTACCTTTAAAGGTAAATATCCGGTGAGGACTAAGATAGTTATAAACAAAAGCACTTTAGAATAAGTGGGCCGTTTCAAATATCTCGGTTGTGCAGTAAGCTATGAATCTGAATACGATATAAGAGAGAAGATAAATAAATTTAGGAATATTTGTGGTACGATTCATAGAAATCTTAGAAATCAAACAAGACACAGCGCAAGGATTAAATTTTATAAGACAATTGCAATACCCACATTGATTTATGCGAGTCGTCAGGGGTGGGTCATGACAAAAAAGAAATGCGGTAAGATTCAGGGTGCTGAAATGCAGTTTCTTCGAAATACTTTAAATAATACATTGCAAGAGAGAATAAGGAATGAAGATAACACAGCAGAACTCGAAGAAAAGGACATAAATGAAATTATTTCAATTTACAGAAGAGAATGGATCTATCATCTGCAAAGGACGATAGAGGACCGATTGCCGAAAGTGGCACTGAACTATAAAGCTATTGGTAGAAGAGATGTGGGTCGTCCGAGGATGAGATCGGTGCCGGAACAGGTTTATATAACCTAATCCTTGAAGAGGAGAAGAAGAACTTTTTTGGCCGATTCTCGCAAACCCTTCATCGTTAAGATTCACTGATTGAAGGTCACTACGAAACTTAGATTTCTACAAATAATATTGGCAAACAAACGCTTGATGATATATATATATATATAATTTATATATATATAATTTTATTATTCATATTACGCTCTTGAAACAATAATACATTCGCATTTTTCTAT
This sequence comes from Magicicada septendecula, assembly GCA_034769895.1. Taxonomy (NCBI): domain Eukaryota; kingdom Metazoa; phylum Arthropoda; class Insecta; order Hemiptera; family Cicadidae; genus Magicicada; species Magicicada septendecula. The sequence continues at coordinate 466,811,564 of CM068370.1, read as the reverse complement.
ACGACGTACAACGTGCGTTAACGTTTCTCAGCGCCTGCGCCCACAAATTAGCCACCAAAATTAAATCCTGGACGCACTAGTGATAGTACCCATCGATCCAGAAACATCCGCGTCTGCCGTTAGTGAGAGCAGGGAACCGTAGTGGTAGACTTTAAAATACCGTCTTCTTTTATGGCGTTCTATTCGTAACGTATATTATGTAGTAAGGCAGAAGACGTTTAGCAAAAACTAAAACATAGTAACGGAAAAGGCGAGCCTCTTGTATCCTTAAAGCGTTTCATTGGGCAACCTATACGTTTTTATAACAGTCTGGCAAGCGAAGAGAAACAATTTCATCAATCTGGCTAGAAATATTTACTTAGAAAATGGTAATTCGGGCTGATGTAATCAGCTGACATTAATACGATTTCCTTATCTTTCCTTATCAACAAACAGTACGTCTGTAACCGAGTTCAGTGCGTTCCGTGTAGAACGGTTCATTTCGATTATAACGATTGTGCAACGTCGACGATGATGACAATCACACAATTAAACACAAAATTCTAGTAAAGATTAAAAGTCGAATTCGGTTTAATAAATAAAACCGATTTCTCTCTGCGCGTGCGCGTTTGAATGTCTCCGCTTACGTTACTACCAAAACGCGCAGTTTTCCTCCGGCCTTTATTACGAGACAAACCGAACCACTTGTAATCGAGTCGACACACAAAGTACAGTGCTTAACGTGAAACGTTATTCATTATTACTGATAACGCAAAAACGAAATGAGCGTTCGTGACTTGACAATTAATAAAAACTAAATAAAATTAATTCTGAACGCGTTGTAGTTATGCTTCCTCGTACTTCAGACAGAATATCACTATTACTGCCAACGTTCGTACGAAATATTACTAAGGCACGGTATTTTCTAATGTAAATGCATTTTATCAGCAACAAAGTCACCAGGAATGGTTCAGAATCTTTCTGTCCCAAACGAACAAACACACGTGTACATAACGTTAAAGAATTACTAAATATTCATACCACGCCCACTTCTAAAATAAAAAAAAAAACGAATAGAAAACACAAACAAATGTTTTACTAAAACGTACCTGGATATCGTGATCGTCCAAAAAAGTATTCCTTATTAAAATCGCATTTATTGTACTGCAAAAAAATAAAACGCAAAACACTTGAGAGAACGCAACAGTTGTTCAAACAAAACTGAGCAACACAACACCAACTCTCCGCGCACGCGGTACACTGTCGACTGACAACTGACAACTGTTGGCTTCTCTCCGACAGAGCGGAGAGGGGAGAGAGCAGTGTCATTGTTGTAGGGGTGACAACGTATCCGGGTGCGGAAACACATTTATTTACTCGTTTCCTAAGATGGTTATCGCTGTACAAGGGAACAGTATGTGTGCGTGGCGTGGACACACGGTATTTGTTGACGTTTGAATGTTTCAACGAAACTAACTGGAATTTTATACTGCGGTTTAGGCAGGGGGCGGTTCCGTCGGGGAAGAAATTAGTAGGGAAATTTACTCCCTTCCGGAAAAAACCTAGAGATAACATCTTTCACAATACTGTCGTGGGAATTATTTTATTTTTGTACAGAAACTAAGGATTTTTTATTGTAAAGTATCAGAAAATACAGGTCGTGTATAGTCAAGAACAAAAATTTAAAAAAAAACTGATACATTTTTAAAGAAAACAACAAATTAAAAATGAAGCATTTCTTCTTTTATGTTTTGTTCTTTTTATCGTTCTACATTTTTTTCTCCCCCTTCTAAAAATTCGAATCTGAATCCGCGCCAAGGTTTAGATTTATGAATACCTCACGAGGAACCATTCGATTCTGTTTAATTTTTACTAATTATAACTAACAATTCGTTGTAAAGTGAGGCATATTATTATTATTATTATTATTTTATTATTATTATTATTATATTTCCGGCTGTTCAATGTTTACACATTTTCCGGAACCAAAGATTTCAGAATTGACTGAATTCTCATCTTCCACTGCTGTTTGTTCATCCAAAGATCTTCTTCAATTTCTCGTTTCCTTAATATAGTCTAAATTTCTTCTATCCAGGTGATAAGTGGTCTTCCTCTTTTTCATCTTCCTGGTGGAGTCCATTCCATAACTCTCCTTGACAATCTTTCCTGTGCCATACTTTTCGAGTGTCCATACCATTGTAATTTTCTTGTTTGGATAAAATTAACAATTGAATTTTTCACATTCATTCTGTCCTTAATAACTTCGTTTCTAATTTTCTCACGTCTGGATACTCTTGCCGAACTTCTCCAAAATTCCATCTCTGCTGTCATTAATTTTGTTCTTGTGTGTTTATTAGTATAGTCCAAACTTCTGGAGTCGTAAGCCATGATACTTCTAACAATGTTTTTAAATATTATGGTTTCAGTTTCTGCTGTAATTTGCTTATCCCACAGGATTCCATTTAATGTAGATATAGCCGTCTTTCCCAAATTGATTCTGGATTGTATTTCTTTGTCTTGTTTCCCACTGATCCCAGTGATCAATATATTTTTTATTTACCCAACAGAGCAAAATGGGATTAAGGAAATATGTCCTACTTGCTATGCGATAGGTGCAATCGCGTTCACTCAATAAGAAAAAAAGAGGAAAAGAAAGAAAATAATTGTGTGTGTGTGTGTGTGTGTGTATGAGGAGGGGGAAGAGGGCGAATTGCTTGTTTTCGATTATTACCATTTTGTTCTTTAAACTCCTTCTTGTTTAATTTTTTTTACGAAGCTACATCTGGAAGTCGTGGCTGCGAAGGTCGAGTTGAAAATCAACGCCTTAAAACCAAAGTGGGCGCGGATCTAATACTTGAAACTACAGAGCTCAGGCTTAGGGCCAGGTTATCGAGAATGTGGACAAAGTACCTTTCCAGCATTATTACCCCCAGATGGACGTGAACAACCGCATCAATCAAACCAACGAAACCTTTACGTGTTTTAGTCCTCTTTGGAGATGCGAAACATTGAAGACATGGACCAATCTGCGGATATTCGAAAGTAACGTGAAGTCTGTTCGTACTCTAATACGTGACTAAGCAGCTACAGAGGTTTGTTAATCGTTAAACGTTAACGTTTAGTCGAACGATGCGTCTCTCGTCTAACGTCTCACTCAGCAGTATGCGCTACAAAAATTGTTATACACTTCGACGTTTTTACGACGTTTAGTGGACGTATAAATAATAGAAACCAGACAAGAGTAAGAAATTGGTTTCGTCATCGTAATGCGTTGGCCCAGTTTAAGTAGTACTTGAGTCATATGGGCTGTCATGTTTCCCTTTAAGTGGTTGATGTGGTTGTTCCCTAATGAAGCGAACGTCTCTGGACACTGACCGTCTGAAGTGGTTACTGTAATGATAAATCTTGTGTAAGACGCTTCCAGTCTCGTTTTGGAATCTGTGGCGACATCCTAGAAACGTTTTTCAAGTGTCGGCTTTACTTGCGTTTTAAATCTATTTAATATTTCATGCATTCTCCTTATGTTATGACTGGAAAATTATAATAATACGTTGCTTGATAAATCCTTTTTTTTTAGTTATTTTTTGTGCTACTAAAAAAATGTTGATGTTTCAAAATCTAAACATGCGTCGAATGTGAAATTAACCTAAACATCGTAGGAAGTTCTACTACATCTCGCTAGTAAACTTTCGTGGTTTCGTTAATCATCATCATCGTCTCCGCATCACGACGTAGACACGGTGCTGCCTGTTCCGTCTTCGAAGATCCTTCCCGACACGACAGATTCCCTCTCCCCCCAGGGCGTCGTCGGCCGGCGCGGTACTGCACGCCCACGCGGACGACTCCGGCAAGGAGGCACTAGCATAGCCAACGGACAATAGACAGACACGTACTGAAATGTGTGCAGTGTCCCGGTCGGAGCCAGTTTCATACAGTGCAGGGCCCGCGCTGACTCAGTAAAAATATCGGTATGGAGAACCATACATGACTTCCATATTCTAAGATTTATATTTAAAATCATTTTCAGCCAAACAGCCAGGGAAGGAATTTTAACAAAAAAATACTTCCTTCTTGCCAATAACGTAGTACACATATAAAAAATATTATCCCCTCCCCCTTCAACTATAATTTTGATTTATAGAAAATTACCCCCAGCCCGTTCAACTAGCCTCTTCATTTATAGATATTTCATCTACGTTTCTACAGTGGATTATTAAGATCTTATCAGGATACTTTATCAAAATTAAGTACTTTACTCATGTTACAACAAAAAATGTTTCAGGTAAACTGCCCTTTCCCCGTAACCGATCTTCACCAAAATCAACAGACATTGAGTTCTCTATAGCTCAGGCACATATGTAAATAAAATGGAAACGTAAACAGTACATAACTGAGATACGCTTGCCTGCCAAGCGCGATATATTTTCTCTTATACATGATTTACATTAAAATGAAAAAATTATAATTTTATTGCCTGGCAACAAAATTATTTTATTTTCAACAATTACCATTGTTTGAAAAAGTTTAAATGAATTTTCAAGTAGTTTACTCTTGTTAAAACGTAAAAGGTTGCAGGTAAACTACCCCTTCTCCTTAACCGATCTTCACCAAAATCTAAAGGCCTTGAGTCCTCTACAATTCACTGATGTATGCAAAAGATTATTTGATTCTGTTTGAATTTGCGGCTGTTATCGTTTGCCATAGAAAATACCCTTGTTAAAAAAACGTTGTAGGTAAACTACCCCTTTCCCTTAACCGATCTTCACCAAAAACAATAGGTCTTGAGAACTCTACAATTTAGGGCTGTATGCAAATAATCTTTTGATTCTGTTTGAATTTGCGGCTGTTATCGTTTGCCATAGGAAATACCCTTGTTAAAACATAAAACGTTACAGGTAAACTACCCCTTTCCCTTAACCGATCTTCACCAAAAACAATAGGTCTTGAGAACTCTACAATTCAGGGCTGTATGCGAAACATTATTTGATTCTGTTTGAATTTGCGGCTGTTATCGTTTGCCAAAAAAAAAATTTCCCTTGATAAAAAAAAACCGTTGCAGGTAAACTACCCCTTTCCCTCAACCGATCTTCACCAAAAACAATAGGTCGTGAGTACTCTACAAATCAGGGCTGTATGCAAAAAATTATTTGATTCTGTTTGAATTTGCGGCAGTTATCGTTTGCCATAGAAAAAAAATCTAGACACAGACAGACAGACAGACACACACACAGACACTTTTCGGAAAACGACTTTTTTTCATGTTTTGAGTGTAGTAGAATCAGAATCTGCAATAATCTCGAACACGATTTTTTTTTGCCATCACCATACTTCCATTCCTTAAGGAATATGGAAGTAAAAAGGGTAAAGATAAAATGAGAGAGACAGCAGACAGAGCAAGGCAGCGGGTTGCTTATATTCAATTTTCATAATCTTCACATCACGGCATAGGCAAGGTGCTGCCTGTTCCGCCTTCAATGATCCTCCAGCCATCTCTTCCTGGGTCTATTCACACACCTGTGTCCTATAGATTTATATTCCCAGACTTGTTTAGTCACCCGTGAATCTGACATTCTTTCTAAATGTTCTTTCCACCGTGTTTATAATCTTTTTAATCTTTATTCAAGTTAAAGAACTGTAATTCTTCTCTTATTGCCTTATTCTTTATACGATTAAGTTTTTTAGCCTATTTTTACTTCCATATTCCTTAAGGAATGGAAGTATGGTGATGGCAAAAAAAATCGTGTTCGAGATTATTGCAGATTCTGATTCTACTACACTCAAAACATGAAAAAAAGTCGTTTTCCGAAAAGTGTCTGTGTGTCTGTCTGTCTGTCTGTCTGTCTGTCTGTCTGTGTGTCTGTGTGTCTGTCTGTCTGTAGATTTTTTTTCTATGGCAAACGATAACTGCCGCAAATTCAAACAGAATCAAATAATTTTTTGCATACAGCCCGGTTTTGCAGAGTTCTCGCGACCTATTGTTTTTGGTGAAGATCGGTTGAGGGAAAGGGGTAGTTTACCTGCAACGGTTTTTTTTTAGCAAGGGAAATTTTGTTTGTTTGGCAAACGATAACAGCCGCAAATTCAAACAGAATCAAATAATGTTTCGCATACAGCCCTGAATTGTAGAGTTCTCAAGACCTATTGTTTTTGGTGAAGATCGGTTAAGGGAAAGGGGTAGTTTACCTGTAACGTTTTATGTTTTAACAAGGGTATTTCCTATGGCAAACGATAACAGCCGCAAATTCAAACAGAATGAAAAGATTATTTGCATACAGCCCTAAATTGTAGAGTTCTCAATACCTTTTGTTTTTGGTGAAGATCGGTTAAGGGAAAGGGGTAGTTTACCAGCAACGTTTTTTATCATGCGTATTTTCTATGGCAAACGACAACTGCCGCAAATTCAAACAGAATCAAATAATTTTTTGCATACAGCCCTGATTTGTAGAGTACTCGCGACCTATTGTTTTTGGTGAAGATCGGTTGAGGGGAAGGGGTAGTTTACCTGCAACGGTTTTTTTTATCAAGGGAAATTTTTTTTTTTTTTTGGCAAACGATAACAGCCGCAAATTCAAACAGAATCAAATAATGTTTTGCATACAGTCCTGATTTGTAGAGTACTCAAGACCTATTGTTTTTGGTGAAGATCGGTTAAGGGGAAGGGGTAGTTTACCTGCAACCTTTTACGTTTTATTTTCTATGGCAAACGATAACAGCCGCAAATTCAAACAGAATCAAATAATGTTTTGCATACAGCCCTGATTTGTAGAGTACTCAAGACTTATTGTTTTTGGTGAAGATCGGTTAAGGGGAAGGGGTAGTTTACCTGCAACGTTTTTTTATCAAGCGTATTTTCTATGGCAAACGATAACAGCCGCAAATTCAAACAGAATCAAATAATTTTTTGCATACGTCCCTGAATTGTAGAGGTCTCAATGACTTTCGATTTTGGTGAAGATCGGTTAAGGGGAAGGGGTAGTTTACCTGCAACCTTTTACGTTTTAACAAGAGTAAAGTACTTGAAAATTTATTTAAACTTTTTGAAACAATGGTAATTGTTAAAAATAAAATAATTTTGTTGCCAGGCAATAAAATTATAATTTTTTCATTTTAATGTAATATAATATTTTTCATTTAATACAGCAATAAAAAGGCAGGTAAGACACAGCCTGGCTGTTTGGCTGAAAATGATTTTAAATATAAATCTTAGAATATGGAAGTCATGTATGGTTCTCCATACCGATATTTTAGCTTATATTAAGAACGCCATTTCCGAGGCCTGTATTTTACACTAGCCTATTGTTTCTTTGTTGACGTTCTCAATTCACAGCCGTGGCAGTTCAGGGACGCCATTTTGTACCTCGACGTACCTCTTGTTTGTAAAAATACGGTTTATCGTTCCACAGACCGTTTTCATTAATAACAACATTATTTCTCAGTTTAACTCTCGTCATTTTATTTCTCTTAAAAGAAAACGTTTCGCCAGTAGACATCGTCGCCACAGACTGAGACTGAGACTAGACTGAGACTGGCCACAAAGTCTTGACCCGCCCCAAAATTTATACGAGTCCCTCGTATAATAAGCCCCGCCTACAACACCAAGCCCCTAATTTATACCAAAGTCTTACACATACAATAACCCACCAAAAAAATTGCACTAAATTAAATAAATTATTGTATATATTGAAAGATAGTACATAGGATAATAATAATAATAATAATAGACTAAAAACACTTTGAAATTGGTCTTAGATACTGTACACATATACTATAGATCAGTGGTTCCTGAACTTTTCAGTCCGCCGACCCCCCCAAAAAAATTAAAAATTTCACGGACCCCGTCTGAGTTATGAAATAAAACAAACAGTAAATATGATACTCTTATATTTTTATTAAAATGTATTAAAATCAAAATTCTCTTAACTTGCAAAATTATAATACGGTATTAATTATATATCAAAGATAGTTTAGTGTGAACAATGAAGCTGCTTTTGAACAATGAGCTTTGCAATATTAAGTTTAATGTCTGATAATTTCAATATTAAGTCACTCTCGACATCAAGTTTATTTCTTAACTTTGCCAACCTAGGCTCTATCTTTCCAGCCACACGTGTCGAAATCCAGCTACTTAGGCTTAAAACCAGCTACACGGAAAAACGTTTTGCTTAGATACAGTGCTTATACGAGAGATACAGTCCTTATAAGCTAGATACAGTTCTGATACGTGGACTAAAACAGCGCGATCATTTCTGCGTTGATGCGGCGGTCTAGTCAGTTCGGCTGACAGATCTGCTACACGACACGATTTAAAGACATTATTAAAGCCATTAGTTTGAAATTACTTTTACAATTACAGTTAGTTTGAACAAAGTACTGGAATCTTCTACTAATTGTTTTAGGATTCTAAAATTTAGATTTTAGAGCATAAAAAATCTGAGAAAATTACGGTATATTCTATTTTTTCTTAAAAGTGTCCGCGGACCCCACTTTGGGAACCACTGCCATAGATTATACACAAAAACATAGACACAGGAATAAAAACTCAGTAAATATATTACAGGAGAAGTATTCCGAAAAGTTACTAGACATTGTACAATGAAGATGAAACCGTTTGTATTACTACAAAGAAACGATGGAAAGAGTCTCCTCACAACTTCGAAATGTGTCATAGTTGAGAGGACAAGATATGTAAGAGCTTCACATAGAAGATTAGATCATGAGGACCATATCTGAAACAGCCTGACCATAATGAGAACGACTACCTGAAACACTAAAAAATGGATCATATCTGACCATAATGAGAACGACTACCTGCCCCTGACACACTAAAATATCGGTATGGAGAACCATACACGACTTCCATGTTCTAAGATTTATATTTAAAATCATTTTCGAATGAAATATTTCCATAGAAACTACTTCTTTCTACTTTTTTATTCTGCCTTAACCTCAGTACTGTAGTCACTAACGTATACCACCTCACGTTAGCACACTCAATTTTCACTGATGATGGCAGTCGACAGCACTGCCGAAACGTCTGGTTTTGCAAAAAAACATTGGACCACGGCCAAACAGCCCGGGAAGGAATTTTAAGAACAAATTACTTCTTTTTTGCCGATAACGTATAAAAGATCCCTCCACCTTCAACTATCATTTTCATTTATAGAAAATTACTCCCACCCCCTTCAACTACTCTTTTCATTTATAGATATTTCATCTACCTTTCTACAGTGGATTATTATGACCTTCTTTTCAGGATACTTTATTTATCGAAATTAAGTACTTTACTCTTGTTAAAACATAAAACGTTGCAGGTAAACTACCCCTTTCCTTTAACTGATCTTCACCAAAATCAATAGACCTCGAGTCCTCTACAATTCAGAGACGTATACAAAAAACTATTTGATTCTGTTTGAATTTGCGGCAGTTATCGGTCCCCATAGAAAAAATTCTACACACACATTTTTCGAAAAATGACTTTTTTCATGTTTTGAGGGTAGTATAATCAGACTCAGTCCTTATCTCGAACACGAGATTTTTTTCGCCATCCCCATACTTTCATTTCCTTATGGAACATGGAAGTAAAAATGGACCATATCTGAGCATAATGAGAACGACTACCTGAAACACTAAAAAATGAACTGAACATCTTTAGAAGTTAAAATCTAAAATACTTCAGGGGTATATAAATACTTCTATAAAATATCTTGTACCAAATATTTATAAATGAACTTTTGTCAAACCAAACAGTCAGGAAACCTAATGATTATGAAACACAGTATTAGGCTATATTTTCATAAAACACAATTATTTTGTAGGAAAACTGCATCTACAATTTTTCTATTGTAACTGAAATGACCTTTTATCTACAGTAGGGCCTACATCAAAACGAACCTCAGTATAAATAGAGTAGAGCCTTTGTTTTGAATGATACTTAATTACCAGTACGTTTAAACACAACGTTGTAAGACGCCAGTGTATAGGCTACCTAGAAACAATGACATTTTCTCTCCGGTTTTCCACTTTAATAAAACCTTTTGTTAGAAAAGTAAAAAATAATTTCTCAACTTTACCTGTTCCTATTAGGCCTAGATAATTGTTTGCTAGTGAAAGAAAACCAGTAAACTCTCTGCAGTTGACAGTGTATCAGATAACCGAGTCGGTCGTGTGAACAAAAACATCTGCATCACTCGCTACTGTAAACACCCACGCACACACACACACACACACACACACACACACACGCGCGCGCGCGCGCGCGCATGAATTTGAACGGGAAAATTTACACCTGACTGGCAGGTAATCTTTGTCGAATAAGATTAACATGTCAATTTCTTTTAATGCGGATGTTCCGTTAAAAGAAAAACAGTAAAGTCATTCCGATTCTGTTCCCTAGTGTGACCCGTCCGACTCCCGAGTCAAAAATTTGTGTAGCTTGAACTGTTAAACAAAATTGGCAACCACTGTAGACCTAGTGGGACTATATAATTTGACTACATGTCAAACTTCCTATCAGTTCATTGGCCTGTAGAATTTAATTTTATATAAACTTATTTTAAAATCTACTGTGAGTTCAGTTTCTGAATCACTGAATTCGACTCAGTGACCTCAGTTTTTTTGTAGGACATACGGTTTTACACATTCTGCAGCGACAAATTTTTTTAGGGCGTAGTTAGAAAAAAGTATGAATTAGTAGTAAATATATATGTAATAAAAAAGTGTCCTTAAATATTAAAATTTTAATTAGACCATTTCTTCATAAATAACATTATTTTAAAATTTTAAACAGGTTTAGATTAGTTGCGATTTCATAGAGGTTTTTACTTATGCGTGTAAAGCTGGGTGTGCTGGTTTTCCTTTACTGCAAGGTCTTCATTTTCGTTGTAATCTTTTTTGAAAATAGACGGAGTAAACTCCTACTCCTTAGGGACTTGACTATCCTTATTTCATTGTACTTACCGACCACCTTATTCTCTTCCCTAGTTTCAAATCAGTATGGTTCTGGACACATCGGCATGAAAACCACACAATTGTGCGCTTATACTGATAACATAGCTATCGTCAGCAGATAAAAAAGAACTACAGAAAAATCTACTAACACTAGATAGTGAAGCGCATAAAAGAGGTTTAAGGATAAACGAAGCCAAGACCAAATAAATGGAACTTCAACGGAATGTCATAAACAACCAGGCATATTTATCAGTTGGCAATTATACATTTGAACGTGTCCAACAATTTTCTTACTTAGGTTCAGAAATTACACAGAACAACTCTTGCAGCAATGAAATAAAATCCCGCATCGTACGTGCCAAAAAGTGTTATTACTCCTAGGAAAAGATGTTCAAATTCAGGATGTTAAGCAAACAACTTAAGCTGACTTATAAAAAAGTCTTATACGACCGATAATAACATACGGATGCGAAGCCTGGACATTAACCAGCACTGACGAGCTACATATAAGAATATTTGCAAACATAATTATCAATGTTGCACACTACTGTAGAAAAATTATTCCGATTAGCGCTTTCAAGCTTCGCAGCTCATCGTCAGATGGGAAATAACAATAATAGGACAAACAACGTCTTAATACCCTCACTTGTACACATTTTTGTAAACAATGTTTGTCCTATTATTGTTATTTCCGATCTGACGATGAGCTATGAAGCACTATTGTTATATTGTTATACACTGCCAATCCCACAATCCTACACTGTAATTTTATTGTTTGTTGTTGATGGTGAAGCATAAATCAAAGAAATTTCACAATAAACTGCAGGAGGTTAGCGAGATGTGTAGAAATCAAGATTACATTGACTGTATCTGTTTTGATTATATGCAGAATCTTCCTCTACCCCACATATCAGTTCAGGAAGTTTTCTACTTAAGGCAATAGTGGGTTTATGTTTTCTATATTCGCGATATAAAAATAGGAACATCACAGTATCACTTATGCCATGAAGGTTTGGGTAAAAGAGACACAAATGAAGTTTGCACTTTCCTTCATGATTATATTTCTAATAATATTCCACAAACTACAAAAGTTCTTCATTTGTCTTTGGATGCCTGTGGAGGCCAAAACAGGAACAATAATGTTATCCGCTATTAGATGACCCTAGTTTCTTCTGAACGATTCGAAAAAGTTGTCAATTTCTATCACATAAGGAGATACTCATTTCTCCCCTGTGATCGTAATTTTAGAGTTATCAAGAGACACATAAAACGAAGTGATCGCATTTACTCGCCTACAGAATGTGCAAAGATAGTGGTAGAATCAAGTTTAAGCTGCAAGTTTACCAGTTTATTGCACGAGGAAAACGTTTCTGTTGATTGTAGTGGACAAATTTCTACAAGAGGAAAGTTTTATCCATAGAATCTTCGGGAAAGAAAATCCCTAAAATGAAAAAGTAGATTTTACTATTTCCAAGTACTACATGTTTGAATGTGAAAAAAAGAAACCAAGCTTGTTGAAGGTCTATGATTATATGAAGGTTCGACACCCCATCACTTTAGACTTGCTAAAAATCAGCTGAAGCCATAATTTTTCCTACTAGAAAACAGACAATGATAAGTGCCCAATGAACTGCAAGAAAGTAGAGGACATCAAACAACTCAAAAAATACATTTCTGATGAGCACTTACCCTTTTATGATGAGATACGTAACTGGCCAACAAAGTATGGAGAAGAAATCTAATAAGTGTTCACTTGACGTTAAGAAATTCACCATCGACTTGTAGTATATTTCAATTAAACATTTATAAAATACTACCAGTTATGTTCTTTTTGGTACTTATTTGTGTAACAAAAAAATATACAATGTATTTAACCTTTTTATTTCATAAATTTTGAAAAGGGCATGTGTCCAATGGTTTCAATTTTCTTTACAGGCACACCGTAAGAGATAGCAACCTAAAAATATACTATGTTATGCAAATTTATTATATGTAATAAAAAAAATTAATCAAAAAAGTAAAGCTAAAAATTTTCTTGTAAAACAGTTTTTTATTGTTTTCCAAAACTTAGGTCTTGTGGACTCATGGCCTTTTCAAAACCACTGATTCAATTGTTCTTAATCACAATACATTAAAATGCTTTAAAAAATTATGTCTTTTGTTGAAAATTGTTTTTCATAAAAAACAGTCTCGCTCAAGTCCTATTTATTAACGTCATTAATTTTAAGAACCTAACCCCGACTTTAAGTAAGGGTTTTCTGTTCAATTTCGAAAGTGGTCGTGAGGAATTTCACCAAAGAAGTGGACAGTACGCACAATGCACAGTTTTCTTCTTCACATATTTATTGGCCATGATGACGTCCAGCTTTCTAACCATCTCTTCCTTCCGACCTCTTCCTGAATTTATGGACCCTTCTGCGGTGTTCAATCTCCGTTTATTACACTGCTTTCACTGTTAATGTGGCTTGTTGGAATATTTTCTCTTGTTTATAATTTTTAATGTTCGCCGTTAGGCAGGTCCGGCGGTATTGTGCCCATAATTGCTCTTCGAACAGGTCGTCCCTAGTAACTTTAATGTTTTTAGAATATCCCTTATCTTAAGTCTAAAAATTTTGACTTGTAATTACATGTTATATGCAAATAAAATGATCTAAAATGGCATATTTAATTTGACCAGATATTTATGTATATCGATTTAAAGATATTAAACATCACTATGAATCACTTCTAAATTCCTTATACATCTTCCGTCTTACTGATTTTTAGTTTTAGTCTTTAACTTTGTAATTTTATATAAACTACAAATTCCCCACGGTTCTGATAATTTCCACCTATTTTTTACTTCCATGTTCCTTAAGGAAATGGAAGTATGGTGCTGGCAAAAAAAATCGTGTTCGAGATTATTGGAGATGCTGATTGTACTACACTCAAAACATGAAAAAGTCATTTTTCGAAAAGTGTATGTGTGTGTGTCTATAGATTTATTTGGCAAACGGTAACAGCCGCAAATTCAAACAAAATCAAATAATTTTTTGCATACAGTCCTGATTTGTAGAGTACTCACGACCTATTGTTTTTGGTGAAGATCGGTTAAGGGAAGAGGGTAGTTTACCTGCAGCATTTTATGTTTTAACAAGGGTAATTTTTTATATGACGAACGATAACTGTCGTAAATTCAAACAGAATCAACTACTCTTTTGCATACCTTTTTGAATTATACAGAACTCAAGGTCTGTTGATTTTGTTGAAGATCGGTTAAGGGAAAGGGGTAGTTTACCAGCAACGTTTTATATTTTAACAAGGGTATTTTCTATGGCAAAGGATAAGAGCCGCAAATTCAAACAGAATCAAATAATTTATTGCATACAGCCCTGAATTGTAGAGTACTCAAGACCTATTGTTTTTGGTGAAGATCGGTTAAAGGAAAGGGGTAGTTTACCTGCAACGTTTTTTTATCAAGGGTAATTTTACTTCCATATTCCTTAAGGAATGGAAGTATGGTGATTTACTTCCATATTCCTTAAGGAATGGAAGTATGGTGATGGCAAAAAAAATCGTGTTCGAGATTATTGCAGATTCTGATTCTACTACACTCAAAACATGAAAAAAAGTCTTTTCCGAAAAGTGTCTGTGTGTCTGTCTGTAGATTTTTTTCTATGGCAAACGATAACTGCCGCAAATTCAAACAGAATCAAATAATTTTTTGCATGCAGCCCTGATTAGCAGAGTACTCGCGACCTATTGTTTTTGGTGAAGTTCGGTTGAGGTAAAGGGGTAGTTTACCTGCAACGGTTTTTTTTTAGCAAGGGTAATTTTGTTTGTTTGGCAAACGATAACAGCCGCAAATTCAAACAGAATCAAATAATGTTTCGCATACAGCCCTGAATTGTAGAGTTCTCAAGATCTGTTGATTTTGGTGAAGATCGGTTAAGGGAAAGGGGTAGTTTACCTGTAACGTTTTATGTTTTAACAAGGGTATTTCCTATGGCAAACGATAACAGCCGCAAATTCAAACAGAATCAAAAGATTATTTGCATACAGCCCTAAATTGTAGAGTTCTCAAGATCTATTGTTTTTGGTGAAGATCGGTTAAGGGAAAGGGGTAGTTTACCTACAACGTTTTTTACTTCCATATTCCTTAAGGAATGGAAGTATGGTGATGGCAAAAAAAATCGTGTTCGAGATTATTGCAGATTCTGATTCTACTACACTCAAAACATGAAAAAAAGTCGTTTTCCGAAAAGTGTCTGTGTGTCTGTCTGTCTGTCTATAGATTTTTTTCTATGGCAAACGATAACAGCCGCAAATTCAAACAGAATCAAATAATTTTTTGCATACAGCCCTGATTTGCAGAGTACTCGCGACCTATTGTTTTTGGTGAAGATCGGTTAAGGGAAAGGGGTAGTTTACCTGCAACGGTTTTTTTTTATCAAGGGTAATTTTGTTTGTTTGGCAAACGATAACAGCCGCAAATTCAAACAGAATCAAATAATGTTTCGTATACAGCCCTGAATTGTAGAGTTCTCAAGATCTGTTGATTTTGGTACAGATCGGTTAAAGGAAAGGGGTAGTTTACCTGCAACGTTTTATGTTTTAACAAGGATATTTCATATGGCAAATGATAACAGCCGCAAATTCAAACATAATCAAATAATGTTTTGCATACTGCCCTGAATTATTGAGTTCTCAAGACCTTTTGGTTTTAGTGAAGATCGGTTAAGGAAAAGGGGTAGTTTACCAGCAACGTTTTATGTTTTAAAAGGGTATTTTCTATGGCAAACGATACGAGCCGCAAATTCAAACAGAATCAAATAAGTGTTTGCATACAGCCCTGATTTCTTGAGTACTAAAGACATATTGTTTTTGGTGAAGATCGTTTGAGGGAAAGGGGTAGTTTACCTGCCACGTTTTATTTTGTTTTATCAAGGGTATTTTGTATGGCAAACGATAACAGCCGCAAATTCAAACAAAATCATATAATATTTTACATACAACCCTGAATTGTAGAGTTCTCAAGATCTATCGTTTTTGGTGAAGATCGGTTAAGGGAAAGGGGTAGTTTACCTGCAACGGTTTTTTATCAAGGGTATTACTTCCATATTCCTTAAGGAATGGAAGTATGGTGATGGCAAAAAAAATCGTGTTCGAGATTATTGCAGATCCTGATTCTACTACACTCAAAACATGAAAAAAAGTCGTTTTCCGAAAAGTGTCTGTGTGTCTGTCTGTCTGTCTGTCTGTCTGTCTGTCTGTCTATAGATTTTTTTTCTATGGCAAACGATAACTGCCGCAAATTCAAACAGAATCAAATAATTTTTTGCATACAGCCCGGTTTTGCAGAGTTCTCGCGACCTATTGTTTTTGGTGAAGATCGGTTGAGGGAAAGGGGTAGTTTACCTGCAACGGTTTTTTTTTAGCAAGGGTAATTTTGTTTGTTTGGCAAACGATAACAGCCGGAAATTCAAACAGAATCAAATAATGTTTCGCATACAGCCCTGAATTGTAGAGTTCTCAAGACCTATTGTTTTTGGTGAAGATCGGTTAAGGGAAAGGGGTAGTTTACCTGTAACGTTTTATGTTTTAACAAGGGTATTTCCTATGGCAAACGATAACAGCCGCAAATTCAAACAGAATGAAAAGATTATTTGCATACAGCCCTAAATTGTAGAGTTCTCAAGACCTTTTGTTTTTTGTGAAGATCGGTTAAGGGAAAGGGGTAGTTTACCTACAACGTTTTTTTAACAAGGGTATTTTCTATGGCAAACGATAACAGCCGCAAATTCAAACAGAATCAAATAATGTTTCGCATACAGCCCTGAATTGTAGATTTCTCAAGACCTATTGTTTTTGGTGAAGATCGGTTGAGGGAAAGGGGTAGTTTACCTGCAACGTTTTTTTAACAAGGGTATTTTCTATGGCAAACGATAACAGCCGCAAATTCAAACAGAATCAAATAATGTTTTGCATACAGCCCTGATTTGTAGAGTACTCAAGACCTATTGTTTTTGGTGAAGATCGGTTAAGGGGAAGGGGTAGTTTACCTGCAACGTTTTTTTATCAAGCGTATTTTCTATGGCAAACGATAACAGCCGCAAATTCAAACAGAATCAAATAATTTTTTGCATACGTCCCTGAATTTAGAGGTCTCAATGACTTTCGATTTTGGTGAAGATCGGTTAAGGGGAAGGGGTAGTTTACCTGCAACCTTTTACGTTTTAACAAGAGTAAAGTACTTGAAAATTTATTTAAACTTTTTGAAACAATGGTAATTGTTAAAAATAAAATAATTTTGTTGCCAGGCAATAAAATTATAATTTTTTCATTTTAATGTAATATAATATTTTTCATTTAATACAGCAATAAAAAGGCAGGTAAGACACAGCCTGGTTGTTTGGCTGAAAATGATTTTAAATTTAAATCTTAGTTACTTCCATATTCCTTAAGGAATGGAAGTATGGTGATGGCAAAAAAAATCGTGTTCGAGATTATTGCAGATTCTGATTGTACTACACTCAAAACATGAAAAAAAGTCGTTTTCCGAAAAGTGTCTGTGTGTCTGTCTGTCTGTCTGTCTTCTGTCTGTCTGTCTGTAGATTTTTTTTTAATGGCAAACGATAACTGCCGCAAATTCAAACAGAATCAAATAATTTTTTGCATGCAGCCCTGATTTGCAGAGTACTCGCGACATATTGTTTTTGGTGAAGACCGGTTGAGGGAAAGGGGTACTTTACCTGCAACGGTTTTTTTTCAGCAAGGGTAATTTTGTTTGTTTGGCAAACGATAACAGCCGCAAATTCATACAGAATGAAATAATGTTTCGCATACAGCCCTGAATTGTAGAGTTCTCAAGGTCTATTGATTTTGGTGAAGATCGGTTAAGGGAAAGGGGTAGTTTACCTGTAACGTTTTATGTTTTAACAAGGGTATTTCTATGGCAAACGATAACAGCCGCAAATTCAAACAGAATCAAAAGATTATTTGCATACAGCCCTAAATTGTAGAGTTCTCAAGACCTATTGTTTTTGGTGAAGATCGGTTGAGGGAAAGGGGTAGTTTACCAGCAACGTTTTTTTAAAAAGGGTATTTTCTATGGCAAACGATAACAGCCGCAAATTCAAACAGAATCAAATAATGTTTTGCGTACAGCCCTGATTTGTAGAGTACTCAAGACCTATTGTTTCTGGTGAAGATCGGTTAAGGGAAAGGGGTAGTTTACCTGTAACGTTTTATGTTTTAACAAGGGTATTTCCTATGGCAAACGATAACAGCAGCAAATTCAAAGAGAATCAAAAGATTATTTGCATACAGCCCTATATTGTAGAGTTCTCAAGACCTATTGTTTTTGGTGAAGATCGGTTGAGGTAAAGGGGTAGTTTACCTGCAACGTTTTTTTAACAAGGGTATTTTCTATGGCAAACGATAACAGCCGCAAATTCAAACAGAATCAAATAATGTTTTGCATACAGCCCTGATTTGTAGAGTACTCAAGACCTTTTGTTTTTGGTGAAGATCGGTTAAGGGGAAGGGGTAGTTTACCGGCAACGTTTTTTTATCAAGCGTATTTTTTATGGCAAACGATAGCAGCCGCAAATTCAAACAGAATCAAATAATTTTTAGCATACGTCCCTGAATTGTAGAGGTCTCAATTACTTTCGATTTTGGTGAAGATCGGTTAAGGGGAAGGGGTATTTTACCAGCAACCTTTTACGTTTTAACAAGAGTAAAGTACTTGTAAATTTATTTAAACTTTTTGAAACAATGGTAATTGTTAAAAATAAAATAATTTTGTTGCCAGGCAATAAAATTATAATTTTTTCATTTTAATGTAATATAATATTTTTCATTTAATACAGCAATAAAAAGGCAGGTAAGACACAGCCTGGCTGTTTGGGTGAAAATGATTTTAAATATAAATCTTAGAATATGGAAGTCATGTATGGTTCTCCATACCGATATTTTAACAAGGGTATTTTCTATGGCAAACGATAACAGCCGCAAATTCAAACAGAATCAAATAATTTTCTGCATGCAGCCCTGATTTGTTGAGTACTCAAGACCTATTGTTTTTGGTGAAGATCGGTTGAGGGGAAGGGGTAGTTTACCTGCAACGTTTTTTATCAAGCGTATTTTTTATGGCAAACGATAACTGCCGCAAATTCAAACAGAATCAAATAATTTTTTGCATACAGCCCTGATTTATAGAGTACTCGCGACCTATTGTTTTTGGTGAAGATCGGTTGAGGGGAAGGGGTAGTTTACCGGCAACGGTTTTTTTTATAAAGGGAATTTTACTTCCATATTCCTTAAGGAATGGAAGTATGGTGATGGCAAAAAAAATCGTGTTCGAGATTATTGCAGATTCTGATTCTACTACACTCAAAACATGAAAAAAAGTCGTTTTCCGAAAAGTGTCTGTGTGTCTGTCTGTCTGTCTGTCTGTCTGTGTGTCTGTCTGTCTGTAGATTTTTTTTCTATGGCAAACGATAACTGCCGCAAATTCAAACAGAATCAAATAATTTTTTGCATGCAGCCCTGATTTGCAGAGTACTCGCGACCTATTGTTTTTGGTGAAGATCGGTTGAGGGAAAGGGGTAGTTTACCTGCAACGGTTTTTTTTTAGCAAGGGTAATTTTGTTTGTTTGGCAAACGATAACAGCCGCAAATTCAAACAGAATCAAATAATGTCTCGCATACAGCCCTGAATTGTAGAGTTCTCAAGATCTGTTGATTTTGGTGAAGATCGATTAAGGGAAAGGGGTAGTTTACCTGTAACGTTTTATGTTTTAACAAGGGTATTTCCTATGGCAAACGATAACAGCCGCAAATTCAAACAGAATCAAAAGATTATTTGCATACAGCCCTAAATTGTAGAGTTCTCAAGACCTGTTGTTTTTGGTGAAGATCGGTTAAGGGGAAGGGGTAGTTTACCTACAACGTTTTTTTAACAAGGGTATTTTCTATGGGAAACGATAACAGCCGCAAATTCAAACAGAATCAAATAATTTTCTGCATACAGCCCTGATTTGTAGAGTACTCAAGACCTATTGTTTGTGGTGAAGATCAGTTGAGACGAAGAGGTAGTTTACCTGCAACGTTTTTTATCAAGCGTATTTCCTATGGCAAACGATAACAGCCGCAAATTCACACAGAATCAAAAGATTATTTGCATACAGCCCTAAATTGTAGAGTTCTCAAGACCTTTTGTTTTTGGTGAAGATCGGTTGAGGGAAAGGGGTAGTTTACTTGCAACGTTTTTTTAACAAGGGTATTTTCTATGGCAAACGATAACAGCCGCAAATTCAAACAGAATCAAATAATGTTTTGCATACAGCCCTGATTTGTAGAGTTGTCAAGACCTATTGTTTTCGGTGAAGATCGGTTAAGGGAAAGTGGTAGTTTACCTGTAACGTTTTATGTTTTAACAAGGGTATTTCCTATGGCAAACGATAACAGCCGCAAATTCAAACAGAATCAAAAGATTATTTGCATACAGCCCTAAATTGTAGAGTTCTCAAGACCTGTTGTTTTTGGTGAAGATCGGTTAAGGGGAAGGGGTAGTTTACCTACAACGTTTTTTTAACAAGGGTATTTTCTATGGCAAACGATAACAGCCGCAAATTCAAACAGAATCAAATAATTTTCTGCATACAGCCCTGATTTGTAGAGTACTCAAGACCTATTGTTTGTGGTGAAGATCAGTTGAGGGGAAGGGGTAGTTTACCTGCAACGTTTTTTATCAAGCGTATTTTCTATGGCAAACGATAACTGCCGCAAATTCAAACAGAATCAAATAATTTTTTGCATACAGTCCTGATTTGCAGAGTACTCGCGACCTATTGTTTTTGGTGAAGATCGGTTGAGGGGAAGGGGTAGTTTACCTGCACGGTTTTTTTTATCAAGGGAAATTTTTTTTTTTTGGCAAACGATAACAGCCGCAAATTCAAACAGACTTAAATAATGTTTCGTATACAGCCCTAAATTGTAGAGTTCTCAAGACCTATTGTTTTTGGTGAAGATCGGTTGAGGGAAAGGGGTAGTTTACTTGCAACGTTTTTTTAACAAGGGTATTTTCTATGGCAAACGATAACAGCCGCAAATTCAAACAGACTTAAATAATGTTTCGTATACAGCCCTAAATTGTAGAGTTCTCAAGACCTTTTGTTTTTGGTGAAGATCGGTTGAGGGAAAGGGGTAGTTTACTTGCAACGTTTTTTTAACAAGGGTATTTTCTATGGCAAACGATAACAGCCGCAAATTCAAACAGAATCAAATAATGTTTTGCATACAGCCCTGATTTGTAGAGTACTCAAGACCTATTGTTTTTGGTGAAGATCGGTTAAGGGGAAGGGGTAGTTTACCGGCACCGTTTTTTTATCAAGCGTATTTTCTATGGCAAACGATAACAGCCGCAAATTCGAACAGAATCAAATAATTTTTTGCATACATCCCTGAATTGTAGAGGGCTCAAGGACGTTCGATTTTGGTGAAGATCGGTTAAGGGGAAGGGGTAGTTTACCAGCAACCTTTGGCAAACGATAACAGCCGCAAATTCAAACAGAATCAAATAATGTTTTGCATACAGCCCTGATTTGTAGAGGACTCGCGACCTATTGTTTTTGGTGAAGATCGGTTGAGGGAAAGGGGTAGTTTACCTGCAACGGTTTTTTTTAATCAAGGGAAATTTTTTTTTTTGGCAAACGATAACAGCCGCAAATTCAAACAGAATCAAATAATGTTTCGTATACAGCCCTGAACTGTAGAGTTCTCAAGACCTTTTGTTTTTGGTGAAGATCGGTTAATGGAAAGGGGTAGTTTACCTACAACTTTTTTTTAACAAGGGTATTTTCTATGGCAAACGATAAGAGCCGCAAATTCAAACAGAATCAAATAATTTTTGCATACAGTCCTGATTTGTAGAGTACTCGCGACCTATTGTTTTTGGTGAAGATCGGTTGAGGGGAAGGGGTAGTTTACCTGCACGATTTTTTTTATCAAGGGAAATTTTTTTTTTGGCAAACGATAACAGCCGCAAATTCAAGCAGACTTAAATAATGTTTCGTATACAGCCCTGAATTGTAGAGTTCTCAAGACCTTTTGTTTTTGGTGAAGATCGGTTAAGGGAAAGGGGTAGTTTACTTGAAACATTTTATGTTTTAACAAGGGTATTTCCTATGGCAAACGATAACAGCCGCAAATTCAAACAGAATCAAAAGATTATTTGCATACAGCCCTAAATTGTAGAGTTCTCAAGACCTATTGTTTTTGGTGAAGATCGGTTAAGGGAAAGGGGTAGTTTACCTACAACGTTTTTTTAACAAGGGTATTTTCTATGGCAAACGATAACAGCCGCAAATTCAAACAGAATCAAATAATGTTTTGCATACAGTCCTGATTTGTTGAGTACTCGCGACCTATTGTTTTTGGTGAAGATCGGTTGAGGGGAAGGGGTAGTTTACCTGCACGATTTTTTTTATCAAGGGAAATTTTTTTTTGGCAAACGATAACAGCCGCAAATTCAAACAGACTTAAATAATGTTTCGTATACAGCCCTGAATTGTAGAGTTCTCAAACCTTTTGTTTTTGGTGAAGATCGGTTAAGGGAAAGGGGTAGTTTACCTGTAACGTTTTATGTTTTAACAAGGGTATTTCCTATGGCAAACGATAACAGCCGAAAATTCAAACAGAATCAAAAGATTATTTGCATACAGCCCTAAGTTGTAGAGTTCTCAAGACCTGTTGTTTTTGGTGAAGATCGGTTAAGGGGAAGGGGTAGTTTACCTACAAAGTTTTTTTAACAAGGGTATTTTCTATGGCAAACGATAACAGCCGCAAATTCAAACAGAATCCAACAATTTTCTGCATACAGCCCTGATTTGTAGAGTACTCAAGACCTATTGTTTGTGGTGAAGATCAGTTGAGGGGAAGGGGTAGTTTACCTGCAACGTTTTTTATCAAGCGTATTTTCTATGGCAAACGATAACTGCCGCAAATTCAAACAGAATCAAATAATTTTTTGCATACAGCCCTGATTTGTAGAGTACTCGTGACCTATAGTTTTTGGTGAAGATCGGTTGAGG
The DNA here is from genome assembly GCA_034769895.1 of Magicicada septendecula. Classification (NCBI taxonomy): domain Eukaryota; kingdom Metazoa; phylum Arthropoda; class Insecta; order Hemiptera; family Cicadidae; genus Magicicada; species Magicicada septendecula. Next base: position 466,788,561 of record CM068370.1, on the reverse strand, counting down.
GGAAGGGGTAGTTTACCAGCACGGTTTTTTTTATCAAGGGAAATTTTTTTTTGGCAAACGATAACAGCCGCAAATTCAAACAGACTTAAATAATGTTTCGTATACAGCCCTAAGTTGTAGAGTTCTCAAGACCTATTGTTTTTGGTGAAGATCGGTTGAGGGAAAGGGGTAGTTTACTTGCAACGTTTTTTTAACAAGGGTATTTTATATGGCAAACGATAACAGCCGCAAATTCAAACAGAATCAAATAATGTTTTGCATACTGCCCTGATTTGTAGAGTACTCAAGACCTATTGTTTTTGGTGAAGATCGGATAAGGGGAAGGGGTAGTTTACCGGCACCGTTTTTTTATCAAGCGTATTTTCTATGGCAAACGATAACAGCCGCAAATTCGAACAGAATCAAATAATTTTTTGCATACATCCCTGAATTGTAGAGGGCTCAAGGACGTTCGATTTTGGTGAAGATCGGTTAAGGGGAAGGGGTAGTTTACCAGCAACCTTTTACGTTTTAACAAGAGTAAAGTACTTGCAAATTTATTTAAACTTTTTGAAACAATGGTAATTGTTAAAAATAAAATAATTTTGTTGCCAGGCAATAAAATTAAAATTTTTTAATTTTAATATAATATAATATTTTTCATTTAATACGGCAATAAAAAGGCAGGTAAGACACAAACACACAATTCACGTTATTTCTGGCCTCACTCATGTTTATTTTCTTACGTTTGCACGCTTTTTAAATGGAAAGTGCCGAAACCCACACCAACATAACGCGTGCAAGCCGAAAAAATGGACATCAATTTGCTTACTGGCGAAGCTAGTAGTTAATGAATGGGTAGGCAAAAATCTTATCTTAAATTTTTTTTAAGGAATCACTAAAAGGACGGTGGGTCAAATCGGACGCTGAGGTAGAGTTTGCTGTAACCGAATGGTTCCACAAACAGCCGTAAGAATTTTACTAGCAGGGAATCTACAGGTTAGCGCAACAGTGGAACTCATGTCTTAATGTTATTGGAGACTTCTTTTAAAATCGTTGAATAAAAATTGCTTTACAGCTCTATACGTGTGTCTATTGAACAATCCTTGTATTAGTCATACACGATAATACAACTGATTAAACTTCAAATTTTTAAACTTGGTTAGTTTCTATATATATGTTTAATGTTACAAATAATTCAAATAACAATCTTGATCATCTGTTAGTTCAGCGGAATAACAGTGACACTTTTAATAACCGCATAAAATAAACACTTAGAAACAACACAGGCGCTTTAACTTAACTGTTTGGACCACAGAAGTGAGGCATGCCTCAACGCTCTATGTGTACAGCGCGGGACAATCCCCCCTCCCTACACTTCCCTATCACACCACTACATTGCTTACATACGATGTATACAAAAAACGCTGAGGCAAGTTCAGGTTGCCTCATTCGCTTTAAACGAACTATGCCGAATCTCACCTGTCACCATCTAGCGGTCGCTCAATAAAGCACGTTTCGGTTTAATAAATTTGACAGTCACAGTAACAATGTATAATCTTTACGTTATGTAGTTCATACGTATTTATAATTTTTATTCTACAGAATTTGTTAGGGTAGGCATTGCCTCAATTGCCTCAATGTAACTTCGCCACTGATATATATGTGTACAACGTTATCGGCAACAAAGAAGTAGTTTTTGTTAAAATTCCTTCCCGGGATATTTGGCCGTAGTCCAATGTTTTCTACAAAACCAGACATTTCGGCAATGCCATCGACTTCCATCATCAATGAAAATCGAGTGCGATAACGTGAGGTGGTATACGTTAGTGACCACAGTACTGTGGTTAAGGCTGAAGCAGTAAGTAGAAAGAAGTAGTTTCTATGGTAATATTTCATTTCGAAAATGATTTTAAATATAAATCTTAGAATATGGAAGTCATGTATGGTTCTCCATACCGATATTTTACTTCCATATTCCTTAAGGAATGGAAGTATGGTGATGGCAAAAAAAATCGTGTTCGAGATTATTGCAGATTCTGATTCTACTACACTCAAAACATGAAAAAAAGTCGTTTTCCGAAAAGTGTCTGTGTGTCTGTCTGTCTGTGTGTCTGTCTGTCTGTCTGTCTGTCTGTCTGTAGATTTTTTTTCTATGGCAAACGATAACTGCCGCAAATTCAAACAGAATCAAATAATTTTTTGCATACAGTCCGGTTTTGCAGAGTTCTCGCGACCTATTGTTTTTGGTGAAGATCGGTTGAGGGAAAGGGGTAGTTTACCTGCAACGGTTTTTTTTTAGCAAGGGTAAGTTTGTTTGTTTGGCAAACGATAACAGCCGCAAATTCAAACAGAATCAAATAATGTTTCGCATACAGCCCTGAATTGTAGAGTTCTCAAGACCTATTGTTTTTGGTGAAGATCGGTTAAGGGAAAGGGGTAGTTTACCTGTAACGTTTTATGTTTTAACAAGGGTATTTCCTATGGCAAACGATAACAGCCGCAAATTCAAACAGAATGAAAAGATTATTTGCATACAGCCCTAAATTGTAGAGTTCTCAAGACCTTTTGTTTTTGGTGAAGATCGGTTAAGGGAAAGGGGTAGTTTACCTACAACGTTTTTTTAACAAGGGTATTTTCTATGGCAAACGATAACAGCCGCAAATTCAAACAGAATCAAATAATTTTCTGCATACAGCCCTGATTTGTAGAGTACTCAAGACCTATTGTTTTTGGTGAAGATCGGTTGAGGGGAAGGGGTAGTTTACCAGCAACGTTTTTTATCATGCGTATTTTCTATGGTAAACGACAACTGCCGCAAATTCAAACAGAATCAAATAATTTTTTGCATACAGCCCTGATTTGTAGAGTACTCGCGACCTATTGTTTTTGGTGAAGATCGGTTGAGGGGAAGGGGTAGTTTACCTGCAACGGTTTTTTTTATCAAGGGAAATTTTGTTTGTTTGGCAAACGATAACAGCCGCAAATTCAAACAGAATCAAATAATGTTTCGCATACAGCCCTGAATTGTAGAGTTCTCAAGATCTTTTGATTTTGGTGAAGATCGGTTAAGGGATAGGGGTAGTTTACCTGTAACGTTTTATGTTTTAACAAGGGTATTTCCTATGGCAAACGATAACAGCCGCAAATTCAAACAGAATCAAAAGATTAATTGCATACAGCCCTAAATTGTAGAGTTCTCAAGACCTATTGCTTTTGGTGAAGTTCGGTTGAGGGAAAGGGGTAGTTTACCTGCAACGTTTTTTTAACAAGGGTATTTTCTATGGCAAACGATAACAGCCGCAAATTCAAACAGAATCAAATAATGTTTTGCATACAGCCCTGATTTGTAGAGTACTCAAGACCTATTGTTTTTGGTGAAGATCGGTTAAGGGAAAGGGGTAGTTTACCAGTAACGTTTTATGTTTTAACAAGGGTATTTCCTATGGCAAACGATAACAGCCGCAAATTCAAACAGAATCAAAAGATTATTTGCATACAGCCCTAAATTGTAGAGTTCTTAAGACCTATTGTTTTTGGTGAAGATCGGTTGAGGGAAAGGGGTAGTTTACCTGCAACGTTTTTTTAACAAGGGTATTTTCTATGGCAAACGATAACAGCCGCAAATTCAAACAGAATCAAATAATGTTTTGCGTACAGCCCTGATTTGTAGAGTACTCAAGACCTATTGTTTTTGGTGAAGATCGGTTAAGGGGAAGGGGTAGTTTACCTGCAACGTTTTTTTATCAAGCGTATTTTCTATGGCAAACGATAACAGCCGCAAATTCAAACAGAATCAAATAATTTTTTGCATACGTCCCTGAAGTGTAGAGGTATAAATGACTTTCGATTTTGGTGAAGATCGGTTAAGGGGAAGGGGTAGTTTACCTGCAACCTTTTACGTTTTAACAAGAGTGAAGTACTTGAAAATTTATTTAAACTTTTTGAAACAATGGCAATTGTTAAAAATAAAATAATTTTGTTGCCAGAAAATAAAATTATAATTTTTTCATTTTAATGTAACATAATATTTTTCATTTAATACAGCAATAAAAAGGCAGGTAAGACACAGCCTGGCTGTTTGGCTGAAAATGATTTTAAATATAAATCTTAGAATATGGAAGTCATGTATGGTTCTCCATACCGATATTTTTTTTTTGGCAAACGATAACAGCCGCAAATTCAAACAGAATCAAATAATGTTTCGCATACAGCCCTGAATTGTACAGTTCTCAAGACGTATTGTTTTTGGTGAAGATCGGTTAAGGCAAAGGGGTAGTTTACCTACAACGTTATTTTAACAAGGGTATTTTCTATGGCAAACGATAACAGCCGCAAATTCAAACAGAATCAAATAATTTTCTGCATACTGCCCTAATTTGGAGAGTACTCAAGACCTATTGTTTTTGGTGAAGATCGGTTGAGGGGAAGGGGTAGTTTACCTGCAACGTTTTTTTAACAAGGGTATTTTCTATGGCAAACGATAACTGCCGCAAATTCAAACAGAATCAAATAATGTTTTGCATACCTCCCTGAATTGTAGAGGTCTCAAGGACTTTCGATTTTGGTGAAGATCGGTTAAGGGGAAGGGGTAGTTTACCTGCAACCTTTTACGTTTTAACAAGAGTAAAGTACTTGAAAATTTATTTAAACTTTTTCAAACAATGGTAATTGTTAAAAATAAAATAATTTTGTTGCCAAGCAATAAAATTAAAATTTGTTCATTTTAATGTACATCATGTATAAGAGAAAATATATCGCGCTTGGCAGGCGATATTAAGATTTAAATATAAATCTTAGAATATGGAAGTCATGTATGTTTCTCCATACCGATATTTTTCCATAGTAAACGATAACAGCCGCAAATTCAAACAGAATCAAATGATGTTTTGCATACAGCCCTGTATTGTACAGTTCTCAATACATATTGGTGTTGGTGAAGATCGGTTAAGGGAAAGGGGTAGTTTACCAGCAACATTTTATGTTTTAACAAGGGTAATTTTTTATATGACGAACGATAACTGCCGTAAATTCAAACAGAATCAACTAGGTTTTTGCATACCTTTTTGAACTAAAGAGAACTCAAGGTCTGTTGATTTTGTTGAAGATCGATTAAGGGAAGGGGTAGATTATCAGCAACGTTTTATGTTTTAAAAAGGGTAATTTTTTTATGACGAACGATAACTGCCGAAAATTAAATGAGAATAAAATAATTTTTTGCACTCTTTCCTGAGTTGCAGAGAGCTCAAGGTCTATTGATTTTGGTGAAGATCAGTTAAGGGAAAGGGGTAGTTTACCTGCAACATTTTATGTTGTAACAAGAGAAATGTTTCCATGACGAACGATAACTGCCGCACATTCAAACAGAATCAAATATTTTTTTGCATGCTTCCCTGAATTGTAGAGGACGGAAGGTCTGTTGATTTTGGAGAAGATCGGTTAAGAGAAAGGGGCAGTTTACCTGAAACATTTTATGATTTAACAAGAGAAAAGTACTTAATTTTTATAAATAAAGTATCCTGATAAGAAGCCCATAGTAATCCACTGTAGGAAACGTAGATGAAATATCTATAAATGAAGAGATTAGGTGAACGGGGTGGGGGTAATTTTCTATTATTAAAAATTATAATTGAAGGTGGAGGGCAGAATTTTTTATATGTGTACTACGTTATCGGCAACAAAGAAGTAGTTTTTTGTTAAAATTGCTTCCCGGGCTCTTTAGCCGTAGTTCAATGTTTTCTGCAAAACCAGACTTTTCGGCAGTGCCATCGACTGCCATCATCGGTGAAAATCGAGTGCGAAAACGTGAGGTGGTATACGTTAGTGACCACAGTACTGTGGTTAATGCTGAAGCAATAAGTAGAAAGACGTAGTTTCTATGGAAATATTTCATTTCGAATATGATTTTAAATATAAATCTTAGAACATGGAAGTCATGTATGGTTCTCCATACCGATATTTGCTTACATATTCCTTAAGGAAATGGAAGTATGGTGATGGCAAAAAAAATCGTGTTCGAGATTATTGCAGATTCTGATTGTACTACACTCAAAACATGAAAAAAGTCGTTTTCCGAAAAGTGTCTGTGTGTGTGTCTGTCTGTGTGTCTGTCTGTCTATGTGTAGATTTTTTTCTATGGCAAACAATAACTGCCGCAAATTCAAACAGAATCAAATAATGTTTTGCACACAGCTCTGATTTGAAGAGTACTCACGACCTATTGTTTTTGGTGAAGATCGGTTGAGGGAAAGGGGTAGTTTACCTGCAACGTTTTTTATCAAGCGTATTTTCTATGGCTTAATAAAAATAAATCTTATAATATGGAAGTCATGTATGGTTCTCCATACCGATATTTTAAAATCATTTTCGAAATGAAATATTACCATAGAAACTACTTCTTTCTACTTACTGCTTCAGCCTTAACCACAGTACTGAGGTCACTAACATATACCACCTCACGTTATCGCACTCGATTTTCACTGATGATGGAAGTCAAAGGCATTGCCGAAACGTCTGGTTTTGTAGAAAACATTGGACTACGGCCAAATATCCCGGGAAGGAATTTTAACAAAAACTACTTCTTTGTTGCCGATAACGTTGTACACGTATATAAGTTATATAAAAAATATGCATAAAAATAATGGCTTGTATAAGTTAATGATTGATCTCCATTAAGTAGTGCTCAAGTTTCCAAAGTTTTAATATTATGATGCCCGTAATTAAAACATCAGAGCAGGTTTAGTGTGTATGAGGGTTCACCGTGGACAAAAATTTTCAACATTTCCTATTGAGCGTTGCTTAGAATAAATCTGCGAATCTACAGTGTACGTTTCACAGAACAAACACGCGGAAAAGAAGGAGCGCTCCGAAGTCACTCATGGACCCTCAGCATCTAGCAGAGGGTTCATTCCCTAAAGACGAAAAGTCTGTCTATGAATCGTTCCTCTGTAAACACGTGCAGTTCCTCTGTAAACACGTGTACACTGCCCAGCGATCCACAGGAAGCAAATCGCTATCCACGCTGGACACTTTTTCGGCTTGCATGCGTTATGTTGGTATGGGTTCGGCACTTTCCATTTAAAAACCGTGCAAATGTAAGAAAATAAACATGAATGAGGCCAGAAATAACGCGAATTGTGTGTGTGTCTTCCCTGCCTTTTTATTGCGGTAGTGATAATAATAAAATGGAAACGTAAACAGTACATAACTGAGATATGCTTGCCTGCCATGCAGGATATATTTTCTCTTATACATGACTAGCAGAATACCCGTGCTTCGCTACGGAGTTTCACGTTGTACGTAATGAAAATGTTAGTTTAATTAATAAAGTTTAATTAAAGTAGGCTTCTTAAAAATAAATAGCTGTTGCCCACAACTTCGTTCGCGTGGTCTTCAATTTAATGCGATAATATATTTAGAACAGAATCTATTCTATTGGGTTGCCATAGTAACCAGATCTAATAGTTTTTTAAGACCGCAAAGGACCCCCCAGAGGATCGTATCGAAAAAAACACCTGTCCTATGTTGGTTCTCCCGTTGCGTAAAATATTTGTGCCAAGTTTGGTTGAAATCGGTCCAATGGTTTAGGTGGAGACGTGGAAGACCCCAAAGGATCGTATCGAAAAAAACACTTGTCCTATGTTGGTTCTCCCTTTGCGTAAAATATTTGTGCCAAGTTTGGTTGAAATCGGTCCAGTGGTTTAGGAGGTGATGTGGAAGACCCCAAAGAACCTCCAAAAGGACCCCATCGAAAAAACACCTATCCTATGTTGGTTCTCCCGTTGCGTAAAATATTTGTGCCAAGTTTGGTTGAATCGGTACAGTGGTTTAGGAGGAGATGTGGAAGAAACCTTCGCGGACGTGCGCACAACAACTCACCGAAGTTTCATCGCAATCGGATGAATGGTATAGGAACGCATACGGGACAAACAAAGAAACATTCATTTTACTTCCATATTCCTTAAGGAATGGAAGTATGGTGATGGCAAAAAAAATCGTGTTCGAGATTATTGCAGATTCTGATTGTACTACACTCAAAACATGAAAAAAATTCGTTTTCCGAAAAGTGTCTGTGTGTGTGTCTGTCTGTCTGTCTGTCTGTGTGTCTGTCTGTCTGTCTATCTGTAGATTTTTTTTCTATGGCAAACGATAACTGCCGCAAATTCAAACAGAATCAAATAATTTTTTGCATGCAGCGCTGATTTGCAGAGTACTCGCGACCTATTGTTTTTGGTGAAGATCGGTTGAAGGAAAGGGGTAGTTTACCTGCAACGGTTTTTTTTAGCAAGGGTAATTTTGTTTGTTTGGCAAACGATAACAGCCGCAAATTCAAACAGAATCAAATAATATTTCGCATACAGCCCTGAATTGTAGAGTTCTCAAAATCTGTTGATTTTGGTGAAGATCGGTTAAGGGAAAGGGGTAGTTTACCTGTAACGTTTTATGTTTTAACAAGGGTATTTCCTATGGCAAACAATAACAGCCGCAAATTCAAACAGAATCAAAAGATTATTTGCATACAGCCCTAAATTGTAGAGTTCTCAAGACATTTTGTTTTTGGTGAAGATCGGTTGAGGGAAAGGGGTAGTTTACCTGCAACGTTTTTTTAACAAGGGTATTTTCTATGGCAAACGATAACAACCGCAAATTCAAACACAATCAAATAATTTTTTGCATACGTCCCTGAATTGTAGAGGTCTCAATGACTTTCGATTTTGGTGAAGATCGGTTAAGGGGAAGGGGTAGTTTACCTGCAACCTTTTACTTTTTAACAAGAGTAAAGTACTTGAAAATTTATTTAAACTTTTTGAAACAATGGTAATTGTTAAAAATAAAATAATTTTGTTGCCAGGCAATAAAATTATAATTTTTTCATTTTAATGTAATATAATATTTTTCATTTAATACAGCAATAAAAAGGCAGGTAAGACACAGCCTGGCTGTTTGGATGAAAATGATTTTAAATATAAATCTTAGAATATGGAAGTCATGTATGGTTCTCCATACCGATATTTTACTTCCATATTTCCTTAAGGAATGGAAGTATGGTGATGGCAAAAAAAATCGTGTTCGAGATTATTGCAGATTCTGATTCTACTACACTCAAAACATGAAAAAAAGTCATTTTTCGAAAAGTGTCTGTGTGTGTGTCTGTGTGTCTGTCTGTGTGTCTGTAGATTTTTTTTTTATGGCAAACGATAACTGCCGCAAATTCAAACAGAATCAAATAATTTTTTGCATACAGCCCTGATCTGTAGAGGACTCGCGACCTATTGTTTTTGGTGAAGATCGGTTTAAGGAAAGGGGTAGTTTACCTGCAACGGTTTTTTTTTATCAAGGGAAATTTTTTTTTTTGGCAAACGATAACAGCCGCAAATTCAAACAGAATCAAATAATGTTTCGTATACAGCCCTGAATTGTAGAGTTCTCAAGACCTTTTGTTATTGGTGAAGATCGGTTAAGGGAAAGGGGTAGTTTACTTGTAACGTTTTATGTTTTAACAAGGGTATTTCCTATGGCAAACGATAACAGCCGCAAATTCAAACAGAATGAAAAGATTATTTGCATACAGCCCTAAATTGTAGAGTTCTCAAGACCTTTTGTTTTTGGTGAAGATCGGTTAAGGGAAAGGGGTAGTTTACCTACAACGTTTTTTTAACAAGGGTATTTTCTATGGCAAACGATAACAGCCGCAAATTCAAACAGAATCAAATAATTTTCTGCATACAGCCCTGATTTGTAGAGTACTCAAGACCTATTGTTTTTGGTGAAGATCGGTTGAGGGGAAGGGGTAGTTTACCAGCAACGTTTTTTATCATGCGTATTTTCTATGGTAAACGACAACTGCCGCAAATTCAAACAGAATCAAATAATTTTTTGCATACAGCCCTGATTTGTAGAGTACTCGCGACCTATTGTTTTTGGTGAAGATCGGTTGAGGGGAAGGGGTAGTTTACCTGCAACGGTTTTTTTTATCAAGGGAAATTTTGTTTGTTTGGCAAACGATAACAGCCGCAAATTCAAACAGAATCAAATAATGTTTCGCATACAGCCCTGAATTGTAGAGTTCTCAAGATCTTTTGATTTTGGTGAAGATCGGTTAAGGGAAAGGGGTAGTTTACCTGTAACGTTTTATGTTTTAACAAGGGTATTTCCTATGGCAAACGATAACAGCCGCAAATTCAAACAGAATCAAAAGATTAATTGCATACAGCCCTAAATTGTAGAGTTCTCAAGACCTATTGCTTTTGGTGAAGTTCGGTTGAGGGAAAGGGGTAGTTTACCTGCAACGTTTTTTTAACAAGGGTATTTTCTATGGCAAACGATAACAGCCGCAAATTCAAACAGAATCAAATAATGTTTTGCATACAGCCCTGATTTGTAGAGTACTCAAGACCTATTGTTTTTGGTGAAGATCGGTTAAGGGAAAGGGGTAGTTTACCTGTAACGTTTTATGTTTTAACAAGGGTATTTCCTATGGCAAACGATAACAGCCGCAAATTCAAACAGAATCAAAAGATTATTTGCATACAGCCCTAAATTGTAGAGTTCTTAAGACCTATTGTTTTTGGTGAAGATCGGTTGAGGGAAAGGGGTAGTTTACCTGCAACGTTTTTTTAACAAGGGTATTTTCTATGGCAAACGATAACAGCCGCAAATTCAAACAGAATCAAATAATCTTTTGCGTACAGCCCTGATTTGTAGAGTACTCAAGACCTATTGTTTTTGGTGAAGATCGGTTAAGGGGAAGGGGTAGTTTACCTGCAACGTTTTTTTATCAAGCGTATTTTCTATGGCAAACGATAACAGCCGCAAATTCAAACAGAATCAAATAATTTTTTGCATACGTCCCTGAATTGTAGAGGTCTCAATGACTTTCGATTTTGGTGAAGATCGGTTAAGGGGAAGGGGTAGTTTACCTGCAACCTTTTACTTTTTAACAAGAGTAAAGTACTTGAAAATTTATTTAAACTTTTTGAAACAATGGTAATTGTTAAAAATAAAATAATTTTGTTGCCAGGCAATAAAATTATAATTTTTTCATTTTAATGTAATATAATATTTTTCATTTAATACAGCAATAAAAAGGCAGGTAAGACACAGCCTGGCTGTTTGGATGAAAATGATTTTAAATATAAATCTTAGAATATGGAAGTCATGTATGGTTCTCCATACCGATATTTTACTTCCATATTTCCTTAAGGAATGGAAGTATGGTGATGGCAAAAAAAATCGTGTTCGAGATTATTGCAGATTCTGATTCTACTACACTCAAAACATGAAAAAAAGTCATTTTTCGAAAAGTGTCTGTGTGTGTGTCTGTGTGTCTGTCTGTGTGTCTGTAGATTTTTTTTTTATGGCAAACGATAACTGCCGCAAATTCAAACAGAATCAAATAATTTTTTGCATACAGCCCTGATCTGTAGAGGACTCGCGACCTATTGTTTTTGGTGAAGATCGGTTTAAGGAAAGGGGTAGTTTACCTGCAACGGTTTTTTTTTATCAAGGGAAATTTTTTTTTTTGGCAAACGATAACAGCCGCAAATTCAAACAGAATCAAATAATGTTTCGTATACAGCCCTGAATTGTAGAGTTCTCAAGACCTTTTGTTATTGGTGAAGATCGGTTAAGGGAAAGGGGTAGTTTACTTGTAACGTTTTATGTTTTAACAAGGGTATTTCCTATGGCAAACGATAACAGCCGCAAATTCAAACAGAATGAAAAGATTATTTGCATACAGCCCTAAATTGTAGAGTTCTCAAGACCTTTTGTTTTTGGTGAAGATCGGTTAAGGGAAAGGGGTAGTTTACCTACAACGTTTTTTTAACAAGGGTATTTTCTATGGCAAACGATAACAGCCGCAAATTCAAACAGAATCAAATAATTTTCTGCATACAGCCCTGATTTGTAGAGTACTCAAGACCTATTGTTTTTGGTGAAGATCGGTTGAGGGGAAGGGGTAGTTTACCAGCAACGTTTTTTATCATGCGTATTTTCTATGGTAAACGACAACTGCCGCAAATTCAAACAGAATCAAATAATTTTTTGCATACAGCCCTGATTTGTAGAGTACTCGCGACCTATTGTTTTTGGTGAAGATCGGTTGAGGGGAAGGGGTAGTTTACCTGCAACGGTTTTTTTTATCAAGGGAAATTTTGTTTGTTTGGCAAACGATAACAGCCGCAAATTCAAACAGAATCAAATAATGTTTCGCATACAGCCCTGAATTGTAGAGTTCTCAAGATCTTTTGATTTTGGTGAAGATCGGTTAAGGGAAAGGGGTAGTTTACCTGTAACGTTTTATGTTTTAACAAGGGTATTTCCTATGGCAAACGATAACAGCCGCAAATTCAAACAGAATCAAAAGATTAATTGCATACAGCCCTAAATTGTAGAGTTCTCAAGACCTATTGCTTTTGGTGAAGTTCGGTTGAGGGAAAGGGGTAGTTTACCTGCAACGTTTTTTTAACAAGGGTATTTTCTATGGCAAACGATAACAGCCGCAAATTCAAACAGAATCAAATAATGTTTTGCATACAGCCCTGATTTGTAGAGTACTCAAGACCTATTGTTTTTGGTGAAGATCGGTTAAGGGAAAGGGGTAGTTTACCTGTAACGTTTTATGTTTTAACAAGGGTATTTCCTATGGCAAACGATAACAGCCGCAAATTCAAACAGAATCAAAAGATTATTTGCATACAGCCCTAAATTGTAGAGTTCTTAAGACCTATTGTTTTTGGTGAAGATCGGTTGAGGGAAAGGGGTAGTTTACCTGCAACGTTTTTTTAACAAGGGTATTTTCTATGGCAAACGATAACAGCCGCAAATTCAAACAGAATCAAATAATCTTTTGCGTACAGCCCTGATTTGTAGAGTACTCAAGACCTATTGTTTTTGGTGAAGATCGGTTAAGGGGAAGGGGTAGTTTACCTGCAACGTTTTTTTATCAAGCGTATTTTCTATGGCAAACGATAACAGCCGCAAATTCAAACAGAATCAAATAATTTTTTGCATACGTCCCTGAAGTGTAGAGGTCTAAATGACTTTCGATTTTGGTGAAGATCGGTTAAGGGGAAGGGGTAGTTTACCTGCAACCTTTTACGTTTTAACAAGAGTGAAGTACTTGAAAATTTATTTAAACTTTTTGAAACAATGGCAATTGTTAAAAATAAAATAATTTTGTTGCCAGAAAATAAAATTATAATTTTTTCATTTTAATGTAACATAATATTTTTCATTTAATACAGCAATAAAAAGGCAGGTAAGACACAGCCTGGCTGTTTGGCTGAAAATGATTTTAAATATAAATCTTAGAATATGGAAGTCATGTATGGTTCTCCATACCGATATTTTTTTTTTGGCAAACGATAACAGCCGCAAATTCAAACAGAATCAAATAATGTTTCGCATACAGCCCTGAATTGTACAGTTCTCAAGACGTATTGTTTTTGGTGAAGATCGGTTAAGGCAAAGGGGTAGTTTACCTACAACGTTTTTTTAACAAGGGTATTTTCTATGGCAAACGATAACAGCCGCAAATTCAAACAGAATCAAATAATTTTCTGCATACTGCCCTAATTTGGAGAGTACTCAAGACCTATTGTTTTTGGTGAAGATCGGTTGAGGGGAAGGGGTAGTTTACCTGCAACGTTTTTTTAACAAGGGTATTTTCTATGGCAAACGATAACTGCCGCAAATTCAAACAGAATCAAATAATGTTTTGCATACCTCCCTGAATTGTAGAGGTCTCAAGGACTTTCGATTTTGGTGAAGATCGGTTAAGGGGAAGGGGTAGTTTACCTGCAACCTTTTACGTTTTAACAAGAGTAAAGTACTTGAAAATTTATTTAAACTTTTTCAAACAATGGTAATTGTTAAAAATAAAATAATTTTGTTGCCAAGCAATAAAATTAAAATTTGTTCATTTTAATGTACATCATGTATAAGAGAAAATATATCGCGCTTGGCAGGCGATATTAAGATTTAAATATAAATCTTAGAATATGGAAGTCATGTATGTTTCTCCATACCGATATTTTTCCATAGTAAACGATAACAGCCGCAAATTCAAACAGAATCAAATGATGTTTTGCATACAGCCCTGTATTGTACAGTTCTCAATACATATTGGTGTTGGTGAAGATCGGTTAAGGGAAAGGGGTAGTTTACCAGCAACATTTTATGTTTTAACAAGGGTAATTTTTTATATGACGAACGATAACTGCCGTAAATTCAAACAGAATCAACTAGGTTTTTGCATACCTTTTTGAACTAAAGAGAACTCAAGGTCTGTTGATTTTGTTGAAGATCGATTAAGGGAAGGGGTAGATTATCAGCAACGTTTTATGTTTTAAAAAGGGTAATTTTTTTATGACGAACGATAACTGCCGAAAATTAAATGAGAATAAAATAATTTTTTGCACTCTTTCCTGAGTTGCAGAGAGCTCAAGGTCTATTGATTTTGGTGAAGATCAGTTAAGGGAAAGGGGTAGTTTACCTGCAACATTTTATGTTGTAACAAGAGAAATGTTTCCATGACGAACGATAACTGCCGCACATTCAAACAGAATCAAATATTTTTTTGCATGCTTCCCTGAATTGTAGAGGACGGAAGGTCTGTTGATTTTGGAGAAGATCGGTTAAGAGAAAGGGGCAGTTTACCTGAAACATTTTATGATTTAACAAGAGTAAAGTACTTAATTTTTATAAATAAAGTATCCTGATAAGAAGCTCATAGTAATCCACTGTAGGAAACGTAGATGAAATATCTATAAATGAAGAGATTAGGTGAACGGGGTGGGGGTAATTTTCTATTATTAAAAATTATAATTGAAGGTGGAGGGCAGAATTTTTTATATGTGTACTACGTTATCGGCAACAAAGAAGTAGTTTTTTGTTAAAATTGCTTCCCGGGCTCTTTAGCCGTAGTTCAATGTTTTCTGCAAAACCAGACTTTTCGGCAGTGCCATCGACTGCCATCATCGGTGAAAATCGAGTGCGAAAACGTGAGGTGGTATACGTTAGTGACCACAGTACTGTGGTTAATGCTGAAGCAATAAGTAGAAAGACGTAGTTTCTATGGAAATATTTCATTTCGAATATGATTTTAAATATAAATCTTAGAACATGGAAGTCATGTATGGTTCTCCATACCGATATTTGCTTACATATTCCTTAAGGAAATGGAAGTATGGTGATGGCAAAAAAAATCGTGTTCGAGATTATTGCAGATTCTGATTGTACTACACTCAAAACATGAAAAAAGTCGTTTTCCGAAAAGTGTCTGTGTGTGTGTCTGTCTGTGTGTCTGTCTGTCTATGTGTAGATTTTTTTCTATGGCAAACAATAACTGCCGCAAATTCAAACAGAATCAAATAATGTTTTGCACACAGCTCTGATTTGAAGAGTACTCACGACCTATTGTTTTTGGTGAAGATCGGTTGAGGGAAAGGGGTAGTTTACCTGCAACGTTTTTTATCAAGCGTATTTTCTATGGCTTAATAAAAATAAATCTTATAATATGGAAGTCATGTATGGTTCTCCATACCGATATTTTAAAATCATTTTCGAAATGAAATATTACCATAGAAACTACTTCTTTCTACTTACTGCTTCAGCCTTAACCACAGTACTGAGGTCACTAACATATACCACCTCACGTTATCGCACTCGATTTTCACTGATGATGGAAGTCAAAGGCATTGCCGAAACGTCTGGTTTTGTAGAAAACATTGGACTACGGCCAAATATCCCGGGAAGGAATTTTAACAAAAACTACTTCTTTGTTGCCGATAACGTTGTACACGTATATAAGTTATATAAAAAATATGCATAAAAATAATGGCTTGTATAAGTTAATGATTGATCTCCATTAAGTAGTGCTCAAGTTTCCAAAGTTTTAATATTATGATGCCCGTAATTAAAACATCAGAGCAGGTTTAGTGTGTATGAGGGTTCACCGTGGACAAAAATTTTCAACATTTCCTATTGAGCGTTGCTTAGAATAAATCTGCGAATCTACAGTGTACGTTTCACAGAACAAACACGCGGAAAAGAAGGAGCGCTCCGAAGTCACTCATGGACCCTCAGCATCTAGCAGAGGGTTCATTCCCTAAAGACGAAAAGTCTGTCTATGAATCGTTCCTCTGTAAACACGTGCAGTTCCTCTGTAAACACGTGTACACTGCCCAGCGATCCACAGGAAGCAAATCGCTATCCACGCTGGACACTTTTTCGGCTTGCATGCGTTATGTTGGTATGGGTTCGGCACTTTCCATTTAAAAACCGTGCAAATGTAAGAAAATAAACATGAATGAGGCCAGAAATAACGCGAATTGTGTGTGTGTCTTCCCTGCCTTTTTATTGCGGTAGTGATAATAATAAAATGGAAACGTAAACAGTACATAACTGAGATATGCTTGCCTGCCATGCAGGATATATTTTCTCTTATACATGACTAGCAGAATACCCGTGCTTCGCTACGGAGTTTCACGTTGTACGTAATGAAAATGTTAGTTTAATTAATAAAGTTTAATTAAAGTAGGCTTCTTAAAAATAAATAGCTGTTGCCCACAACTTCGTTCGCGTGGTCTTCAATTTAATGCGATAATATATTTAGAACAGAATCTATTCTATTGGGTTGCCATAGTAACCAGATCTAATAGTTTTTTAAGACCGCAAAGGACCCCCCAGAGGATCGTATCGAAAAAAACACCTGTCCTATGTTGGTTCTCCCGTTGCGTAAAATATTTGTGCCAAGTTTGGTTGAAATCGGTCCAATGGTTTAGGTGGAGACGTGGAAGACCCCAAAGGATCGTATCGAAAAAAACACTTGTCCTATGTTGGTTCTCCCTTTGCGTAAAATATTTGTGCCAAGTTTGGTTGAAATCGGTCCAGTGGTTTAGGAGGTGATGTGGAAGACCCCAAAGAACCTCCAAAAGGACCCCATCGAAAAAACACCTATCCTATGTTGGTTCTCCCGTTGCGTAAAATATTTGTGCCAAGTTTGGTTGAAATCGGTACAGTGGTTTAGGAGGAGATGTGGAAGAAACCTTCGCGGACGTGCGCACAACAACTCACCGAAGTTTCATCGCAATCGGATGAATGGTATAGGAACGCATACGGGACAAACAAAGAAACATTCATTTTACTTCCATATTCCTTAAGGAATGGAAGTATGGTGATGGCAAAAAAAATCGTGTTCGAGATTATTGCAGATTCTGATTGTACTACACTCAAAACATGAAAAAAATTCGTTTTCCGAAAAGTGTCTGTGTGTGTGTCTGTCTGTCTGTCTGTCTGTGTGTCTGTCTGTCTGTCTATCTGTAGATTTTTTTTCTATGGCAAACGATAACTGCCGCAAATTCAAACAGAATCAAATAATTTTTTGCATGCAGCGCTGATTTGCAGAGTACTCGCGACCTATTGTTTTTGGTGAAGATCGGTTGAAGGAAAGGGGTAGTTTACCTGCAACGGTTTTTTTTAGCAAGGGTAATTTTGTTTGTTTGGCAAACGATAACAGCCGCAAATTCAAACAGAATCAAATAATATTTCGCATACAGCCCTGAATTGTAGAGTTCTCAAAATCTGTTGATTTTGGTGAAGATCGGTTAAGGGAAAGGGGTAGTTTACCTGTAACGTTTTATGTTTTAACAAGGGTATTTCCTATGGCAAACAATAACAGCCGCAAATTCAAACAGAATCAAAAGATTATTTGCATACAGCCCTAAATTGTAGAGTTCTCAAGACCTTTTGTTTTTGGTGAAGATCGGTTGAGGGAAAGGGGTAGTTTACCTGCAACGTTTTTTTAACAAGGGTATTTTCTATGGCAAACGATAACAGCCGCAAATTCAAACACAATCAAATAATTTTTTGCATACGTCCCTGAATTGTAGAGGTCTCAATGACTTTCGATTTTGGTGAAGATCGGTTAAGGGGAAGGGGTAGTTTACCTGCAACCTTTTACTTTTTAACAAGAGTAAAGTACTTGAAAATTTATTTAAACTTTTTGAAACAATGGTAATTGTTAAAAATAAAATAATTTTGTTGCCAGGCAATAAAATTATAATTTTTTCATTTTAATGTAATATAATATTTTTCATTTAATACAGCAATAAAAAGGCAGGTAAGACACAGCCTGGCTGTTTGGATGAAAATGATTTTAAATATAAATCTTAGAATATGGAAGTCATGTATGGTTCTCCATACCGATATTTTACTTCCATATTTCCTTAAGGAATGGAAGTATGGTGATGGCAAAAAAAATCGTGTTCGAGATTATTGCAGATTCTGATTCTACTACACTCAAAACATGAAAAAAAGTCATTTTTCGAAAAGTGTCTGTGTGTGTGTCTGTGTGTCTGTCTGTGTGTCTGTAGATTTTTTTTTTATGGCAAACGATAACTGCCGCAAATTCAAACAGAATCAAATAATTTTTTGCATACAGCCCTGATCTGTAGAGGACTCGCGACCTATTGTTTTTGGTGAAGATCGGTTTAAGGAAAGGGGTAGTTTACCTGCAACGGTTTTTTTTTATCAAGGGAAATTTTTTTTTTTGGCAAATGATAACAGCCGCAAATTCAAACAGAATCAAATAATGTTTCGTATACAGCCCTGAATTGTAGAGTTCTCAAGACCTTTTGTTATTGGTGAAGATCGGTTAAGGGAAAGGGGTAGTTTACTTGTAACGTTTTATGTTTTAACAAGGGTATTTCCTATGGCAAACGATAACAGCCGCAAATTCAAACAGAATGAAAAGATTATTTGCATACAGCCCTAAATTGTAGAGTTCTCAAGACCTTTTGTTTTTGGTGAAGATCGGTTAAGGGAAAGGGGTAGTTTACCTACAACGTTTTTTTAACAAGGGTATTTTCTATGGCAAACGATAACAGCCGCAAATTCAAACAGAATCAAATAATTTTCTGCATACAGCCCTGATTTGTAGAGTACTCAAGACCTATTGTTTTTGGTGAAGATCGGTTGAGGGGAAGGGGTAGTTTACCAGCAACGTTTTTTATCATGCGTATTTTCTATGGTAAACGACAACTGCCGCAAATTCAAACAGAATCAAATAATTTTTTGCATACAGCCCTGATTTGTAGAGTACTCGCGACCTATTGTTTTTGGTGAAGATCGGTTGAGGGGAAGGGGTAGTTTACCTGCAACGGTTTTTTTTATCAAGGGAAATTTTGTTTGTTTGGCAAACGATAACAGCCGCAAATTCAAACAGAATCAAATAATGTTTCGCATACAGCCCTGAATTGTAGAGTTCTCAAGATCTTTTGATTTTGGTGAAGATCGGTTAAGGGAAAGGGGTAGTTTACCTGTAACGTTTTATGTTTTAACAAGGGTATTTCCTATGGCAAACGATAACAGCCGCAAATTCAAACAGAATCAAAAGATTAATTGCATACAGCCCTAAATTGTAGAGTTCTCAAGACCTATTGCTTTTGGTGAAGTTCGGTTGAGGGAAAGGGGTAGTTTACCTGCAACGTTTTTTTAACAAGGGTATTTTCTATGGCAAACGATAACAGCCGCAAATTCAAACAGAATCAAATAATGTTTTGCATACAGCCCTGATTTGTAGAGTACTCAAGACCTATTGTTTTTGGTGAAGATCGGTTAAGGGGAAGGGGTAGTTTACCTGCAACGTTTTTTTATCAAGCGTATTTTCTATGGCAAACGATAACAGCCGCAAATTCAAACAGAATCAAATAATTTTTTGCATACGTCCCTGAAGTGTAGAGGTCTAAATGACTTTCGATTTTGGTGAAGATCGGTTAAGGGGAAGGGGTAGTTTACCTGCAACCTTTTACGTTTTAACAAGAGTGAAGTACTTGAAAATTTATTTAAACTTTTTGAAACAATGGCAATTGTTAAAAATAAAATAATTTTGTTGCCAGAAAATAAAATTATAATTTTTTCATTTTAATGTAACATAATATTTTTCATTTAATACAGCAATAAAAAGGCAGGTAAGACACAGCCTGGCTGTTTGGCTGAAAATGATTTTAAATATAAATCTTAGAATATGGAAGTCATGTATGGTTCTCCATACCGATATTTTTTTTTTGGCAAACGATAACAGCCGCAAATTCAAACAGAATCAAATAATGTTTCGCATACAGCCCTGAATTGTACAGTTCTCAAGACGTATTGTTTTTGGTGAAGATCGGTTAAGGCAAAGGGGTAGTTTACCTACAACGTTTTTTTAACAAGGGTATTTTCTATGGCAAACGATAACAGCCGCAAATTCAAACAGAATCAAATAATTTTCTGCATACTGCCCTAATTTGGAGAGTACTCAAGACCTATTGTTTTTGGTGAAGATCGGTTGAGGGGAAGGGGTAGTTTACCTGCAACGTTTTTTTAACAAGGGTATTTTCTATGGCAAACGATAACTGCCGCAAATTCAAACAGAATCAAATAATGTTTTGCATACCTCCCTGAATTGTAGAGGTCTCAAGGACTTTCGATTTTGGTGAAGATCGGTTAAGGGGAAGGGGTAGTTTACCTGCAACCTTTTACGTTTTAACAAGAGTAAAGTACTTGAAAATTTATTTAAACTTTTTCAAACAATGGTAATTGTTAAAAATAAAATAATTTTGTTGCCAAGCAATAAAATTAAAATTTGTTCATTTTAATGTACATCATGTATAAGAGAAAATATATCGCGCTTGGCAGGCGATATTAAGATTTAAATATAAATCTTAGAATATGGAAGTCATGTATGTTTCTCCATACCGATATTTTTCCATAGTAAACGATAACAGCCGCAAATTCAAACAGAATCAAATGATGTTTTGCATACAGCCCTGTATTGTACAGTTCTCAATACATATTGGTGTTGGTGAAGATCGGTTAAGGGAAAGGGGTAGTTTACCAGCAACATTTTATGTTTTAACAAGGGTAATTTTTTATATGACGAACGATAACTGCCGTAAATTCAAACAGAATCAACTAGGTTTTTGCATACCTTTTTGAACTAAAGAGAACTCAAGGTCTGTTGATTTTGTTGAAGATCGATTAAGGGAAGGGGTAGATTATCAGCAACGTTTTATGTTTTAAAAAGGGTAATTTTTTTATGACGAACGATAACTGCCGAAAATTAAATGAGAATAAAATAATTTTTTGCACTCTTTCCTGAGTTGCAGAGAGCTCAAGGTCTATTGATTTTGGTGAAGATCAGTTAAGGGAAAGGGGTAGTTTACCTGCAACATTTTATGTTGTAACAAGAGAAATGTTTCCATGACGAACGATAACTGCCGCACATTCAAACAGAATCAAATATTTTTTTGCATGCTTCCCTGAATTGTAGAGGACGGAAGGTCTGTTGATTTTGGAGAAGATCGGTTAAGAGAAAGGGGCAGTTTACCTGAAACATTTTATGATTTAACAAGAGTAAAGTACTTAATTTTTATAAATAAAGTATCCTGATAAGAAGCTCATAGTAATCCACTGTAGGAAACGTAGATGAAATATCTATAAATGAAGAGATTAGGTGAACGGGGTGGGGGTAATTTTCTATTATTAAAAATTATAATTGAAGGTGGAGGGCAGAATTTTTTATATGTGTACTACGTTATCGGCAACAAAGAAGTAGTTTTTTGTTAAAATTGCTTCCCGGGCTCTTTAGCCGTAGTTCAATGTTTTCTGCAAAACCAGACTTTTCGGCAGTGCCATCGACTGCCATCATCGGTGAAAATCGAGTGCGAAAACGTGAGGTGGTATACGTTAGTGACCACAGTACTGTGGTTAATGCTGAAGCAATAAGTAGAAAGACGTAGTTTCTATGGAAATATTTCATTTCGAATATGATTTTAAATATAAATCTTAGAACATGGAAGTCATGTATGGTTCTCCATACCGATATTTGCTTACATATTCCTTAAGGAAATGGAAGTATGGTGATGGCAAAAAAAATCGTGTTCGAGATTATTGCAGATTCTGATTGTACTACACTCAAAACATGAAAAAAGTCGTTTTCCGAAAAGTGTCTGTGTGTGTGTCTGTCTGTGTGTCTGTCTGTCTATGTGTAGATTTTTTTCTATGGCAAACAATAACTGCCGCAAATTCAAACAGAATCAAATAATGTTTTGCACACAGCTCTGATTTGAAGAGTACTCACGACCTATTGTTTTTGGTGAAGATCGGTTGAGGGAAAGGGGTAGTTTACCTGCAACGTTTTTTATCAAGCGTATTTTCTATGGCTTAATAAAAATAAATCTTATAATATGGAAGTCATGTATGGTTCTCCATACCGATATTTTAAAATCATTTTCGAAATGAAATATTACCATAGAAACTACTTCTTTCTACTTACTGCTTCAGCCTTAACCACAGTACTGAGGTCACTAACATATACCACCTCACGTTATCGCACTCGATTTTCACTGATGATGGAAGTCAAAGGCATTGCCGAAACGTCTGGTTTTGTAGAAAACATTGGACTACGGCCAAATATCCCGGGAAGGAATTTTAACAAAAACTACTTCTTTGTTGCCGATAACGTTGTACACGTATATAAGTTATATAAAAAATATGCATAAAAATAATGGCTTGTATAAGTTAATGATTGATCTCCATTAAGTAGTGCTCAAGTTTCCAAAGTTTTAATATTATGATGCCCGTAATTAAAACATCAGAGCAGGTTTAGTGTGTATGAGGGTTCACCGTGGACAAAAATTTTCAACATTTCCTATTGAGCGTTGCTTAGAATAAATCTGCGAATCTACAGTGTACGTTTCACAGAACAAACACGCGGAAAAGAAGGAGCGCTCCGAAGTCACTCATGGACCCTCAGCATCTAGCAGAGGGTTCATTCCCTAAAGACGAAAAGTCTGTCTATGAATCGTTCCTCTGTAAACACGTGCAGTTCCTCTGTAAACACGTGTACACTGCCCAGCGATCCACAGGAAGCAAATCGCTATCCACGCTGGACACTTTTTCGGCTTGCATGCGTTATGTTGGTATGGGTTCGGCACTTTCCATTTAAAAACCGTGCAAATGTAAGAAAATAAACATGAATGAGGCCAGAAATAACGCGAATTGTGTGTGTGTCTTCCCTGCCTTTTTATTGCGGTAGTGATAATAATAAAATGGAAACGTAAACAGTACATAACTGAGATATGCTTGCCTGCCATGCAGGATATATTTTCTCTTATACATGACTAGCAGAATACCCGTGCTTCGCTACGGAGTTTCACGTTGTACGTAATGAAAATGTTAGTTTAATTAATAAAGTTTAATTAAAGTAGGCTTCTTAAAAATAAATAGCTGTTGCCCACAACTTCGTTCGCGTGGTCTTCAATTTAATGCGATAATATATTTAGAACAGAATCTATTCTATTGGGTTGCCATAGTAACCAGATCTAATAGTTTTTTAAGACCGCAAAGGACCCCCCAGAGGATCGTATCGAAAAAAACACCTGTCCTATGTTGGTTCTCCCGTTGCGTAAAATATTTGTGCCAAGTTTGGTTGAAATCGGTCCAATGGTTTAGGTGGAGACGTGGAAGACCCCAAAGGATCGTATCGAAAAAACACTTGTCCTATGTTGGTTCTCCCTTTGCGTAAAATATTTGTGCCAAGTTTGGTTGAAATCGGTCCAGTGGTTTAGGAGGTGATGTGGAAGACCCCAAAGAACCTCCAAAAGGACCCCATCGAAAAAACACCTATCCTATGTTGGTTCTCCCGTTGCGTAAAATATTTGTGCCAAGTTTGGTTGAAATCGGTACAGTGGTTTAGGAGGAGATGTGGAAGAAACCTTCGCGGACGTGCGCACAACAACTCACCGAAGTTTCATCGCAATCGGATGAATGGTATAGGAACGCATACGGGACAAACAAAGAAACATTCATTTTACTTCCATATTCCTTAAGGAATGGAAGTATGGTGATGGCAAAAAAAATCGTGTTCGAGATTATTGCAGATTCTGATTGTACTACACTCAAAACATGAAAAAAATTCGTTTTCCGAAAAGTGTCTGTGTGTGTGTCTGTCTGTCTGTCTGTCTGTGTGTCTGTCTGTCTGTCTATCTGTAGATTTTTTTTCTATGGCAAACGATAACTGCCGCAAATTCAAACAGAATCAAATAATTTTTTGCATGCAGCGCTGATTTGCAGAGTACTCGCGACCTATTGTTTTTGGTGAAGATCGGTTGAAGGAAAGGGGTAGTTTACCTGCAACGGTTTTTTTTAGCAAGGGTAATTTTGTTTGTTTGGCAAACGATAACAGCCGCAAATTCAAACAGAATCAAATAATATTTCGCATACAGCCCTGAATTGTAGAGTTCTCAAAATCTGTTGATTTTGGTGAAGATCGGTTAAGGGAAAGGGGTAGTTTACCTGTAACGTTTTATGTTTTAACAAGGGTATTTCCTATGGCAAACAATAACAGCCGCAAATTCAAACAGAATCAAAAGATTATTTGCATACAGCCCTAAATTGTAGAGTTCTCAAGACCTTTTGTTTTTGGTGAAGATCGGTTGAGGGAAAGGGGTAGTTTACCTGCAACGTTTTTTTAACAAGGGTATTTTCTATGGCAAACGATAACAGCCGCAAATTCAAACACAATCAAATAATTTTTTGCATACGTCCCTGAATTGTAGAGGTCTCAATGACTTTCGATTTTGGTGAAGATCGGTTAAGGGGAAGGGGTAGTTTACCTGCAACCTTTTACTTTTTAACAAGAGTAAAGTACTTGAAAATTTATTTAAACTTTTTGAAACAATGGTAATTGTTAAAAATAAAATAATTTTGTTGCCAGGCAATAAAATTATAATTTTTTCATTTTAATGTAATATAATATTTTTCATTTAATACAGCAATAAAAAGGCAGGTAAGACACAGCCTGGCTGTTTGGATGAAAATGATTTTAAATATAAATCTTAGAATATGGAAGTCATGTATGGTTCTCCATACCGATATTTTACTTCCATATTTCCTTAAGGAATGGAAGTATGGTGATGGCAAAAAAAATCGTGTTCGAGATTATTGCAGATTCTGATTCTACTACACTCAAAACATGAAAAAAAGTCATTTTTCGAAAAGTGTCTGTGTGTGTGTCTGTGTGTCTGTCTGTGTGTCTGTAGATTTTTTTTTTATGGCAAACGATAACTGCCGCAAATTCAAACAGAATCAAATAATTTTTTGCATACAGCCCTGATCTGTAGAGGACTCGCGACCTATTGTTTTTGGTGAAGATCGGTTTAAGGAAAGGGGTAGTTTACCTGCAACGGTTTTTTTTTATCAAGGGAAATTTTTTTTTTTTGGCAAACGATAACAGCCGCAAATTCAAACAGAATCAAATAATGTTTCGTATACAGCCCTGAATTGTAGAGTTCTCAAGACCTTTTGTTTTTGGTGAAGATCGGTTAAGGGAAAGGGGTAGTTTACTTGTAACGTTTTATGTTTTAACAAGGGTATTTCCTATGGCAAACGATAACAGCCGCAAATTCAAACAGAATCAAAAGATTATTTGCATACAGCTCTAAATTGTAGAGTTCTCAAGACCTATTGTTTTTGGTGAAGATCGGTTAAGGGAAAGGGGTAGTTTACCAACAACGTTTTTTTAACAAGGGTATTTTCTATGGCAAACGATAACAGCCGCAAATTCAAACAGAATCAAATAATTTTCTGCATACAGCCGTGATTTGTAGCGTACTCGCGACCTATTGTTTTTGGTGAAGATCGGTTGAGGGGAAGGGGTAGTTTACCGGCAACGTTTTTTATCAAGCGTATTTTCTATGGCAAACGATAACTGCCGTAAATTCAAACAGAATCAAATATTTTTTTGCATACAACACTGATTTGTAGAGTACTCGCGACCTATTGTTTTTGGTGAAGATCGGTTGAGGGGAAGGGGTAGTTTACCAGCAACGGTTTTTTTTATCAAGGGAACTTTTTTTTGGCAAACGATAACAGCCGCAAATTCAAACAGACTTAAATAATGTTTCGTATACAGCCCTGAATTGTAGAGTTTTCAAGACCTCTTGTTTTTGGTGAAGATCGGTTAAGGGAAAGGGGTAGTTTACCTGTAACGTTTTATGTTTTAACAAGGGTATTTCCTATGGCAAACGATAACAGCCGAAAATTCAAACAGAATCAAAAGATTATTTGCATACAGCCCTAAATTGTAGAGTTCTCAAGACCTATTGTTTTTGGTGAAGATCGGTTAAGGGAAAGGCGTAGTTTACCTACAACGTTTTTTTAACAAGGGTATTTTCTATGGCAAACGATAACAGCCGCAAATTCAAACAGAATCAAACAATTTTCTGCATACAGCCCTGATTTGTAGAGTACTCAAGACCGATTGTTTTTGGTGAAGATCGGTTGAGGGGAAGGGGTAGTTTACCTGCAACGTTTTTTATCAAGCGTATTTTCTATGGCAAACGATAACTGCCGCAAATTCAAACAGAATCAAATAATTTTTTGCATACAGCCCTGATTTGTAGAGTACTCGCGACCTATTGTTTTTGGTTAAGATCGGTTGAGGGGAAGGGGTAGTTTACCAGCAACGGTTTTTTTTATCAAGGGAAATTTTTTTTTTTGGCAAACGATAACAGCCGCAAATTCAAACAGACTTAAATAATGTTTCGTATACAGCCCTGAATTGTAGAGTTTTCAAGACCTATTGTTTTTGGTGAAGATCGGTTGAGGGAAAGGGGTAGTTTACTTGCAACGTTTTTTTAACAAGTGTATTTTCTATGGCAAACGATAACAGCCGCAAATTCAAACAGAATCAAATAATGTTTTGCATACAGCCCTGATTTGTAGAGTACTCAAGACCTATTGTTTTTGGTGAAGATCGGTTAAGGGGAAGGGGTAGTTTACCGGCACCGTTTTTTTATCAAGCGTATTTTCTATGGCAAACGATAACAGCCGCAAATTCAAACAGAATCAAATAATTTTTTGCATACATCCCTGAATTGTAGAGGTCTCAAGGACTTTCGTTTTTGGTGAAGATCGGTTAAGGGGAAGGGGTAGTTTACCTGCAACCTTTTACGTTTTAACAAGAGTAAAGTACTTGCAAATTTATTTAAACTTTTTGAAACAATGGTAATTGTTAAAAATAAAATAATTTTGTTGCCAGGCAATAAAATTAAAATTTTTTAATTTTAATGTAGTATAATATTTTTCATTTAATACGGCAATAAAAAGGCAGGTAAGACACAAACACACAATTCACGTTATTTCTGGCCTCACTCATGTTTATTTTCTTACGTTTGCACGCTTTTTAAATGGAAAGTGCCGAAACAGACACCACACCAACATAACGCGTGCAAGCCGAAAAAATGGACATCAATTTGCTTACTGGCGAAGCTAGTAGTTAATGAATGGGTAGGCAAAAATCTTATCTTAAATTTTTTTTAAGGAATCACTAAAAGGACGGTGGGTCAAATCGGACGCTGAGGTAGAGTTTGCTGTAACCGAATGGTTCCACAAATAGCCGTAAGAATTTTACTAGCAGGGAATCTACAGGTTAGCGCAACAGTGGAACTCATGTCTTAATGTTATTGGAGACTTCTTTTAAAATCGTTGAATAAAAAATGCTTTACAGCTCTATACGTGTGTCTATTGAACAATCCTTGTATTAGTCATACACAATAATACAACTGATTGAACTTCAAATTTTTAAACTTGGTTAGTTTCTATATATATGTTTAATGTTACAGATAATTCAAATAACAATCTTGATCATCTGTTAGTTCAGCGGAATAACAGTGACACTTTTAATAACCGCATAAAATAAACACTTAGAAACAACACAGGCGCTTTAACTTAACTGTTTGGACCACAGAAGTGAGGCATGCCTCAACGCTCTATGTGTACAGCGCGGGACAATCCCCCCTCCCTACACTTCCCTATCACACCACTACATTGCTTACATACGATGTATACAAAAAACGCTGAGGCAAGTTCAGGTTGCCTCATTCGCTTTAAACGAACTATGCCGAATCTCACCTGTCACCATCTAGCGGTCGCTCAATAAAGCACGTTTCGGTTTAATAAATTTGACAGTCACAGTAACAATGTATAATCTTTACGTTATGTAGTTCATACGTATTTATAATTTTTATTCTACAGAATTTGTTAGGGTAGGCATTGCCTCAATTGCCTCCATGTAACTTCGCCACTGATATATATGTGTACAACGTTATCGGCAACAAAGAAGTAGTTTTTGTTAAAATTCCTTCCCGGGATATTTGGCCGTAGTCCAATGTTTTCTACAAAACCAGACATTTCGGCAATGCCATCGACTTCCATCATCAGTGAAAATCGAGTGCGATAACGTGAGGTGGTATACGTTAGTGACCACAGTACTGTGGTTAAGGCTGAAGCAGTAAGTAGAAAGAAGTAGTTTCTATGGTAATATTTCATTTCGAAAATGATTTTAAATATAAATCTTAGAATATGGAAGTCATGTATGGTTCTCCATACCGATATTTATATATAAGATGTAAACTATACCACTTACTTGACATAAACCGTGATAGCTAAGCTAATGTACAACATATATGTATTAATTATACACATAAATGTTCCTCGATAGACACTCTATCTATTGGCGAAAACTTGAATAAAATCCGTTCAGTACTTCCTGAGATTAGCGATTTCAAACACACAGAGAAAACGGACCGACTTTACTTTATACTATGTACAGATTTACATTACAATGAAAAAATTATAATTTTATTGCCTGGCAACAAAATTATTTTATTTTTAACAATTACCATTGTTTGAAAAAGTTTAAATGAATTTTCAAGTACTTTACTCTTGTTAAAACGTAAAAGGTTGCAGGTAAACTACCCCTTCCCCTTAACCGATCTTCACCAAAATCAAAAGGCCTTGAGTCCTCTACAATTCAGTGATGTATGCAAAAAATTATTTGATTCTGTTTGAATTTGCGGCAGTTATCGTTTGCCATACAAAATACGCTTGATAAAAAACGTTGCCGGTAAACTACCCCTTCCCCTCAACCGATCTTCACCAAAAACAATAGGTCTTGAGTACTCTACAAATCACGGCTGTATGCAAAAAATTATTATATGCAAAAAATCTTAGAATATGGAAGTCATGTATGGTTCTCCATACCGATATTTTACTTCCATATTCCTAAAGGAATGGAAGTATGGTGATGGCAAAAAAAATCGTGTTCGAGATTATTGCAGATTCTGATTCTACTACACTCAAAACATGAAAAAAAGTCGTTTTCCGAAAAGTGTCTGTGTGTGTGCCTGTCTGTGTGTCTATCTGTAGATTTTTTTTCTATGGCAAACGATAACTGCCGCAAATTCAAACAGAATCAAATATTTTTTTGCATACAGCCCTGATTTGTAGAGTACTCGCGACCTATTGTTTTTGGTGAAGATCGGTTGAGGGAAAGGGGTAGTTTACCAGCAACGGTTTTTTTAATCAAGGGAATTTTTTTTTTTTGGCAATCAATAACAGCCGCAAATTCAAACAGAATCAAATAATGTTTCGCATACAGCCCTGAATTGTAGAGTTCTCAAGACCTACTGTTTTTGGTGAAGATTGGTTAAGGGAAAGGGGTAGTTTACCTGTAACGTTTTATGTTTTAACAAGGGTATTTCCTATGGCAAACGATAACAGCCGCAAATTCAAACAGAATCAAAAGATTATTTGCATACAGCCCTAAATTGTAGAGTTCTCAAGACCTATTTTTTTTGGTGAAGATCGGTTGAGGGGAAGGGGTAGTTTACCTGCAACGTTTTTTATCAAGCGTATTTTCTATGGCAAACGATAACTGCCGCAAATTCAAACAGAATCAAATAATTTTTGCATACAGCCCTGATTTGTAGAGTACTCGCGGCCTATTGTTTTTGGTAAAGATCGGTTGAGGGAAAGGGGTAGTTTACCTGCAACGGCTTTTTTTATCAAGGGAAATTTTTTTTTGGCAAACGATAACAGCCGCAAATTCAAACAGAATCAAATAATGTTTCGCATACAGCCCTGAATTGTAGAGTTCTCAAGACCTTTTGTTTTTGGTGAAGATCGGTTAAGGGAAAGGGGTAGTTTACCTGTAACGTTTTATGTTTTAACAAGGGTATTTCCTATGGCAAACGATAACAGCCGCAAATTCAAACAGAATCAAAAGATTATTTGCATACAGCCCTAAATTGCAGAGTTCTCAAGACCTATTGTTTTTGGTGAAGATCGGTTAAGGGAAAGGGGTAGTTTACCTACAACGTTTTTTTAACAAGGGTATTTTCTATGGCAAACGATAGCCGCAAATTCAAACAGAATCAAATAATTTTCTGCATACAGCCCTGATTTGTATAGTACTCAAGACCTATTGTTTTTGGTGAAGATCGGTTGAGGGAAAGGGGGTAGTTTACCCGCAACGTTTTTTATCAAGCGTATTTTCTATGGCAAACGATAACTGCCGCAAATTCAAACAGAATCAAATAATTTTTTGCATACGTCAGTGAATTGTAGAGGACTCAAGGCCTTTAGATTTTGGTGAAGATTGGTTAAGGGGAAGGGGTAGTTTACCTGCAACCTTTTACGTTTTAACAAGAGTAAAGTACTTGAAAATTCGTTTAAACTTTTTCAAACAATGGTAATTGTTGAAAATAAAATAATCTTGTTGCCAGGCAATCTGAAAATTTCAGATTTTGTACCACAAAATCTGAAAAGATTATACGATAGTTTATGAAATGGTTAATAATACGTCAGTGGAAGGTGTAATGAGAAATTAGCAGAAATGGAAACCTGGGGAATGTTAACTGTTCTGTAGATACAATTTTGTCAGAATGTTTGGAAATGATCATCGACATTGAAGAAAAAGTAAGCATATTAAGAAACATATGTAAGTACTTATTATAAAAAAATTATGTTTGTTTTTTGATAAAGTCATTTTGATTATAAAGTATAAATATTTACAACAAGAAAAGAATTTTCAGTTTTCAAAATTTAAATATATTTTTATAAAACAATGGGTTCTTCATTGAGGTGGGGACCATGTCACTCACTCCATCTCAAGCCTCTCCCATTTTGCAGAAAAAGAGGACCCTGTCAAGGCTGATACTTTGACGACAGTGACAGGGCTTTCCACCAAATTCAGCAGAGTGACAGGTAGGCCCAACTCTGATTGGCTTCTCAGATTTCCCCAGCGTTAGTAGGTTCTATGAAAATATTTTATTTCAAAAATGATTTTAAATATAAATCTTAGATATGTTTTATAAATCTCATGTTTTATGTTTTAACATGGGTAATTTTTTATATGACGAACCATAACTGCCGTAAATTCAAACAGAATCAAATAATTTTTTACATATGTGCCTGAGCTATAGAGAACTCAATGTCTGTTGATTTTGGTGAAGATCGGTTACGGGGAAAGGGCAGTTTACCTGAAACATTTTTTGTTGTAACATGAGTAAAGTACTTAATTTTGATAAAGTATCCTGATAAGATCTTAATAATCCACTGTAGAAACGTAGATGAAATATCTATAAATGAAGAGGCTAGTTGAACGGGCTGGGGGTAATTTTCTATAAATCAAAATTATAGTTGAAGGGGGAGGGGATAATATTTTTTATATGTGTACTACGTTATTGGCAAGAAGGAAGTATTTTTTTGTTAAAATTCCTTCCCTGGCTGTTTGGCTGAAAATGATTTTAAATATAAATCTTAGAATATGGAAGTCATGTATGGTTCTCCATACCGATATTTTTCTATGGAAAACGATAACAGCCGCAAATTCAAACAGAATCAAATAATGTTCTGCACACAGTCCTGAATTGTAGAGGACTGAAGATCTATTGATTTTGGTGAAGATCGGTTTAGAGAAAGGGGTAGTTCACCTGCAACATTTTATGTGATAAGGTTAATTTTACTGCCATATTCTTTAAGGAATGGAAGTATGGTGATGGCAAAAAAAATCGTGTTCGAGATTATTGCAGATTCTGATTTTTTTCTATGGCAAACGATAACAGCCGCAAATTCAAATAGAATCAAATAATGTTTTGCATACAGCCCGGAATTGTAGAGTTCTCAAGACCTGTTAGTTTTAGTGAAGATCGGTTAAGGGAAAGGGGTAGTTTACCTGCAACGTTTTTTTTATCAAGGGTAATTTGTTTCTATGGCAAACGATAACAGCCGCAAATTCAAACAGAATAAAATAATGTTTTGCATACAGCCCTGTATTGTAGAGTTCTCAAGACCTATTGGTGTTGGTGAAGATCGGTTAAGGAAAAAGGGTAGTTTACCAGCAAATTTTATGTTTTAACAAGGGTAATTTCTTATATGACGAACGATAACTGCCGTAAATTCAAACAGAATCAACTACTTCTTGCATACCTTTTTGAATTATAGAGTACTCAAGGTCTGTTGATTTTGTTGAAGATCGGTTAAGGGAAAGGGGTAGTTTACCAGAAACATTTTATGTTTTAACAAGGGTAATCTTTTTATGACGAAAGATAACTGCCGTAAATTCAAAGAGAATCAAATACTTTTTTGCATGCACTCCTGATTTGAAGAGAACTCAAGGCCTGTTGATTTTGGTGAAGATCGGTTAAGGGAAAGGGGTAGTTTACCTGCAACATTTTATTTATATATGTACTACATTATCGGCAACGAAGTAGTAGTTTGTTGTTAAAATTCCTTCCCGTCCTGTTTGGCCGTAGACCAAAGTTTTCTGCAAAACCAGACGTTTCGGCAGTGCCATCGACTTCCATCATCAGTGAAAATCGAGTGCGATAACGTGAGGTGGTATACGTTAGTGACCACAGTACTGTGGTTAAGGCTGAAGCAGTAAGTAGAAAGAAGTAGTTTCTATGGAAATATTTCATTTCGAAAATGATTTTAAATATAAATCTTAGAACATGGAAGTCATGTATGGTTCTCCATACCGATATTTTTCTATGGCAAACGATAACAGCCGCAAATTCAAACAGAATCAAATAACGTTTTGCATACAGCCCTAAATTGTAGAGTTCTCAAGACCTATTGTTTTTGGTGAAGATCGGTTACGGGAAAGGGGTAGTTTACCTGCAACGTTTTATGTTTTAACAAGGGTATTTTCTATGGCAAACGATAACAGCCGCAAATTCAAACAGAATCAATGTTTTGCATACAACCCTAAATTTTAGAGTTCTCAAGACCTATTGTTTTTGGTGAAGATTGATTAAGGGAAATGGGTAGTTTACCTGCAACGTTTTATGTTTTAACAAGGGTATTTTCTATGGGAAACGCTAACAGCCGCAAATTCAAACAGAATCAAACAATTTTTTGCATACAGCCCTGAATTGTAGAGTTCTCAAGACCTATTGTTTTTGGTGAAGATCGGTTAAGGGAAAAGGGTAGTTTACCTGCAACGTGTTATGTTTTAACAAGGGTATTTTCTATGGCAACCGATAACAGCCGCAAATTCAAACAGAATCAAATAATGTTTTGCACGCAGTCCTGAATTGTAGAGTTCTCAACACTTATTGTTTTTGGTGAAGATCGGGTTAGGGAAAGGTGTAGTTTACCTGCAACGTTTTATGTTTTAACATGGGTAATTTTGTCTATGATGAATGATAACTGCCGTAAATTCAATCCGAATCAAATAATTTTTTACATATGTGCCTGAGTTGTAGAAGACTCAAGCCTTTTGATTTTGGTGAAGATCGGTTACGGAAAAAGGGCAGTTTACCTGTAACATTTTTTGTTGTAACAAGAGTAAAGTACTTAATTTTGATAAATAAAGTATCCTGATAAGAAGTTCTTAATAATCCACTGTAGAAACGTAGATGAAATATCTATAAATGAAGAGGCTAGTTGAACGGGGTGGGTGTAATTTTCTATAAATGAAAATTATAGTTGAAGGGGGAGGGGATAATTTTTATATGTGTACTACGTTATCGGCAACAAAGTAGTAGTTTGTTGTTAAAATTCCTTCCCGGGCTGTTTGGCCGTAGTCCAATGTTTTCTGCAAAACCATACGTTTCGGCAGTGCCGTCGACTGCCATCATAAGTGAAAAACGAGTGCGATAACGTGTGGTGGTATACGTTAGTGACCACAGTACTGTGGTTAAGGCTGAAGCAATAAGTGGAAAGAAGTAGTTTCTACGGAAACATTTCATTTCGTAAAAGATTTTAAGTATAAATCTTAGAAAATGGTAGTCATGTATGGTTCTCCATACCGATATTTCTGCTTGTCTTTGATTTCCTCAGCAGTTTATTTTCACTGGATATCTGTGATGGGCTACCATAAGTTCTTCTTCTTGTTCTTCTATCAAAGACTAGACGGATCACCTGTTCCGGTCCCGAAGGAATGTATACACTTCGCCAACGCTTCCTAGATCTTCCTATACTTCGTTGTCCAACAGACTTGTATTGCCAAATTTCCTCAGGCCACGTGGCATCTGGCATCCTATTAAGATGAGTAATCCGTCTCTCTTTGTTCTCTGCGATACGATCTTGGATATTAAAAATGTTCAACTCTTTACAAATGTCTTCCCTGTGGAGTCTATCCCTTCGTGTGCAGTCATTAACAGATCGCAAGGATCTCCGATCCGATCCGATGCCAACCCAAGTTTAATGACCATACAATAACACTGGTACAGCCATTACATTGTAAAATTTTAGTCAAGTTTATTTCTTTGTTTCGCCCACCATAAGTTGTGATATTAAAATCTCGTTATCGTTTATATTATTTTTTTCTTACAAATTCCAGGACTTCTGTAAGGATGCGTGCTCAGGTACCACCGGCTTTGAAACTTTCAATGCCAACCCTCAACGGCGACGGCACTGATAGTAGCTTGCACTCTTCTATCCGTTTTTTAGTACGACCAAATCGACAGTATTGCAGACAGGAGTTGGAAGACGTGGTGCTACCAGTTTGTCTCCTGCCTCCCCGTGCGTCCCCCTTAAGTGTGTACTTTATGCATAAATCGTTATCAGTTTCACTTCATCACTTGCGCCTTCATAGAGACTATTAAAAAACTTCCTCCACATCTTCTGGAGGCTCAGCGTTACAGTGTAGGCCTACTTGTTTTCTTGGACATTTTTCACAATTAGGCTTTTTTTTTATTAGACCTTTTGTACAATCGACTATATTTGAAATTGAGTAATTCCTTCCTTCTTTCTTTCCTTCCTTCCTTTGTTAGTAATCCGCAGGTTGGTTTGTAGCATTTCTCCACACCGATCTTTTCTGTGCTTTCCGTTTCATCTCCTCATAGAAATTGCAACTTACATCACCAGCAATCTGTTTCATGTATTGGAGCCTCGGTCTTTCTCTTCCTCTTTTCCTTTCAACGTAACCTTCATTATTGTTTTTATAAAACTATCGTGACGCATAATATGACCAATAAGTTCAATCCTTTGCTTCACAATATTTTGTAAAAAACGTCTTGTCTCTCCAACTCTAGTCAGAATCTCATTATTACTAACCTTGTCGATCCATCTTATTTCCTATAAAACCACATTTACAGTGTTTCAAGTATTTTCCTTTCCTCTGTTCCAATTGTCTCAGAAATGGAGAATCATTTCTCTGTGAGAATCTAAGAAATGTCTTTTCGGTCTTAGATTTGGTGAACGGAAACCCCTGACTTTTACCTCCCCAGAGTGGAGAGGGGCAACGATTGCATAAACTTGCTTAGTGGTGTATGCTAACGATAGCAGGGACCAAGTATCTCCAGGGATAAGGAGATCCCCTACACCAAGTGCCAATAGCCTGCTTGGAGGGCAGAAAAGCGGGTGTAGGTTAGAGCCTTTGGGATGGGAAATCACCTCAGAAGGCGGACGAGCCACTAGTTGCTCAATGGCACAGGATGGAGAAGGCAAACAAAAACCACTTCATTAAAGGTCTTAAAGACATTCGAAGTATTGGTAATTCAAGATTAATGGCTCTTTAGTAAATACAATCAGGCCCGCGTTCGGACCTCCGGGCGGGTCCATCTAAAAATAAAAACCAAAAGAAAGGAGTTACGGCTATGGACTTGGAATTGAGTAATTACATATTGGTAACCGGACTATTGGATATTTTAGTAATTTGACCTTTAGTAATTTGACAAACAACGGATCTGTCCTTAATTTGCCAATTGCAAGAACCAAAAATTTTTAGAGTGCGTCTTAACTTGTTACAAATCAGGTATTTGACTCATAGAAAAAAGAGATAATATTACTATAATATGAGCAACCTAAACTATTTTGATCGGATATTTTAAAATGCTACTAAAAAATTAAGTGTTCTTCAAAACAAATGAGGAGCACATTAAGAGCGTATTAAGTTAACAATATTTCACTATGTATTCAAAGTGAGAGTAAAGCCTTGATACTTTATCTATCAGATTAACAAATAGAAAAGTAGTAAATTTTTAAGTAGTTCTTATGTATATGGAAAGAATGCTCACATATGAGAAAGCTTTGTGTAATATAGAGTAAGGACAATGTCATTCTTTCAAACTGAAGCCAATCGTGAGCGTCATGGCATTTTTATCTTTTCACCCCTCCCAGCGCTTATCAAATAGCCCTTGGTAATTAACCTTGGACATACTGTCCTGTATGATAAGTCAGAGAGGCCTACCTGAGGAAGCAGGAGTCACAACTAACCACTACCGACACAATTGTTATGCGTAATGAAAATTAGACAAAAACTGACGTAATTTATGTCGTTTATACACATATCGTCCGCTTAGAGTCATCCTTGCGTGGCGTAGTGACACATGGAATCAGCTGACCAGTAAAGTTTTAAACCGCAAGCAATAAAGTTCAAAACAACGTAGATTAGTGTTCATAAATATTCAGTTTCTGCCGTACATCGACATTACTTCTGCGATCTCGAAGACTATATCCTGCTACGTGCCTGAGAAATCTCATTTCGGCCGCTTGAAAATGACTGACCTACGACTTCGTTAAAGTCCAATTGTCAGACCCATAGGGTATTGTGAGGAGGGCCATCACCTTGCGGAACTTCAGGCGCGTTTCTTCCTCGTGACGGTCCCACGCGTATGTTTGAACTTATGCAGCTTCTTCACCACAGCATTGTTTGTGATATAAGATATATTAAAGCCTATATATTCAAAATTACTAATCTGTTCCAGAACAGTACCATGTACAACCATGTTTGCTCGTATGGTATCAGTTCCATGAAAAGCCATCATCTCGGTTTTCAGTGTAGAGATTTATAATAATAATAACTACAATAATAATAATAATAACAATAATAACAGTGGCTCCTCTTCTTCTTTTACCGCCTAAGCGGTCTATGAGTTAGGCAGAGTAGGCTGCATAATTTAAGCCGTTTAGCATACGAGGAAGATAGCGTGACCAGCACTACGCTCAGCCGCCCATTATTACTCAGGATATTATCCCAGATACTTATTTCGACAGGCTAGTCGACCTGTGGCTAGGGAGCTAAAAAACGTACATATATTTTATGGTGCGCCCGGGAATCGAACGACCTCTAGATTAGCAGCTACGCGCCATGTCACTGGTCTATCTATACCGGTTCCTGTAGATAACACACACACACACACACACACACACACACACACACACACACACACACACACACACACACACACACACACACACACACACACACACACACACACACACACACACACACACACACACACACACACACACACACACACACACACACACAGAGTGTGTTGTGTGTGTGTGAACAATAGAACACTGTGTACAAACAAACATATACATGTATATTTATATATATTTATTTATGTTTAGATAAAATAAACTGAGACTAGTATTAGATTGCTTCAGATTAGATTAGATGCTTTGTATTAAGACAACCAGTTTCGAACATTTCGTTCAGAACCTGATAACCCCTATATCGTTTGCTCCGTGCTTTACTCCCCAGGTATGCTGTTTACATATACACGTATTTGTAGGCGCACACGTATTTGTAACGTTTTGTTCGCTCAAACTATGCCACCAGAAAGTGGGCTAATAAGGCAGTATTTCTTTTTTTTTTTAAACTTGGACATCCGCATTGTTGATACCGATATGCCGAAATAACTTTATTTCATAAAACCAGACTTAATGTTTCATTTACTGTAACAAATTAAAAAAAAAATATATGTAAGAAACTAAATACAGTATTACTTTCGTTATTTGCACATTGAGGTTATCGATTATGAACAAATCTCGCCTGATCGGAACGCCCTCTGCTGATTAACCCCTCATGATTGCCGCTCCAAACCATCGATGTATACTATATGGATCGCGTGCTGCATTCACTGAATTCGGTCCGACCGCTACACAAGTGGTGGGCAAGAACACTGCGTATGCTATATACTGTACCTGTACAAGTCTGACAGTTCTGCTTTGTTATAACTTTTGTTGCTTTAGCGGAGCATATTTTGCGTTAAATGGTATAGCTGTGTCATTTTAACAATTAATGACTCCAAAGTGGGAGGTTTTTAATAAGTTCTTTTCCAAAATAAACTCATTTGTTTCACTGTAAGATTTCAGTATCCTGACACATTATTAAAGTTTATCGCTAAGTTCTGTTGCGTTCATAAACAGTTCTGTTGCGTTCATATTTATGAACATTTATTATTGAAGCCAGACGAATAAAGATAAGAATAAGGGAAACAAAGAATAAAAAAGACGTGAGCCGTAAACTTTAAAATGTTTATTGCGTAAAAGAAGCTGGCGTATACGCTCGCCATTGTCGTTAAAGTGTTCAATAAGCAATGCTAATTTTCATTAATTTTTTTTAATTTTATTTAATTAGCTACGTATTAACTGTATAAAAATTGTTTACATTAAACATTACTAAATAATACAAATTTATTTAACTTTTGGCAGACACCAAGCTTAGAGAAGGTAGCTGCAGCGGTTCTTTCCTTAGCAGTATTATAGCACAAGATTTTATAAAATAATGTCACTATTAATTTGGTAAGTTTCACTTCATGGCTGTCTTCAAAAAATTAATTGTTTGAAATATGTTTTCTAAACACTGTGCCGGCAAAGTTTTTGCAAGTTGATATAATCATTTTTTTGGTATTAAGTTTACTGTCAGATATAATCAATAAATTATACATATATTTTACAATATTTAAAACGTCTAATGACGCTCTAGGCTAATTAATTTTCCGCTTGATACAAAATCAGTAAAATGAGTGTAAACGCTTAAGTTATTGTCATCTGTTATCAGTTAGGCAAAAGTAAAAACAAACTGTTATAATAATAAAATATTCATAAGCACAAATTTTCAGTAGAACTGTCCCAAATGTAATAATTGTAAACTGTTAAAACAAGTGCATTACTGACTGAATGACTCGTTTAATGCACGTGTTAACTTAGCGCCAAACGCTTTATTGCCAACCATTGTGTGGGAAGCTATATGTGATTCGGACCGTTTTCTGCCGTTAATTTGCCTGGCAGCACGCGATCCATATAGTATACATCGATGCTCCAAACTGACGATAAATGAAAAGTTTGAAAACCCTAAACGGTAATCTTAAGCTGGTTACAATAAAAATCAACCGATATTAGTTTATTATATCTACAATTTCTAGTTTCTTTAACAACATGTTGATCGACTTGGGAACGATCATTGAAGAACTCAACTCTTGTATTACGAAACTAGGAAGAAAATTGTGATAATAACGATAAAAGGAAACAGTATTTTTAGTAATAACGTTAATATAAATCTGGATGGATTTCCATGCGATGTAGGTAGTTTAAGCTGGACAAATATGTGAGTGTACTTGTTCGGTAGGTAGGGTAATACAAAATGTGAAAGTTTTATTATTTTCGGCAATAGTTCCGAATGACTAACTGTGCTCTGTCAGCCACAAGATTTTTGTGTTTCTACATAAACTACAGGCCAAAACTAGGTGCGGACGTGAAAAATTCGCACTTTTTATTTGCAGGTTGCGAAAAAATGCATAGTTGCTTATAGCAATACAGCATTGAAACACAATGTTTTTTCGAGTTGGTTGCTTTTCCAGTGATCTGCACAAAACCCGAGTATCAGTGGAAAACGAGTTCTGCCACAGATAGGGAGACAGGCAGGGGGTTGACCGTGGGCCACCCCGACTTACTTCGAGTTAGTTGCTTTTTCTGTGATCTGCACAAAAACCGAGTATTATTGAAAAAACGGATACTAGTGGAAATCGAGTTCTGTCATAAAAAGGGGAGACATGTATAGTAACTGCCTTACTTCGAGTTGTTTTTTTTTTTACGTGGATTTCACAAAAAGCGAGAAAGGTTAGTAGTTAGGTTAGTTTGCATGTTAATCTAACAACGTCAATTTTACCTTATTTACATCAAAAAACTACCTTATTTACCGCGTACGCAGCTAAAGTAGACGTAGATTCCAGTTAGAAAATGAAAAAACCGCGTTTATGTTATTTGGATTGCATTATTGTTTCTTTTTCAAAAAACATTTTTGTGAATTTTTCCCGTCCGCATATAGTTTTCACCTGTATTTTACGTAGAAACACAAAAACCGCAGTTGTTTCAAGTTTTGTGGCTGCCAGAGCACAGGTAGTCACTCGGAACTATTACCACTTTCCTTCTTTGTTACTAAAGTTATTGACCATTTCCCTCCTTGCAATGGGCAGTAGACTGTGAGCGAGCGTCTTAACGCCTTGGAGTGTATGCCCGGGCATTGGCCAGGTGACAGCCCGATGTAATGTGTGTGTGTGTGTGTGTGTATAAACAATGTCTAGAGTCAAGATAAGTTCTGTAAATACAAGACTAGATTTCAAAAAATAAATAAAAAATAAATAAATATAGCTATCAGGAAAACTTTTTAACTATTTCAGGAGGCTCAAAATGCCCAAAACATGGTTCAAAGAAACAGAAGAAGACGTAGAAGAACTCCAGATTACTCAAGAAGACATTGAAGAATGCTTACCATTCAAAAAGACATTTAAAAATACCCAAGGTTTTCAAGAAAACCCAAGAAGAGGACAGGTGCCATCTGGACTGACAAAAGGAGGGAGAGGCATTGATCAAGAACAAAAGAGATATGGGAAAGGAGGAAGAGAGAGGAGATAGCCATTCTCAGTGGCTCTCCTGCATAGGATGAAGTGTGAAGACCTAGTCTTACTATTTCTCTTACTCTTGAAGAGTAAGAGTCCCATACTGGCTACTGAGATCTCTGTTCACGTACCACTGAGGCTGTATATAATGGGTATGGTCAGGTATGATGGGAATTATAAACATCTTGGACCATTGGCCTAACAACCTGGGAGGTGTTAGCAATAAATATAATTAAATCACTACCGACTTGGAACACGAAGTTTTTTATGGGTAAAAAAGTAGAAGTTTTACCTTATATAGCCTGAACCAGTTTTTGCTTATTATAAGCTTCGTCAGAGGCTGCCACTGGGAGCGCTGTCCGTCTTGTTCTTGGCGACTGTGTCAACTTTTGAAGGATCGATTTTGTGTGTATGGGGTGTGATATGTTCGAATAATGTGTGTGATTTGAATTGTGTCTGTTCGTTTAATACGTAGTTTTTATGTGTTTTTGTGTGTTTTTATATTTCCAATTGTTCAAGAGTGTCTAGTTTTCGGCCTTTTGTGTGTACGTGTAGAATGTTCATGTTATTGTCGATGTTTTTGTATGTGTGGTTTGCTTCAATGAGGTGGTTTGCAAAGGTGGATTCTGTAGTGGAGTGGAGTGCCTTTATGTGTTCAATGTATCTTTGTTTGAAGGTACGTCCTGTTTGGCCTATGTAGAATTTGTTGCAATCTAAGCAATTTAGTTTGTAAACACCAGGTAGATCGAATTTGTTTTGTGTGTGTGTTTTGATAGTGTGTGTTATGTTTGTAGTTATGTATGCGATTCTGTATCCTGCTTTTTTGAATTTGTGGACTATTTTTTCAGTGTGGTTATTGATGTATGTTAGTGTTATGAATTTTTTGTTTTCTGTCTTTGTCAGTTGTTTGTTTTGTGTTTTGTGTAGGAGTTTATTGACTATTGTTCTGTTGTATTCATTGGATTCTGCTAGATATTTTATCATGTTTAGTTCGTCTTTGTAGTCTTTTTCATCTAGTGGGATGTTTTTAAGACGGACAGCGCTCCCAGTGGCAGCCTCTGACGAAGCTTACAATAAGCGAAAACTAGTTCAGGCTATAAGGTAAAACTTTTACGTTTTTAGCCATAAAAAACTTTGTGTTCCGAGTCGATAGTGATTTAATTATATTTAGTTAATCAATGGACACGTCATGGACAACGAAAACCAAGATTTTAGCAATACTAACACCCGCTGTAAAAGGTTATGTTCTTTTAACTTGGTCAATTTAAGTTGAATTTGGTTTAGGTAACTTTTTTATAGAATTTTAAGACAGTGTTATATATAATGCAAGGAGTACATTGAGGAGATTATTTTGGATGAGGTTTGGGGGGTGGGTGCAAGTGGTTAGGTTCACAGTTGGGCATGCTGTTGCTAAAGTATAATTTTTAAATGTCGATTTTTTTTGCAGTTCACTTAATATGGAAGCGGATTTAATGATCAACATCAACAAATTATGTGTTGATGCCTGAAATGTAAATGAATTTACTGAACATATTAAAACTTTTATTTAAAAACACAAAACAACATACTTTTAGATATAATATTATTATGATATTATTCAATGTAGTTTCTTCTGCAAATAATGTACTACGTTTTTGTCGTTTCAATACGTGATGCATGTTTCACTGAAACATGTGAGCACCATCAGAGTTTTTTAAATAAATAAACAACAATTAAAATAATATAGATATAGAAACAATCTACATCGATATAGAAACTAATAAATAATTGGATTAAAATAACAGGTAATTATTTAATTTGATTAATTAATGAATGTTCAATGTTTATTTACTTAAGCAGCTGTTTTGTCGGTTACATTGGAAATATTTAATGTTTATATTTTATTTATTTAAATAAATTTGAAATCTTAAGTAGATTATATTGTTTTGTTGTTATTTGAGTTTGTTCTTTAATTAATGAATTATTGTTATTGTGTTTGTAAATATTAAGATTTTCCCAAATATTCATTTTTTGGTTATTTTGTATGTTTTAATTAATTTTATATTTTCAATGCTTGGAAATTGCTGGTTATTATTTAGACAATGCATGACTAAATTCGATTTATAAATATTTGGTTTTAAAAATGCATTGTGGTGTTGAAGGAATCTATTGAGTAGATTTTTCTTTGTCTGGCAATCTGGACATTCTATTGTGTATATTCCATTTTTACCGTGAATATTGGATTTAGTTTTAGGTTTTGTGTGATTAAAAACTATGTTATCTGTATTATAAGATATTTTATATTTGAATCTTTAAATATTTTATTAAATAAAATAAATTTTAATAAACTAAAAATAAATTTTAGTTTTTGAGTTACATTTCCATAATAATTAAAGGTTGTATATTTTATATTATCATTATTTGGTGGACATTTTGATGCAGTGTTGATTGGTAATTTAATTTTCCAATTTGGTTCATGTTTTATTTTATCTTCCAATTTATTGATAGTTTTTATTTTGTATCCATTGTTAGACATAAGTATTTAAACATAAACAGAGCTGTGGGTCACAGGTTCTGATGGCAATAAACAATGGTGACAGTACAACACGTTTGACTTTAGAAATTATACACGCATTACTAAGTAGAGCACAGTACAGAGATGTAACCTGATGATTGTTTGTACATACTGTTAGTGGCACCTCGTTGATACTGTACAATTTGTAATGTGTACATGTTAACAGGACAGGCATTTGTTTGTATGTGTGTATGTGTGTGTGTGTGTGTGTGTGAACGAATGAGCAAAACTGTATTTGTGTGAAATCTGTGTCATTTCCATCACATGACTTCGCTCTGTTCACTTTCATCTGTCCTAAAGATTTATGATTGGTTATTGTGTGTGTGTATGTGTATG
Organism: Magicicada septendecula; assembly: GCA_034769895.1. Lineage (NCBI taxonomy): Eukaryota > Metazoa > Arthropoda > Insecta > Hemiptera > Cicadidae > Magicicada > Magicicada septendecula. Next base: position 466,744,722 of record CM068370.1, on the reverse strand, counting down.
TGTGTGTGATTAAGCCTACTAGTGCTCTACAAAGAAACTTGAAATATAGGTGGTCAATATGTATTGATTTTAACTGTCAGTTTCTCAGTTGTAGTTTAGTGTAAGTGTGAAAGGATTATTTTTCCTTCTTGCAGAATTGTGAAAAAGATGTGCCATTGTGTTATGAAAGTCTCTGAACACAGAATAATTATGAAACATTATTTTCTCTGTAACGTGTGAGAAGGAAATAATTTGTGAATGGTCAGAATGTTCAGTCTAGCCATTGGCAATGATTTGTTTTATTTTGTTTGTTGTTAAAATGAAACAGCCATTAAATCTAAAAACAGTGATATTTTGGGTTTATAGGCATTAACTTGTTCATTGATTAGACTATGTTGCATTACGTTGTTTCTACAATAATGACTGATGAAAAAAGTTTAAGTTCACCACACCAGAAGCTATTCGCCTAAGCAACCATTTCATAAGAGAGCTATGGAATGGCCAATGAACATCTGTAATTAATTACAGAACTAATCAATTAATTAATTATGCATGCAGTGTGTTCACAAAAATACATACGCCTACAAGTGAATCTTTTTAGTGAATATACTGTTTACACTATGATTTCTAGTGTCCTTCAGTTAAAATGGTTTCGGAAAGACAGTCTGTTGTTGTGGCACACGGTCTGTAAACAACTGTTATCACCATATTATTTAATCTTGTGACAACAGCGTTTTCTGCTTAACAAATGAATTTATTTAATAACTTAATTTTTAAAAATATCTGTGTTGAAAGTAAGTTAAATATACGCAAGTCCTTCAATGTTACATGAGAAAGCAGTACGTGTGACACGGTGCTCAAGAAAATTTCATTTTGTGTGCACAAATATAGTGACTGTTTTAATATAGTATGTTAAAGTCTACAATATCGCTGATATTGTTCTTATATTCTTGTATTCCAAGTGGTGCTCTATTCTTTGTTGATCCAATAAGTTTGGTGAGAAATGCTAATCAGTATTCAGAATCATCCGGTAATCAGACATGGGTAAGTACAAGTTTCAAAAAAAAAAAAAAAAAAAAAACAGTGGAAATATAGTGTGACCGTTTGCCGTTTGTTATGTTATTTCCAAGTTTTATTTGCAATAATATATGTACTCCTGTATTTGACTGCATGCGTGTGTGTGTGTGTGTGTGTGTGTGTGAGAGAGAGAGAGAGAGAGAGAGAGAGAGAGAGAGAGAGAGAGAGAGAGAGAGACAGACAGACCGAAAAATTGACAGTGAAGGAGAGAAATTTCTTTGTTGCATTTTTGAAAATGGACTATCATCATGTTGCATGTAACTCTATATATGGAATACTTTCTTTTTACTCTCTCTCTCTCTCTCTCACTCTCGCTCACTCACTTTATCATATATATTAAAAATGATGTAATACTATAATACTTATAATACACTTATGCATGCAAGTATGTGTGTGTGTGTGTGTCTGAGAGAGTGATAGATAGATAGATAGAGAGAGAGAGATTTCTTAGTTAGATTTTTGAAAGATGCTCTATCAACATGTTCCATTCATGTGACTACTTATATGGAATTCTCTCTCTCTCTCTCTCTCACATACTTTATCATATCAGGAGCTCGGAGGAAAAAGGGCAAATAAAATAAAATCGTTTTTTTTTTACAGAATCCTATTTTCTGACATGTTAAGAACATGGTAATACCACTATCACATACAGTAGCATGCAAATTAATACGAACACAGGGACATATCTGTTTAATGCAGGGAAATTTCAGTTTATTTGTTCATGGTGGTAACACTGTTTAACCAAAACATTCTCTTAGTTGTCTTCATGTTGTTTAGTAGTTTGAGGTTATGTTCTTGGAGTTTTGAGTTTATTGTGTTGTGAATAAAATACTTTGAGTAAGTTTTGTTATTGCTTCTTCTGAAATTAGAATTTTAAAGTTTTTATACTTTGAGTAGTGTAGTGTAGTGCATTTGTAGTAATGGATATAATTCCGAGAAAACGCTCCAAGATTGTTGCTCTTTCTGAGCACACCAATTTGACACAGCGTCAAATAGCTATTGAGTGTGGTGTAGGCCTAGGAACTGTGAATGCTCTTGTGCCAAAGCACATCCAAACTGGATAATAGAAGACTGGAAAAATGTAATGTTTTCCGATGAGAGACATTTTTTGTTCAGGGACAAAAAGTGCATTACGTTGGAAAAGCAGCTAATGAAAAAACGTCACCAGCACACCTCCAGCAATCTGTTAAGCACCCCGAAAAAAAAAATGTTTTTGGGGTAACTTTACTTCTAAAGGCTCATTGGTTCCAGTGAATGGTATGCTAAGAAGTGATGAGTGCATCAACATTCTGCACACAAAGAGTCATCACACAACTTCAGGACCTGTTCCCAGAAGGAAACGGAGTGTTCCAGCAAGATTTAGCACCACGCCATACTGCCAAAAAAATAAAAGCTTTTTTTCAACAACACAAAATTTCTGTTTTAAATTGGCCTGGCGATTCCCCGGATTTGAATCCAATAGAAAACTTGTGGGCTATCGCAAAGAGGAGAGTGGAAAAAATGAACTGTACCACAAAAATTGCACTGATTGAAGCGGTCATAAAGGTATGGTTTCATGATGAAGAAATAAAAAAAATCTGCAACACACTTGTCGAATCGATGCCAAAACGTGTCTCTGACCTCATTAAGAACAAAGGAGGACATATCAGCTACTAGTTATTTTTCTAAATGTACTTGTGTGGTTTTGTTTATGAATAAAGTAGCTTTTTATGGAAAAACATCTGTGTTCAGATTAATTTGCACGCTACTGTATATATATTCGCCTTAGTATTTTGTAAATAGCATTGAAATGTATGGACTCCATAAAACCAGCTGCTGAGAGCTTAGTGCTGTGATATTGGAGGAGTAAGGGTGAATATACTGCACGGTGCCACACGTCAGCATGATCTATTTCTTAGGTTCGCCTTTTCTCCACCGTGCTTAGACAGAGTTATACTTGATCAGATATATCTAGCTTATAAAAAATTTGGTCAGTGTGAGTTGGTATTTTTATGTCATTAGTTTGTTGTTTCTTATACTGCATATGTTATTTCTTTGGAGAAATGTACGAAGTGTTTATATATTTTTAAAAAACCTTTGTATTAATACCTAGTGTTAAGTATAGCAGTTATCAACAATTCAAATTTCCATTTGATTAATTTAAATTTTAGAATAATCTTAAAATTTTCTCTTTTTATACGTATTATTTTTTTATTTTACTTATAATTAATTATTTAAAAATGAAAGTGTAACCTAATCAGAATCTATGTTTTTTAATACTGAAATACATATTCGCCCTTTCTATCCTGAGAGTATTCACAAACTTTAAATGTGATTTCCCAACACCATGTGAATCGTTTTGTTAAGTACTTAACCAGCTTGTTATATATTATACAGAATGAATATATCCGGCACTGGTTAGAAATGAAGACAATTGTGGTAAATTGAACATGAATCTGTTATTATCTACAATAAGTGATTGTTAAGTGTAATGTAGAGCAAATGAAGGACATTGGAATTCCAAAGCAAACAATCACATTTTGCTCAAGAAATAGAAGATTAGAAAACAGTCCAAAAACAATGGATGTTAGAACAGCTGCGTTGCTTTATTTGTGACAGGATAAAAATTATTTTGTTAGCAGTATTTAATATTCAACGTTGTCTGTTTATGAAAAAACAAATATTTTATTTTTAAATGGCAGTAAAACAAGTAGTCAATGAATTTGTCTGACATTTTTACAACAGCTGTTTGGATATTAACGGTAGGAGCGGGTCAACTGTAAATATTAATGGGATTAGCAAGACTTATTGTGTAGACTAGTGACTAAATGAATAACCAATGAATGCGACTTCACTAAAAAAAATTGACAATGTCAGTGAACAAAGCAATTTATAAGATTACTTTTAGCTGTTTATTTTTGTAATAGATTTTTCATCCCATTAATGCTTTACTTTCCAGCTTGTCAATTTTAAGATTCATTTCTAGACGAGATAACAGTAGTCATTTTCTGAGCATTCATCTACTGACTGGCTATGGTTAGATGAACTTCATGTAGTATCATAAGATCACTGATTTAATTTCAAAACTTTTCTGTAGCAGTCTGGCTGAGTTCAAAATTATCATCATAAATATGTATTCTCTTGTTCAAACCTAAAATTATAGCAAAATGTAGACATAAAAAAAATGTTAAATAATGTACCTCCATAAGAAAGAATTTTTTTTAAGAGTTTTATGAGAATATGCCTTTGTGTCTTTGTACAAGAGGGTTTTACAATTCATCAAATGTGTGTATCTTTTATGACTATGATGTTAGATGTGTTTTAAATTTGATTACACTTGAGTGACAATGATCTTGTTAGAAAGTCCTGCTATTTTAACATCTAATATCCACAACATAAGAAATTTTGTATGGGTAGTCTTGCAATCATTGAGATTCTTCTTCTTCTTATTCTTCTTCAGGCTGTGTACCTTATGCTCCATTGCGCACTTCTTGGTCTGACCATATTTTCTTTGGTCTTCCAATATTCCACCATCCTTTCGAATTATAAACCAAAATTTGTTTTGGTATCCTCTTTTTATGCATCCTTTCAACATGGTCTGTCCAGTCCTGTCTGTATTGCTTTATCCTTTTGTTTAGATTGTATATTCCAAAGATGTTCCTTACATCATCATTTCTTAGCCAGTCCCTCTGTGATACTCCTAGTACTGATCCTAAAAATCTCATTTCACTAGCCTGTATCCAGCCTTGGGTCTTTGCGTTCAGTGTCCAAGTCTCACTGCCATAAAGGCTGCTTAACACTGCCATCACTTTATAAAATTTAAAAAGAGTATCTCTTCTGACCTTTTCATTCAGTGTTCTTCTTATCGTTCCACACATGTGATTAAACTTCTCTATTTTTTTCCAAAGAGTCTGAATGAATGCCCTTGCTCAATTAGTTGATCATTCAGTACTAGTTTACACCTTACAAGAAAGCAACCTTTAAAAGCCATGGACTTAATCCATGCGATTCATGGATCTATAGACTATGTTCATGGACTTAGTATCATTGAGATTCTAAATTAAATGTCTGCTGATCCAGTCTGATGTAGCAACTTGAAACTGCCAGAATGGAAAAAGGAAGGTCAGAGAAGGATGCATTATTCTCTCTCTCTTCTGAATGAAACATCTGTACTGCTTACATCCTGTTTTCAAATTTTAAAGCTGGGACACCAGGAGCATGGGCATTATATTTATTCTAAGCCACTACAACTAGGTGGACAACAGTAATTGTACCCTGTACTTCTTATTCCAGAGTTTTCTGTTAGCTTTGAATAGTGCCAATTTTAATATCAGATAATGGACCATATAAACTGTAAACTGTAAAACATATTATAACTACATAAAAGAGCTAAATATTTTTAAAAAAAGAAATAACACAGGCCTGCAAAATTTAAGTTCATAAAAACTTTTTTCAAAATGTTATCTGATTTTATTGTTTTTTGTATTGCTGGATTCAAATATGACATTGAATGTAGTTTTTCTCTACCACGTACTGTTTTTTTTTTCTCAATCGCCATTGCCATTTTTAGTGGAACGCATTTCCCTGGTGAAGCTATACTAGTGAAAGTGCATTAAATAGAACAGCATTTTTTACAAACTATGTTTTTAATTACATCTGTTTTTACACAGTAATATATTTTACAACTTATTACATCTTTACCAACAGCTGGATGTCGCATAATTCCTTTTTCTTTTACTTATGAAGATGCGTCTGTTGCTTTTCCTCTTATAGGAGAAATCTAGATTTTAATGGTGTAGCATCCAGCAGTAGGCTCCCATCATATTAATATTCCACCGACCCTGATATCGTCTCTCCATTTCCTTAATATCCTGTTGGAAGTGTTCACCCTATTCCTCTACAACTGCACTAAGATTTTTGGGGAAAAAGTCTAAGTGAACATGTAAAAAGTGAATTTTGTTGCTTGTTGAGCATCCCAAAGATTTGAATGTTTGTAACATGCTATCAACTATAGTAACATAGTGAGGGTCTTTATTGTCTCCTAGGAAGTTTTTAATGATATTTTTTTATTAATCCAAGCATCTTTTTCAACATGTGTCATTGAAAGCACAAAGTTTTCATCTTTCATTAGTCTTCGTATATCTGGCCCAACAAAGACTCCTTTTTTAATTTTACTTCTGACAAGTAAGGAAACTTGGGCAACAGGTACTTAAAACAGTTTCCTTCTTTAGGTAAAGATTTTACAAACTGTTTCCTAAACCTAATTTTCTTATGGAATGAACGTAAAAGTATTTTCTTCGAGTCGACAAAACTTTTACATAGAATATTCTTGCTTCCAGGCTCAAGAGATTTTCTTGCAGGGCAGTTTTTCTTCTCCCAGTGCTGATTTCTTGCTCGGCTGTCCCACTCACATAGGAAACACTGAGTGACCCATAAGCATGGTTAATACTTTTCTAGAACCAAGTCTAAATTCTCATAGCTTTCTCTCAAGTGAACTGAGTGGCCAACTGGTACTGAAGCATAGTGGCGGTGAAGCATTCATTCACTAATGCTAGTAAATATTTCGGGTTAAATGATAAAAATTTAAGGTTTTTTTCTAATAATATTAAAAAACCATCACTAAAGAGAATTAACGTAACTAATTGTTAACAGACAGCTTACATGATTAATTAATTAATGATTATTTATTATTATATTATTAATTTTGTATTATTATTATTTATTAATTAAATTAGCCAAAATTTAACAATTGTTGAATGCAAACCTTGAGTAACCTCTTGTTATATGAAAATGGAAAACATGAATTTTTCAAGAAAATCCTATGTGATAGGAAACTTCTGATGCGATTTTTGAATTCTGTGCCAAAAAATACATTAAGGGAAGATAAAATAATGGAAAAAGTTTTTTTATCGCAGGCCTGTGTTAATTTACGGTCTTTTGTAATGACTTTCAGACACCGAACTAAACTGCCTTCAGTTCATTGTACATGTCTCCAAATATTAATTGTAAGTGGACTTACAATATCTCAGCATACAATATAAGTGGTAAGTTTTAATAAAAGTTTATGTAAGTTTATATAAGAGGGCCTTCTCAGGCAAAATACGTACTCTCTATCTCATCATGGGGTGAATTGGTGGACACTATGTCAATTGTTTCAGACACTGATTATGGCCTCCAATGATGTAGCTGAAATGTTTGTCCACAAAAAAATGGCCTAACAAACTGGCTAGCAGTAGTAATTTTAACACTGTTGACACCTCGCCATGAAAGCTTAAAAACTTGCATAATAATGAAAATGTATACATTTTAAGATGATATGAAAAACATATTCATTATGCACGGACCGATTTTAACAGCTATTATAATTTGCAGGAAGGCTTTGTAAGGCAGCAAGGATATCCGGCAGAAGTCCACACTGTGCAAACAGCTGATGGGTATTTATTAACAGTTCATCGCATTCCATACAGTTTAAAAAGCCCCCCTTCTTCGGTTCAAAAGCCTGCAGTGTATTTACAACATGGCCTATTTTCGAGTTCTATCTATTTTGTTGCTACTGGATCTGTTGATGGTTTAGGTGAGAACATCAATTTTTATTAATATTAACACATGTTCTTGTAATTTAAGTAAACCACAGGTAAATAGAACCAGTTTATATATATTTATTATGCAACGTTACAACAATTATACAAATATATTACCATGTACTCAACGCAACTATAAAGCGTATTACACCAGCCAGGTCGCAGGATTTTTCTCTCTCGTTGCGTCAAGTATATGTAGTTGCACAATAATTAAATAATTTTTAAAGAGGAGTGAGATGTTGTTGTCATGAAATAATTAATTAAAACCGTTTCAGAATAATCATTATAAGATTTATTAATGTGTAGAAAAATATTTAAATATTAAAATTTCAAATGTTAGACAAATAAATATTCACCTTTATAAGCTTTACAAATATACTGTAACCTGCTATGCTATTCATAACATACAACAAAAATAAACACCAATATAATATTACTAACTAAACAAACATGTTAAACAAGTTATTTAAATTCTTTTTATTTTTGTGTGTCTGAAATTAACTCAAATTTTAAATACTACTAGCAATTCATTTACCAACAAAATAATCTCAAAATTCAAGAATAAACTTTAATTGTTGCTATAAACAAAATAAAATAATCTACCATTTACTTCCAATCTATTATTTACTTCTACTGACACACCCAAAAAAATACAACAAAAGATTAGTATTTCATTTCTAGATTTGCTTGTTAAATTAAACTCTCTTATCTAACTACTGTTTAATTTTAAACCTCTAATTATTAACTGTTCATACTTAAGTTCTTTTCAAGAGCTCTCTTCACAATAAAAAATATAATTTTTTTTTATCACCTGCGTATATCTGCCATTACCGTTGCGTGTGTATGTGTGTGTGTCCAGAATCCTGAGAGTATGATGATGATGATGATGATAATGACTATGCTGATGCGGTGTTCGTTGTCTCTATGGGTTGTTGCTGTTGGTGATGCTCCAGAGTTCCTCCATACGTCTTAGTGTGCGTGTGGTACAGTGTGTGTGTCCTGGTTGATCTGCAATCGGGCAGCGTGACATCGTGTGTAGATTTCTTGAGTCTGAGTGTGTGATCGCCCAAAGTTGCCAGTGGTATTTATACTGGAGGCGATTTGACAGGTTCAGGACTGTCTTTCGACAGGTCAGATATTGTCAATTCATGCAAAGCGTTTTTTTTATTACACTCACTTTTTGGTTAATTATCGCAAACTCATGAACATACTCATCACATGAGCGATATCATTGTTTGCATAATTTTTTTCTGGTCACTCACATATACCACACATATTAATTACTATTTAATTATACTAGTAATTAATATTAATTTAATAGCGTCTTTAATATTGCACATTTGGCAACAAATTTTACATCACCATACTCGTTAAAAATTCCTTAATGTAATGGTGTCTTTATAAATTGGTTAAGTCTTTGTTTACAGGTTTAAAACAAATAATTATTTTATTATAATCCTGTTAAGACCTGATTAATTGGGAACCAACAATTCGTACGTGTCACCCCATATTGTCATGTCCCAGCTGGCTTCACACACACAAACACACGAATGCTGTAACTTACGCTACAAAAGCAGGTGTTACTTTTGACAGGCTCCAGCTGGTCCGTTCTCACACAAAACTGTCTAAAACTGTTCGTCTTATTCTATGTACACTAATTACAATACAAAACATACTGTCCTGGGCAAATATGCAAATATATGTATTGTTGCAATATATTTCTGGAAAAATGAATTATAAAAATAGTCACTTCCTAATGCAAATGTTATTTTATAATTGTTGATATATTTTTTACTAAAGCCTGCCTGATATAATACACAGATTCTTCATGTGTGTATAATTATATATTTTATATAATACCTCACTTGTTCTTTGATCTTATTGTTTACTAATAACTTGCAGGGCATGGGTTATGTGGAGGTGTTATCATGGCCTTATAGATTTTTGAGTGCATAGATATGTTATAGATATGTGATAGGTATATTATAGATATGTTATGGCTGCTACTTCTGCACAAGCTATTAAACCAGTGTAGGAGTCTCTGCAGGTTAACCTCATTTTCAGACATTAAGACTATAATCTACATAGTATTACCTTACCTTATCATCTAATTAATTGCCTTAATTAATCCATCTTGTGACTTTTGTTTTTGTTAAGATGACTATTTCTGGAACAAGTTCTCATCATCAGGTCCCAAAGACTCGATCATTACAGGCTAAGAATTTTAGGACCTGATGATAGGATCTTGTTTTCAAAACATGTCATATTAACGAAAACAGTAAGTTGCAAGATTGATTATGTTAAGGTAATTAAGTAACATATTGTGACCAAAGACCATAGGCCTACATAATGCAGTATATTAATGTTGTTATCTCCCATCTGATTACCTTTCTTATATAAAATCACTTAGCAAATACCATTTATGTTCAGTTATTTAGTATAATACTTCGAAACTATTTATGAAATATATAAGAAAATAATTAAGTAGCAATGTCACTTTGTGGGCCAAACTATTACAGTGATTTTGAGATTTTTAGACATAGGTTATGCTTCAATCTCTTTTATTACAGAAATTTATATAGATTTGAATGCAACATGATCTTATAAGGGTCCCCAACAATTAATGTGTACTGAAAGACAAAAAAGGTTAGGTACTAGAGCAGTTGGTCGTGGCACAGTAGTTGGTTGGGTGTATGGACTTGATTTTCAAAAAGTTATGAGTCACATCCAAAAGTTTGCAAAAAATTTTGGCAAAATAAGACAGTTAAATAAGGTTGATAGAGAGTTAGTTATTTGGACTTTGGGGCCGGTTTTATAGAAATGCGGATATACGATGCAGCAAAATGAAATAAATAACATGATATGTAGTCAAATCTATATGCATAGTTAAAGCATTTATTTTACACTGTGCTTCTTCACAATGATAAAACAAACAAAAATTTCAGCTTTCATATTAGCAGACGCTGGATTTGATGTATTTCTGGGAAACATTAGAGGAAGTCGTTTGTCTAGAAGGCATATCAGATACAATCCAGATGTAGACAGGAAGCAGTTTTGGAACTTCAGGTTAGTATTGATATGGCATGGTAACCAGATGTTACACAGTTGTAGTTGTACGACAAAATGTTTCATTAAACTTTTATTTTCTCATGAAATGAACCTCTGTCTTATTTTAACAAACATAAGAGAAATGACAACACGGAATAATTTTTATTGCATTAATGGGGTTCAGTAACTAGAATTTTTAAACATACTAGTACCCAAATATAAGTAAGTATTCACACACACACACATACCTATATGACCTACATATAGGACATGACTTACTTGACTTAATATTTCTTTTAACTTCTTATATGGCACAAAAGACTGTAACAAATGACAAACATGCTGCCAATTCAGTGTCTGTGAAATGTTTCTTACCTGGTAGACAACCTACTTATTTAATTCTCAGCAAATCAAGTTCTTACTGAGAATGGAGCTTAATAAATAACCACATCATCAGCACATGTGGCGCATTGGACTGTTTAATCTAATATGGTACCTCTGGATATATCAATAACTTGCTACATTTTTCAGCACCAAACCGATGAGAATGATGTATAGTACATCCCCATGTCTTAAGCCTTTATTTACCTCGAACTCCATAGTTCACTTCTATCTTCACTTTACTATTAGATGAGTCTGTTGGCTAAAATCTTAGCAAACACTTTGTATCCTATATTCAGCAGAGGCATGTAGTGTACCCGTATAGAATAGTATGACCATATGATTTTCACAATCTGTTTTGTAATTCTTCTTATGTATGGGACATCATTTCCTTCAACTATCCTTCAGGGATGACATTTTCACTCCAAATTTTGAAAATCAATTTTAAAAACTGTCATATTTCAACAATTTACTTGCTATCCTATCGTCTCCAGGAGATTTATTGTTTTTAAGAGCTTTTATGGTATCTTCCACCTCCAATTTTGTTTGGTTTCTTACTAATTCCTCATATTGCTGTTCTCAGTTTACTTCATTTCCTCTTCACCCTCTTTTTCAACAATTTAGTTCTTATTTTCACCATTCAGAAGTTCTTTGAAATAAGATATCCACCTCTCCAGTATTCTGTCTTTGTTTCCCAGATGTTTCAATCCTAAAATTTGCAGAAGACAGTTCTAGTTACAAATCCCTTCCATTCTTCTGATAGAATGTTCCTATGTTCCACTGCCACCTGGTTCTTTGATCTCTTCGATTTTTCTTTTTTCAAACTCATGCTTCTTCTTTCTGAACACGCTGTCTGCTCTTCTCCTTTTAGTTCTGTTCACTTCAACTACTTTTATGTCTTTCTCTGTAGGTTTCTCACATCATTTCTTTCTAGTACCACTTGTAGACTCTTGTCATCAAACCTCTCCTTTTCACATGACCTCTTTTGCTCTCCAAGTGTCTCCTCTCCACTTTTTATGATAGCTTGAATCACCCCTTTCCATTTCTCTTCCAAACCCCTTGCAAGCCATATGTCTTCCACCTGCCTAAGCTCATTATTCAAACATTCTTTATAAATAGATGCTGATTCAACATCCATTTTAAGATTTTTATTGGTGATTTTCTCTTGTATTTTTTCTTACTTTCTTAAATTTGTCAATCCTCTGCCTATATTTAACTCCTTCACCAGTTAATGGTCAGAATCTCTATCAGCCTCTCTACAAGTACTTACTTCTAACATGTACGATGCATGATACTTATCAACTACTATATGGCTGATTTTGTTTATGGTGGTCCCACCTGGAACACACAATGTTTCTTTCTTTATGTTCTTTCTTTGCAACCAAGTACTTTTTACAATCATACTCTTGCTCATGGCAAATCTATTAATTGGAGGAAGGGCATTGTCATTACTCTCCTCATGTAGACTTTCTTTACCTATCACTTGTCTAAAACTCTCTTCCCCACCAACTTTGGCATTGAAGTTGCTTAATCAACTTTTCACATCATGTTTTGGGGTTTTGTTGTAAGCTTGTTGCAGTTGGCTATAAAACTTTTTTTGGCCTCTACTGTTTCCTCTGCCAGAAATGTAGACATGTCCTTAAAAAGCAATCTACTTCAAATGTAGGTTGAGTTGTGGACAGTTATGGCATTCAGATAATCATTGTTTGCCTCAGACAAATGCATACATACCAATACACTCACAAGTCTATTTATCGGACTTATCAAAACCAATGTAACCAAATTTATGCAAATATCCTTCATTATGTGGTCTTTGTTTGCAATAGTGTTTGGTATTTATAAGAAAAAATTGAAATTTTTATAAATGGCCTATTTGATAAATTAATTTATGCTCACAGATAGTCTGGGTACAGAAAAATATGGTAGTTGTACAGAAAGAATTGAAATAATCATTCTTTGTCTATATTGTAATAAATATTCTTATTTACCTTATGAGATAACAACTCTCCTTGGTTTAACACATTTTATTTATCTTAACACTAAATGTTTTGCCTATTTTATAATGAGGCATCACAATCAGCTATACTGTTAAAATAGTAGTTACTTACAATGTAAACCACAGAAGCTTGTAAGAGAGATGACCTTATCTTACCATACTTTATGAGATATCAGTACTAAAACAGTATCTAACACAAATTATTGTAGTAATTTTTTAATCATATGGAATTAACAGGAAAACATTTTACCATTGTGCACACATGTGCGTACACGTTTTCATTTTTCTTGTTTCAGTTTCCATGAAATGGGCTACTATGATGCGACAGCAATTATCGATTTCATTTTAGCACGGACCGGCAACACTAAAGTTACATATGTAGGTGTCTCATTAGGAACAACTATATTTTTTGCAATGGCATCTTCAAGACCTGAATACAACAGTAAAGTGAACATGTTCTTTGGCCTTGGGCCGGTTGTCTACCTACAGGGGACAGTGGTGTTCACACTGCTCTCAATTTTCAAACATATAGATGTATGTACTTTCAGTGGTGGATGGTATAATAAACTATATCAATATTATAACTACAGTCTGTACCCCAGAGTAAGTGGAAACACAGGGATTCACTGTGACTATTTACTTTTGTCATAGATCAATAAAAAAAAAAAAAAAATCACTAATGTTTTTTAAACACTATTCTAATATAGAACACTTCTTCTTTAGCACAGCGAAGGGTTGGTTTCATCAAAGTTTATTCTTTGGCATGGCTTTCTTTGGAATTAAACTGTGATGCAAACTACAGTTTATATCTTCACTCTCACTAACTAGATATTGTAGTTTATAACTTTGCTAACAGTATAAAGTCTTGGGCTTGAGCCCTAGTATGTGACAGTTATAATATTTAAGGCACCAGTCAGTAAAGAGGATGATTTAAGACGTAATCCTGAAAACATAACTATGACTTAATATGCTGAATCATGAGAAACATGTCTAAATGGTTTAGACCATAATATATGGTCTAGGCTAAATGGTGTAGAAACACGTCTTCCATATTCTGTTACTCTAATCTTCTTGGTGTCCCCGCATCCTCATGTTTCTATTACAAGTATTGTAAGGATAACCTTTGTTTTAACATGGCCATAGCACTGAGTTGTGATCTTTTGGTATATCTTCATATAAAGTATATTTTATATAGTCTACTACACAAAATAATTTGCAATATTACTCAGTACATCTGTCTTCTTCTTCTTCCTCTTCCTCTTCTTCCTCCTCCTCCTCCTCTTCAGCCAAATGTGAGCCTTCCAACACCAATTTCTCTAAGTCTCCTGTCCATTGTTATCTCGGTGTAGCCCCTCATATCCATTCTTCTTAGACATTCCAGCAAATCATCCAACCATCTTATCCTTGGTCTCCCGTCTTTCTGCGTTTATAGACTTACACCCTCAGGCTTTTTTGTGGTATACATTGATCATCCATCCATTTTAGCTGACCTAGCCACTGTATTTATTGAACCTTTACAAATCTTACAATGTTCTCGTGCTTCAATAGCTCATCCATCCCTGATCATTTCTTATTCTCCATTCATCATCTTCTTTAATCGGGCCATAAACACGTTGTACATTCGTTCTTTTAAACCATCTTTTAAACTTTCTTTTAAATCTGCTATGCATAAGTTTCAAAACCATGTTTGTAGAGACACAGATCATAAAAAGTTTTTCTATTTTTGTGCTGTGCTGCAATGCCATCAGAAAAATAATTATTTTCTCCAGGTTTTTACTCAAAGCTTGCTTTCAGGATGGAAAGCAGTTTTTTTTTGAAACTGTTTTTTTATCTCAACAGCATGTTGATTAATGTCATTAATATCATGGTTATTTTACCTGGAATACACATTGTGACTGTATAGGGAAATTTTGTATTAGAGTTCAATTGGTGTGGTTAGCAATTTCTTATATTTATTATGATTCAAAACATGTGTAATTTTGAAAACTATATCATACTCAAACTTATAATAACGGATAATATGACATTCATAAAGCATAATATTGCTACCTTGGAGCAGAACTAGGCTATGTCCAAAAACACAATTTTTCAGGATCGCAATTTGAAAGTTTAACTGGTCTATAGTTTTTCCAAGAAACATCGCCAAATGTTTATACCCACTTTAGAGTAGTCTAAATATATTTATATAAATAAATAAAAACAATTTTTGAATTAAGTGGACGTAGGTTAGTTCTGCAACATTATAATAATGATGATTTTCATAGGCTAATTCAGTTCTATGTAAAATAAGTAATTATTGTTAAGATTGGACTTACAATACTTCTGCAATCAATAGATACATGATAGCAGAATGTAATGCTCATAAAAACAAAAAAATTCTGAAATTTTAACATAGGCTAGTTCTACTCTAAGGTAGTTATACAGAAAAACAAACGATAATATTAAATTACAAAAAAGAACAGCACATTTTCTACTGATATCGATTAACTAATTTATTATTAATGTAATTAAAAATTGTTTTAGGTGATGTTAGAACCTCTTGGGATTTATGAAGTGTTTCCTAGGGGCAGATATTTTGGTGCCATCAATCACACTTTTTGTGCAAACTATCAACCTTTATTCTGTGATGTTTTAAATGAATTAATAGACATGACACGATCAAGAAGTGGCAATGACAATAACGTAAGTCGTATACACTTCTATTTTGAGTTTAGAATGTATTCATTATATTAAAGTGAGTAGTGATTATTTATTAACATTCTACTTCTAAACTCATTTTTTAAAAAGTAGTACGAATAGATATACATTTTTTTCCCAAAGGACACAGAAGCATATGAGATAGTGTTGAATGAGAAGTAACTGTCTGTATAGAGGAATAAGCTACTAAGAGACTTTGAATTTTTGACTGATTCAGATAAACTAAATTGCAAACATATTTTTAGTGAAATTTTAGACATTATCCTCGTTCAAATAAGTGATTACTTCAAGCCTATTAAAAATTTCTGGTTCTTCTTTGTGCTGAACTATGATCTATTTGAAAGTCTTAGGAAAAGTTTCTCATGCAGTGGTTTAAAAACTGTAGAGAAAACTATAGGCCATTTTTTCACATAATCCAACTAAGGACTAAACTGAATGTTATGTATACCTCCTATAAGTTTGGAAGTAAGCATATTACTGAACTGATGCAGTTAATATTGTTAATAAATTTTACCTGGGTGTGCCTGAGGTTTTCAAACTTATAAGACTGATCATAACCATTCCTGCTACATCTTCAGTGGAGTGTTTATTTCTGCACTCAAGAGGATAAAGACATACTGCAAGTCAACACAATGGCAGGAAAGACTGTCAGTGCTTACTATTATGTCATTGGGAAATAATCCCTATTTAAAGTGAAGGTGGAGCTAAATTTTTATTATCAAGTAATTCAAAAGCTTTTAGAAAAAGCTCACAGATTAGAACTTGTTTCCAAATAGTTTAGTGAAGTACTCAGCAGTGAGTAAGAGAAGTGCTAATAATGATAATGATGATTTGTCACAAACAAAGAACTAGGTAACAGGAACTCTCTGACATGCTCTAAAACATAATGCAAGGAACGAGCCCATAACAAAATTATACAAACCCAAGGCAGTTCCTACCATTACTTATGGCTCAGAAACATGGTCAATGTCTGCTAGACAAATGTCAAAAATTCAGGCTACAGAAATGAAGTGTTTGCATTCCATAGCTGGGTACACAAAATGAGATACAAAAAGAAATAATCAGATAAGAGAGGAACTGGAAGTTGAAGAAGTAAATGGAATCATCATTAAGTATAGAGAAAGCTGGAAACAACACATTAGCAGAATGGACAGTGACAGATTCACCAAGGTAGCCTTATTGTATCAACCGAAAGGGAAGAGAAGCCTGGGAAGACCCAAGAAGAGATGGTTCGACCAGTCTGGAGCCAGAACAGACTAAACAGTGTAAACTGTGACGAAGAAGAAGAAGTCACAAGTAAAGGTTATGTTTGAATATAATTTACCAGGCTGTCAGGTCATGGTCTTAAGTAATTAAAAGTTCAGTTATTACTATTTGGAGGTGTTCATAATGCGTGAAAACAATGATCGATAAAGTTTAAAAATTTAGCAATTAACACAATACAAAATATCAGACATTTTGGCCATGCCCACAATGACCTTTCTCAGTGGTGCGGTAAAGAAGTATCAAGTCCACAAGTGAATAACGTTTGTGTGACTAGGGTGTAATATTAAAAAAAATTTATGATCTAAAATGAATGAAAGATTTTAAATTTAGATTAATATCAAATAAAGAAATTAACAAAGATTTCTTAAGCCTTATGTAGAAATATGGGAGAGAAGATTAAAATTTTATAGACATTTATTAAGAATAGAAACTAAAAGATCGACAAAACAGATATTTGAATATATCAGAAATATGAAAACAAAATTTGGATAGTACAAAGAAGTACAGAAACATTAAGAACAGATCCCAACATAGATGAAGAAACAATTAAGGTCATGAATAAGCATAGAAAAATAACAGAGGAATTCAAGCTAGAAGAAAATACCAACAGACAAGGGTGGTAGGGTGAAATCACAGAAGAAGAGAGAGAGAGAGAGAGAGAGAGAGATCAGAAGGGAAAGAATGAAAGCCTACTAGAAAATCAGAAAAGTCCCACACAGTCCGAAGTGATCTTAATCAAAAAATGAATAAGATGAGGCATAGAAATTGTAAAAGCTAAGTGAATTGTCACTATAATACAGGGGCGTATTTACGGGGGGTTGTATGGGGCCGGGCCTCCTCTCAGAGGCTTGAAAATTTGACAAATGTATTTACAGGGGGTTGTATGGGGCCGGGCCTCCTCTCGGAGGCTTGAAAATTTGACAAATTTTGTTAATTTCTTAATTTTTAGACAGTTCAATTTTTTCCAGATGTCTACGCTAATATAGTAGTAGTTTTTTTTTTAAATATACAAACAGGTTTATTGCACAACATTAGGGTATACGTTTGAACTATGAAATATAGGAATATCTGTTCAGTCAATAATTATCTTTTAACAGTGTTTCAATAATGGGTATTTTTATTATGTTATTACCGTTTACTTTAATGGGACTGATTTCAGGATGTTATCATACATTTTTCAGCCACTTTAAATACAGTAATGCTAATTAGTTTGCTCAACTTATTTTTTCTTTTGCATGAAGCCAACCCGACCCTGGACATCCTCAAAGCCAAATTCTAGATATGCCACTGCTCTTATACACGTAGTAGCCCTTGAATTGACACTGATAAGCTGGGCCGTATTTAGGCATGTGCAACATGTGCAGGTGCACAGGGCGGCAAAATTTTCAGGGCGGCAAAATATAGCTGGTTAAAAAAAACATCGCTTCATATCATTATAAAGCCCGAAGTAGATTAGCGTTCTGGCTCTGGCATTAAATTAGTATGGTACTATTAGTGCACCACTTCTCTTCGAGATGGCAGCACCTATATTGAAATTACTCTGGCTAGACGCTCGTGGCTCGTACACCTACGCAGATGCAGTAGTGTGCATATTCTTTGGTGTGTATGTTGTTATTAGTTCAGAGTTAAGTTGACGTTTCATCGTTCCACGTGGTTCCAACTTGTTATTAACTTTCAAAATCAAGGCATTTTATACGATACGCCGAGTATTTTAACTGTTGACAGTGAATTATTCAGTTTTAAATGTTCTACAAAACAGTATTTCTATAGGTTTTTCCATTAAGATATAATAGCTTAGGGACGGTATGGACGGGCGGTCTAGGTTAAGTGGTGCTGCATATCGCAAAAAAGCTGAGGAAAAAAGACAGAGGGAGAGTAAAATTTTGCAGAAAATACCTCGACTGGACTCATATTTCAGTGGTGAAAACAAAAGTGAACAGTGTAGGCCTGAAAATTCGGGTGAAATTGTAGTGGAAAACAGTAAAGACAATGTGGAAGTCGAAAATCTAGAAGTACAGGAACAAGCTACGCTCTCTACAGAAGTGGATTTTGCAGTGTCTATTCCTAGTAATGATCCATTCTATTGGGAAAACACTGACCACACTCGGGATTATTTGATAAAAAATGGTATTAATCAAAACAAAGACGCTGACTTTTCACAGTCCTCGCGGCGATATGCTGATGGAACACAACGGTTTTGCAGCAAGAAACTATTCCATAGGATTTTAGTAAATGGGAAAATTATGAACCGTAAATATCTTGTTTATTCTCCCAGCCAAGGATCACTGTTCTGTGCCCCATGCAAATTATTCGGTGGTACATCTCAGTTTGCAACATCTGGTTTCAATGATTGGAGCCATGCTGGCATAAGAATAGCCAAACATGAAAATTCTGCTTCTCACAGAGACTGCTTGTTAAAATTGAAAAGTAGAGGAAATGAGATGAACAGAATTGACAAAAGATTGCTCAGCCAGCATGAACATGAAGTTACATATTGGAGAAATGTACTAAAAAGAGTTGTTTCTGTAGTTAAAAAACTAGCTTCTAGGGGTTTAGCATTTCGTGGAGACGAAGAGAAGTTTGGCTCTGTGAAAAATGGAAATTTCATGATGTGTTTGGAACTAATTGCAGAGTACGATTCTTTTCTGGCTGACCATATTGTACGGTTCGGTAATCCTGGAAAAGGATCTACATCATACTTGTCACCAGCAACTTATGAAGAATTAATACATCTTATGGGAAAGTCAGTGAGTGAAAAAATAGGCAATGAAGTTATTTCTTCTAAATATTTTTCAGTCATAGTAGATTCTACGCCAGATTTATCTCATAATGACCAGTTAAGTGTAGTTGTTAGATATGTAACTGATTGTGGGCTCTCAGTTGAAAGATTTCTGTTTTATGAAAAATACAGGCCATACTGGAGAAAAACTTTTTGAAGCACTAATGAATTCTTTAGAACAACATGGTCTGAAAGTTGATAACTGTAGAGGTCAATCATATGACAATGCGGCCAACATGTCTGGAATCTATTCTGGCTTGCAAGCAAGACTCAAGGAAAGAAATCCTCTTGTTTTCTTCATTCCATGTGCAGCTCACTCACTGAATCTAGTTGGTTCACAAGCAGTGAAATGCTGTATTGCTGCAGTACGGTTTTTTGAGTTATTGAAAAGTTTATATAATTACTTAGCAGATTCTACAGGGAGATGGAACATCTTGGAAACATTTTTTGATTCTGTAACCATGACATTGAAGTCACTGTCAACAACTCGATGGTGTGCACGTGAGAATGCTTGCAAGAGCTTGGGTGCAGATTGGAAATCAGTGGTTTCTGCATTAAGAACTATTTCAGAAAATGAAACGGGTAAAGGTAGATGTCAAGCTGAAGGTCTTCTTAGGATATTAAATAGCATTGAGGTAGGATTCATGACATCAGTGTGGCAAAGTTCTTCAACAATTTGGCAAAGTCATGAAAAAATTGCAAGCTCAGGAAATGGACATTTCCACTGTTATTGAAATGTACGACTCTCTTACAGTGTATTTAACTGAGCTTCAGACCTGTTTCCCCAATCACAGAGATTCAGCTGAAAAGAAACTTAATCAGATCAGGAGTCTGGAATCAGTTCCTTCTTCTTCAGCTGTTGAGATTTCAAGACCAAAACGTCAAATTAAACGTAGGCGATTTTTTGATGAATCATCTGAATCAGAAGCGGAACCAGAAAGTCCTGAAGAAGAACTACGATCAGATAAATCAGATGACTTGGAACATGACAAGATCTGGAGACGAATGGAAATTTCATATTCCAAGATCATACAAACTCTCCAGACTGAGTTACAGAAGAGAGTTAATGTCTACAAAGAATATAATTTAATATGTACACTGCACTCAAGATCTACAACTGTACTCCAGCAACAAACTGTTCTGCTGAAAGGTCATTTTCAGTTTTAAAATGAATCAAGAACTATCTACGGACAGCACAGAATCAAGAACGACTGGTCAGTCTTGGAGTGCTCGCCATAGAATCAGACATCACTGTCAGTCTGGATTTTGAGGAAGTGATAAATGCATTTGCAAATGCAAAAGTCAGAAGAAAGTCATTTCTCTAAGTTCGGTAAGTTTCACAAAATGGTTAGTATCAAATTGCAGTGTTTCAGTGATATTTTTAACTGAGGTTATTAAACTGTAGTGATTATTTTCTGTGTTTACCATATATCGTCTTCAGAATAATGTATAAATGTTTAACTTGCACCTTTGTTTCATATATTGTGTATTCAGTTAAGTTTAAATACTGTCTATAATACAGTTTAAAATTGAAGTAAGTAATTAAACAATTTATTGTCCATAGTCTGTAAATGAATAGCGACACTGAAGTTTAGCTCAGTGAATAGGGGGCATAAAATTAATGACTGCACAGGGGCGTTATCTGCTTCCTTCAGATATTATCTTATTTATACAAATATCTTAAAGAAACCATCATTTTAAGAAAACTGTATCAGTGTATACTATTGTTATGGATGGTTTCATTAGTGTGGACTCTTGACTGTTTCATCATCAAGATTCACTTACTTAATAGTTTCTTTTATTTTTGTTACCTACTTTTACTGTTCAGCCATGAATGCTTACATTTTTTCATTTTTAATAACAATACTTGATTTTTGTTCAACACATGCTGTTTAAGGTTATGTTCCATATTTCTTTTTTAATTGATGGGGAGTACTTTGTTGTAAATGATGGGCGACACTATATAAATTATGGTGAGAAGATGGCTTTCCTGTGGATCAAATCTTCAGGTAACCACAGAGTTGTAACTCAGATGTGTGGCAAGGATGGGGCACCAAAGTACAGTATATGGTTTTCAATAAAATATATAATTCTTTAAATCAACTGAATATTTAATATAAAAATAATTAAATGGTTTGCATCTGCTCAAGCTAATTCAGCTGTGCTGTCATTTTAGATGTAGGAAACCAGCCATCCTTTACCATCCTAGTGTGCAGGTGGGAGCTATCCACCTAGGTGTGGCAGCATCAATCCACTGGACACCTTATGCTGGCTGCACCTATCACCCAAACCAACATTGCCCTAAGCTCTTATGGGTGAATACTGTAAAGATAACCATGAAACTATGTTCCTGGCATGGAGTCAGGCTGGAGCAATCAACAGAATCCTTTCCTGCACACCATATTGTACACAGGGGACGCATCCTAATTCCTTGTGATGATAACAAATGAATACACTGCACCATATGAACCTGGTATTCATTGGGCTATGACCCATACAACTCAAACACAGCAGGGCACAAGATGCCTCATGCAACTTCTGTCTGCTGGCATTGTGCTCTAGATGAGCCTATGAGGTTCCTTCCTAATCATAACATGGATGATAACGTTTTAAACAAAAATAAAATGCAGTATTAAATCAAAAACAAGTGATGTTATTAATAAATACGTAAGCTTTTAGTTCAAACCTAGTGGTGCTGTATTATGTTTTCAATATAAATTTACTGACCATTTAGTAAACTTAAAATTTACAATTTTTAAAGTGACTTCAACAGTTAGTGTAATTCAGTATATTAATCATTTTAATAGATCCTTCATTAATTGCAGACAGCAATAAGTATAGCAGCACAACACATGTCTGGAGGTTCATCCATAAAGAATGTAGCACATCTTGCTCAGCTGACATTTCCAGGTAAGTTTCTAGTACTTTTGTGCATGTGCAGGATAAGGAAGGATATGAGGTAAATTGGCAAGGAAAATAAAAATAAATAAAGTAATGAAAATTACTATAATAAAGTAACTAAATGAAAAGTAATAAATTTATACAATAATAATTACAACAACAACAACAATATTATTAAAAATTAATTTAAACATTTTATTTGCCACCAGAAACGGTTGAGACTATAAAACAGGTTAATTACCTTCTGTCATGTTTCTTTGAATCCAATTGTGGGATTACTTGAGTTTCGATCACAACTGTGTCATCATAGATCTTTTAACCATATTTGTATAGAAGATCTGATGATGACACAGTTGTGATCGAAACTCGAGTAATCCCGCAAATGGATTCAAAGAAACGTGACAGAAGGTAATTAACCTGTTTTATAAAAATATTATTAACCTTATAAATCATATGATGATACATATAATGTGAATACTGTTTGAGAATGCCAATTTAATCCTCTAATGGGAGCATTAATAGGTCCTCTTGTTCAATTTCAACTTGTACTCATTTGATTCACGAGTTTACGGAGAATTTCAATTTAGGAAGGTGGTCAACAAAAAGTTGGGGATAAGTATTATTGTTACCCATCTTCTAGCAACAACCCTGTTGTTACAAAGAATTAATTATTATTAAATATAATAATAAGTATTATTATTTTAGTATTAATAATTAGGTATTATTATTATTAGGTAATAATATTTAGACATATCTTAGAGGAGTACAATAAAAAGAGACATAATATTATAGTTTTTCAGCTGAGTGAGAGATTATAGGGATCCCCCCCCCCCCAAATTCCCACAATAGGTATGCCTGCAATTTGATCATGCAGTTTCCTAACATTAAAACTTAACCAACCAATTAGTACTTGGATCATTTATTATGAGTAGTTAAATGTTTGTGCCACTAGTAAATACCTAAGGTAAAATAAAAATCTGTGATTAGTATTTGGTAGAATTTTATCAATTATCAGTGAAGAAATGGTTGGTATTTCTACACTTCAAAAATAATGAATTTCAAATTGTAGGAAATTGAAATTGTGAGGTTATTTTAAGCCGATATGAAAGTATTATTTGTACTGCTAGTATTATACGTGTAAATTGTTAATAATCTAAATATGTTTTTAACTGTATAGGTAGAGAATTCAGACTGTATGCAAATCCTCCATCATTGTTTAACCTGTTTGGTCTGCTTAAGCCACCAGTGTATCCTCTTAACAGGGTGTCTACCAAAGTGGTACTTTTGTATGGACAGAATGACACAATGACACCATTTACTGTGAGTTACATAGTTATTATGAGGTGTGTGTGATGAGAAATTATTTGTTTAAGGGGATTCTAGCCTAAAATTAGCAATTTTCAAAAAAAAATCAAAATTTTTTAATTTTATTTTTGGATTCTACATGTATTAAAGAAAAAATGCATATGTATCTATATTAAATTTTTTTCAGTGTAAAAATAAATTTTTGTTATACGCGTCACATTTTTGTCCTTGCGTTTTTTCAAATCACTGACACTATTCACATTATTTCAAGATGATCCTATCTTTACTTACTACATTTTATAAAATTAGTTTAAAATAAACATAAATTGTTGCAAAACAGCTGATATTTAGTGTTAAACTTATTAGAAAACTAAAAAAATTGTTCTTTATGTGTCAGTTGATTATTACTTGGTTATATTTGTTCTCTGTCAGCTGATTGTTATTGGGTTTTAATTTTGTTTTTAACTAATAAATTATACTTCGGTTTTAATGTAATAATTTTTAACTAATTTTAGTAAAAAATAGCTGTTAAATAAAAATATTTTAAATGTATTGTTGTTGATTACATTTGTGTATTCTGGCCTAAACCGCATTCTCAACTTTGATTGCAATTTCTTGCAAAGTTAGGTTTTTTCATTTGTATTTGAAATATCTACTGGGCTGTTTGGCCATAGTCCAAGGTTTACATTCAAACCAAACGTTTCAGCAGCACCACAGTGCTGTGGGCCTGATGTTGACTCGAATATCCACTGAAGATGGCAGCCAGTGGAGCTTCTGAAATGTTTGGTTTGAATGTAAACCTTGGACCATGGCCAAACAGCCCGGTAGATATTTCAAATACAACTGAAACTGGCTGTGAAAGCCTTAGAACAGTATTAGGGTTTTCCATGCAAACAATAACTGAATAACTAAGGATCTATTCGAGCTACACTCATGAAATTTTTACCACGTATACAGTACATAAAAATAAAACTTTTCCGAGTGTAATAATTTTTCTAGACTAAAATATAATTGATTAGTGTAGCGTGACAGATATAAGCATAATATTGAATGGCAATTGATCATTAGAATAATGAAGTTATAATATTTAAATTTGGAAGAAAGCATTAAGTCTAATATAAATAGATTAATTCATAGCAACTGTGGAAAGAAATCATTATTATAAAGAAAATACAAGTTAAAATAAAAGGAGTTACTAGTGATGAGTCATCCAAGACCAGTCTCATAACCAAAGGTTTTCAAGGTATAACCCAGGAAGGTAAAATAGTAAATAACAAAGCAGTACACAATATGACCAAACCCACAACGAGGGAGAATAAATAGAATAGAAACCCTAAAATAAGCCAAGATCAACCAATACAGGTTGTGTATTTCTGTAATAAAGAAGAAGATGGAGAAGATCCCAAGAAACCTGATGGCAACAAGAAGAAGATGGAGAAGATACCAGTCCCAGAAGGCAGGAGAAAAGAAGACTGAAGAAAGAAGAAGAGGGCAGCATCCTGAAGAAGATGTCATGCTCTTATAAAAGACACCCAAATCCCTATATCCCCAAAATAAATATCTAAAAATAAAAGTATAACGAAATAAAAACCACATGTATATAAATTTAAGAGAGAGGAGTGTATAAAGTAAAAGTTTCCTGTGAACTAAGATGAAACAATAATATAGTACCCATGGAACAAATCTCCATTGAAAAAACGCTAACCAATTTATTATGTTAATAAGACTATACGACCATTTAGCATTAACATAATATATAAGTGCAAAGTGAACCAGTGATAGTTTTGGGTATTATAAAAAATGAACCTTGTGTTTCATTCTTGGCAATCACAAACATTGGATGCAATGAAATATGCATTTTTCAATGACTTAAAATATGTACTGTGACAATATGTTGTTCATAAGACATGAATCTGTTTAAAATAACATTTTGTTTTACAAAAGAAACTTTTGTTTCTTCTCTTATTTGTTTTGTTTTTTCTCTGAAAAAAGAAAAACAGAGTTCATAATACCTTTTGAACAATTAATACTATTTATTTGTTAATGACAGGGTACAATTCCCCAGAGACAAGGTATAAAAGACTGTATAAAAACTGTAGAATCCTACTTATAATAATAGTTAGAAATAAGAATATAGATATAAGGTTTTAATGTATATAGTACAAGAATGTTTAAAAATGTTTTAGATATAAGGCCATTTGTTTGGGTCTGAAACAACTAACATCAGAACTATAAAAATAGTTACCACTTGTAAATAGTAGAGAGTAATTAAGATGTTAGTTAGTACAAAACCTTTGTTGTAAACCATATTTACATGTTGGAAATGGGAATTTTGTTGCAAAATGTCTGATTTGAAGACAACCATTTATTTAAAAAAAATGTTCTTTATTCTGTTTAACTATTATTTGTATTGTAACCAATACTAATTGTTTTTGTGTAATTTGAAAACATGTTTAATTTATAATACTATTTGTAAAAAGTCAGAGAGGGTATCACACATCATATATTGTTTGTAAATTATTTTGTAAGAAAAATTGTTAAAAAAAAATCATAGGCCAAAAGAATGGAAACCAAACTTCATCAAAACAGAGAAATTACTCATTTAAAAGCAAATAAACAAAAGGGGTTTAGACAAAATAAACTTGAGATCATGCCATATAATTGCACATACCATTTAGAGAGATTTTAATAAATTATATTCAGAATTATAAATAAAAATGAGAATGACTAGACTCAGAAATTTAGACATGGGAGTCATATATTTCAGAATAATGTTTCAGAATACAACTAATTCAATTAATTACCAGAAAATAAGGGAATAGGAACCTTTTAATACAATATAGAATTATTAATATTAAATATAACTGATAAAATGGCTGAATTTATATAATGACAGGAAGTAAATTTTAATGTTTTGACTTCCAAACAGAGTATACCAAACTGAAAGTGAAATTACTATTTTTTGGACAGAAAACACTATAAAATGGCATTATTTAATCTGAAAATAACCAGAATGAACTGAAAGATTAATTTAAATCAAATCTAGTGAATAAAATTGACAAATAACCAAAGTTTAGGCATTCATATAGTGAAATAGTAAAATGTACACAGGATGTGAAAATATTTTTGAACAATGTTAAGGATAATATTATATGGGCTAAGAGTTTAATTGAAACTGAAGGAAACAGTTAGTTAATTATTGGTAGTTGAACGGTTAACATGACATACGTTTAATAACGTGGATAACCTAACCTATAATCGTCATACAAGCGAGTGTATAGTGAGTTATTGTGAAATCGCGAGTGACTTGTAAAATACTTCTGAAACTATCATATTATAACAGAAACGATCAAGTAACACTCCATAACACAGAACAATATAAATCTACTCCGAAAAACACCATAAAACACTAGAAAACTGTATAATACATTAAACCAAATTAGTGACAGAATCGGAGAAAGTGTTTGAACTAATAATTATACAGATACACTAAATACAACCCAGAATCACTACACCAGTCACTACACAACATATAACAAGAGATTTGCGGACACGAGAACAGAAATATTGCGTCAAAATACATTATTTGGAATGCAGCAGCAACGAGCAACATTTTCATCGACTTGACGGCAGCCATCTTTCTTTGACAATCCCAGTGCCTCTTCTTGGTTCAGCACAGCTGTTTGGTGAAAACAATTATTATATTTACAATTTATTATTCAATGTCTGTGTTTATTAATAACTATTAATTTGATTGTAACGTTATACTTTTTAAATATTAGCCCGATTTCTCTGACTTTGGTAATAACTGGCTGTTTAAAGAACCCTATATAATTTTTATATCATATACTTGTAACTTTTTTCGATATCCTGAGAATCGATACTAATCGATAAGAGTCAATATTGCTATTACTTAATAAAAAACATTAATACTTTTCAATACTTAATAGTTCTTTATTTCTTCAATAATACTAATTACCAATAATATAATTCTAATTGATAATCTACAAGGACTTTACCACCCATAAGTGAAGATAACCTAAAAAATAAAAAGGTAAACAAGTATCGATTGGTTTACAGACAGTCTTATGAGTGGTGATAGATTATTTAAATTATACTATAACTTTAATAAAAATTTTCAGAAGAGCATTACACTGTTTAAAACTTCACAGCCCTATATTAATTAATTGATCCTAATTAATTAATTAATAAAATTAAAATAATTTTTTTTAATAAACATAATTTTTTTTTAAATTTCCTTCAAAACAATAAATTTTGTTTTGAAACTTTCGGCGAAGCCGAACATATATATTCCTTCATCAACTTTACGCTACTCGACCAGTCTTGCTACCATTGGGACTGGACCAGCTGGGAAACTTAAGGAAGTGTTTCAGGCCAGTAAGACGTAGAGAGCCACACCAATTAAACACCTTACAACTTACAGATTCACACATCAATCTTATTTATTTTATTACAAATTGGCTAGTCCAAACAGAGGGGCTTGATTACATCGGAGTCACATACTCCACAATAATAAGTATATTATCAACACACATCACTTTTTATTTATTTTATTACATTAGTTATAAATATTGTAAAATAAAGTGGATAAATAAGTAACCATAAAAGATAGGGTTGTTTGCATAACCAATATTTTAGCACTTGTTACTAGCTTCAAAATGAAATATCAAAAAATAAATTTGAAACAGTAGTTTTAGAGTTATATCAAATTGAAAATGGTAAAAAATGTACCTAAAGTTTTTTTTTTTAATTTCATATTGTTTCATACATATGCTTTTGAAATCAAACAAATGCCATTTTTATTGCTTTTTGGTCATAACGAATAGAATAAAAATTTCCAGGCTAATAATATTGGTATTAAAAAAATGACCTATTTCAGGCTAGAATACCTTCAAGATTTTACTTCACAGAAACAAGACTTTTATCTGACACATTTTTTGTTTAAGCTACAAGATCTGTCAGTATTGTTTGTTAACTCACTACAATACAATTTTAATACTAGCTTAAATAATACTGCTGGGCATAACTGTTCTCCTCGGAAGTAATACACCAGAAAAGTTATACACTGATGATGTCATCTACTCCATGCTTCAAAATAGTTGTGGAATTGGATTTGTGGAATCGCTGCTGTTGTATTGTGTTTCTTTTGTCATGTAATGCTTTCTTCTCAGTATATATTTATTTTTAATTATTTGTTTTCAAATTTATCACATCTCTAGAGCTTTCTTGATTCTAAATCTAAATCAGTTGAACAGAAGTTAAGCATTTTGTACCAGTGCAGTGGAAATTGCTAATAATTGTTTGAAATTGTTTAAAACTATATACAGTATACTGTCAAAGTTCTCTATCCTTTTAGTGGACTAAACAATGTAGCTTAATTATACATATATTACTACTGACTCGGAACACTATTTTTTTATTGGTAAAAATGTTAAACTTTTACCTTGTAGCCTGAACTAGTTTTTGATTATTACAAGCTTTGTCAGAGGATGCCATTAGGAGCGGTGTCTGTTTTGTTCTTGGTGATGGTGCTGCGTTTTGAAATCAAATTTTATATTTGTTCAATTTTATATTCAGACAGAATCCAAGAATATAGCCTAAACTTACTTAAACAAATAGTTTTTTAAGTTCACAGCCGGTG
The DNA here is from genome assembly GCA_034769895.1 of Magicicada septendecula. Taxonomy (NCBI): domain Eukaryota; kingdom Metazoa; phylum Arthropoda; class Insecta; order Hemiptera; family Cicadidae; genus Magicicada; species Magicicada septendecula. Next base: position 466,715,071 of record CM068370.1, on the reverse strand, counting down.
TCAGTTGTATTAGAAGTGTTTACCAGGCTGTTTGTCCGTGGTCTACGGATTACAGCCAAACTAAATGTTTCAGCAGCTGCCACCATCAGTGGAATTCGAGTCTACCTGAATACAGGTTGTTAAACGTCAGGCCCACAGTACTGTGCTACATCGCGGGACATCTTCAGCCTTTACCACAGTACTGTGGGCCTAACGATAATAACCTATGTTCAGGAGGTCTTGGATTTCTTTGAATTCCACTGATGATGGCAGCCAGTGGTGCTGTCAAAATGTTTAGTTTGTCTATAAACCGTAGACCACGGCCAAACAGCCCCATAAACACTTCTAATACAATCTCTTAAGCAAAACTTTTCTACTTACATTTCAGATTTTCATCAGATTGCCTGTTATGCTCAATGACACAATTTTTAGTGGCATTACTTACCTATAATTAAATATCATCATACATTTGGAATTCATAACAGATTTTACTATGAATCTGTTCACTACAGAAATTATAAATCTCTATTAATCTGCTATTTTAAATATCATAGCTGTTTTTTGTCTTTTAATAGTTGAAACCTTGTTTAACCTTGTTCTGTTAATTCTGTATAGGTTATCCTATGTAGGTATTTCTTAAAGGTTACATTGTATTATTACTTCCTTCTTGCATATAACTGTTTCATAGTCTCTGTGACTACTGTGTAGTAAACCATATGACAAACATGTCTGTGCAGAACAAGATCTGATACAGATGTGCCCAGCACAGTGAGTTTTCTTCCATTCCCCTACAGTGCTGCCACAGCAGATGGATTATGGTCAGTTTGCATACTTTATTGTCAGACCTTGTATTGTGTTGTGTTATTTTGGATATTCATCTACAAGACTTTATATAACCGGTATATAGAAAAATTACTGCACATCACTCCACATCTTTTATAATTTTTGCCCTATAAGCAACTGCCCTTTGATTCTTCATTGTGAACAACATTGTTTTTAAATACATACTATAAACAAACATTATTTAGATTCCTTTTTTATGAGGAAAATATACTTGATAGTGTTCAGTTTATGGCACCATGTGGTTATTTTGTCGGCCACCATTATTTTTTATGTTGACTAGCAGAACACTTTTACAGTGAGCAGTTCCACTTCCTTAGAAGAAATTTATCTTCAATATATTTTTTTTTAAGAATTAAGTATTTTTTTATATCCATTTTTTAAAAACCTAGTTGTATGATTGTATTCATATAATTATACAAGTTTCTATATAGGTAACTCGAAGTTTCTTGCAGCAATTATATAATGTTGTGATGTTATTCAATTTGTTTCTTCTGCAAGTAGTGTAATGTATTTTCTTTTTAACACCTGACGCACGTTTTACATAATCAGTATTATCAGAGGTTTGTAAGTAAATTACTTATAGAATTTATAAATAAATTATTAATAATAATAAAATTATTAAGTAAATCTTATAGAATTTACTTACAAACCTCTGATGATACTGATATTTTTCAGTGAAACGTGCATCAGGTGTTAAAAAGAAAATACGAAATTACACATAAAAAACAAGTAACGAAAACTTCCTTACACATCGCCTTCAATAAAACATGCCGAAAACACAACATCATACCAACACACGCACAAATTACAATAAAACAAAACACACATACTGCACTTCAAACAAAGCTGAAAAAATACACCTAAATAACATAATCAATCATTTATACCATAAAAAAGACACACTTAACAGACAGGCCTACAACTTACACAAATATTACACCACATAGAACTTGAAAATGTAATACAACACACACAAGACAACATAGAAAAACTCAAATTGATAATACAAGATCGACACAACAAAAAAATAACAAACCTCACAACACGCACAGTAGAAAGAATTCCCGAACCGACACACAAATTCCACACACGTACAGTTAACACTACTGACGTTAATTTCACAACCGATGAAATGTATTTATTAAACAAAGGACTAAAACATAATTTGAAAAACAACACAACCAACAACAACAACCACAATAGACATATACGCAACATAATCATAGACACAGAAACAGCTGTACAAAACACGCACATTAACGATTCAACACGACATAAAGCGAAAAATACAATGCACACATATACAACCAAAAAGACACAACAACGAAATAAAAACGCTTAATAATGTAAAACAAAAGTTATTAAAACACAACATAACAATATTAAAAGCTGATAAAGGGAACATAAATGTCATAATGGACAAACATGAACTAAACACTAAAGTTGAGAAATTCTTCAACGAAAATAATACAACGAAAATAAATAAAGACCCCACACTAAAATTTCAAAAACAAATCAACAAATTTATAAACAACACAAAATACATAATCCAACCAGAAAGCACAAAACACCTAAAACAAATCAAACCTAACCCCCCAAAACTAAATGCTTTACCTAAAATACATAAACCTAACATTCCCCTCAGACCATTAATAAACAACACACAAGCTCCCTCCCACAAAATCGCAAAACACCTAGACAAAATAATCAGAAAAAACATTAATCTCAGTAACAATACTTCTATCAAAAATAACATAGAACTAGTCAAGAAAACCCAAGACATCCACATCCCACACAATTCAACATTAGCATCTTTTGACATAACTAATTTATACACCAATGTACCCATTAAAGAAACCATACAAACACTAGAACATTTAACTAAAAATGATCTTTTTTTCATGTGAAAAAACTTACTAATTTTATTGGTCGCGTTTCGGCTTAGTATCCGCCTTCTTCAGCTTTGGTAACAGACTGTTACCAAAGCTGAAGAAGGCGGATACTAAGCCGAAACGCGTCCAATAAAATTAGTAAGTTTTTTCACATGAAAAAAAGATCATTTTTAGTTAAGTGTTAGTGCTGTGAAAGAAGAGATGAATAATCAAGACAACTAGAACATTTACTCAGACAAAACAACATGCCCGAAACACACATACATGAGATCATCACACTCACCAAAATACTTGCAGAACAAAATTACTTCTCATACAACAAGATATACACACAAACAGATGGTCTCCCGATGGGATCCCCCATATCAGGAATACTGGCAGAAATATTCATACACAACATAGAACAGAACACATAATAAACAACAACAAATACACCAACAAAATCATTTATTGGCACAGGTATGTGGATGATATATTACTTTTATACAATGGCAATACAAGACAGGTTGAAAACTTCCACAAATACGTAAACACAATACACCACAAACTAAAATTTACACTGGAAATAGAACAAAACAACAGTATAAATTTTCTGGACCTAACAATTAACAAAACAAATAATACACACACATATAAAATATACAGAAAACCAACCACAACTGACATGATTATACACAACACATCAAACCATCCAACACAACATAAACATGCGGCCTTCAACCACATGCTCCATAGACTAACTACAATACCATTAAGTAAACAGGACTATAACGATGAACTCAACACAATCAAATATATAGCAATAAAAAACGGATACAACCCTAATTTAATAAAAACTACACAAACACATCATAAACAAAAACAACAAAACACTAAATACCAACAACACACAACAAACTAAATACATCACACTCACATACCATAACTCCAACACACACAAAATCGCCAACACATTCAGAAAACACAAGTACAAAATAGCATACAGAACAAACAATACCATCAAAAAACACATCAATAATACAAACACGGACATAGACAAATACAACAAAACAGGTGTTTACAAATTAAATTGAAATTGAAATATAGGCCAGAGGGGAAGATCTTTTTCATCTCGTTACTCTGAACACCTAAAAGCCTTATCCAACAATATACATTCTGCATTTGCCACACACATACACACAAAAAACCACAGCTACACCAACATAGATACTAATCTTGAGATATTACACTACTTACCCAAAAGTTGAAAACTTAACACAGCAGAACAATATGAAATATACAAACACTACAAAACACAACCAAACAACATACTTAACGACCAATTAAACTATAAATCACACACACTGTTTGACACAATTATACATAAAACTAACAATAATTTGGATCCCCGCGCCAATCCCCTTCCTCTACACACCACCCCCACTAAACCTTCCAAACAAAAACCGTTACACGTTACTGGCCAGTCTGTCTCAAACTGCTGACGAAGGCGAACACTACGCCGAAACGCGTTCGGAAAGAAAAACAAGTAAGTTTTCACAAGTGAAAGTTCTATATTCTATATTAGTTAAAAAGATAATATGAAATTACACTACTTGCAGAAGAAACAAATTGAATAACATCCCAAAATTATACAATTGTAAATAAATTTATATTTCTTTATTTACATTATGCCGAAAAAAGAAATACAATTTCTCCTAAGGTGTAGGTTTAAGGTCCTGCATTTGATGGGGTGCAGTAAATAAAATACAAGGCCTGGCAAAGTTTTTGAGTGCACTTGATAAAATGTCTATGTATGCTATTAGTTAGTTATACTGTGGTCCACTTCAGAACACAGTGAAACATTGGGAGGCTATACACTATTGCACCTTGAAAGGTGGTCTGGAATTGGGTTTGTGGAATTGCTGCTGTCTGCTGTCACATTGTTGTTTTAGCTGTTGATATTGTCAACATGTATCCATTTCATTGTTTACTTATGTTCAGGAAAATAAAAATATCACTAAGAAGACTAGATGTAGGACAGATGTTAATACTTTGACTATAAAATAGGTTAATTACCTTCTGTCAACATTTCTCAGAATCTTATACGGGATTACTCGAGTTTCGACACCAATGGTGTCATCATCAGATCCAATATGATTAAGGTTAAAACATTAATCGATGTATATTCATCTCGTCAAATATTAAAAAACAACACATACATTGCACAAAAATAAATAAATAACACATATTAAAACGAAATAACAACGAAATAAAAACGACATGCGGTCGTAACGAACCTGCGTACGGCCGCATGTCGTTTTTATTTCGTTTTAATATGTGTTATTTATTTATTTTTGTGCAATGTATGTGTTGTTTTTTAATATTTGACGAGATGAATATACATCGATTAATGTTTTAACCTTAATCATATTGGATCTGATGATGACACCATTGGTGTCGAAACTCGAGTAATCCCATATAGGATTCTGAGAAACATTGACAGAAGGTAATTAACCTATTTTATAGTCTTAACCATTTCTGGAGGCAAATAAAATGTTTAAAAAGTTAATACTTTGACTTTGGAACCTTAAAATGACCATTCTTTACTCAGACCAGGCCTTATTTGCAATCATTTAAAATCTGTAGCTTGTACACCATACAGTAAAAATATATGTTACTGGTACCTATATCTTCATCACTGTCACTTCACGGTATAGGCTTCTCCTTTATCTTCATAAAGATCTAAGCAGTCTGTTTAAAATGTTGTGGGCTGTATATGAATTAAATGTCAATGATGATTATAATTACATTTCACATAATCAGTTTTTCAGGAAAACTGACCAAGACACTTGGCCACAGTATTATTATTATTTGTTACAAACACATAAAACATAATGTTTGTACTATAACCAGTTTTTTAAGTTAAAACATTGTTATAGACACAGTGGAATTTTATACATAACATGCGCTGAGTTTTTGTCAGCTGTTCTTACCAAGTGGAATTACTAAGTGCCAATGGAATCTAACCAATGATTTAAATGCTATGAAACATGTTTTGTTTTAAAACAGCTCCAAATATATATATTTACAAACAGTACCATATGTAAACAGTGAAACTACAGGTTGTCGATTGACAAACGTTGGCAATCTTGAAGTTCTCAAAGGACATCAGTTGATGACTGTCAGCATCAAAGTGTTAAAAGCAGAAAAAACTCTCTTTACAGACAGTGCACTGTGGGGAGGTTCATGTCATTATGCAAGATCCACGAGTTGTTTTTGTATAATTTTTTGCCATGATGCAAGAAGTTTGTTTTTGCCTAATTTTTATACAGAAATTCTACTTACTAGGTATCCACATATTTACAGGTAGCCAGAATAGGTACACTGCAATGAGTTTACAAGGTCTATTGTCAGACCTTGTATAAGCTTACAACAGCTCAGCCAAAATTTCTCCATGGGAACTTATCAATGTTGATGGATGGGTTGATGATCAGTGAAAAATAAAGTGTGTAAAATGAAAACATCTTTTCTGCGATTCTGTAAAAACCCCTTCACCTTTACTTATACAATAGGCCTACAATTCATAGGCAGTCCACAAACCTGCATTGCCCCAACTGTGGAGAAGATGTCTAGTAAAAGACTTTGCTAGTTTTTATCTATAAGATCTGTTTGGAACCTACTCAGTGGGGAGGGGGGGAGGGGATTGAAACCTCTCCAAAACCACCTTTGGTAATGCCACTGCTCATATATAACAAATGAAGTTAGGCAAGAAGTATAGCTGCAACAACTATGTATTTCACATGTTAAGATATTGTTATCTTCTACGCAGCGATCAAAATAAAAAGACTCGTACCACTGTCGACACTTTGTTTATTTAAGGTTGTCACAAATATAAATGTACACCACACAAAAAATACAAATTTTAACAGACGTTTAATGAAGAAATTTGTGTTAGTGGTTGAAATCACAATCAGAATGATCACAGTTGCACACAACTATATAAAAATTATCCCGATTAGCGCTTTCAAGCCTCACAGCCCATCGTCAGATCGGAATAGGCAGAAATTATATGAAAACAAACCCTTCACCCCTCTCCCCCACCCTGCTCACACACAACAAGCTATAATATAAATGACCCTTCCCCACCCCCTAAACCCTGTCCCACCATCTGTACAGTTACATATTTTTCTAGCAAATTCCTTGTGTTTCAGTGTTTTGTGTGTGTGTGTGTGTGTGTGCATCCTTTTAAACTAACCCTCTTCCTCTCCATACACGTGGGTCAGTCACACACCCTTATTTTAAAACATCCAATTAGTACTATGCAATATAATTCTTAATCTTATCTATCTGTCCTCTATCATTTACTTCTTAATCATGTTATAAAATATTTCTTCATGTTATAAAATTAATATTAAAATTAAATTTGATAATGAAGAAATATTTTATAACATGATTAAGAAGTAAATGATAGAGGACAGATAGATAAGATTAAGAATTATATTGCATAGTACTAATTGGATGTTTTACAATAAGGGTGTGTGACTGACCCACGTGTGTGGAGAGGAAGAGGGTTAGTTTAAAAGGATGCGCGCGCGCGCATGCACGCGCGCACACACACACACACACACACTGAAACACAAGGAATTTGCTAGAAAAATATGTAACTGTACAGATGGTGGGACAGGGTTTAGGGGGGTGGGGAAGGGTCATTTATATTATAGCTTGTTGTGTGTGAGCAGGGTGGGGGAGAGGGGTGAAGGGTTTGTTTTCATATAATTTCTGCCTATTCCGATCTGACGATGGGCTGTGAGGCTTGAAAGCGCTAATCGGGATAATTTGTATATAGTGGTGTGCAACTGTGATCATTCTGATACAAATTTTAATTCACAACTGTGATATTGTTTATTGACACAATTGTAATTTATACAAACAACGGCACAAATAGAATACTGATCCATAATGTGTTATCAAATACACGCACTAAACTCTGTAACTCACTATAAATGCTGAGTTCTCAAACTCTCAGCAAAACTGACTTTAAATTAACTTGACCTAACTAACAATAAATACTGTCTGACTGACTTCTCCGTCTACCACTGTTTATGTACATGGCAATGACGTCATCCCCAGCCTTTATCACTCACTAGATAAGTGGAGCAAATATGACCATTATTTCTAGTATCAGTTGGAACAGACTATGTTTGCCTATCAATTTATAGTACAGAACATTCTAGTGTCTATCAATATACATAATTTATACAATACGTGTGATGTATAATGTAAATATACACGAGTAACATAACATTATATATGAGTAACATTATATATTATTCTAATGACAAAATAGTTTTAACAGCATCAATGAATATTCATAGTAATCACTTTGAATATGAGTTGGGCTTACCTTAGTATACAACAATATGTTTGTTTCAAATTACAGTTTTATGTGTTCCAGGGTTTGATACGTCTGAGAAACAATTTGCCAAATGCGATAATGGAAATGGTACCAGGCTTTAATCATGAGGATTTTATCTTCTCAAAATATATCAGGTCTTTGAATCTTAATATTCTGACAAAGCTAAAAGCTGAGCTTGGTCTACCATAATAATAATTATATATAATGCCTAATCAGAGTGTTTAGAAATAACAAATAGCATGGGGAAGTTAGGAAAGAGATAGAAGTCACTTGGGACTAAGTCTAACAAGTATGGTAGCTGAGGAAGCAATTAAAATTTTAACTCTTTTATTTTAGCCATCACAACAAGCAATGTGTGAGCCAGTGCTTGTCTTGGTGAAAAAGCAATTTCTTTTTGTTAAATGTAGCTGTTATTCTTTATTTCTTCACTTAAATGTTGCAGCAAGTTCACATAATTCTCTACACTAATTGTTTTTCATTTTTCAAGGTAGCCGATGAAGATTTTTGATGTGTGACCCAAAAACAGTCGTCATAACGTTACTAGTAGATGGAATTGTTTTTGCCTTCTTTGGAGTTGATCCACTCCAACTGTTTGCAGTCTACTTTTTCGACTGTTGTTTGATCCCAGGAGTGTTGTGGTGTACCAAAGTCTCATCAGCAGTCATAAATAAGTACATATTTTGGTAGGATTGTGCTTATAGAGTGCCAAATAATCTGTTGAAACATCCTTTTGTTTTTGTTCAGATGTGGGCAAACATGACACTCATCTAGTGATATATGAAAGCTTATGTGGGCTTTGTCATATTCAATGCTCACATGTCATATCCATATCACTTGCTCACATAAGCTACTGCACACATGTTCATGGTATGGTAGCAATCACTGCTAACTCACTCACTTTTACTCTTTGGTCTGCCAAGATGCTTTTGTAGATTTTTTCTATTGTTTCTGTTATAGTCACTTCAGTGGGACATCCACTGTGTGGTTAATTAGTTGTGCTTTTCTGACTCACTTTAAATTCAGCACTTAACCATTATATTCAATTGAGAAGAGCCCCCTAACTCTGAATCCAGCTATTATTTTTTTCTTTTTAATATCAGTTGGAATTGGGCTGACATAAACAAAATATTAAATCATTGCACAAATTTAAAATCTCCACTGGTAAAACAATGCTTGAGTCACTTACTGTGGTGGACCATCAAAATAATAATAAAAAGCTCGGTGACTTGCTGCATCATGCTTTACCCTATGAAGGATGAAATCATACAAGATGATCAGAATAATGAGCATAGTGGTGCCATTTCCATCTAAGGCCCAAAACTTTTCAACTTACCCTCATACTCCTGTACATTGCTCACTGCATCATGATCAAGTTTTTTATGGAAGAATGGGTAAGATTTTGGCTGGAAGAAAAATTTGGCTGAAATTTTGAGACTCTGAGCTTCGTTTGGAGAGGCCACTCTTTCAAAGACCCATATTTATGAATGGCACAGACACATTTTGGGATGATAAGAAATTGTTCAATTTATCACAGATGATGGCCAAGGACAAGTGTAAATGTATGGGAATTTTACATTGAAGTACAGTAAGTGATATTTCTTCTACAGTATTCATAATCTATGCTAGTGATCATTATTCATAATGATCAAAGGGACTAAAAATGTCTTATTAAATGTGTTCTCTCATAGAAATGTTAAACTAGAAATCTCCTGAAGCCTCCAGGCTTATAAAAAGGTAAAGAAGAAGGTTTTTGCACTGTATATATCCTTATCAGTGATGTAACCTTGGCCCATTACTACATCCCTAAGTCTAAACATGGTGAAAGGAGAGGCTGACCCAGGCCAGCTGCATCAGCTGGAAGATTCCTATCAAATTTTTGGAATGGTTTCAGAATCATTGATTTGACTGATTTTCTTCACGAACAAGAAGAGAAAATATGGCCTTGTAATGTCAACATTGCTTATTGTATTTAATGATGAATGGGCATACCCATCAGAAGCACTCTTCTGTTTAAAACAATAGGTCTCACGACAACTGTACAACAGACTGGAAGAAATTCACTGGTTAACACTGGAACACCTGCATACAGCCCAAACTTATCCCCCCCCCCCCCAGAGATTATCATTTATTTGGGCTACTGAAATAAGTATTTTGAGATGATCCAGGGTGGAGGAGTTTGTGCAGATCCATAATTGGTCTGTGCATATTGTGCAGTGGATGTGTGTGCCATGCAATTGGTCTGTGCAAAATTATGACAGTTTGAAGAATTCTAATTAGAATTTTAAACCAGATTGGATGATACAGGGTGATGATGTAATACTGTTTATGGAAAGTTGAAGATTAGATTAGCTGGACCATGTACAAAAGATGGATGAATGACCAGATAACAATTAAGAACATATCAGAATAGAAGCCAATAAGAAGATGTATCACAGGAAGATTTTGTTAAAGATGTGATTATAGAATCTAAGATTCAATGATGTTTTAATATTACACCTTACTTCCTGGAGTTGCACCATTAATAACTTTAAAGACAGTTAATGGCTCAGAATTAGTGTCCATCTTCAGTTCTACACAATCAAAAATATGTATAACAATAAAAAAAGATTTCAACAAACAATTTCAGCAAAACAACAAATACAATTTTGTTGAGACAATATTACAACAAACAACAATACCTAAGAGATTTATATAGAATCTTCAGTAATACATACAGCCAGGGGATTATATGTGTGCCTTGAATTCTATGCATCATAAGTCATAGAGTGTTGAACGTTATAGAAGATGATGTGTCATGTGAATGTCTAAGCTTATGTGGTCAGAAGACGAATGAAGGAAAGTTGTTGATAAGATTAAAACCTATCTTGGGTTGTAAAACCAACAGAAGTTCTACACTACTATATTGCAGTAAGTTGTGTCTGACACGATCACAAACAACAATAGTTTTTGTTTCTCCATATACTCATTACTATTTTGTTGTTTATCTGTTACCTAAAAGAAACATGAGTAAGTGAAGAGTAAGTGATAATAAACGTGAGCTTCCAAAATTAATAAATTTAAATCCTAGTAGGTACAGAATCGGAAAGCTGGTTGTCAGAGAAGTTGAAGGTTTCGCCATTTCTGGTTAAACTCAGTAAACCAAAAGAAATTAATCAGATGCCTCTAGAAAGGTTTTTAAAAATTGCTTAATCCTTGAAGTTTGTATAAAAATGAAGCTTGAGAAGACTTAGGAATACAGTGCAGAGTTATCAGAAACCTGAGCAGCCATTCTGGTCTAGAATCATTAAAATGGAAGAAAAAAAAAGAATTCAGTGAGAACGTATTTTCGTGCATTTCATACATGTTCCATCCAACTGATGGATTAAATTGATACTACTTTAAGGTTTAGCACAACCTGTGTATGCAATATAGTTCTATAGTCAAGAGCTTTCAACACTGCCGATTATTACAAATGAGTATTATTTATATAAATATTAAATTAAATTAAAATAAGTTATAGACATTAAATTAGTGTTAGTTATTACTTTCCCAGAGTCAGTATTGTATTGTTAAATTGTTTAATTATTTGACTTAAATATTTATAAATTTTATAATGTTCAAATTAATAATTCTCATTTAATGTAACATGTGTTTCTTGCAGCAATATGATTTTTATGTATCGTTTTAAATTAATAATGTACAAATCATGATAATGTATGAAAAATAATTTTAAAGATATAGAAACCTATTTGTGTTTTTCAAAGTAAGTACACTTATTTCTGTGAGCATATATATATGTTACACTTTACCCCCTCCCCCAAAGTATTACTTATGTTTTCATTTATCCACAGACATCAATGTCCATCAGCTTTTCCTGTGACCTTTCAATGTGACAGTTTTCCACAAAAATTGTTTATGTCTATATAGAAAGTTTTACACATTACACATGAAACACAAATTAATAAGTGTCAATTAGTAAGATGAATTGTTATTTTTAGTATGCTACTGCTTACTGAAACAATTCTCAAACTGTTTACTTCCATTCCACATTTTTCAACCATTGGCAAAGATCATTGTTTTTTCTGGATAAATATACATATTTGTACACGTTAAGTGATAGTGGATGTACATTTGCATGGAAGTACAGTAGACTCTCAACTATCCGACCTAATGTGGCGGTCGGCCGGGTTGGATAGCAAAAAAGTCGGATACACCGGAGCCGTAGGGATACCAGCCTCTGTAAGGTCAACGACCGCCACCCTATTGCGTTGAATGTACTTGTTGCTATTTGGATGCGTACGCCATATCAGTTTGTCCTTATAAATGACGTACAGTAATAAATGAATTAGAAAGAAATGAAATAAGAATTCGCAACTACAGTATCTTTCACAAAACCTTTATTTGAAGGACGAAACAAAATGTGTAGTTAACAATAAGTTGAATGAGTTTTACTATGAGTTTTAATTTATACGAAAACTTTCAACCAAATTAGTTGTTAATATAAATCAAATTATAATAACCTAAAACTACGTACTGTATAATGAAAGAACAAGTGAAACTTACATTGTCTAAGGTTTAAAAAGTCTGCAATTGAGACCTGCTTCTTTCCTCGCCGCTATATCCTTCCACTTACGTAAACATATGATGTCTGCTGGTGTTGCTTCTTCTTGCTGGCCAATGTATTCCACTGCCGTCTCGATCGCCTTCAGGCCTTCGGAGTGGGTTATACGATCGGAGGGTTCATCACCTTGTTCCTCTTCAATCGGGTGTTCATTTAATACCATCGCTACAATATCTTCGTCTGCAATTTCTTCGATTTCGTCCTTTGCCAACCATTCTGTAATGTCTTCCAATGTCTTCCTCACATCCGGGAACTTTTTCTAACAGCAATACAAGCGCAGTGTTATCAGTTGCATTTTCCACATCACATTGCTGTTCTACCTCTTCCCACTTATCACTGGCTCTGTGATCCAGCAAAATTTTCCACGATCGCACAAGTGGTAAAGATGGAATTTCATCCCATGCCTCGGACACCCATCTGATGACGTCAAGCATGTCTACTGACTGTAGTGCCGTCGCAACTTCTGTATTATCAATTGTCGCGATGATATAGCTTAGTAGCCTACATCGATATTTCTTTTTCAAAGCTTGGAGCACTCCCTGATCCATTGGCTGACATATAGATGTAACATTTGCAGGCAAGAACAAAGCTTTTATGTCTCCGTCTTTTAATTGGTCATTTGCTGGATGTGAAGGAGCGTTATCCAAAACTAGGATTGCTTTCCTTGTTAAATTGTTTTCAGCTAAATGTTTTTCAACTTGTGGCACAAATTCCTGTTCAAACCAATTTCTGAAAATTTCTCCATTCATCCACGCCTTTTTTTGATGGGTATAATGCAGGGGCAAAGAACTTAAATCTGTAAGATTTTTAAAAGCCCTGGGCTTGCGAGGTTTTCCAATCAAGGTCAGTCTCAACTTGTGGTTTCCGGTTGCGTTACTACAAGCTAAAACTGTAATGCGGTCCTTGCTCTTCTTGAACCCTGGTGTGGCCTTTTCCTGTTTAGACGCTAGTGTTTTAGATGGCAACATACGGTAATTCAAACCCATCTCATCACAGTTGTACACTTGTTCTCCGGAAATACCTTCCTTATCAAGCAGGTCAAAAAAGTGTTTTTTAAAGTCAGGGACAGCGTCCTTATTAGCAGACAATGCTTCACCACTAATCGTCATCTCACGAACACCAAAACGTTTCTTCCAGGGATCAAGCCACCCGTCACTGGCAGTAAACTCACCATCGTCTCCTTCGATCTGTTTTTTAAACCGAATCACTTTTTCTTGGAGCAAGGGGCCTGAAACCGTCAATCCTTTCCCCCTCACATTTTCATACCACAGATATAAAGCCTCTTCAACTTCCACATGTTTTCCTTTTTGCTTGTTTTTCTAACTTTCACGCCACTGCCACTTGCTTGCTTAGAACACCATTTTTCAATCTCTGCGCGATTTCTTCGCCAATCACCCACAGTAGTTTTTCCAACTCCTAACTCCAGTGCAATTTTCTTTACCGACTCACCAGAATCCATTCTTTTAATTGGTTGCAGTTTTTCTTCCAAAGTTACTACCACTTTCTTTCGTTTGTCACCCATATTTCACTTAAAAATAAAAGCCACCAACAATACTATATACACACTTTATAACAAATTAACAATCCACGAACGACTGAACCGCACGGACTGACTTCTGGATACAGACTGACTGATGCACCTGTTACACACTCAAGTAGGAACACGAACTTTCCTGTCACAACATGAATCAATTGGCGTACTGTATTGGTAACTGGTGATTCACGCGTAAGCGCCTTCACCCGCGTGGCGGGATTGCTCACATGACGTTTGAAGGCACTAGTAATCGGATCAGAAATACTGCATACGTACCGTACTCAAAAAATACTTTTTTTTTTTTGAGTAGAGCGGGTCGGATAGGCCGTAGGTCGAATAGTCGGGAGTTGGATAGCCGAGAGTCTACTGTACTTGGCTTTTCGAACATGAAAATTAGAGAAAATTGACAAATATGAAAAATGAACACACATTTTTCTCAAATGGATTTATAATTATTTCAGATATATACATACATACACATGTAGTTCATTTCTCTGTTGTCAAGGGTGTTGACGTATCCTATCTGAAAGCAGAAGGGGCTTTTAGTAAATCAAAGTTCTCCAAAATTCGTCACCGAGTTAAAAATCTATAATATTGTGACCTTTTACTGAACATGTAATAAGGTAGGTATAAAGATATTTATAGAAATTAATAACAATAAACTATGTTTACCTGTTGTTACAAGATGGATGGCCATAATATATATCTTTTCAACTTTTTGTTGAACGCTCTTTGAAATAAAATTTTATATACCCATGGTCTGCCATCTGTGGCTTCCACTTCATTTGACCTTCGCCACTTTTATAGTAAATTCCTAATCCTTCGTTTTATCCAGAACACTTTGGTCACACTGTTTCACATTCTCCTCAGCCTTTCTCTGCCAGTCTTATATCACAAACCTTTAACTTGCTCCCAGTGGTGGCTTGTACAGAGAGGGCAAAAGGGCGCAGCCCTCCCACTAAATTTGCAAATTAAACTTGTCAATAATATAACTATAATGTGTAGTATCCTTATGTGAAAGATATTTTTGGGGCGTCAGCATGGTCCCGCAGCCGGATGCTTTCGCTGTCATCCTCCCTGCATAGGCGGGTCTTTCGGGTAGCAGGGAAAAAGGACATGTACACATGTCTATGCTTTTAAATCAGCAGCAGCCATTATAGGAGGGGCTCTGCCCGCTGTCTGATTTTGCGGCTCTTTTCATAGAGAACCGGAGCGTTGTTCAAAACTTCTCTGTTGCTGTTTAAGGGCATATATTTTCTCTTGTGTTTTATATAATTTTGATTGTGTTCTTGTTGTATTTTTTGTGTAAACGTAATGTTCTAATAATTTATTCTTTATAAGGCAGTGTATTCTGTGTAAGATAGTGTTTTTGTCGAACCTTGTGTACATAAACGTGTAACTTATTCTGTGTAGGGCTGAGCCTGTGAGTCCTGTGCGTATTTGTTAGAAACGAAAATAATGGCTATGAATTCAATAAGTAATATTAAACGTTTGATTATTTCAAATTCACTTACTTACAAAAAGAAAATAGAACTAAAAAAATTAGGGCCACCAAAACCCAATTTAGATATCACACAACAAAATTATAAAACGGATAGGCCAGCATCAAGTAAAAAAAAACTACAGAAGAAAATTTAATAGAAACTGATACTTACATGCTGATTGGATATGTGGACGTGAGGTGATGAATTCCTTTTTTTGTTATATATGTTTGGTGATGAACCTAAACAGTGATTATTCAGCCTGGACTGAAAATGGAATTAAGGACTTGAAAAAATTAAAAAACATAAAATTAGTGAAACTCATATGAACAATTGTATTGAATATTCGTTGTTAGGAAAAGTCAATATTAGTTGCCAGTTAGACAGTGCATAGGCCCTATAGATTAAAAATTAAACAGCATAATGAAGAAGTCTCTAGGAACAGATACATCCTAAGTAAGTTAATCGACTGTGTAAAGTTTTGTGGAATATTTGAACTAGCTTTAAGGGGACATGATGAAACAAACATATCTGAGAATCCAGGTATTTTTAGGGGCTTAGTAAATTTAATGGCAGGCCTAGATAGCACCTTAAAAAAACAAACTAGGGTTTTCGTTGGTCTTTCTAAAACAATTAAAAATAAAATTTTGGTTTCTATTTATGCAATGTGCATTGGACTAATAAAAAAAGAAATAAATGAAACACTACATTTCAATTGAAGCAGATGAAACCACGGATTGTGCCACTCTGTCACAAATGGTGTTAGTTGTGAGGTATGAATTGAATGGAAAATTATATGAGAGATTTATCAGTTTTGTCAGTCCACAAGATCACTCCGCTGAAGGTATTAGTAATACTATTTTTGAAGAATTAGCAAAATTAGAACTCGATAAGATGCCTAGTAAAATTATTGCACAAAGTTACGATGGGGCAGCAGTAATGAGTGGAAAACACAACAGTGTTCAAGCAAAAGTTAAAGCCGTGTACAAGAATGCCCAGTATATACACTGCTATCCCCATCAACTAAACTTAATTATTGAGCACGCTGCATCATAAAACAAGCAAGTAAAAATATTTTTCTGTAATTTAGATGGCTTTACAACATTTTTTTTCAAGATCTTCCAAGCGAACTGCCATACTTGATGAAGTAGTAAAGAAACGTCTCCCAAAATGTTCTAATACCAGTTGGAATTTTAAATCCCATTGTGTGGCAACAGTATTTATTCATAAAAATGACATTTCCGCTGCTCTTGAAAAAATCATAGATGATGACAAGAGTGACAAGTCCACTGTTCACAAAGCATTAGGACTGAAAAACACATTAAATAATGATGATTTTAATTATTGGTTAACATTTTTCAACAAAATTATGGCAGCCTGTGACATTTTGTTTAATCAATTACAGCAAGTAGAAATTGACAGTATTAAAACACACCAGTATGTTGCCTCATTCAAAGTCACACATTCAAAATGTCAGAGATTATATTGATTTTGATGCCAGTCTGTCTGCAACAAATGATTTTTGAGAATCATCTCAAAATCCAAGGTCACGTTTTGATGAAAGCAAGAAGACTGCAGCTAAAGAGTTTGTGACATAATAGTTACCAACATAGACGACAGATTTTCATTTTCAGACCATTTAGCAATAGCAGTTTTGTTGCAACCAACCCTGTTTTCTAAACATCAGCTTATCTTACCAGAAACACTGTTACAAATTTCTGCTAAACAATTTAATTTAAATGAAACTGCATTAAGACATGAACTGATAGTTCTATACAGCAAGCCTGACTTTACAAAGGCAACTGGTGCATTGGTTCTACTCAATTTTGTATATGAAAACAATCTAGTTACTGTTTTTCCCGAACTGGTAAAATTAATAAAAATTATTTGTACAATCCCTATGACTAAAGCAGAAAGTGAACGATGTTTCTCAACTCTCAAATGCATTACAACATTTACACATAATATAATGAAAGAGGACAGACTAAGTGCTCTGGGAATGTGTTCAATAGAAAAATGTTAGAAATAACTCCTAACTTCATTGAATTATTTATTGACCATTTTGCCAAGCAAAAGGAGAGGAGAATGGATTTCATGTTCAAGCAAATAAACTAATCCAAAGTAGGGAACAAATATATTTTATTTAGTAATGCATGTATTAATAATATAATTTATTAAGTATTTAAGTTTAGGAACATGAACTGCTTAGGGTTATAAATAATTTCAATTTCAAACACTGTTTAAATATTGGTAGTTTGCAAGGTAGGTTTTTGATATTAACAATACTTTTAGTAGTAAAGCAAAAGGTTAAATTTTTACAATTATTTCATGATAATAGCAATAATTTAGTTTCTACTGGTGACTTTTTCATATGGGTCCAAAAAAATTTTGCCCCCCCCCAAGTCAAAAACATTACCAGCCGCCACTGCTTGCTCCTCGTCATTCATTTCAACCAGATGTTCAAACCACATCAGTTTATATGATTTTAAGTGATGTATTTTCATATGCCTTCACCCTGTACAATTGTCATGATTCATAATAAATAATCTTTTGTATACATATAGAGTGACCATTATATACTAATGAATACAGCTGTCACTGTCTTCCTCCTCTCAACCTCAGTCTCTATTCCTATCTGTTTTCCCATTCTCCATCATCAAGGCCTTGCCTTTCCATCCTTCCATTACTTTGTCTTCTTCATTTCTACATTCTTCAAGAATTTTCAGGTCCACCGTTCACCTTCTTCCTATGTGGCTTCAATCTGTAACTCTTGCTGTCTGTCTATTGTAATTGGCTATTCTATCATATCCATAGCAGTTCAAATTTTCTCTTCACTGAAGTTTAATGTACCCTCTTTTATCTCCCATTCTCCTCTTAATCTCGTCACAATAATCCTATCCAATCTTCTGATCTTACAACTTATCCTTCAACAATCACTTAATATTACATTGATTTTGCTTCTGCATTCTTTGTGAATTACTCAGTTCTAAGCTCCATAGATCATTATTATGCTGCAGACTATAGTTTTTATATTTTCTTGTTTATGTCTACAGCTGTATGTTTGTTCTAACATCCTAGGTCACCATTTTTTTTTTTTGTTACCTATGTGACAGAAAGATAAATATTTTTATTTATTCAGATATTGGAAATTCAACTGTTTATTAAATTATTGGTAATATTGTAACGCATCAAAAAATACCGTTACATAAATATAATAAAAAATACCCAAATGAAGATCTACCATGAACATATCTAAGCTAATATAGCCAAACACACTAACAAGAGGAAAGACAACACTAAAAGGTCAAAGTCAAACCTGTATATCCATGAATAAATAATGCTAAAGAAACTAAGCACCCTAGAAGGAAGGAGTTGTAATTAAATAAATATCAATATTGTAACAAAAGGAAAAGTGAACCAAGCAAATACGTTAGCAACCAGGACCCAATAGATCCAATAAGTGAGGGAAAATATATAATAAATAAAGAAAATATCCGACAAATAAGGAGATAATATTACCAGCATGAAGAGTACCAAATAAGTGAGGAATAATACCACAACCAGGAAGAACCTGAGAGGAAACTCCAAGTGACCACGAACAAAACTATTGACAATATAATAATTCAATAAGCAACCACAGACAATGCTACTTACAGTGAATTAATTAATACTAATATACCACGAGCTAAAATAAACTAACACAAACAATGATAGTGTAGTATTTACAGAAAGTGAAAATATTAAGTGATAACAATTTTATACAATAATCTCAAATAAACCAACACAGACAATAAGTGTATTATTTATAAGACAAAAAGTATAATATAGTAAAACATAATAAAGACCACAAGTGAACTGAAATTAAGTGCAGAAATAATTGCTCAAATATGAAAGTAAATGGAACTGATTACCTGTAACTACCATGACTGACTCTAAATATAAAATCATTGTAAAACACACATTTAGATATCAGGAGAGTGGAAAGTAAAATCAACAGAATGTAATTGTTAGAATATCAGAAATAAGACAACATGTATTAGATTAAAAACAGTCAACCAAACCAAATGTAACCATTCAATATATATACCAATAACCAATTAGAATTAGATAATACTATGTAAACAAATAGTCAGTAATAGAATTAAAATACAGAAAACCATTGTACTAGATAATAGTAATACCAATCATGGTAAATATGCAAGAAAATGCACAAGAAACCAAACTACCACATATAGGCATTGTTGTCATACAGTGGTATACACATAACCTCAACTGAGCAGAATTTGCAACAAAGAATCATAATTAACAATTAGAAAAACACTGATAAAAGTATTGACATGACACAATGACCAAACTAGAATAAATAATGAACAGAATAAACCCAATATGAATTAAGAAACACAACAATATACTTTAAATTTTATAAACAAATAACAGCCAAAATACCAAACCACAGAGTGACTGACAGAATTATATAAAAAACTCAATCAAAACTAATCAGAAAGAGGAAAATAGTATAACAGTAGTTTCAAGGATACTCAATACCTCTTTGAGAACAGTTAACAAACAGTGAATGCATGAATTTATATAATAATAATGAAAAACAATAGTACATGTCAGATGAAACTAGATGAAAGTAACAGTCCAACAGAAAATTGTGAGTAATTAGCACAGCAGGGAATACTAAATACCCAAAATAAGATGTAGACAAACACTAAATACCAATTAATGGGTGAAAATGCATCCATAATACAAAACTATTTGTAAAATCAGAGTGTCAATATGACAGGACACCTGACAGGGTGTGATAAAACCATTCATTGTAAATAAACTAAGATATGTTAGTAATTACAAAACTGCACAAAATGTGTAGTATCATTTGAAGTATAAACCAAACACAATAGAATTATAGTTGTCTTGATTATTCATCTCTTCTTTCACAGCACTAACACTTAACTAAAAATGAACTTTTTTCATGTGAAAAACTTACTATTTTATTGTACGAGTTTCGGCTTAGTATCCGCCTTCTTCAGCTTTGGTAACAGACTGCCAGCATTTTGTAACGGTTGTGTGGAAGGTGAAGTGGGGGTGGTGTGTGGAGGAAGGGGATATATATATGTGTGAGAGTGAAATATATATTGTAAATAACAAGAAATAATGCATGGACATTTAAGGCCTACTCGCCTGAAAGTGTATTATTGAATTTTGTAAATATTTAGCATTTAAGAAATAATTGATAAGAAAAAATGACTTGAAACATTATCAGTAAGTGATATATGTATCATGTGATACTATAAAAGTGAAAAAACTTATGTTTAAATAAGAAACACTAAAAGTGCATCAACGAAAGTATAAATCGTTTAATCATGAACGGAATTAGTGCTTGTGTGGACTCAAAATAAAGAGCAAGGCAGCCAAAATAACATGATACCATTAGTTTTCGAATCGTAGGTGCATTAAGAAAGTTATGAGCAATCATAATTCTTCAATCAATTACAAAAGAATTGATGGCGTCACTTTTATACTCTTGATCCCAAAGACTGACGCTGAGAAATAAAATTTATTAATTTCTTGTGGCATATGGGTACGAGATTAATCGACTTTCAGCCAATAATTTTTATGCAAGTTGACTGTTCTATTTTTTCTTTTGTTTGTGGTGCAGGCCCCTTTGTGGTATGGGCCCCTAGAGTACAGCCTATGTAGCCTGTCCTTAAATCCAGAACTGTCTTACGGTTAGATAAGAAAAACCATCCTGAAACTTGTGTGCATGTTTATATGCTCGTACTGTGTAAACTATGGGGAAGGGTTTTAATTATAAATGTATCACTACTGACTTGGATCACTAATTTTTTATTAGTAAAAAATGATAAACTTTAAGCTGATAGCCTAAACCAGTTTTCGCTGAATTGGAGCTTCATCAGAGGCTGGCCAACAGAGTGAAAACTAGTTTTTAGGCTATCAGGTAAAAGTTGATAATTTTTTACCAATAAAAAATTAGAGATCCGAGTCAGTAATGATATATTTATAATTAATTAATCAACGTCATGGACAACAAATGAACGTAATGGACATGTCATGGACAACAAAATCCGGGTAGAGTTTTATTATAAACTGCCGAAGGTGCGTATTAATTCAGGCATATGAACAGCTTTTATGGTGTATAAATGAAATTGATTATAGTACCTAGCTCCCTTTTGTTTACAGTTCAACTTATTCAATTCACATTTATATCTCTAATGGTATAACTTTTATTTTGTGTTAATGTAGTTAATGTACTTGCGAGTATACAAGAACTGATTTAAGTATACATTCCAAATTTCATTCACTCGATAAAATAAAAAAAAATGGTACTTGGTCTTTCATATTATTTTAAATAAAATTATTATTACATGAATACAAAACCATATATGGATTGAGAGATTTTGTTAATGAGTGTTCTTAGCTAACTGTTCAGTTGTTAACCAAGTTAGAAGGAGACTTGATATACAGTACTAAAAATCATGAAAATATAATTATTTGTATTTGTAAAATACAAATACTAAATTTTTATTTAAAATATGCCTGTACTCACTTTCAGACAACATGCACGTTCAACTTATTTTTACCCAAATTTGAATAAGGAACCATTTAAAGCTGTGTTTCAAATAAGGCTTGTTCAACCAGCAAAGAATACATAGTAATGTCAAACACAAGTCCAGAGGTAATGTTTTATCACATGATTATATTATTGTTAATGAGAAAAATAAATAGCTATGTGCACAGTAACTAGTTTTCCACATTTTTTCAAAGCCAGAGCTCATAATTATAAGCTTTGGTCTTTGCTTAATAAGAAAGCAAAACTTTCATATGAAAATAATAAATAGGCCTATAGCACGAACAATAAAATTTATTTTTTAAAAGTTAGAGACATCAGTCTTTGGTAATAACCACTTTTATTATAAAACATTTGGATGGAAGTCCAAAATAAGGAATTAAGAAAATAATTTGTTAATTAATATCTTATACTATTATACTATTAAGCGAGCAATCTTTGTATGTATGTCCTTATTTTCTCGGAAACGGCTCTAACAATTTTCTCGAAATTTGGTACTTAAGCGTATTTGGACACTAAAAATCGATTGGGCTAGGTCTCATTTTCCACAAAAATCGCCTAAGGCCTAAACCGTAGGGTCTTTTAAGTATACGTTTTAATTTATGTAGGTTTAAATATTCACACAATTGCTATTGTTATAACTCTGTCACCCAGCAACAAATATTTTTTATTTGAAATTAAAACGTTAATTTTAATTCTGTTCATAAAGAATAGATCTTATCGATGTTTATAAATAATATAAAATAGCTGTTGCAATGAATGTAAATAAACAAACTAAGAGTTAGTTGAGACATACAATCATCCCAGTATCGATGTTTATAAATAAATATAAATAGCTGTTGTTATGAATGTAAATAAACAAACCAAGAGTTGAGACATACAATCTAATCTATGTATGTCCTTGAAACGGCTCTAACGATACCGTAGGGTCTTTATAGGTCTTTAACCTGCGGCCTAAACGGCGCAGTATCGATGTTTATAAATAATATAAACATATGTTGCTATGACTGTAAATAAACAAACTAAGAGTTGAGACATACAATTGTGGGTTTATGCGCAACGATTTTTGTACAATCTATCTGATATACATAATCTAAACTATTAAGTGTTCTGTATACGCTGTTGTTTTTTGCATTCTCTGAGGTATATACATAATCTAAACTATTAAGTGTTTGTAACGTGTCAAAATTTGGGTCATTTTATTTCTTAATGTTAATGGGTATTTGTGTTTTATTTATTTCATTTTGTGTGGGATTTTATAAATTTATTGCGAGAGTTTTATTTCCCGGCGAACGTTATTTCCATTACAACAGAACACATGACAAGTAGAACAGTTTGAAACAAAGCAGTAAGACGCAGTTGTTGTCGAGGAATGCGGCAAAGAATTCGCGCCACCCTAAAAATTCGCAGAACTCTGTATATGTGTGGCGATGCCCGCACGTAACATTTCAAGCATGCGCGCTGTTAGTGACGCCGTGAAAACTCCAATGGAGCGGTGAAACATGGCGCTGGCATGAACAATTTGCAAAACCAACCAGCCAGCTACAGGAAATGTATGTAAGCCACGCCCGCTGCTAGTGACATCAGTATAGCAGAGGCCAATATCGTCTACTCATTTGGCGGATATAACAGCTATGTTCCAGGCATAAAAGGAATACGCCACAACAAATTAAGCAGGAACGGCGACTAAAACCTGTTGGCCGTGAAAACGCATTTCCTCCCGCTCAACGAAACACACTTCCCAGTTCCACCATAGTTGCCGGCCGGCACGGAGCTAAGTAAGCTCCCTACAAAGTTTTTCTTATTTCTCCAGTAAAAAAGGTGTAACAACAATAAATTTCCATGTGACCGCGGTCGAGTTGCAAAGTAGAAGAGATAATTTTATACTTTCGGACAGTAACCAATGAACAATCTACCGGAACGATGAGTGCGCGCGCGAACACGTGGCCGGCGGTTCAAGTGTAAGGGCTGGGGATTTTATTTTAAAATGTTAAGGGGTGTGATTGAGTGAGCGTTTAAAAATATGCAGGCTGGGCTCTGTCTGTATGATCATAAGGTAAGAGGTTAGAATAAGTTAATTATATTATTGTGATCAGGGAGTGGATCACCGAAAAGTATTAAGTATGTATTTCCAAGTTTTAATTTTTGAGAAAGAATCCTTTTAATGTTCACAAAGATAAAAAATTAAAAATTAAATTTTAATTCTCTTCAAAAATGAGTTGTGTCAGTGCTTTGCTTAACCTGTAGACCATGTTTGTATCCAATGTATTTGTGATCAGACCCTGGAACCCGGCAGAAGAGCTCGTGAAGGTAGGTGAAAATTAAATTGTCTTTTGTATTTAATAAGTGCTATCAATTATAGACGATAACAAATGGCGCTGCGAAACAGGCACGAATTATAATTAATTAAATTCCACATCTACAAAGATACAAACATGTGTTTTAGGTTAGCGTAGCAAAATAACATGGCGTTATGTACGCAAAGCCATACTGAAAGTAATATAGAAAGCACATTAAAAAATTAATTAATTAGATGATTAATATTTTGAATATCAGTTAGAAAAATGTCAGATAACGAGAATAAAATAAATGAAAATAGTGTCGAAAATTTCGACGACTCAAACATGAGCAATTTTGAAACACACTCGACTCCAAGTGCGAGTCAGAATGAAGTAGAAATAAGTATAACAGATCAAAGTAATGTAAATGAAGATTCGGGGATTCAAGTAACCCCGAAATTAGATAGGGAAAGTAGAATTGATAGTAAAGAAGTCGGCTTCACTGACGGAAACATAGCAGCACAATCTACTCCGTCGACAACACGAACCAAAGAGTTGTCGATGGACGATCTGTTTGATCTAATAAAAACCATGTCTGAAAATATAAATAGCAACGTAAATGCAAAATATAAGGAACAACAGATTGAGTCCAATATTAAATATAACGAAATAAATGCTAGACTTGATGAGAAATTCGAGGTTCAAAAGAACAGTTTTGATGAGTTAAAAAACCAAATTAACGAAATTAATAGATGTTGTAAAAATACCAGTGAAGAGTGTACCAATAAAATTAACCAAGTAGATGCCAAGTTAGACAATTCAATACAGCAGATAAATGTTAAATTTAGTGAAATAGAAAACCAGATATCAGAAAGAGTTGATAAACAAATAAATGAGAATAACGAGTATTTAATAAGTTCAATGAATGAGCATAACAATGACATAGAATCTAAAATTAATAAATGTAATACTGAAACTGAATGTCAGTTGAGTAGCGTAGTAATGACAGTTGAAAAATTTAGTCAGAATATTGATGAACACCAAAATAAGATAGACTCTAAAATAAATGAAATTGAAAGTAATTATAAGACAGAAATACAAGCAGTAAATGAATCTATTGAAGTAATATCAAAAAATAAGGTACAGTCTGAATATAGTAATGACAAAAAATTATATTCACTTGAACAAAACATTAGTAGTATGAGAGACGAATTAAGTTTAGTAAAAAATCAAAATGTAAACAATGTTACTGAACGCATATTTATGACATGAGACACAAATAATGAAATAGAATTAGAAACTTTTAGTAGTGAAAATCGGAGAGTGCATCCAATGCAATTTTTGAATCGAGTGCGGGAATTTGACAGATTTAATGGTAGTAGTTGGGAGGTTAAACTAATAAAAATTTTGGAATGTTTTAAAGGCAATTCGGAGATATGGGTGGAGACACATCGAAACGAATGGGAGAGGTATGAAGATTTTGAAAAAGCCTTTCGAAATAAATACTGGTCGGAGGAGGAGCAGGAGATACTACGAAGCCAAATAATGGGAACCGGGAGCTTTGGGAGGAACAACCGGAATATTACCGTGTATACCATGAAGCTATACAACGAAGCCAAGTACTTAGAACCACCGTTGCCATTCCAGTCGTTTGTACGCCACATTAGTAAGCATTTACCGAGGGAAGTACAGATCACGTTGATGACCAGAGAGGTAAGCGATATCAGTGAGTTAGAGAAAATATTGGATGTTTTTCAGAATATTAAGGACCAGGAAGACAGCAGACGTATACAACAAACGAATATGCACAATGTAGGGAACTATACACAGAATTTTCATAGAGGAGCGCGGGGAGGAAGTTTCGATAATAGGGGTGAGAGTTGGAGGTGTAGAGAATGTGAAACCGACAATTATGCTAATAGAACCAATTGTTTCAGATGTCATCGAAACAGGGAGTGCGCCAGGAACGAGAGAACGAACCCACCAACAAATCAACAGTCGAGAGGAGGAGAATTTTATAGAGGAGCGCCTAGAGGAGGAGGACATTATAATAGAGGAAGAGGAGGAAATCATCCAGCTGTAGCAGGCCCATCCATGGAAAACTAAGGAAGACAATGGAGAAGCGGGCCCAACCATTGTCAACGGAGAACCGGGTCCAAGTAACCAACGAATATGCGAACAACGTTATCAAGATGGACATGGCCAAAGAATTGTTAGAAGAAGAGGAGAACCAGGCGATGGAACGCAGAACAGGATTGACTGAGGTGACAATTAACATTGAAGGTAAGAATTACAAAACTTTAATTGATACCGGTAGTGAGATCTCAGTAATTTCGGAAAATGTTATGAGTGAATTAAAAGAATTAAACAAGAATATACCGTCATTACCAGTTGCGGGGGTTACAGTAGTGGGGGTAACTGGGGTGAGAAGTAAGAGAATAACTAGACAAGTACAATTAAATATTTTAATAAATGAAGTTGAATTTGAAAACACTTTCCTAGTAGTTAAAGGGTTGAGTCTAGATGTAATATTGGGAAACGATTTTTTGGAAAGAAACGGAGCAGTAATAGATTTCAATAAACAAATAGTAAAGTTTGAAAAGGGGAATAAACCAGTCAAAATAGAGTTTAAAAAAGTAGTAAATGAAAGTAAAGTCATGGGAATAAAAATGTTACATAAGCAGATAAGCGATAGAGAGATAGAGACCAAAATAAATATATGTCTAGAGAATGATAGTCTAGAGAATGAGGAGGGAGAAATGCATGAGCGTAATGAGAGCATATGGGCAGATAGAGCCGACAAATTCTTTAATGAAGATACAGTTGTAGGAAATACTCAGCGAGAGGAGCTGTGGGCAGTCGTGGAGCGGTTCAGAGAGGTATTTGATGAATCACCAGGGAAAGCGAAGGACTACATCTGCGAGCTAAAAGTTCGGGACCACGCACCATACATGCAGAGGAGCTACCCAGTGCCGTTTTCGAAGAGGAGGGCTGTACAGGAGGAACTAGACCGGATGATGGAGGGAGACATAATTGAACGCTCAATATCACCCTACTCAAACCCTTTGGTCGTAGTAATAAAAAAGGATGGAAAGGTAAGGTTATGTTTAGATGCTCGGAAAATTAATCAAATTATTCTACCTGACCGGGAATCTCCGGAACCAATAAATGAGATTTTACAGAAGTTTAGCGGAGTCAAATACATGACGTCCTGAGACCTGACAGCCGGATACTGGCAGGTGCCATTAGCAACAGAGAGCAGGAAATACACAGCTTTTCTTTTTAATAGTAAGAATTACCAGTTCAAACGCTTACCTTTTGGATTAAACACCAGTGTTGCTAGTTTTATTAAATGTCTAGATAATATTTTACAACCTAAGGATTTAGACTTTTTAACCGTATATGTCGATGATATTTTGATAGCTTCTAGGACATTCAATGAACATTTAGAACACATAGAATATGTATTAGATAAGCTAAATAAAGGGGGTTTAACAGTGAATTGGGACAAGTCTAAGTTTCTGCAGACAGAAATACATTTTTTAGGATTTATTATTACACAGGAGGGGATATTAGCTAACCCGGACAAAGTGGAAGCCATCATGCGATTCCCCGAACCTAAAAACATTAAGCAATTACAGAGTTTTTTTAGGCCTATGCAATTTTTACAGGAAATTTCAGGAGAACTACGCACACACAACATCCAAACTGAGTGCTGTGTTGCAGAAGAATAAACAGTGGAGATGGGGCGATGCGGAACGGAATGCGTTCAAAGAAATTAAGAGAAAGTTTAGTCATATGATCATGATGAATCATCCCGATTTTAATAAAACTTTTTATTTGCAGACCGACGCCAGCAATGTAGCGCTAGGGGCGGAACTCTACCAGGAGAGTTGCGACAAGGAACACCTAACGATCGCCTTCGCCAGTAGATCGCTGCTGTCGGCTGAAAAAAAATTATACGACAACAGAAAAGGAACTCTTGAGTATTGTGTTCGCCGTGGGTAAATTCCGGACCTACATCCTAGGTAATACCACAATAATCCGGACGGACCACAAGGCGTTGTCATTTCTTAATTCATGTAAGCTGACACATAGCAGATTAACCAGGTGGGTATTAGCCTTACAAGAATATAACTTTTCATGGGAGTATATAAAGGGGTCAGATAATAAGGTACCGGATACACTTTCTAGAGTAGATGTTATAGACAAAACTGGTAGGGATTTTAAAGAAATAGAAATTTTTAGATTAACTAGAGAAGATAGAATTTTTGGTGAAGAATTAAGTGATATTAAAAACATGCAAAGATCTGATAGTAAACTGGGTAAAGTAATTGTTAGTTTAGAAACGGAGGTAGAGAGATCTGAATATAATGAACGGTTTCAAGTATATCAAGGTATTTTGTTTAAAAAAGTAGATAGTGGGGAGCGTGATTGGAGGTTAGTTATACCCGAGGGGTTAGTAGATAAAATTGTCTGGGATTGCCATATAAGGTATGGTCATTTTGGGGCGAGAAAATGTGCAAATGTTTTGAAAGAGTCATGTATATTTAAGAATATGGAGAAGAGAGTGAGAAAAGTGTTGAGAGTGTGTGATTTATGTCAGAAATCGAAAGTAGTGAATTATAAAGTGGAAGGGGAGATGAATTATATAAAAGCTGAGAGACCGTTTGATCTAGTTGCAGTAGATTTATATGGACCATTACCCAGAGGTAGAGGGGGCGTATTGTATGTATTTGTAGTTCTAGACACTTTTTCAAAATTTGTAAAGTTATATAGCATTAAGAGAGCGACCAGTAAAGTACTCAGTGAGAAAATAGTAAAAGACTACATGCTTAATGTGGGAAAACCGAAAATTATATTATCTGACCACGGTCCACAGTTTATAAGCGGCAAGTGGCGGCAGACGCTTGGATGGGAAGGCATCATACCCAAGCATACGGCAGTATATCATCCTCAGTCGAACCAAGCAGAACGGGTGATGAGAGAGATTGGTAGGATATTTCGGGCGTACTGTCATGCCAAACACACAGAATGGCCATCCTACGTGAAGAAAGTAGAGGAGTGGCTGAATTGTACCACCCATGAGTCCACGGGATTTACGCCGCATGAGTTGATCAAGGGAACAAGGCCGCCCAGAATATTGGAACAACTTTTCAAATACCCACCAGAAGGTCAAGTTTTGGACAGAAACATGAAAATTAGATTGGCAAACGAGAACTTACTCACGAGAGGAGAGCGAAGAAAACAGAAACATGATGCCAAGGGTAAATGGACCAAGTACGAGGTAGGTCAATTAGTGTTAGTAAAAAGGCATGATTTATCCAGTGCTCAAGATAGAGAAATAAAGAAGTTTTTCTTGTTGTATGAAGGACCCTATGAAATTGTAGAAATAAAAATGCAGAATGCGTATGTGCTGAGGAACCCAGCGACGCAGGAAATAGTAGGTACTCAAAATGCGACGAATTTAAAATTATATCGGTCACTTTAATTGTGTTAAGAAATAAGATTTAAAATATTGTTGTTTGATTACAGAAGGGATCCTCCCCCATTTTCGGGTGGTCACGATCTTACCAATCCTGGCCGTGGAATTCGGAACTCGGAGGCGGGCCATGGTTGGCGGATCTTCCTTCGGGCGGTGAAAGCAACGATGGTCCGGCTCCACCAAAATTGGTACAAAGTAGAAATTTAACTACACATATTTGAACGGGGAGGGGGACCCCAACAGGTACGTGACATGAATGAAATTTTTTATATACACTCCAGGTGCAGCGGTCTCGGTGTACCTGTCACGTGCCTGCACTGCCTTAGAGTGTTTGTACATAATGGAGGCTGCACCTAAATAAAAGGCAGTGCGTACAAATTTAAAAGTTTCAGAACCATTGGCAAAATTAAAATTAGCCATTGGTTATAGTTCTGTGTAGTCTGAGAAGACGAATTTTGGGGCAAGGGGCTTAGGGACGAGTAGACGGCAGGGTAGAAGAAAGAAGGGGAATGTTAAGTGTTTGTGGGCATAAATTCACGAAGTAGATCTACGAGTCCCTATTCTCTTTGCAGCGAAACCCGACTTTTCGGGCGGTTACTGTCTACCAGCACTAATCTCGATTTTGGAATGTTAGTCAGCCTCCAATGTAAATAGAATTTTTTGAAAAAAAAAAAAAAAAATATATATATATATATACACCAAAATAACTTTGGATGTGTATAATTTCAAATTTAAGTAAATCTTAGAATTAAGTGACCAAATATAATTGTCAAGTTTTAGTATCAGTGAGTATGGGAACGTTTTGAAAAAATGTGTAATAAAATAAAAACTTGTTATCAATACAAGAAGTGGGGATAATTTTGGGGGGTAGATTGGTGCTCAATGAAGTGATAGAACTGTGGAGTGTGGAACTGCAGAGGTTGAAAGTTTTAGTTTATCAATGTTAATTAATTAGTTAGTAAGTTGCTATTGCTGGGGTGGCCTGTGCCCTCGTAGATAGCGAAATGGGTTGGGGGTAACAGAGAGTGTTACCTCCATCGGAGGCCAAAAGGGCGAAAAATGTGCGACACACCTTTTTCGTGTAAATTAAAATTTACACACTGATAGACGACCGTGTCGCACATAACTAGAACGATGTAGAACAGGCAGTGAAATGAAGTTAGATTTCCCCGACTTTTCGGGCGATTACTGCCTTACCAGCACTAATCGTGGATTTGGCTAGCGGCCAGCTATGGTCATATCAAGTCCCTTGACCATAGCTGACTTGAAATTGGTATATAGTAGAAATTCAATGGGGGGTGATAATTAGGGGAAATCTCCCGGTACTATGGAACAGCGGCTGCCACTCTGCCCGCTTGGGGGCAGCAAAGCCAGGTGGTAGACCCGCATTAAGGGCATGTAACTATATGACAAAGGTATGTTGATATCTGAACCTTTTAAAATGTAATAGCGGAAGCAAAGACACGGAGAGGTCAAACCTACTCCAAAATATGCCGTCTTTGTGAAAGCGAGGGGGCGCCACAGCCTTACATAACTTGAAATAGTGTGTGTGGATGGGAGGTGACTCAGAGGGAGCCACGAAGTTAAATTTTACAACATAAAATTTTTTTGCTAATTCAAATTTTGATCCAATAAAACTGCTTGTGCTCTGTTAAATAACTAGCTGCTCAGACACTCAATATAAGGTGTTCATGCTATAATTTTAAATGTATTGTTTTATTATTGTACGTTAGATATAGGTGTCGATAAAATATGTGTTTTCATTATATGTGTATATTTTAAACTAAGCTAATAATTAAACGTCTGGCAGGCGGGTAACACAAAATGATCAGAATCAGAGAGGGGAAACAATGAGGTGAGAAGTAATGATAAATTAATATGTATATATTTCATGTAATTTGTTCAATTTTGAGATGTGTTTTCATTGTGTTAAGGAGATCAGCTGATCAGCAATAACATGTCACTGGTAAAATGGTTATAAAGGTTCCAAGTAATTAATGTTCAATGTATTTTAATGTATTGCAGATGTTTTAAAGTAATGATGAAAAATAATTTGATGAAATGAGAAATAAAGTAACAATTTGTGGAAGTTAACTAAAAAGTAGTTTTGGGTGATAAATATTTTGTGGGACACATCGATCTGTCCAAGTTGAAGTCAAAGTTAAAGTTGAAATAGTAGAAATGAAGATAATGTGATGTTGTTTTGGAGTACTGTAATATTATAGAATTTTGAGAAGTATTGATGTTGACACAGTAGTAGTGGAGAATTTATGTAGATTTTGAGTGATATATTGATGTTTATAATTAATGATGTTATTTTGTTGTAGTTGTAGTAAGGTAATGAGATTGAGATTTTGGGGATGGCAATTTTGTAGTAGGGGGTAGTGTAATGTGGGAGTCCGCAACATAATGATAAGTTGGGACGGGATTAGTACCGATTTTAGTCAGGAGGGGCCGCCTTAGGTAGAATCCAGGGGCCAGATAATGGGAATTGAGTTTTTGGGGGGGGGGGAAACACGTATCCTATGTACAAAGGGTTAGAGAGTATTTTTTTTTTATATATAGAGAGAAGGTGGCAAATTGCGTTTAATGATAAGTTGGGGTTAGAGAGGGTCTTGATTAGTAGAGATTTTGATAGAGATGGGTGTCATGGGTAGTTGAAGGTGTTAGTTGTTAAAGTCAGAGTGAGAAAGAATATATGTATAAACAGATCAAGTAGTAAATTAAATGAGAATAAATATTTACATCACCCACAGTAAGGGAGAATCAGATTGTTAAATAAAGAGAGAGATTTATAATAAAGATAAAAAATTTTTTATTTTGAAACCAGTGACAAAATTTTGATAGAATGTGGAAATAATGTAAAATTAAGAATTGTTTATTTTGAATAATTTATAAGTTATGTCAATTTGATTATTATTACTAATATTTTGTAATTTTAAATGTTTTATTTTATTATGTTTTGTGTTTCAAGTTAGATTGTTACAGATGTTAAATGTATTTTCAGAAAGTATACATAACGTATGTATGTCAAGGGTCTTGGACTTGACCTAGTTTCGATCAGCTGATGAGGTCATACACCCACTAAGCTTGTATAGTAGGAAGTCAACTTAATTTGTTTATTTGATCAATTCAAACAAATTTTAAACAAATTATATATATAAAGGAAACATTTAAATAGAATTAAATTTTTTTTTCTTGAATTTTAAAATTTTTTTGGAAATCTTAATTTTTGAAAAAAAAAAAATCTTGATTTTTCGCCTGCCAGCGAATGATTATTTTGAGTATTGATTATTTTATTGTTTGTGCTAACCATGTTTATTCTATGGATTTATTTTGTATTGAATTGTATTGTTAGACTATAAGTATTCACATGTTAGGTTAAGGATATGTTTAACTCTAAGAAATGTTTAAATGCACTTATTTCAAGTAAAAACAGAAAACAAGGAAGAGAATTTTTTTTTGCTAACATATTTTATTTTGAATTTTGAATCTTTTTGAGGATATAGTAAATTTTAGGGAATTTTTTCAATGTATAATATGTAATGTGAGTGTGTGTGAGCCCAGTATCTGCTAAAGGCAGCCCAGCTTGCATACCAGGGGAAACATATCGGTGGAGGATCTGGCATAATATAAGCCAGGGATTGAGGATTTTTGGGGGTAGCATGTTAGAAGGTGAGGTGCGCTATGGTACTTGGCTGTTCGATTTCTCGGTGTTGGGATCTCTTACAGAGAAGTCCAGTGATCTCGTTCAGATGCGTCCATGGTCGCCGAGCCAGGGGGGTCGTGTACCCATGTAGACTAAGAACAAGAGGGGGTTGTTGGCACCAGTTCCTCACCGGTCCTCTTTGGGGTTTATCAATGAGATTTCTTCTGTTTTGGACAGCAGAATTCTCATTGAGGGGGTATTGTAACATGTCAAAATTTGGGTCATTTTATTTCTTAATGTTAATGGGTATTTGTGTTTTATTTATTTCTTTTTGTGTGGGATTTTATAAATTTATTGAGAGAGTTTTATTTCCCGGCGAACGTTATTTCCATTACAACAGAACACATGACAAGTAGAACAGTTTGAAACAAAGCAGTAAGACGCAGTTGTTGTCGAGGAATGCGGCAAAGAATTCGCGCCGCCCTAAAAATTTGCAGAACTCTGTATATGTGTGGCGACGCCCGCACGTAACATTTCAAGCATGCGCGCTGTTAGTGACGCTGTGAAAACTCCAACGGAGCGGTGAAACATGGTGCTGGCATGAACAATTTGCAAAACCAACCAGCCAGCTACAGGAAATGTATGTAAGCCACGCCCGCTGCTAGTAACATCAGTATAGCAGAGGCCAATATCGTCTACTCATTTGGCGGATATAACAGCTATGTTCCAGCATAAAAGGAATACGCCACAACAAATTAAGCAGGAACGGCGACTAAAACCTGTTGGCCGTGAATACGCATTTCCTCCCGCTCAACGAAACACACTTCCCAGTTCCACCATAGTTGCCGGCCGGCACGGAGCTAAGTAAGCTCCCTACAAAGTTTTTCTTATTTCTCCAGTAAAAAAGGTGTAACAACAATAAATTTCCATGTGACCGCGGTCGAGTTGCAAAGTAGAAGAGATAATTTTATACTTTCAGACAGTAACCAATGAACAATCTACCGGAACGATGAGTGCGCGCGCGAACACGTGGCCGGCGGTTCAAGTGTAAGGGCTGGGGATTTTATTTTAAAATGTTAAGGGGTGTGATTGAGTGAGCGTTTAAAAATATGCAGGCTGGGCTCTGTCTGTATGACCATAAGGTAAGAGGTTAGAATAAGTTAATTATATTATTGTGATCAGGGAGTGGATCACCGAAAAGTATTAAGTATGTATTTCCAAGTTTTAATTTTTGAGAAAGAATCCTTTTAATGTTCACAAAGATAAAAAATTAAATTTTAATTCTCTTCAAAAATGAGTTGTGTCAGTGCTTTGCTTAACCTGTAGACCATGTTTGTATCCAATGTATTTGTGATCGGACCCTGGAACCCGGCAGAAGAGCTCGTGAAGGTAGGTGAAAATTAAATTGTCTTTTGTATTTAATAAGTGCTATCAATTATAGACGATAACATGTTCTCTATACGCTGTTGTGCTTCTTGCATTCTCTGAGGTAAGTGGTAGTCATATTCTGTCTAACGGGAATCTTATTGATGAAGTATTTGGTGATTGTTTGGCAAACAACAGATACGAAGATATGAAAGACAGAGCTATATTAGCGCCTTTGAATAAAGACGTAAATAAAATTAACGACAAAATTATTAAAAAGCTTCCTGGAGAATATTATAAAGTATATAAAAGCTACGATTCTGTTAAAGATCAACCAGGAGCTCTTCAATTCACTTCTGAATTTCTAAATTCTGTTGAGATGGCTGACTTACCACCACACGAATTAAAGCTTAAAAAAAAATACAATAATAATGCTTTTACGAAACTTGGACGTCTCTGAAGGGCTGTGCAATGGAACGAGATTGGTCGTGACTGAATTATGTAATAACATTATTAAAGCCAAGATTATCACGGGTGAATATTCAGGCCGAGAAGTTCATATTCCAAGGATTACAATAGATTCCAGCAAAAGTCAGCTTGGGTGCACTATGCAAAGGCATCAATTTCCCGTCAGAGCAGCTTTTGCTATTACTATTCACAAGGCTCAAGGTCAGAATTCACTTATCAATTCCTGTGTTTATGCACGGCATGTTGTATGTAGCATTTTCCAGAGTCAAAAGGCGAAGTGGCTTAAAAGTTCTTTTACCACCAGAAAATCCTCGCCATACAAGAATCGTTGTATGGAAAGAAGTATTAAATAATTGTGATTCCAATAACAGAAACCGTCGATAAACGCAAACGGCGTAGTATCGATATGTTTATATATGAAAATAAATATCAAAAAATAAATAATTAATAAAAATAAATAAGTTTAAATAAATAATAGTAAATAATGTTTTTTTTTTAAATCTGTATATTTATAAATAAATGTGAAAACCGAGCAAAGCTCGGTCACCCTGATATTAAACATGATAGTATCAAATATAAGATACTCAAGAAGCATAAACATAATTAAATTGAGCCTAACAAAGTACATTTATAACATGCAAGAATTATACTTAACCCTTTCAGTGGACTTGTCCTCCATAGAGGATGATCAGTTTTATTCCTTATTTAATTTCTCAGAGTCTTCTATGTGTTGTCAGCGATTCTGTGTATTACAGAGAATGAGCCAAGTGTGCAGATTTAAAACTGTGAAACCGCTCGGGTAACTTCAATATTGTTTGACCACCCCTATTGTCTCGTCTCTCATCCTACCCCTTTCTTCCACACTTACATGTACAGTATATGAAAGCCACATATTTTTATCCCAATTGGGTTTCGCTTGTGTGTATAGATGATGCAGAATTTAATATTAAAATCAATAGTGATTGTGACCACATTTAAATAATAAAACATAATATAGAATTAATTTAACCATATCGTTGTACTGCATTTATTACCCTGATTGTAATTTTTATTTTCACATTTGTTTCCTCCAGAAACAAACATAATTTCAGTGGGTCTCCATTGTCGCATTAGTGTATTATCGTATTAGTATATGTTTATTAAAAAAACTTATTCTATATTGTTTTGCCGGTTTTGGTTCTTTTTTTTATACTTGCAATGTTGGTTTTCATATACTGGTATATGGCTTTTATCAGTCATGGTAAAGCCTCTTTACCTGAGCACTAACTTCAGAGGTTGGCTTTGTATTTATCTGGAGTATGATTAATTAATAATTTTTGTTTCTGGAGGGAAAATACTGAAACAAAATGTACAATTCAGGGTAACAAATGTAAGAAATGATATGGTATAAATTAATTCTCAATTATGTTTATTATTTTTATCTTCGTGCATTACATAGTAACTTTATACTTTTACAGTCAATATTCATTTTAATATTAAATCTCTTTTCCTTCTCTAATATAAATTTATTATTCTACCATATCAGCCTACAAGTGTGACGATTAACCTGTAAAAATGTCAAGTCTGTAGAACAATGGATCATTTGTAAAACAGATTTTAATATGGGAAAGTGTATATGGTTTTCACCCCCCCCCTTAAATTGACAAAACTCCTTTAAAATGTTACACATAACTTCACATGACACTTACAGTATGTGTACCTAATCAAATTTGTTACATTAAAAATAAAATGACACTTTTCACATCTGACATGTTGACAACAGAATATAGGCAGTAGGCCTAAAGCCTTTTCACTTTCAAACTTGTCGTACGACGGGTCCGTGACCTTGGTCGGTCTTCAAACCGTCTGAGGTTTGAGTGAAAGCATACACTTCTCAAACCGGCCAGCGGACAATCAGTTTTCTGTGTGTCATGGCGTGGATGGTGCCTAATCAAAAGCTGCAATCAAAGAAATCAAAAGCTGCAATCGCTGGGGCAATCCTGATTCTGTTGGATAACAACAAGAAAAAAAAGAAGAGTTTGGATGAAAGAGTGGTTAAAAAATAAATCAACTTTTTCACACATCAGTTTGGTGAATACTTTGAAAGTGCAGGAACCGGAAGATTTCAAGAATTATCTTAGGATGGATAATTAGAATTTTTCGGAATTACTGGCATTAGTTCGACCGAAAATTGAGAAAAAGGAAACGTGGTTAAGAGAAACTGTAAGTGCTTAAGAAAGACTAATACCAACGTTGAGGTTTCTCGCAACAGGAAGAAGCTATGAGGACTTAAAGTTCAGCTGTATAATTTCACCTCAGCTGCATGGAAAATGCATCCCAGAAACTTGCTGGGCAATATACGAAGCATTGAAATCTGAATATTTGCACGTAAGTTAAAATTTTGTTCCTTATTTTATTCTATTCTATGCGTTACCCCTACAATCTATCGACATGTGATGTAACATATTGTTACATATATTGAGGCGACATTATTGGTCAATATGCAATTACTCCCAAATATTTACTTCAAGAATAAGTAAATACTACCAGAAAAAGCATTTATTTATTATTATGGATACGACCCCTTGTCAAAACTGTTAACAGTGAGTTTTTGATTGCACGAACTCAATGTTAAATCAAACTCAACAGTCAACACTTTTCACACCTGTTACTAGGACAATAGAAAAACAATTTTACTTCCAAAACTTTATTGTACAAACTGAGGTGTTATAAAAAATGCACACATGAATGTATGAAGAGTACAAAAAGTATTTTACATATTAAAAAATAATAGAAAAAACGTTATAGGCCTATTTCCCTACCTACTATTTTAGAAACAGGTAATTCACTCTCTTTATTTTGGTTCCTCGATAGAGGTAGCATTCTTATTATTATAATTGTTCATTTTAAACAACAAAAATTCATCTAAACCGCCGTTCTCATTTTCTGCATCGCTTATATTCTGTGAAGTGGGAAGAAGGGTTTGTGTAGACGGTTGTTGGTAGAAGGTTTGTGCTGGCTGGACATTTGTTGTGAAAACTGGATTTTCAGGCTGCTGATGGTGGATTTGTAGAACACCTGATGTTGTTGGTGTGCCCGTGGTTTCATTGGTTTTTGAGAGAATGTGAGAAGTTGCTACATGTTGTTGTACACCTGATGTTGCTGAAGAGGTACCAACGATCGGTGCAAAGGCCACGTGCCTCTGGTTAGACGGATTTTGTAATGGTGGAGTTGTGAATGTGTGTGGATTTGGAAATACTGGGTTGTTGTAGTTCTGGTGAAATTGATGGATCGGTATAACTCCAGTCAGGTGATAAGTCGGATTTTGTGTAATGTTTGAACGTATAATTGTTTGTTCAGGTGCAAGGTTTATTGTTGATTCACAATTTAGCTTTCCCATTTTTGCATGAAACAGAATGTCTGAAATCAATTTTTGGGCTATAAACGATTGTTGATTGTTGAGTGCTTTGAGTTGGAGACCAATACCAAAAACGTCTAATTCGTTTTCGGGCGTACTATCTTGTAACTGGAGACGACGTCAGCAAGGTAGTTTCTTTTGCTCGTCCAAGAAGTTTTGTCTCCAGGATTGATTTTCTTCAATCTTTTTCCTTGTGGTTGATTGCCTGGGGTTGAGATGTTTGACACCGAGTTTGAATCACTAGGGGATAGTGGGTCAAGCTGCAATAAAATTACATGTTACAAAATGATTATACATATTACTTTTAGTTCTACCCTACATAAATATTTAAATGTTTATGTACATGTTCCATTTACTTGTTTAGATAGACTTCAATAATACATTCAACTTTTACTACTATTTAATTTCTATTTGTATTTGACTTTTTTCAGTTTCCATCGACTAAAGAAGATTGGAAGACTGTTGCGGAAAAATTTAAAACTACATGGCATTTCTAAAACTGCCTGGGAGCGATGGATGGGAAACACATTTTGATTAAGCAACCACCGAACAGAGGTTCTTATTTTTACAACTATAAAGGAACTTTCAGTGTAGTGCTCTTTGCTATAGCAGATGCGACCTAGAATTTCTTTATGTCCATGCTGGTACTAATGGGAGGATATCAGATGGTGGCATTTTAAATCGCACAGATTTCTACAGGTTGCTCGTATCGAACACTATGAATTTACCGGATTCTGTTTGTGTGAACGGGATTGATTCCTCTCTGCCCTACGTTTTTATTGGTGACGAAGCTTTTCCGTCGATGCCAAATTTGATGAAGCCATTTCCCCCCAAAAAATGTTTAATTACCGATTAAGTCGAGCAAGGAGGGTTGTAGAAAACGCTTTTGGCATAATGGCAAATCAATTTAGAGTTTTGCTTACACCTATAGCTGTTAGTGTGGAAAATGTTGATGGCATAATATTAGCATGTACCGTGCTGCATAATTTTTTGAGAAGAAAAAGCCCGTCTTATATACTGCCGCAGACTGTGGATTCAGAAAATCTTGATAATGGTAGTGTTACCGGAGGTGACTGACGAAATGTCAATCAAAGATTGTTGGACTTAAACGTGGCGCGACAATCTACCACCCAGAACGCACGGGAAATACGTGAAATG
The DNA here is from genome assembly GCA_034769895.1 of Magicicada septendecula. NCBI lineage: Eukaryota > Metazoa > Arthropoda > Insecta > Hemiptera > Cicadidae > Magicicada > Magicicada septendecula. The sequence continues at coordinate 466,674,954 of CM068370.1, read as the reverse complement.
TACACGCAATATTACAACGGTGAGGGTGCTGTTTCTTTTCAGGACAGATTTGTTCAATAGATGCTATTTAAGCCAATTTGTGACATAATCTATGTGCTATTCTTCCAATCTTCCATGTAGTTATTCTGTGTCAAAGTAAAACAAACTATTACAGAAATCACAAAAATGTACGGTAATTTGGTATATTAAATTAAAAAAAATAAAATCCTTACGTTTATTTCTTTGTTGACACTACCCTCGTCTCCTGATTCCACTTCCTCTGTCACTGATGACATACCAGGACGTACTTCGTCCTGGTCAAGCGTAAAAAGAAGAAGGTCATAATACCTGCAATTTAAAAAAAAAGTGACGATTTGTCTGAAACAAGTGAATTTTAAATTTTGATTCATGTTTACATAAACAGAAAATTGTGATTTTGTGTTGGACTTAACGGGTTTTGTTTTGAAACCCGGCCAAAAAATTTTCGACGGCTTTTCCGCCAACTCAATGTTTTTTTCCATGAAGGGAAATCACAAATTAAATTGAAAAACTAGGTATACAGAATACCGTGAGTGAAAACTGAGCGTGTAAACAAGGATCTTGCCAGGCGATAAAGCATTGATAGAACTGATAATGAATGGCTCCAGCGCTCGCGGCCTTGCGGGCAAAAAAGGTACTGTGGATCTACCAGGTTCTGAACCTTCACTTTCGTTCCATGCAAACCAACATTAAAATTAATTGATTTAAATCAAATAGTAAAAACGTACCATAATGTTGGCTCAAAAATTTCGTCTGCTCCACTTCCTGTTTTTTTTTAGATTCTTTCACTTTTCGGATTTGTCGGCGAAAAGAGCTCCGTAAAGAATTAATTTTTTTGCTAACGAAATTCTTGTCGGCATCTGGAACTTTTCTTTACATTTTGTAACTAGGGCTTCGTATGCACTATTACGTATATTCCGGTTACTGTACTCTCTCGATTTTGTATCCCACAAGCAAGGGCGCTCTCGATACAGCTCAATAAACTCCTCCCTAAACTGCTTATTATCTTCAAAAGCCATCCTATCAACACATAACAACCAATAAACAAATAAATATTCCATTATTTATTAAATTTAGAGACATGTTAAAAACGCAGATATTGTGTACTTACTTGAGTTCGGTTTGATAGAGCAACACACACTTTCAAACTTGACAACTGGACTGACAGTCGGGTCGGATGTTCGACGGTTTGGCCTGTAAACCTTCAAACCACGTGCTCCGACTCAAATCCCCACCACACATTTTCAAACACGTTTGAACCAACCAAGGTCATGGATCCATCGTACAACCGGTTTGAAAGTGAATGGGGCGCTTAATAGCTGAGAACAAAGGTAGCTGAACGACTAACAAAGTTACCCAGTTACCTGAGTGGTTTCGCTCTTAAATCTCCAGACTGAAGACAGAGAATGTTGTTGGAATGTTAAAAGTGCCCTCTTAATTTGAGCATTCAACTGCTAAATTGTATGCAAACCACATTTTATTTGATGCTTTTATTGTCAAAGAGGATTGATTACATTCAGGGCAGGTCAAGTTGGAAAACAGATTAGAAAGGCAGTTCATGTCAATAATTTTGTAGTCGGTTCAACTTGTTCTTCGTTATCGTCTTCCGAATTGGTGTCCATAACTAAAGAGTTTTCAATATCACTCAGTCTAACATTTAATTTTTATTTTTTTACACAGTCCCCCTCAGGTGCTTTTAGATTATGAGTAATATATGTACTCGGCTGGTTAGGCCGAATCGCAAGGTTCTGACATAATACTACTAAATTTTCCCAAATTAGGATTTTCTTGTGCAAGTGTATTTTTATCAGTATTTCCCCATCTCTTCATAATAGCTAAACTTGCTTTCTTTTTCTTGGAAATAACACTATGTGATCTAGCCTTTTGTGTGCATGCTTTCTTCTTTTACCCATTCTTTTGTTTTATTTAGGCCTAGTGTATTTTTATAACAACAGCAAATAGTTTACTTACTTGCCTATTACTTGTTATTATATTATGTGTAAAAAAGAATTCTACTAAACACAATTAGGGAGGTTAACAGCAAACAAAAATAACCTTTTCAACTTCACTAAATCACAACTGATGAAAACTAACCTTGAATTGTATTAGTTTGCAATGAAAAATAACAGCTGATAGTCAACTGATCCACATTATTATAACCAGGATTGCCAACTGAGTGCATGTAATTCATAATTTTACACTGTTATTGTGTATATTTCATGTAAATATGACCATTTTGTTTCATTTAATTTTGAACTCATTCTCATTCTTATTCATGGTTGTAACCAGGCGATGTCGCGAAAAAGTAAAAGTAGGCCTATCTTATAAGCTTAATAAAACCAAGTTCTTATAAGATTGTTGTCACATGTTATATGTCATTAGAACCAGAAAACTTTACAGATTAAAAAAATTAAATAAAAAAATTTGATAAAAAAATCGTTTTTAGCGATTTTCCAGGTAGGGTTCCCCCTTACCACTCTACTGGAAGAGGGAACATGGAATCTCTTTGAAGTTCAGAAATTTTACTCACGCTCTTTAAAAATCATCGACGTCTTTAATGGGAACTTTTATGTAGCATCCTCCGTGTATGGTACTCTTTACAAAAAAATATCTGTGAATAAAGAATGAGTGATACTCACCAGGGAAAGTTTGTATTCTTAGTTTCCCATCCTCTTAAATGAGCTATAACCAAATTAAAAATCATTCTATCTACATGACAGTGCTGCTGGTAGTGGTGGGCGTTTCTGTTGTTTCTGCAAAACGAAAACAGTTTGTTGAAAAAAAAAACAGGTTGAATTAATGAACTGTTGCTATTTACATTGACTGTTTTTATCATTATATTGTTAAATATTTTGTTTTGAGCATTTAAAAATAACTGTTCATTTTAGTATTTTTCTTAAATGGATGGTTATGAAACTTAAATACTGGCATTAAGTTAATATTCTTATTTAACCTACATCTTAAAGGTCCTTTTTTAAAATTGTTTCATCAAAACTTGTAGGGAATATCTGAATAATATTTTTAAGGACAAAGGACTTACTTTTTAACTTTTAGAGGACGTAATATTTTACTAACTTTTTAACTTATGAGGACAAATCTGAATAAACTGAAATATGTTTTCTTTTTAAATGCCCTTTTAAATTGGTTATCGTAGATTTATACGAAATTTTTTGTTTACAAACTGTGCAAACAGCCATATCATTATTTGCTTTGTGAAAATAATTCCACAAGTCTCTTCGTAATCTGTTTGCCATGTTAATAAACAGTTTTACTTATACTAAAAGAATATCTGCCTTACGCCATCTAATTTAAGCTATAACCTAAATAAACATCAAACACATAATAAATATAAGCACGCAGACACACACACATATATAATTTTGCGTCAAACAGAACGAGGACAGTACAATAATCAAACCTAAATCAACCCACGAACGCACCGCGTTGGATTAAAAACGAACAGTTTAGTCCTAACAAAAACAAACGGTTAAAAAAAAAACAGTTTACGCCAAACAGCTCAACGAAAGTGCCAACGAAAACGAACGGTTTACTGCGAACAGAAAACGGAACGTCAACAGACAAGCGTCTACTCTACTCAACGAATATCCAAGCTGAGGGGCGACCAATCTGGCGACGTGGTGGGGGCACTGGAGGGGCGAGCGAAGGTGCGTCCCATCACATCTCTTAACCGTACGGGCAGACGCTGCTTGTGTGATGCATCTGCATTCTGGGCTGATAAGCGTCTGCCCGTACGATTAATAGATGGGATGGGATGCGGCTGCTTTCTATCCGAGTCTTTATAGACTTGACGATAAACCTGTAGCTTATTTTCGGTTTGTTTAGCTGTGTGCGGTCTTCCTACGTGTGTTCTCTCGTAAGCAGAAATACTTACAATATTTTATGTAATCGTTCAGCGCTACAGAATGCGAATGTTTCATACTTTTGTCTGACATAACCTCAGTAACAGCGTGTTACTTGAAATTTGAGGATTACTAATTAACTGTCTTCACACATCTGTTCCAAATTACACACTTATCTAAATCACAAGTTAAATTAATCACACAGAATCTAGCCATGGTTGGATTGTACTTAATTAAGCTCTGTTCAATTGCTATTACAATTATTAGTACGCATAGCGAATAATTATTTGTTTTAAATAAATAAATGTGGAGGCCAAATTATGCACATAAGGTGATAAAACACCTACTTTACTGTATTAAATGTACAATTTATTGGTTTTACAGAAAATACCAGTACTTGCACATGAATGGAGAAAATACCAGTACTTACTCAGACTGCATTATCAAATATATGAATATATATCGTTCTTTATAACATATTTTAAAACTTTTGATATTAATATTTTCAATTATACGTTTTAAGCACCTAAATTTTTTATAATACATTTTAGGTTACCTTTTACTGAGTAAAAATTAAACGAATTCATGTAGTATTTATGTTTATCTCTTAAACATTCAAATACCTATAGCTGGTCTTGGCAAGTAGGTAGCATGCGTAAGACAGTAACTCTTCACAGTTATGGAACAGTGGTGATATTTCAGTTTGACACATTCAGCACTCTGCTGTCTGTAACTAAATTGTAAAATAATTGTGCTCTAAGTATAGACAGCATAGTGATTTCTGAAACCACTTATTTCAGACTTATGGTGTGCTATACACGACAGCAAATTTAGAAACACATTAAAGCTTGAAGGTTTTCATCCTAGAAGTTACACAAATATGTTTTGATGTCTGCTGTTGAATGACATGGTTTCTAAGTCCAGCATTTTTATCATCATATAACTAAGCAGTGTTACATGTGGTAACTGTTATCAAAAGTGTTTGTATTACATTTTTTTTTTGTTTACTTTTATACTTGTCTATAACTGCAACTGAAATTTAAAATTTTTATGATTTTCCATTTTGAATTAGAGTTATAGCAGATAAATTCAGTACTCCTGCTGACACACTTAACAACTGTTTATAAAAATTGCGAACAATTTTACAAAACAGTATTTTTTCTAACTCGCATGTTATAAAATGATTAAAAACTGTCAGGTATCCTGACATTAAATCCTGGATATCAAGTATCATGATATTACATCCTGGATATCAACTATCCTGAAAAAGCAAAATATTTTCTAAGACAATTGCACCCATTGACAGCCAATTAGACTCTCCAAAAGGTGGGAAAATAATTATTTTCTTAATTTAAATTTATATTTGTAACATTTTTTAAATATCGGTATGGAGAACCATACATTACTTCCATGTTCTAAGATTTATATGTAAAATCATAATGGAAATAAAATATTTCCATAGAAACTACTTCTTTCTACTTCTTTCATGGTTTTGAGGTGATGTTTATGCTTGTATTTTGCATTACATAGAGTACACATGAAAGATCGTGCTAAGGATCCACTGTTATGTATTTTTAAACTTAATATGTGACGTTTTAAATTATACTGCTGAATTGTTGTATAAGTGCACATATCACATTTATAAATTTGTTTTGGCTCAGTAGAATGGGTTGATTTGATGTGTCGCTGCAAATTATTTTTTTGGGAATACTGTTTGTTACACAAAGTGCAAGTAAATGTAGCTGTTTCTTGTGTTTCAATTTGCTCCCCTTTGGCATTTCTTTTGTGAACAATTCTAATATGCCGTTTACAATAAGAACTCTTACTGAACTCTTTGCTGGATAAATCACATTTTACGGCAGTAGTACTCATCTGAAAATAAACATAGCATTGTTTTCATTGAACTTAAATTTAATAAGCAAATTTCAGATGAAACGGTAACAACTAAACTTTATATATTCTTCCCATAATGGTCCTGTTTAATATACTTTCTGAAGTGACAGTTTGGGAATACAGTACCTGCTGCATTGTGCCATTCTACCACATGTTCCACTTCTGGCAGCTGGGTTCTAACAGCAGATTATTGTTCAGATTAAAAGTTGTGCACGCGTGCGCACACACGCACGCACATACACACATAGTATTCTTAACTGCCCATTAAACAAAACATTAAATTTTGTTTCTAAAAATAACTAAAAATTACAAATGTCTACAAGATAATTCTTCTTATTCTCTTTTCTTTTAAACATTAGGCCTGCTGCCTGTTATGCTTTTGACCATGGCAGAACTGACATTTCACCACTGCCAGAGAGAAATCAGCTACATAGCAACTGTGTGTGTGTGTGGGGCCCAGAGACGCTAGACAAGACTGCTGTATTATTACTCAGCAATATGGGTGTGCAGGCAGACTGACTAATTTTTGTTTAGTAAAGTAACAGTATTATAGAGTGATCATACAATAAATAGTATAAATTCCACACAGTTAAATGTGTGTTATAATTTCTTTTAGTCTAACAGCTAGATGGATTTTTACACTTTTTTCAAATTATTGATTCCATTTTTGAGCCATGGGGTCAAAGAATTTTGAAATTTCTAAAACTGTACAGTATATTCAGATTTTCATTAAAATTCTCTTTAATCGATGTCCCACATGGAATTTGTGATTTTGTCAAACTTTTGCCCCACTTTTTGAAACCTGGTGTCCCAAAATTTGAAATGTACAAAAAATAATACTATATTTGTATACACTAATTTTAGTTCTATTGGCAAACAAACTAGAAGAAGGAATACTCAGATCTTTTGTTAATCACTTTTTTTTTTTAAATAGTGTTTTGAGAAGGAAAGAGTGGTTAGACTTGTGAATTATATTGTTCATCTTGCTGTATAAGGAAAAGTCAAGAACTATTTTTACAAGAAATTGTGTGGTTGTAACAGGAATTTTACACTTCCCTGGAACGAATCCAATTGTTATCTCACTGAAATGTATTTCAATTGTGAAAGCATTACATATCAAGTAACTGAATGTAATGAGAATGCACCTGCGCGCACACACACAACACACACGCGCACACGCACGCGCACGCGCACACACACACACACAGTGTACTTATTTTTTACTTGTTTGTTCCATAACATTGATTACAATTGCAGCAAAATTGATCAAAATGACATCAAATACATGGACATGTATACATGTACTACCCTCAAAACACGAAAAAAAGTCATTTTTCGAAAAGTTTCTGTGTGTAGATTTGTTTCTATGGCCAACGATAACAGCCGCAAATTCAAACAGAATCAAATAATTTTTTGCACACAGCCCTGAATTGTAGAGTTCTCAGGACCTATTGATTTTGGTGAAGATCAGTTAAGAGAAAGGGGTAGTTTACCTGCAACATTTAATGTTTTAATAAGGGTAATTTTTTCTATGACGAACGATAACTGCCGTAAAGTCAAACAGAATCAAATAATTTTTTGCATACGTCCCTAATGTGTAGAGCACTCAAGGTCTTTTGATTTTGGTGAAGATCGGTGGAGAAGGAGGGGTAGTTTACCAGCAACGTTTTATGTTTTTATATGTGTAGTACGTTATCGGCAACAAAGAAGCAGTTTAGTGTAAAAATTTCTTCCCGGGCTGTTTGAGCAAAGTACAATGTTATCTGCAAAACCAGACGTTTCGGCAGTGCCATCGACTGTCATCATGAGTGAAAATCGAGTGCGATAATGTAAGGTGGTATACGTTAGTGACCACACAGTACTGTGGTCAGGCTGAATCTATAAGTAGAAAGAAGTAGTTTCTGTGGAAATATTTCATTTCCATTATGATTTTAAATATAAACCTTTGAACATGGAAGTAATGTATGGTTCTCTATACAGATATTTTAATTGCTTTTAGTTTTACATTTGATATGTAAACGCATCAAGACAGAAATAATCGCTGCTGATATTGAGTTTAGCAATTTAACATGATAATGTTTGTTATATAGTAAATATATTTGTAATATAATTATTTAGAAAACATGATAGAAGACAATTCTTACCTTTAACTTGGTTACACAAGCACCCATCCAAAATAGATACAAAAGCGCGCGCGGTAAAAACTTACCAAAATCAGCTGACAAGTATCAGCTGAGCCCGCCAGGTGACACGGTGTGTCACAATTGTCGGTGTGTCGTGTCACGGTCGGTTAGGCACTTTCCCCTCCAGTGCCCCCACCACGTCGCCAGATTGGTCGCTCCTCAGCTTGGATATTCGTTGAGTAGACGCTTGTATGACAACAGTGAATCAGTGAACAGTGAACTCTGTGAACAGTTGCGTTGTCAAAACTGTTGTCAACGGCACGTCGTTTTTAAAACGGAGAAACAGTTTGTCTCCGCGGAAAAGAACAGTTCGTTCGTTTTTTTCAGAGAACTGTTTTTTCAAACAGTTGTGCGTTTTTGTTCCCACCACTAGCTGCTGGCAGTTACCTTAGTAATTCTAACCTAAAAGTGTGTAGTCATTGTTAAAGGTAGGTGTATTCAGTGTCGAAGCGTGACAAAATAATTTGGGTAGACATAAAAGTACCAGTCAACAGCACCCTCCTACTAAGATTGCTGACATTTTTAATGAACCAGTAAAACTATGGAAAATAGAGATACCTCTACCTCTATCAGATAACAGCTAAGTGACTGTCGCATTTCATTATACAGTATGTATAATTAGCCCTAAATATAAAGAACAAACGGTTTATTGTTATTAGTGTCGTTTATGAATCTTAATTCGAAAATATTGTTCAAAAAAATAAATTTTGCTCATATTTTTGAATGATGACAAATTCGGATTACTGTAGGCATTACACAATCGTTCATATTTTCTTGTAAATGAGTTCCACACGCCGCGTCTTGAAGTTTGCAAAAATATCTATTACCCTTTCCTTGAAAGTTGGGTCCGTTGTGCATATAGATGTCAATTCTTTTTCAATAGACGAAGTAGCCAATTCTGATAACCTTTTATTTTTCATGGCATTACGAAGGTACGTTTTGATCCTCTTCAGTATACTCATTGAATGCTCAGTCGATCCCGATGTAACTGGAATACTCAGTACTAATTTCAGTAACTTTAATTTCTACTAGTAATTTTGTACAAACCACTATGTTATCTTTGATATTGAGGAGCGCTTTCGGCAATCAAGCCATCTTCAGGCCATTTACCAACCTGAAGATGGTAAATGACATGAAGATGGCTTGACTGTCGAAAGCGCTCGTCAATACCAAAGATAACAGTGGTTTGTACAAAATTACTAGTAGAAATATTTGAGACCACTAACACTCCAATACAACAATAAAGTAACTTTAATGTTTGTTCATACACACTATTGAGTTGATTCTCCACAATATATTCTAGGAGTTTAACACACGGAAGCATTTTACCATTACTGTTGTAGATGTTCAATAATTCATTGCACAATGTTACCCAGTGAAAGAATTTTGGGATCAAACATTTCAGCTTTTCAAACTAGAGTTGAGGAAAATTCCTCCGAAATTCAACAAACTTTTTCTCATTTAGAAGTTCTACAACAAAAATATATTTTCAAATTCGCCGAATCGGGTGTCTAGTTGCACTGTTATAGAATCAAGAATTTCATAAGCAACGCGTTTATGCACTTCACTTACAGATTCCAGCAATACATGCGCCTACATTCGTCTATACAGTTTTGCAGCACTTTATTTGAACACAGTGCTGCGATATTTTCTTTCAGTGTCCTAATTTCATTAATGCAGAGATTTAGGCTACATCATGCTAGATTTTGCCTGGAGAACATTAAACAGATATTGAGTAAATACAAAAATTCGATCATATATGCACAAGTAAAACATGAAAGATGTCGACTTTAAAATATTTAGGAGACCAATTGGAGCACTCACAGACTCAGGATCCTAGTCATCACACTCGATAATGTGAGAAACCGCACGATATAAGCTAGTTCTTTGTAATGTTCTTTGATTGTTGAAACTGTCCGCGAATGGTAATTCCAATGGGTTGATGTTGCGTGAGGAAGTTTAAATCCTTGTTCTCGGAGTAAATCAGATCTAGCAGCAGATCTACTGAATAAACTATGAAATGCAGTTAAATTACAAATAAACAATTTAACTTCTTTAATATTTTTTGCACTGTGTAACAAGACCAAATTAAGTTGGTGAGCATAGCAATGCACAAATATTGCCTGTGGACACTGTTGATGAACAAGGGTTTGTATTCCACCGTGACGACCAGCCATCACAGAAGCACCCTCATATGTTTGGCTTATTAATTTATTTTTAATGTTATATTCTTTCAAAGCTGAAATGATTTTATTAGCCAACCCTTCTGCGCTTTTGTTAGAAGAAACATCAAAAAAAGCCTAAAAAACGTTCCTCAGTTTTCAAACCACGAACATATCGCGCATTTATACTCATTTGTGCTTTACCAGATACATCGGTTGTTCGTCAGCTTGAACAGAAACAAGAACGGAAACAAAATCAGCCTTGTTTATTTCATGACGAATTGTTTCATTAATAGCGATGGAAACAGACTCGATTAAATCATTCTGAATTTCAGAAGATGTTCCTTAAATACAGTGCTGGTTTCTATATGTTCCTGCATGAAAAACTCTTCCATTTCCAATAAATTTAAAGTTTCTAAATAATTGCCCTTATTAAGAGACTGCTCATTTTCCTTATGGCCCCTAAAAGCTAACTCTTGCCTCCCTAAATAACAAACAACATCTATCAAACGGCCTACTATCCTTCGATTTTGAGCCACATTTTCATTGTGCTGTTCTGCTTGAATTGTAGCTGATTCGGATAAGCAATGTTGTATGCATGTCCTAGCATGTGAAACATCTCAGAATTTTTTATATGAGGTTTGCTACCAGCATGTTTAGCTTCAAAATTTTTTATAGTGCCTACTCCAACTTTGCTCCATGGTTCCTCTCTATTAAACATAAAACAATAATAGCAGTGCAGAGTTTTGTTTTGCTTACAACCAGAGAGCCATCTATATTTACTATACCAAACTTTCTGAAAATTTCTGACAATTTTTCCATCCTTCTGCGACAAATTTAAAGGCGGCCGAGATATTTTGACTTTAGCAATACCTTTTGCTCTAAAGGTAATGTACTGATTTCGTATTTTAACAAAATTCTAGTGAATCAAAGTTGTCAAAGTTCATATCAAATACTTCTGCGACAGAACTGGTACTATTTTATTTAAACAAATAAAATAATAAAATGCATCTTGACAGTATTGCACGGTTGTGTACTCCTTACTCCAACAGTAAATGAAGTAGGCTATACGATTGTGCAGAAATCTAATCGAGAATTATTTAGGAATGCATCCTGTCGCACTTGTTTGGATTCCTGGCAGTCCTTTTCAGAACATACCCAACGGTCTTTACCTGTCATATACAGTTTCATTTGATGGCCATTCATACAAATTCTTGGGTTGTGTAAAATATTTTTGTCTCTTAGAAACTGTATCCCTGAATCTTTGTCGGGAATCCGTGCTGTTAACTGAAGGAAATTCATGATACGCTACAATACTACTACACTTGCGACTGCAGCATACAGAGTGACAGGCCATGCTGTCACCATGGAATGGTTGCAAAATGCGTTGTTACTGGCGATTGCTACGTCGAGCATACTGCCACTAAACTGAAAAGATCCACGACATTTTTAAGTTAAAACAACATTTTGCCTCTCAATAGAAATTTTTTTTTGTTTTAAGTTGGTAATTTTGATAAAAAATTAAAAATTTTTTTGTATAGATTCAAAAAAAATATATTTTTTTAAGAAAAACATTTTAAATGCACTTGTTTGATGATTATTTGTGCATTAAGAACATTTTCGTACTCTAGAAAAGCTATAGCTTGATTTCCTCCATTATTAAATTGGTTACCCAGATCCTTGATGTGGACAGTAATTTCTTTGACCTAATAAATATCCTATTAATGGAAATTGAAAAAATAATAATAATTTTAAATCAACATCACCCATGCTGCCGTTATATTATCTTACATATTATGGCCTGCGTATATTTAAATACACCCAGTGGCGAAGGGTCAGGGGAGACAGGGTAGACAGTGTCTCCCCAAATAATTTATTTAATTAACTTTTATTTATGGATTAAGATGAGTAAGATACTCAGAAAGGGTATAAAACTAATTTAAGAAGTTAAATATTACGCGACTTGATGCGACCGAGTGGTCCATGGAACCTTGCTGTGCGATGCAACTCTACGCAGAGTATCAGGGTAGTTACTCGGAATGTCTTTTCAACATAGCTGGAGGTGAGGAGGGCTTTGGTGGATGACAACGGGAAGGGACTTGCGCGCGCAGCATAGTCATATGTCCAGTACATCACGTCAAAAGACACGTCTCCCCTGACTGAATAGTACAGAATTTTCGCCTGGCCACCTGTGTTTGTTTCATTATGCGCACGTAGTGAATATTTGTTTTTGTTGAGTTTACAAATTATTTTTAATTTTGTATATAGTGTTATAGACTAAGAAGTGTGTGATCATTTACGTAGCCTACTAATTATTTATTAATACACATTTTTAAGTGTCGTCCTTTAAGTGTTTTAAGCATATTGATTTAATGCAGCAAAATGAATACAGTTAGTACCAGTTCTGTCGCAGAAGTATTTGATATGAACTTTGACAACTTTGATTCACTAGAATTTTGTTAAAATACGAAATCAGTACATTACCTTTAGAGCAAAAGGTATTGCTAAAGTCAAAATATCTCGGCCGCCTTTAAATTTGTCGCAGAAGGATGGAAAAATTGTCAGAAATTTTCAGAAAGTTTGGTATAGTAAATATAGATGGCTCTCTGGTTGTAAGCAAAACAAAACTCTGCACTGCTATTATTGTTTTATGTTTAATAGAGAGGAACCATGGAGCAAAGTTGGAGTAGGCACTATAAAAAATTTTGAAGCTAAACATGCTGGTAGCAAACCTCATATAAAAAATTCTGAGATGTTTCACATGCTAGGACATGCATACAACATTGCTTATCCGAATCAGCTACAATTCAAGCAGAACAGCACAATGAAAATGTGGCTCAAAATCGAAGGATAGTAGGCCGTTTGATAGATGTTGTTTGTTATTTAGGGAGGCAAGAGTTAGCTTTTAGGGGCCATAAGGAAAATGAGCAGTCTCTTAATAAGGGCAATTATTTAGAAACTTTAAATTTATTGGAAATGGAAGAGTTTTTCATGCAGGAACATATAGAAACCAGCACTGTATTTAAGGAACATCTTCTGAAATTCAGAATGATTTAATCGAGTCTGTTTCCATCGCTATTAATGAAACAATTCGTCATGAAATAAACAAGGCTGATTTTGTTTCCGTTCTTGTTTCTGTTCAAGCTGACGAACAACCGATGTATCTGGTAAAGCACAAATGAGTATAAATGCGCGATATGTTCGTGGTTTGAAAACTGAGGAACGTTTTTTAGGCTTTTTTTGATGTTTCTTCTAACAAAAGCGCAGAAGGGTTGGCTAATAAAATCATTTCAGCTTTGAAAGAATATAACATTAAAAATAAATTAATAAGCCAAACATATGAGGGTGCTTCTGTGATGGCTGGTCGTCACGGTGGAATACAAACCCTTGTTCATCAACAGTGTCCACAGGCAATATTTGTGCATTGCTATGCTCACCAACTTAATTTGGTCTTGTTACACAGTGCAAAAAATATTAAAGAAGTTAAATTGTTTATTTGTAATTTAACTGCATTTCATAGTTTATTCAGTAGATCTGCTGCTAGATCTGATTTACTCCGAGAACAAGGATTTAAACTTCCTCACGCAACATCAACCCATTGGAATTACCATTCGCGGACAGTTTCAACAATCAAAGAACATTACAAAGAACTAGCTTATATCGTGCGGTTTCTCACATTATCGAGTGTGATGACTAGGATCCTGAGTCTGTGAGTGCTCCAATTGGTCTCCTAAATATTTTAAAGTCGACATCTTTCATGTTTTACTTGTGCATATATGATCGAATTTTTGTATTTACTCAATATCTGTTTAATGTTCTCCAGGCAAAATCTAGCATGATGTAGCCTAAATCTCTGCATTAATGAAATTAGGACACTGAAAGAAAATATCGCAGCACTGTGTTCAAATAAAGTGCTGCAAAACTGTATAGACGAATGTAGGCGCATGTATTGCTGGAATCTGTAAGTGAAGTGCATAAACGCGTTGCTTATGAAATTCTTGATTCTATAACAGTGCAACTAGACACCCGATTCGGCGAATTTGAAAATATATTTTTGTTGTAGAACTTCTAAATGAGAAAAAGTTTGTTGAATTTCGGAGGAATTTTCCTCAACTCTAGTTTGAAAAGCTGAAATGTTTGATCCCAAAATTCTTTCACTGGGTAACATTGTGCAATGAATTATTGAACATCTACAACAGTAATGGTAAAATGCTTCCGTGTGTTAAACTCCTAGAATATATTGTGGAGAATCAACTCAATAGTGTGTATGAACAAACATTAAAGTTACTTTATTGTTGTATTGGAGTGTTAGTGGTCTCAAATATTTCTACTAGTAATTTTGTACAAACCACTGTTATCTTTGGTATTGACGAGCGCTTTCGACAGTCAAGCCATCTTCATGTCATTTACCATCTTCAGGTTGGTAAATGGCCTGAAGATGGCTTGATTGCCGAAAGCGCTCCTCAATATCAAAGATAACATAGTGGTTTGTACAAAATTACTAGTAGAAATTAAAGTTACTGAAATTAGTACTGAGTATTCCAGTTACATCGGGATCGACTGAGCATTCAATGAGTATACTGAAGAGGATCAAAACGTACCTTCGTAATGCCATGAAAAATAAAAGGTTATCAGAATTGGCTACTTCGTCTATTGAAAAAGAATTGACATCTATATGCACAACGGACCCAACTTTCAAGGAAAGGGTAATAGATATTTTTGCAAACTTCAAGACGCGGCGTGTGGAACTCATTTACAAGAAAATATGAACGATTGTGTAATGCCTACAGTAATCCGAATTTGTCATCATTCAAAAATATGAGCAAAATTTATTTTTTTGAACAATATTTTCGAATTAAGATTCATAAACGACACTAATAACAATAAACCGTTTGTTCTTTATATTTAGGGCTAATTATACATACTGTATAATGAAATGCGACAGTCACTTAGCTGTTATCTGATAGAGGTAGAGGTATCTCTATTTTCCATAGTTTTACTGGTTCATTAAAAATGTCAGCAATCTTAGTAGGAGGGTGCTGTTGACTGGTACTTTTATGTCTACCCAAATTATTTTGTCACGCTTCGACACTGAATACACCTACCTTTAACAATGACTACACACTTTTAGGTTAGAATTACTAAGGTAACTGCCAGCAGCTAGTGGTGGGAACAAAAACGCACAACTGTTTGAAAAAACAGTTCTCTGAAAAAAACGAACGAACTGTTCTTTTCCGCGGAGACAAACTGTTTCTCCGTTTTAAAAACGACGTGCCGTTGACAACAGTTTTGACAACGCAACTGTTCACAGAGTTCACTGTTCACTGATTCACTGTTGTCATACAAGCGTCTACTCAACGAATATCCAAGCTGAGGAGCGACCAATCTGGCGACGTGGTGGGGGCACTGGAGGGGAAAGTGCCTAACCGACCGTGACACGACACACCGACAATTGTGACACACCGTGTCACCTGGCGGGCTCAGCTGATACTTGTCAGCTGATTTTGGTAAGTTTTTACCGCGCGCGCTTTTGTATCTATTTTGGATGGGTGCTTGTGTAACCAAGTTAAAGGTAAGAATTGTCTTCTATCATGTTTTCTAAATAATTATATTACAAATATATTTACTATATAACAAACATTATCATGTTAAATTGCTAAACTCAATATCAGCAGCGATTATTTCTGTCTTGATGCGTTTACATATCAAATGTAAAACTAAAAGCAATTAAAATATCTGTATAGAGAACCATACATTACTTCCATGTTCAAAGGTTTATATTTAAAATCATAATGGAAATGAAATATTTCCACAGAAACTACTTCTTTCTACTTATAGATTCAGCCTGACCACAGTACTGTGTGGTCACTAACGTATACCACCTTACATTATCGCACTCGATTTTCACTCATGATGACAGTCGATGGCACTGCCGAAACGTCTGGTTTTGCAGATAACATTGTACTTTGCTCAAACAGCCCGGGAAGAAATTTTTACACTAAACTACAATTCAGGGCTGTGTGCAAAAAATTATTTGATTCTGTTTGAATTTGCGGCTGTTATCGTTGGCCATAGAAACAAATCTACACACAGAAACTTTTCGAAAAATGACTTTTTTTCGTGTTTTGAGGGTAGTACATGTATACATGTCCATGTATTTGATGTCATTTTGATCAATTTTGCTGCAATTGTAATCAATGTTATGGAACAAACAAGTAAAAAATAAGTACACTGTGTGTGTGTGTGTGTGCGCGTGCGCGTGCGTGTGTGTTGTGTGTGTGTGCGCGCGCGCGCAGGTGTATTCTCATTACATTCAGTTACTTGATATGTAATGCTTTCACAATTGAAATACATTTCAGTGAGATAACAATTGGATTCGTTCCAGGGAAGTGTAAAATTCCTGTTACAACCACACAATTTCTTGTAAAAATAGTTCTTGACTTTTCCTTATACAGCAAGATGAACAATATAATTCACAAGTCTAACCACTCTTTCCTTCTCAAACACTATTTAAAAAAAAAAGTGATTAACAAAAGATCTGAGTATTCCTTCTTCTAGTTTGTTTGCCAATAGAACTAAAATTAGTGTATACAAATATAGTATTATTTTTTGTACATTTCAAATTTTGGGACACCAGGTTTCAAAAAGTGGGGCAAAAGTTTGACAAAATCACAAATTCCATGTGGGACATCGATTAAAGAGAATTTTAACGAAAATCTGAATATACTGTACAGTTTTAGAAATTTCAAAATTCTTTGACCCCATGGCTCAAAAATGGAATCAATAATTTGAAAAAAGTGTAAAAATCCATCTAGCTGTTAGACTAAAAGAAATTATAACACACATTTAACTGTGTGGAATTTATACTATTTATTGTATGATCGCTCTATAATACTGTTACTTTACTAAACAAAAATTAGTCAGTCTGCCTGCACACCCATATTGCTGAGTAATAATACAGCAGTCTTGTCTAGCGTCTCTGGGCCCCACACACACACACAGTTGCTATGTAGCTGATTTCTCTCTGGCAGTGGTGAAATGTCAGTTCTGCCATGGTCAAAAGCATAACAGGCAGCAGGCCTAATGTTTGAAAGAAAAGAGAATAAGAAGAATTATCTTGTAGACATTTGTAATTTTTAGTTATTTTTAGAAACAAAATTTAATGTTTTGTTTAATGGGCAGTTAAGAATACTATGTGTGTATGTGCGTGCGTGTGTGCGCACGCGTGCACAACTTTTAATCTGAACAATAATCTGCTGTTAGAACCCAGCTGCCAGAAGTGGAACATGTGGTAGAATGGCACAATGCAGCAGGTACTGTATTCCCAAACTGTCACTTCAGAAAGTATATTAAACAGGACCATTATGGGAAGAATATATAAAGTTTAGTTGTTACCGTTTCATCTGAAATTTGCTTATTAAATTTAAGTTCAATGAAAACAATGCTATGTTTATTTTCAGATGAGTACTACTGCCGTAAAATGTGATTTATGCAGCAAAGAGTTCAGTAAGAGTTCTTATTGTAAACGGCATATTAGAATTGTTCACAAAAGAAATGCCAAAGGGGAGCAAATTGAAACACAAGAAACAGCTACATTTACTTAATAATTTTGTATAAAAAAAGAATTTAAAATTATAACTGGAAGATTACTTACAACATCGCTTTTGCATTGTAAATTACTGTAATTGCCGCATATGGAATTTTTATAAACAACACTTCAAGAAATGACGAAATTTTACTTACTGATAAAACTACTTAATGGTCAAATAATTGACGCAAAGGATTAATGTTGTGATCGGAAAAGAAATTTTCCGACAAGTCCTTTATTAAACAAATTCAACACGTCTACAAATTAACCAATACAAATCGGTCTACGTGTTAATTAACAACGATTCCAACATCATAGGTCATATGTAATCCGGTGACGTGGGATTAAGGTTTGTCTTAAAAAATAAATTTAACGGACCTTCTTCTGAAGATAATACGCGTGCCACAAAACAAAACTATGTGTTACACTAAGGAAATGTAAAGACGACAAGACGAAATGTAACAGGCAATCGCTTCGAATTAGCTTCAACTGAAATTAAACAGACAAAGAAAACTGAAAAGCTTCGACAATCGCTGAATAAAAATCAATACAACAATAATCACTGTATAAAGCCATTGTTGTACGATAACGGTGTAGTCCGCATTGTTGTGAAGCAATTGATGTACACAGCCGTCATGACTCCACAGCTCATTTACATTTCTTCTTACGTACAATAATCATCGCCACCGCTGTCATGAACTTGTCCGTACGTGTCAAATCGCCTGCCATTATGCTGCCTAATTAACCGTTCCGACCGACGTTTCGTTTTCGTTATCACTTTTACTGCATAAATCACAACGCTGTGGAATACATAGTATTTAAACCGGTAAATAACGACACGTTGGAACGAATCGAAATTACGTTTAGTGCCGCCTGGCCATTCAGATAAATCTTCTGTTATTTAAAGTTGGCATAAATCCTCCGTTATACGCAATAATTGTAGTCATTTTGTGGCATTTCATATCGGTTATAACGAAAAGCGATTAAATATAATATTTATTGTAGGTTACTTGGGCTGATAGTTCATGTTCTCTATTCTGTTTACATAACCGTGTACATCAGAAATATATGTTCGCCTGCAGACAGTTTTCGATGAAACAAACCGTTCAAATCATCCCATGAAACTGCTGTCATAAACATGTCCAACTAGCAGCTTAAGTGACGTTATTGCATGCGCATGTTACATTTTCCGTAAAAGCACGCGGAGTGTTGCTCGGCACAACGTAAAGCCTGCGTTGTCGAAGGACTACATAAAAATCAGAATTTCCTTTAGTTGAAGGTAATAATTTATTGCATAGCTAGGCAACAACTACCAAATAACGACAAAACGAACTACGTCGTTTCTTCTTTTGCTTCTTCATTTCATGGTTTAGGCACAAATGGTTGTTCCGTCTCGGTAAAGTCACATAAATTTGTTCTCACGTTCCACGACTTCTAATGTCACACTTGCCCGCTGGACTGCTTGCCTGTTTTCGTCCATTCCGTCGACGTGTTCCCACCATTTTAATCTGTAATCGTCTATTCGCTGGTTCGGATTATGGACGTTTAGCTCGTTCCGAATGCAGTCGTTCTGTCCAACTGTGTGGAACCCTTGACTCTTCTCAGAGAAAGCACTTCAGCTGCTTCAAATTGTAGACATGTCTCGCTTACATTCCTCACTGCCGTACATCTGAATCGGGACAGCAGTGGTTTTGTATAATTTTAATGATAGCGTACAGTCAGTCGCCCTCTGGAAGGACCTTCTGGGAGGATTTTTGTACTGCACCTTGTGTCCTTCCATCAGGACGTGAGTTCCTTACGACAATGACGAATATGAAAATATTTTTCTACTCCTGTAGTACTGAACAACTTACCTATTACAGTAATTTCTTATTTTCCTTACAATTACCTATTTAGTGTGCACATGTTCTAACCGAACCTCATATCCACTGTAACCTATAACATATGCGAGAGAACATGTCAAAATATCGATGAAATCTTTCCTTCACTATCGTATGACATACTACGGATACCTTTCCTGATATTTTTTCCTCTACCCACAACTACAAACTTTTCAGTGTAGTGTTAAAAGTAATTAAAATGGAGATACTTAATCGGAAACAAAAGCTAATTTTTTGTAGAAAATTATAGAACTGGAGAGGCCTAACTTATTACAACCTGACATAACCTGTGTCCGGATCATTTTCACAGCCACGTACTCAAAATGCATCCATTGATGTTGTTAGCAGGGCAGGAAGTAATTTTTGATTACGCTTACTAGTATTTTAGCCGTACCGTTGTAAATAATAGCGAAAATAAGGCGCTATTTACCCTCACGGCAGATGACACCGAACACCCATTCTCATGGATAAACGAGAGGTAGCTTACACCATGTTATTGTTACACCAACAACTTGACGAATAACTCTACAGAGAACATTTTATCATCGGCAGAAGAATGGCAAAAAAGATTCGCTACCTCTAAATTACAGACCGACAAGGAGCATGTCAAAGGCGAAATAATAATATTTAGAGTATTAAGCAGGGTCGAATAGTTATAGGGGGAGTAAACGATGCGTATTTTCCATCTGTCCAATCAAAGATACAAAATAAACCAAAAATACCACTACAGTACTACTTCTGGACGGAAACTGAACTATAATAACCATAAACATTGTGACTTGCAGACAAAGTAGGGCAGGCGGATTGTTGTAGGTCGTTCTTGTGCGCGCATACACAATAGCACAATACACCAGCAATTGATTCGTTTCCCCACTTAATAAGCAATTACCGTTACTGTAACAAACACATACGCTGCGCTATGCACGCACGCTGGTCCGGTCGGGATGATGATCATAACTGTTCTTGACTCTCGTCTTATCTGGAGCACCGAGCTAATGTTTGAGCACGCGACCTCTTTATATTATTATTGTTATTATTATCACGCGTATCTGTGCAACTCCGTCATCATGGCACAACAGGTTCATTACGTTTTATAGGTCGCTTAACATCACACAAAAATGCTACGCGACGTTACGCAATTGTACGGAGAAACCGCGCTCTATGTCATAGAACTTGGTTACCACGCTAATTTCGTAACACATCAGTCCGTGGAATTCTTGTACAGCAATCACCACCGCATATGCTCACGGTACGCGAACAATACAATGCGGCTTACCTCTTGAAATGATTTTCATGACTGTAAAGACAACCTGCACACAAACGGACGAAAGACATGACAGAAACTAAAATCCGACTACGATTCCCGCACAAACACTAAGGGTTACATGACTTCCAAGGACAGCCATTACACTATGGCTTCACGAATACAACCAAAATGGAATATTATCAAATGTCTATGTACGCTGAAAACAGTAGATCTAACATTTTTGCTACTGATTCAACAAATATCTAAGTTCTTGTACTACTGGATTTAGCAGCCAGTAGTCCTAATGTGACGATCCCTTTATCTGTCAATGACTGAAAAATGCTGACCTGTGTTGTCGATATTACTTACAAACCGTGCAATTTTGTTTCCAGAAGTTCAATTTTGTCGTTTTTTGCAAACGTATTGTCTCTTATCTTGAGTGCCACGAGATTTTATGACACAAAGTAACACCAGCGTCTGAGGAGGGATACTAGACATATAATGTCCTTGGCCTTGTTCATATTGTTCTTGCTCTTACCGTTCGAATCACACCTGTTGGAGACCAAATCTGTTACAGAGGCCATGTGTACTGGAAGTAGCGAACTTTAAATACGGATGATGCGAGCGACGGCCATATAGGAGAGTTAGTACTGGTTCGTAACAGACAACTATCCTCTTTTGACATTGTATGATTTTAATAAAAACAGATATCGGATTTAAATAATAATTCCGTGCTTGCAATATACAATCCATGTACACAAACTTACATATCCTTTGTTGGGTTGTAATTATTACTAAACAGTAATACATGCTTAGAATGAAAATATTTGCTATGATTTTAGTAACGTACAACACCAGCTTAACCCAGAGAGAGAGAGAGAGAGAGAGAGAGAGAGCGAGAGAGAGAGAGTGAGAGACTGCAATGTGTCAGTGTAAAGTCGTGTCAATGACCTCTTGTATTACAATGGTTTAGCATAGTTACTTACTGAAGGCCATTTAAAACAAATTATAGTTTATTTTAATTTATTTCGTTGTAAACCTCTATTTGTAAAGTACATTAAATTATGTGAAATGCTACATCGAAAGATTCAAATCATACCTTATTGGTGCTGTCAAATATTTGTATGTAGGAATTTCTACCGATGTTTGCAGCAGCAGTAGGGGAATTCTTGTCAACGTTTGTAGCGAGAGAGAGACATACACGCACAGGTAATTACATTATAAACTAGGAATTGCTTCCGACGTCTGTGAGCGAGAGAGAGAGAGAGAGAGAGATGGCGTTAATATTTTGTCGAATAAATATAAACTTTCTAATTTCATATACATGCGTGCGGTACTGACCACGGAGAGAGAGAGAGAGTGAGAGACATACACAACAAGTGTGAGAGAGAGAGCTAAAATTATTTACTCAATGTACACAGTGAGAGAGAGAGAGAAAGAGAGAGGGAGAGGAGAAAACGGCTTGAACATAACGTTTGACAACAAGAGAGATAGTTTTACTTACATTCAAATGTGAGAGAGAGAGAGAGTAACAATTATGATCATATAGTTTGAATTTCATAATTGCGTAACACTTTACCGCACATCAGAAGACCGAGATTGGTGTAGAGAGAGAGAGAGAGAGGGAGGGAGAGAGATATTTATTTACATTCAAAGGGAGAATTGACCCACCACCCACCCTGATATGCAAATCAGCTTCATTAAAAAATAAAAAAATAAAGCATGCACGACAAACATACTCTCTCGAGTCTCAGATTCTGGCGAATGCGTTGGTCATATAGTTTGAATTTCCCACCACAGAAAAATGTTGGCAGATCTGTTCTATACACAATAATGCAAGATTGGTAACCCTGATCATATATTTTAATATACAATATAACACACACACATATAAAGTTTGAACCCATGCATAGGTTGGTAAACCTGATCATATAGATTTAATATACATTATAACACACAACAAATTTGAACTCATGCAAAGGTTGGTAACCCTGATCATATATTTTTAATATACACTATAATGCATCAAGTTGGAACCCCCACCCACCACCCACCCCTGATATGCAAATCAGCTTTATTTAAAAATTGGTAACCCTGATCATATATTTTAATATACACTATTTTATGACAGCAATCTCAAACAGACAGCAAATGAGGACATCACTCTTTCACACTTCCTGGCAAAATTCGAGACTATGTTCAGTCAACTCATGCAGCAAAATAGCGTCATGCTTAATCTCCTTACAACACTTGTCAATAAACTTTCTAATTAATAATGAATAACAATTACAGGATTGGATTATGGAACGCCAACGGACTCTCTCAACGCACCCTAGAACTCAAAGCTTTTCTTCTTGAAAACAGATTAGACGTAATGCTTATATCTGAGACACACTTCACAGACAGAAGCCATATTAGGATTCCAGGCTTTACTGTTTATGATACCCAACATCCGGACGGGACAGCTCGTGGCGGAACCGCTCTGTTAATCCGAAACAATATAAAACATTATCTCTTCTCTAACGTCAAAACTGCTCACCTACAGGCGACCAACGTTTTAATTGAAGATCAAAGAGGCCCTCTAATTGTTTCTGCAGTCTACTGTCCCCCAAAACACAGAATCAATGAAACTGACTTCAGCTCTTTTCTTGGAACTCTTGGAGCACGTTTTTTGGTGGGAGGTGACTTTAACGCAAAACACCCGCAATGGGGTTCGAGATTAGCTAATCCAAGAGGTAGAATTTTATATAACGTCATTAGACAAGAATCCCTGTCCTTTCTGTCCACTGGTCAACCAACCTATTGGCCTTCTGACACAAATAAAATACCTGACCTAATTGATTTCTTCTTAATACGAGGCATGTCTCATAAATACTACAAAGTTGAATCTTGCCTTGATTTGTCCTCTGACCACACTCCAATTATTGCCACTATTAGCAATACTATAATTGAGTCTGAAAGTCTACCAACACTCACAAATCGTCTTACTGACTGGGATTACTTTAGAGAGCTTGTAAATTATAATATCTCGCTAGAACTTCCACTCCACACGCCTGCTGAATTGGATGCGGCTGTAAATTCTCTCACCAGTACTTTTCAAAAATCAGCCTGGGAAGCTACACCTTGCAATACAGCGAAGAATAAGCACTTGAACCTTCCTCTGGTTGTCCGGAAGAAATTAGCTGAGAAGCGTAAATTGCGACGAATTTGGCAGCATACTCATCATCCGGATGATAAAAGAAAGTGGAATTCCGCGGCCAGACAACTTAAACGATTGCTGGAAAATCTAAAGAATGAAGGGATTCAGGATTATCTAGAAAATCTGTCACCAAATGAAAGTACTGATTATTCTCTGTGGAAGGCTACTAAACGATTAAAAAGGCCACTATTACAAATACCACCAATACATAAACCAGATGGTAGCTGGGCGCGCAGCAATACAGAGAAATCCCAGGTTTTTGCCGAACATTTGGTCAACGTTTTTCAACCTGAATCCAGCAAGAACGTCTCTTTCGATGAAGAGGTACAAAGATACTTACACTCCCCGTTCCAAATGACTCTACCTATTAAGCCTTTTAAAGTTAAGGAAATCAAGGAAATAATCCTGTATAATTTGAAAAGTAAAAAGGCTCCCGGCATTGATTTGCTATCGGGGAAAGTTCTAAAGGAGCTGCCTCACAAAGGCATTGTACTAATAACATACATTTTCAATGCCATACTCAGACTCGAATACTTTCCTCTTCTCTGGAAATCGGCTCAAGTTATCATGGTCTTAAAACCTGGTAAAAACCCTCAAGAGCCCTCTTCTTATCGACCCATAAGCCTTCTACCGATACTTGGTAAGATCTTTGAAAAGCTGTTTGTAAAACGACTTATGCCAACAATTGTAGAAAACAACCTAATTCCGGATCACCAATTTGGTTTTCGAGAAAAGCACTCTACGGTAGATCAAATACACAGACTAACAAATGTTATCAATAAATCGCTGGAATCGAAGATGTTCTGCTCAGGTGTGTTTCTCGACGTTTCCCAGGCATTTGACAAAGTCTGGCATCTTGGACTCTTATATAAAATAAAGAAAAATCTGCCACATAATTGTTACCGTATCTTACATTCCTACTTAGTGGGCAGAGTGTTTCAAGTCAAGTACTCCGATGCTACTTCTCCTCTATTACCAGTGGGGTCGGGTGTTCCGCAGGGT
Organism: Magicicada septendecula; assembly: GCA_034769895.1. Taxonomy (NCBI): domain Eukaryota; kingdom Metazoa; phylum Arthropoda; class Insecta; order Hemiptera; family Cicadidae; genus Magicicada; species Magicicada septendecula. The sequence continues at coordinate 466,649,923 of CM068370.1, read as the reverse complement.
AGTGTCCTGGGTCCTCTGCTCTACCTCCTGTTCACCTCGGACTTACCGTCAGCAAGTGAAACCACTGTTGCTACCTACGCCGATGACACAGCGATCCTAGCGACACACTCCGATCCCTCAATAGCATCTCTTATACTACAAGAATCATTAAACAGCGTTCAGTTATGGTTTGATAATTGGCGCATAAAAATCAATTCATCGAAGTCAGTCCACGTTACCTTCACCACACGTAAGGCAAACTGCCCTCCAGTCACAATTAACGGTCAACCAGTACCGCAAGCTGAAAGTGCTAAGTACCTTGGGATGCATCTGGACAGGAGACTAACTTGGAAAAAACATATAACATCTAAGAAGCTTCAACTTAATCACAAGGTCAGAAACATCTATTGGCTTATAGGCAGACAATCACGGTTAAGTCTCGTCAACAAACTCTTGATCTATAAAGCCGTGCTTAAACCGGTATGGACTTATGGTATACAACTTTGGGGTACTGCAAGTACAAGTAATATTGAGATTATCCAGCGCTTTCAGTCCAAAACACTTAGATCAATAGTCGACGCTCCTTGGTTTGTCTCAAATAACTCTATACACCGCGACCTCAAAGTTTCAACCGTGAAAGAAGAAATCATGCGTCTCTGCAGGACTCACATCTCCAAACTAGAACAGCATCCCAACCACCTGGCAATTAACTTGTTAGACAACAGTGAAGATATTTATAGACTAAAAAGACACAAACTATTAGACTTACCATTCAGGTTTAACTCATAATGTATTCTCTGTATTTTCTGTATTGTACTGTCTGTGATATCTGTTCTGTATGTTTTTGTATTCGTGTCATTCATACGTGTTAATGTCAACCTGTATATGTGCCTTATGGGCCCAGTGTTTAATGTTTGAACTTATTGTATCATGCCAGCAGGAAGTGATAGTGTCTTTTGTTCATTTGTTTACATGTTTTTATCATTTAGTTTTGTATTTTGTTACCTCTTTAATCTATTATCAAAACAAGAAGAGCTGTCAATGGTCAGCTCTTCATAATCCTGTGTGTGTTGTCAGCCAATTTGTTAAATGTTCGCTCAGTCGAACAGCTTACAGATCTCCAATAAATTAAAAAAAAAAAAAAAAAAAAAAAAATATACACTATAATACACATATCAAGTTTGAACCCATACATAGGTTGGTAAACCTGATCATATAGATTTAATATACATTATAACACACAACAAATTTGAACTCATGCAAGGTTGGTAACCCTGATCATATATTTAATATATACACTATAATGCATCAAGTCGGAACCTCCCACCCGCGCGGGCTGTGGTCCATTTGGGATGCTGCGGGTCCAGCTGATAGAAAGTGAAAGTGATCTAGGCTCGCGAAAGGCGGCATATATTCGCGGATATGCAAATCAATTTAATTAAAAAAATAAAAATATCAAATTAAAAAAAAAAATAAAAATTTATTCGCGGAAATTCGCGGTGCTGTGGTCCATTTGGGATGCTGCGGGTCCAGCTGATAGAAAGTGAAAGTGATTTAGGCTCGCGAAAGACGGCATATATTTGAACTTGGCGCGCGAAAGGCGGCATGGGGTGGTGGTGGGGGAATAACGGTACTTTGGTCAGAACCCTTATTTTCCCTCTACTGTCTGGTTTTGTAGAAAACATTGGACTACGGCCAAATATCCCGGGAAGGAATTTTAACAGAAACTACTTCTTTGTTGCCGATAACGTTGTACACATATATATAAAAAATATGCATAAAATTAATGGCTTGTATAAGTTAATGATTGATCTCCATTAAGTAGTGCTCAAGTTTCCAAAGTTTTAATATTATGATGTCCGTAATTAAAACATCAGAGCAGGTTTAGTGTGAATGAGGGTACACTGTGGACAAAAATTTTCAACATTTCCTATTGAGCGTTGCTTAGAGTAAAGCTGCGAATCTACAGTGTATGTTTCACAGAACAAACACGCGAAAAAGAAGGAGCGCTCCGAAGTCACTCATGGACCCTCAGCATCTTGCAGAGGGTTCATTCCCTAAAGACGAAAAGTCTGTCTATGAATCGTTCCTCTGTAAACACGTGCAGTTACACTGCCCAGCGATCCACAGGAAGCAAATTGATGTCCATTTTTTCGGCTTGCACGCGTTATGTTGGTGTGGGTTTCGGCACTTTCCATTTAAAAAGGGTGCAAATGTAAGAAAATAAACATGAGTGAGGCCAGAAATAACGCGAATTTTGTGTGTGTGTGTGTGTGTGTGTGTGTCTTCCCTGCCTTTTTATTGCTGTAGTCATAATAATAAAATGGAAACGTAAACATTACATAACTGAGATATGCTTACCTGCCACGAACGATATATTATTTTATACGTGTATATTATTAACTCATACATAATTTACATTAAAATGAAAAAATTATAATTTTATTGCCTGGCAACAAAATTAATTTATTTTTAACAATTACCATTGTTTGAAAAAGTTTAAATGAATTTTCAAGTACTTTACTGTTGTTAAAACGTAAAAGGTTGCCGGTAAACTACCCCTTCCCCTTAACCGATCTTCACCAAAATCGAAAGTCCTTGAGACCTCTACAATTCAGGGACGTATGCAAAAAATTATTTGATTCTGTTTGAATTTGCGGCTGTTATCGTTTGCCATAGAAAATACCCTTGATAAAAAAACGTTGCCGGTAAACTACCCCTTTTCCTTAACCGATCTTCACCAAAATCAATAGGTCTTGAGTACTCTACAAATCAGGGGTGTATGCAAAAAATTATTTGATTCTGTTTGAATTTGCGGCTGTTATCGTTTGCCATATAAAATACCCTTGTTAAAAAAACGTTGCAGGTAAACTACCTTTTTCCCTTAACCGATCTTCACCAAAAAAAAATAGGTCTTGAGAACTCTACAATTTAGGGCTGTATGCAAATAATCTTTTGATTCTGCTTGAATTTGCGGCTGTTATCGTTTGCCATAAAAAATACCCTTGTTAAAACATAAAACGTTGCAGGTAAACTACCCCTTTCCCTTAACCAATCTTCACCAAAAACAATAGGTCTTGAGAACTTTACAATTTAGGGCTGTATGCGAAACATTATTTGATTCTGTTTGAATTTGCAGCTGTTATCGTTTGCCAAAAAAAAATTTCCCTTGATAAACAAAACCGTTGCAGGTAAACTACCCCTTTCCCTCAACCGATCTTCACCAAAAACAATAGGTCGTGAGTACTCTACAAATCAGGGCTGTACACAAAAAATTATTTGATTCTGTTTGAATTTGCGGCAGTTATCGTTTGCCATAGAAAAAAATCTATTGACAGATAGACACAGACAGACACACACACACACAGACACTTTTCGGAAAACGACTTTTTTTCATGTTTTGAGTGTAGTACAATCAGAATCTGCAATAATCTCGAACACGATTTTTTTTTGCCATCACCATACTTCCATTCCTTAAGGAATATGGAAGTAAAATTACCCTTGTTAAAACATAAAACGTTGCTGGTAAACTACCCCTTTCCTTTAACCGATCTTCAACAAAATCAACAGACCTTGAGTTCTGTATACTTCAAAATGGTATGCAAAAGAGTAGTTGATTCTGTTTGAATTTACGGCAGTTATCGTTCGTCATATAAAAATATCGGTATGGAGAACCATACATGACTTCCATATTCTAAGATTTATATTTAAAATCATTTTCACCCAAACAGCCAGGCTGTGTCTTACCTGCCTTTTTATTGCTGTATTAAATGAAAAATATTATATTACATTAAAATGAAAAAATTATAATTTTATTGCCTGGCAACAAAATTATTTTATTTTTAACAATTACCATTGTTTCAAAAAGTTTAAATAAATTTTCAAGTACTTTACTGTTGTTAAAACGTAAAAGGTTGCAGGTAAACTACCCCTTCCCCTTAACCGATCTTCACTAAAATCGAAAGTCATTCAGACCTCTACAATTCAGGGACGTATGCAAAAAATTATTTGATTCTGTTTGAATTTGCGGCTGTTATCGTTTGCCATAGAAAATACGCTTGATAAAAAAACGTTGCAGGTAAACTACCCTTCCCCTTAACCGATCTTCACCAAAAACAATAGGTCTTGAGTACTCTACAAATCAGGGCTGTATGCAAAACATTATTTGTTTCTGTTTGAATTTGCGGCTGTTATCGTTTGCCATAGAAAATACCCTTGTTAAAAAAACGTTGCAGGTAAACTACCCCTCTCCCTCAACCGATCTTCACCAAAACAATAGGTCTTGAGAACTCTACAATTTAGGGCTGTATGCAAATAATCTTTTGATTCTGTTTGAATTTGCGGCTGTTATCGTTTGCCATAGGAAATACCCTTGTTAAAACATAAAACGTTACAGGTAAACTACCCCTTTCCCTTAACCGATCTTCACCAAAAACAATAGGTCTTGAGTACTCTACAAATCAGGGCTGTATGCAAAACATTATTTGATTCTGTTTGAATTTACGGCTGTTATCGTTTGCCGTAGAAAATACCCTTGTTAAAAAAACGTTGCAGGTAAACTACCCCTTTCCCTCAACCGAACTTCACCAAAAACAATAGATCTTGAGAACTCTACAATTTAGGGCTGTATGCAAATAATCTTTTGATTCTGTTTGAATTTGCGGCTGTTATCGTTTGCCATAGGAAATACCCTTGTTAAAACATAAAACGTTACTGGTAAACTACCCCTTTCCCTTAACCGATCTTCACCAAAATCAACAGATCTTGAGAACTCTACAATTTTGGGCTGTATGCGAAACATTATTTGATTCTGTTTGAATTTGCGGCTGTTATCGTTTGCCAAACAAACAAAATTACCCTTGCTAAAAAAAAACCGTTGCAGGTAAACTACCCCTTTACCTCAACTGATCTTCACCAAAAACAATAGGTCGCGAGTACTCTGCAAATCAGGCCTGCATGCAAAAAATTATTTGATTCTGTTTGAATTTGCGGCAGTTATCGTTTGCCATAAAAAAAATCTACAGACACACAGACAGATAGACACACAGACACACAGACAGACAGACAGACAGACAGACACACACACAGACACTTTTCGGAAAACGACTTTTTTTCATGTTTTGAGTGTAGTAGAATCAGAATCTGCAATAATCTCGAACACGATTTTTTTTGCCATCACCATACTTCCATTCCTTAAGGAATATGGAAGTAAAATACCTTGTTAAAACATAAAATGTTGCAGGTAAACTACCCCTTTCCCTTAACCGATCTCCACCAAAAACAATAGGTCTTGCGTACTCTACACACCAGGGCTGTATGCAAAACATTATTTGATTGCGTTTGAATTTGCGGCTGTTATCGTTTGCCATAGAAAATACCCTTGTTATAACATAAAACGTTGCAGGTAAACTAGCCCTTTCCCTTAACCGATCTTCACCAAAAACAATAGGTCTTGCGTACTCTACACACCAGGGCTGTATGCAAAACATTATTTGATTGTGTTTGAATTTGCGGCTGTTATCGTTTGCCATAGAAAATACCCTTGTTATAACATAAAACGTTGCAGGTAAACTACCCCTTTCCCTTATCCGATCTTCTCCAAAAACAATAGGTCTTGCGTACTCTACACACCAGGGCTATATGCAAAACATTATTTGATTGTGTTTGAATTTGCGGCTGTTATCGTTTGCCATAGAAAATACCCTTGTTATAACATAAAACGTTGCTGGTAAACTACCCCTTTCTCTTAACCGATCTTCACCAAAATCAATAGGTCGAGAACTCTACAATTCAGGGCTGTATGCAAAACATTATTTGATTCTGTTTGAATTTGCGGCTGTTATCGTTTGCCATAGAAAAAAATCTACAGACACACACACAGACACCCACACAGACACACAGACACTTTTCGAAAAATGACTTTTTCATGTTTTGAGTGTAGTACAATCAGAATCTGCAATAATCTCGAACACGATTTTTTTTGCCATCACTATACTTCCATTTCCTTAAGGAATATGGAAGTAAAAAACGAGTGTAACAAAGACAAATTTGCGCCAGGATAAACTGACCAGTGTAACCCTTTTGTACAATGAAAGTGACTTTCTGCAAGGACTTGATTTCAGTGAGGTGATTAAAACGTTTGCTCAGTCTAAAGCGAGAAAAAAGAATCTAGCTTGAACTGTACACGAGTCTTATCAAATCCACAAGATATTTAACTGATTGTCTTCTGTGTGTAAATGATGTGAAATGTACCCTTAATAAAACTTAATAAAAGCCAAATTACAAATGGTTGAAGGTGTAACTCTAAAACAATTTCTGAAAAATAGCCTCAGTTTTCAATTCTTGAGACTGTTTCCAGAAACAGTAAGATATTTGAAATATTCCTAACTAAGAAATGTATTGTAGGGTGTTTAAAGCTTCATTCAGCCCATTGGAAATAAACGTAAAAGTAGCCTATGGGAGGTTAGGGGGGCGCTAAAATATAATTAGCCTAGGGCGCCAAGATACCTTAATCCGGCCCTGAACAGCAGTGTACATAATTGTCAATTTCCATAAATTTGGCTGGTTACATCGTGTAATGTCATGCTGGTGTTAGACGGCATGATGTGGATTGTGCTCCTGTGGTCATACTGCAACCACCATACCAGCCGCCACTGATAATGAGGAAATTTGTAGTTACAATAGTACATGCCAGCTTACATCTGTTGCTGTCTCTCGCTTCCACCATTTGCAGCAAATTCAGTGTCAATGATCCACACCTTTTGTCTGCCACAGTAATGTTTAATTCAGTGTTCTCCAGCTTTTCTGACGTCTGGGTCTTTTTCTTCTGTGCGAGGAATCTTTGTGTTCTGAGTTGGTAGTGATATAATTATATTTAGAATGTACACAATTATAGCAGCAGTGTCATGACACTGGTGATGTTATACAACAGGTATTGGAAGTGAGATACTTGTTTAGTTGTTGTACCCTTCACAAATACGTTTGGTTTTATAGGATCCTTCCCTCTAAAAGCGATGGTGATTTTAAGAAGTGGAAATCCCTACAGAAGTTCCCATCGTCTCCAGGCTGGGGGCTTTACTTGGCCCCGTAACCCATCAATTCAAAAACTTGAAAAAATATTAAGTCAGAGAAAGGAAAAATTGAAAAAGTTTGGTTTTAAAATAGTAAAAGATGCCAGTGAATGATATTTTTATGATATTTTTGCAACTGTGATTGTAGACTCAATTTACACTAAGCAAACAAAACGTATTTTTGTACATACCTCTCAAAACTTCTCTTTTTTGTTTACCTCCTTTCTATATTTATATGATAATAATACATTATTATATTTTGAAAATGCAGTAGTAAGAACAATTGTGTCACCCGTGCAATTTTGCAATTTGGAGCAGTATAAAGAATAATTGCTGAGCAATGGTGTTTCAACTATTGGAGATGCAAAGTGACGTGTCAGCTGAGTTGATCACAATCCATTGAATTGCTGCTGGCTAGCAGAGCAATGAAGGCATGGAAACTAACAATGGGTCAAATCAAATGTGATTAACTTGTGATTAAACCGTTCATGGAACAGTGAACAGCAGATTGGGGCTGGGGCGGATCCAGCAAGCACTTTTGGGGGGCACATGAAAAGTGGACCACTATTTAATGATCCAAAGTATAAATGATAGGAGTGAAGATAAAAATACAGTGTATTTAACGTACAAGTGTAAAATCATATCTGTGTTTGTCAGTTCATTGTTTTTTTTTTAATAATATTCACCTACAGTTTGAAATACACACTACTCATTTAAGTTATTTATCAAACAAAAGTTAACTTGATGGTACGGTATAGTTACAGTTTAAAATAGGCCTGATTTTAGAGTAAAACGATGAGATTACAGAACGTGATATGAATTGTCTCACACGTTTATAGTCACAAAAACATCTTACAATCGCAAGACGACTGAAGTGACCATTGCGGGAGGGAGAGATTCCCTTCACCCCTGGACTGTACTGGGGGTATTTTCACCTTAGATTCTGTTAATGTGATTTTGAGTAAATTTTTAATTCTAAGAACACCTCGGAGCTTCTTGCAAGACATCAAACGGTATAAAATAAAAAAATTACTGATGTAATTCACAGCAACAGTTTTCCTCCTATTAAGATAATTGAAAACAACAAAACCACAAGGGGAAGAGCGAGAGAGAGCAAGAGAGAGAGAGAGAAAGAGAGAGAGAGAGAGAGAGAGAGAGAGAGAGAAAGAGAGAGAGAGAGAGAGAGAGAGAGAGAGAGAGAGAGAGAGAGAGAGAGAGAGAGAGAGAAAAGCTCGAGCAAAATGTAAATTTCATGATAAAAGTAAAAAAAAAGAAATTTAATCAGTTTAGTGCTAAGGAGGTGGTGGGTTAGGATCGATAGAGGCGAAGTCAGTTAGAGACATCCCAAAGGTAATCAATAATAATGTATACATTTTCTAATGGATGATTGCCAATTTTCTTTGTAGACACCCCTCACTACCTCTTGTGTCACTTTTTAGGAAAGTCTTAGGTTTTGGAAATATATTCGTATACATTCCCTATTTCACTCTTCTCTCTCACTTTTCAAAACACTCACGCAAGCACGAGCTCAAGTGTCTCTTTTCTTCTGGTTAGCAGCCCGCAGGCATCAGCTCCCCACTCCTCCCTGTTTTCTCCTTCCTTTTTAATTCCTGGTATGAATCACAGTTCATGTCCCGCACAAGGTAACTTATAAATTTCAAACGTGGTCTTCCTTTACAATCTTTCCCTTCTATCTTTCCTTTTCCTTCTATGACCCTTTTGTCGTACCTTAATATATGTCAAATCAATTAAGCTCTTCTTCTGTTTATTCGTTTTAGAAAACTTCTGCCTTTTCTAACTCTGCGAAACACCGCTTCGTTTTCAGCTTCTCCATCGAACTTATCCGAAGCATCCTTCTATGACATCATGTCCCAAAAGCTAGAAGATTCTTTTTTTCTCTTGCGCCAATTGTTCACTCCCATACAATGCGACACTCTACACATAGGTTTGCAGAAGATTCTTCCTCAACTTCAAGCTGATCTTATCTTATGTGAATAAGTTTCTCTTTCTACTGAAAGCACCTTTTGACTGATTTGTCCTGGTCACAATCTCTCTACAGCTTTTTCCATCGCATGTGATCTTGATCCCCGAGAATTGAATTCTGTCACTTCTTGAATGATGTCATTTTTTAATGTTAGTCCTATTCCATCAAGTCTATCTCACTGCAGCCCAAGATTTGCTTCTGTTTATTTTCATATTTAAATCTTCTTCCGTTATCCTGTCTGTTGCAGAAAGAATTTCCTGTAGATCTTGTAGCCTCCCGATCATTGTTAATACATCGTCTGCAAGCCTAAGCATGTCTGTTCTCTCTCCATGGATTTCTATACCAATTCGAACTTCTTCTCTGACCTTATGTCTTCTGAACATAGAAACTGAATAAATATGGGGACAACGGACAGCCCTGTCTCACACCTTTTCCAATGCAGGCTTCTTCATACCTATTACTGAAGCAAACAAAACCTCTTCCGTGTTTGTACAGTTTATAAATCAGTTTTCGCTCTCTATAACTGATTCCTATTTGACGAAGAATACTAAACAGAGTGTTTCAATTAACATAATTGAACGCCTTTTCAAAATCTAAGAAAGTTAAAAACGTTGTCTTACCCTTCTTCGTTTGCTTTTGTGTTATCTGTCTCAGTGTTAGGATATCCTCCCCTCGTTCCCACTCATGTTCTAAAACCAAACTGGTCCTCTGAGAAGTTACAGTGAAGCAACTCTAACAGCATGTCCTGTACAAACGCCAGCTTCAGCTTCAAGAGTTGTAGCTAAGCACGCGTAGTGCATGGATGTGTATATGCAAAAGTTGTGCCATGGCTGTTCAAGTATCGATTGATTTTGATGACAAGAGCTGTGGCCATAATCGCCAATAAATTTCATTAATAATAAATATTATTAAATGCTCGACTGACTGTCATAACGGAAGCTCTCATATTGGAGAACCAGAACGGTTTTAGGAAAGGTCGCTATTGCACTAACCACATTTTTACTCTTAATCGGGTAATAGAAAAGAGGAGAGAGTTTAATTTGGAGACCCATATAGCCTTCATGGATTTGGAGAAAGCTTTTGATAGGGTAAAACGAGATAAACTCTGGGAAGTATTAAATAAAAAGAAAACCCAAATCATTTGATTGATGTATTGAAGAATTTATACAATGGAACAGAGATAAATGTTGTATTGGAAGACGGGCGTGTCTCACGAGGACTTTTAATTAATGGAGGCGTTAGACAGGGGTGCACTTTCTCCCCGGTATTGTTTACTGTATATCTTGACGATATATGGGATTATGGGATCCCTTCTGACATCAAATTAAATAACTGTACGGCACTAAATATGCTGCTCTTTGCAGATGATATGGCTGTAATTCAGGCTAATGAGAATGCTCTGCAGGAACGTTTATATGGCGTCCAACAGATAAGTAAGAAAATAATTTAAAATTTCAACTGCAAAAACAAAGGTTTTGCCTTTTTGAGGAAAATACCCCGTTTGATCTATTTAAATTACCAGCTCATAGAACAGGTCTCTTCATTCAGTTAGCTTGGTTGTAGTCTGTCTTATAGATATAGTGATGATCTCAAAAATAAACTAGGCAGATTCCAAACTATATGTAGAATACTAAGAAGGACAATGAAAAGCAAAGCTAGACAAGAGACGTGCATCAAATTCTATGAGACAGTGGGAGTACCGGCACTGTTGTATGGATGTGAGACTATAAGGAGAAGGACTGGTGCCGACTACAGGCTGCAGAAATAAGCTACTTGAGATCGGAAAAGGGATATAAGCGACTCGATCATATAAAAAACGAGTATGTTAGACGAGAACTTGATGCAGTTTCCCTAAATGATCTCATTCAGAATTATAGAAATTGCTGGAAACAACTTCTAGAAAGAATGGACAATACCTGCTTTCCGAAGTTGGCTTATGAGTATGAGCCGGTTGGAATAAAGATCTGTAGGCAGGCCAGTCACAAGATGGCGGGAGTCATGATACCGGAACAGGAGAAATCATATCCATGAAGTGATGATAATGATCAATATTCTCATTAATAATATAATGGCCTAAAAGACCGGGCTGCTGGTATTATTGTCAGATGTTATTGCGACATTGTTTACTCTGCCATTGTTTAATAATGGCAGTACCTTTACCTGGTCGAGTTGTTCAACGCGTGCCTAAGACTAAACTACCTTCCCAGAAGCTGAGCGACTGACGACAGGTCTATACAGGCACGGCTCGCTCTCTTACAAAGCTTATTGCAATTTAGTGTCAGATCAACTGTGTCGGTGACTTCATGTTATGTTTCCCTGTTTTCTACATATCAACATTATTAAAGTTGTGTTTTGTGTTGTGAATAGGTGTTTAAACCGCGTTAAAAATAAATAGGTTCATAAGTTCATTGAGAACTAGTGAAATTCCAAGGAACGAGAACGTTCAGGTGTTATCGGTCTTGTCTAAAACGGAGGAACGATCTCTAAAGAATTTTTTGTTGAGGGGGGGACGCCCATAAATTGTGCCCAGGGCGCCATATTTCAAAAACCGGTTCTGCTGTTACCTTCATCTGATTGCTAGGTTTCTGATAGAGAGAACTTCTACTTAGAACAGATGACTACGTTTCTTCCAAGAGACTGGTCATTGCCTTGCCAGTGCTCATGAAGGGACGTTGCTAGCACCTCCTGTTCTCCATATACAGTGGAACTCGCGAATAACAAGCTCGCTTATAACGAGAACTCGGATGTAACAAGCAAAAGTACGAGATTTGTTTGGTTTTGTATCTTAGTAATGGTAATTAAACTCGCTTTTAGCGAGTAGGGACACATTAGAGACTTGGGTGTAACGATCATTTTATCGCAGGCTTGTTCATGGGCTAAGGTCTAAAAAAGTTCGTTACAATACAACATTTTAAACATTCCTTTATAATCATTAACCCAATTTACTGAAATTAATAATGCAAATGATGAATTCGTAGAATATTTAAATAAATTATAAAATTGTTTTGATATCTAAAGATAAAAAATTACTAAACCAACAAAAATAGATGACTTTTTTAAGAAAATTAAGTTCTGCGTGCGAGATATAATTTTGACGATTCCATTTAGAACGAAGAACAAAAAGACAAATAAATTAGAATAAATTTTCTTATAATTTTATAATAAATATTGTACATGTGGTGTGGAAAGTTTTGCTTTTTTTGGCAGATAGCCGGCTGATTTTTGGTAAGTTTTTCCTACACTGTTACTTTTACTATATTCGCGAATGCACTACACGCCAATATTTAGCAAAGAATATTAGCGTCAAAAAAATGTTTCAAGTCTAAATTTCACTTACAAGCGTAGAATGTAGAACATGTCAAAATT